>CM038143.1:66149680-67349680 GCA_021437245.1 Aegilops speltoides
TTTCAGATGTTCTTGACCGCTGTCCAGTGATCCACTCCTGGATTACTTTGGTACCTCCCTGCTAAACTAATAGCAAGGCACACATCAGGTCTGGTACACAAAAATTGCATACATGATAGAGCCTATGGCTGAAGCATAGGGAACTACTTTCATTTTCTCTCTATCTTCTGCAGTGGTCGGGCATTGAGTCTGACTCAACTTCACACCTTGTAATACAGGCAAGAATCCTTTCTTTGCCTGATCCATTTTGAACTTTTTCAAAACTTTATCAAGGTCTGTGCTTTGTGAAAGTCCAATCAAGCGTCTTGATCTATCTCTATAGATCTTGATGCCCAATATGTAAGCAGCTTCACCGAGGTCTTTCATTGAAAAACTTTTATTCAAGTATCCCTTTATGCTATCCAGAAATTCTATATCATTTCCAATTAACAATATGTCATCTACATATAATATCAGAAATGCTACAGAGCTCCCACTCACTTTCTTGTAAATACAGGTTTCTCCAAAAGTTTGTATAAAACCATATGCTTTGATCACACTATCAAAGCATTTATTCCAACTCCGAGATGCTTGCACCAGTCCATAGATGGATCGCTGGAGCTTGCACACTTTGTTAGCACCTTTTGGATCGACAAAACCTTTCGGCTGCATCATATACAACTCTTCTTCCAAAAATTCATTCAGGAATGCAGTTTTGACATCCATTTGCCAAATTTCATAATCATAAAATGCGGCAATTGCTAACATGATTTGGATAGACTTAAGCATCGCTACGGGTGAGAAAGTCTCATTGTAGTCAACCCCTTGAACTTGTCGAAAACCTTTTGCAACAAGTCGAGCTTTGTAAACAGTAACATTACCATCAGCGTCAGTCTTCTTAAAAATCCATTTATTCTTGATGGCTTGCCGATCATCAGGCAAGTCAACCAAAGTCCACACTTTGTTCTCATACATGGATCCCATCTCAGATTTCATGGCTTCAAGCCATTTTGCGGAATCTGGGCTCATCATCGCTTCCTCATAGTTCGTAGGCTCGCCATGGTCAAGTAACATGACCTCCAAAATAGGATTACCGTACCACTCTGGTTCGGATCTTACTCTGGTTGACCTATGAGGTTCTGTAGTAACTTGTTCTGAAGTTTCATGATCATCATCATTAGCTTCCTCACTTATTGGTGTAGTTGTCACAGGAACCGGTTTCTATGATGAACTATTTTCCAATAAAGGAGCAGGTACAGTTACCTCATCAAGTTCTACTTTCCTCCCACTCACTTCTTTCGAGAGAAACTCCTTCTCTAGAAAGGGTCCATTCTTTGCAACAAATGGCTTGCCTTCGGATCTATGATAGAAGGTGTACCCAACAGTTTCCTTTGGGTATCCTATGAAGACACATTTCTCCGATTTGGGTTCGAGCTTATCAGGTTGAAGCTTTTTCACATAAGCATCGCAGCCCCAAACTTTAAGAAATGACAACTTTGGTTTCTTGCCAAACCATAGTTCATAAGGCGTCGTCTCAACGGATTTTGATGGTGCCCTATTTAACGTGAATGCGGCCGTCTCTAAAGCATAACCCCAAAATGATAGCGGTAAATCGGTAAGAGACATCATAGATCGCACCATATCTAGTAAAGTACGATTACGACGTTTGGACACACCATTACGCTGTGGTGTTCCGGGTGGCGTGAGTTGCGAAACTATTCCGCTTTGCTTCAAATGTAAACCAAACTCGTAACTCAAATATTCTCCTCCACGATCAGATCGTAGAAATTTAATTTTCTTGTTACGATGATTTTCAACTTCACTCTGAAACTCTTTGAACTTTTCAAATGTTTCAGACTTATGTTTCATTAAGTAGATATACCCATATCTGCTCAAATCATCTGTGAAGGTGAGAAAATAACGATATCCGCCACGAGCCTCAACATTCATTGGACCACATACATCAGTATGTATGATTTCCAACAAATCAGTTGCTCTCTCCATAGTACCAGAGAACGGTGTTTTAGTCATCTTGCCCATGAGGCATGGTTCGCAAGTACCAAGTGATTCATAATCAAGTGATTCCAAAAGTCCATCAGCATGGAGTTTCTTCATGCGCTTTACACCAATATGACCTAAACGGCAGTGCCACAAATAAGTTGGACTATCATTATCAACTCTGCATCTTTTGGCTTCAACATTATGAATATGTGTATCACTACTATCGAGATTCATCAAAAATAGACCACTCTTTAAAGGTGCATGACCATAAAAGATATTACTCATATAAATAGAACAACCATTATTCTCAGATTTAAATGAATAACCGTCTCGCATCAAACAAGATCCAGATATAATGTTCATGCTCAACGCTGGCACCAAATAACAATTATTTAGGTCTAAAACTAATCCCGAAGGTAGATGTAGAGATAGCATGCCGACGGCGATCACATCGACTTTGGAACCATTTCCCACGCGCATCGTCACCTTGTCCTTAGCTAGTGTACGGTTAAACTGTAGTCCCTGTTTCGAGTTGCAAATATTAGCAATAGAACCAATACCAAATACCCAGGTGCTACTGCGAGCACTGGTAAGGTACACATCAATAACATGTATATCACATATACCTTTGTTCACCTTGCCATCCTTCTTATCCGCCAAATACTTGGGGTAGTTTCGCTTCAAAGGACCGATCGCTTGCGGAGAAGCACTCGATCTCGTGCTTAGGTCCAGACTTGGGTTTCTTCTCCTGAGCAGCAACTTGTTTGCTGTTCTTCTTGAAGTTCCCCTTCTTTTTTCCTTTGCCCTTTTTCTTGAAACTGGTGGTCTTGCTGACCGTCAACACTTGATGCTCCTTCTTGATTTCTACCTCCGCAGCTTTTAGCATTGCGAAGAGCTCGGGAATTGTATTTTCCATCCCTTGCATATTATAGTTCATCACGAAGCTCTTGTAGCTTGGTGGCAGTGATTGAGGAATTCTGTCAATGACGCTATCATCCGGAAGATTAACTCCCAGTTGAATCAAGTGATTGTTATACCCGGACATTACGAGTATATGCTCACCGAAAGAACTATTCTCCTCCATCTTGCAGCTATAGAACTTATTGGAGACTTCATATCTCTCAATCCGGGCATTTGCTTGAAATATTAACTTCAACTCTGGAACATCTCATATGCTCCATGACGCTCAAAACGTCGTTGAAGTCCCGGTTCTAAGCCGTAAACCATGGCACACCGAACAATCGAGTAGTCATCACTTTGCTCGCCAGACGCTCACAACATCCGGTGTTGCTCTCAAGGCAGGTTTGGCACCTAGCGGTGCTTCCAGACATAATTCTTCCAGGCAGCAATGAGGATAATCCTCAAGTTACGGACCCAGTCCGTGTAATTGCTACCATCATCTTTCAACTTAGCTTTCTCAAGGAACGCATTAAAATTCAACGGAACAACAGCACGAGCCATCTATCTACAACAAACATAGACAAGCAAAATACTATCAGGTACTAAATTCATGATAAATTTAAGTTCAATTAATCATATTACTAAAGAACTCCCACTTAGATAGACATCTCTCTAATCATCTAAGTGATCACGTGATCCAAATCAACTAAACCATAACCGATCATCACGTGAAATGGAGTAGTTTTCAATGGTGAACATCACTATGTTGATCATATCTACTATATGATTCACGCTCGACCTTTCGGTCTCAGTGTTCCGAGGCCATATCTGCATATGCTAGGCTCGTCAAGTTTAACTTGAGTATTCTGCGTGTGCAAAACTGGCTTGCACCCGTTGTAGATGGACGTAGAGCTTATCACACCCGATCATCACGTGGTGTCTGGGCACGACGAACTTTGGCAACGGTGCATACTCAGGGAGAACACTTTTATCTTGAAATTTAGTGAGAAATCATCTTATAATGCTACCGTCAATCAAAGCAAGATAAGATGCATAAAAGATAAACATCACATGCAATCAATATAAGTGATATGATATGGCCATCATCATCTTGTGCTTGTGATCTCCATCTCCGAAGCACCGTTATGATCACCATATTCACCGGCGCGACACCTTGATCTCCATCGTAGCATCGTTGTCGTCTCACCAACTATTGCTTCTACGACTATCGCTACCGCTTAGTGATAAAGTAAAGCAATTACAGGGTGATTGCATTTCATACAATAAAGCCACAACCATATGGCTCCTGCTAGTTGCCGATAACTCGGTTACAAAACATGATCATCTCATACAATAAAATATAGCATCACGTCTTGACCATATCACATCACAACATGCCCTGCAAAAAAAAGTTAGACGTCCTCTACTTTGTTGTTGCAAATTTTACGTGGCTGCTATGGGCTGAGCAAGAACTGTTCTTACCTACGCATCAAGACCACAACGATAGTTCGTCAAGTTAGTGATGTTTTAACCTTCGCAAGGACCGGGCGTAGCCACACTCGGTTCAACTAAAGTGAGAGAGACACACACCCGCCAGTCACCTTTAAGCACGAGTGCTCGTAACGGTGAAACCAGTCTCGCGTAAGTGTATGCGTAATGTCGGTCCGGGCCGCTTCATCTCACAATATCGCTGAACCAAAGTATGACATGTTGGTAAGCAGTATGACTTGTATCGCCCACAACTCACTTGTGTTCTACTCGTGCATATGACATCTACGCATAAAACCTGGCTCGGATGCCACTGTTGGGGAACGTAGTAATTTCAAAAAAATTCCTACGCACACGCAAGATCATGGTGATGCATAGCAACGAGAGGGGAGAGTGTTGTCCACGTACCCTCGTAGACCGAAAGCGGAAGTGTTAGAACAACACGGTTGATGTAGTCATACGTCTTCATGATCCGACCGATCCAAGTACCAAACGTACGGCACCTCCGAGTTCAGCACACGTTCAGCTCGATGACGATCCCCGGACTCCGATCTAGCAGGGTGTCGGGGATGAGTTCCGTCACCACGACGGCGTGGTGACGGTGATGATGTTCTACCGATGCAGGGCTTCGCCTAAGCACCGCAACGATATGACCGAGGTGGAATATGGTGGAGGGGGGCACCGCACACGGTTAAGGAATGATCACGAAGATCAACTTGTGTGTCTTTGGGGTGCCCCCCTGCCCCCGTATATAAAGGAGAAAGGAGGGAGGCCGGCTGGCCCTTGGGGCACGCCAAGGAGGGGGGAGTCCTCCTCCTAGTAGGAGTAGGACTCCCCTTTCCTAGTCCAACTAGGAAGAGGGAAGGGGGAAGGAAGGAGAGGGAGAGGGAGAGGGAAAGAGGGGCTGCGTCCCCCTCCCCTAGTCTAATTCGGACTCCTCATGGGAGGAGGGGCGCCACCTCCTGAGCTGCTGCCCTCTCTCTCCCCTCAGGCCCACTAAGGCCCAATACTTCCCCGGGGGGGTCCGGTAACCCCTCCTGCACTCCGGTTTTCTCCGAAATCACCCGGAACACTTCCGGTGTCCGAATATAGTCGTCCAATATATCAATCTTTATGTCTCGACCATTTTGAGACTCCTCGTCATGTCCGTGATCACATCCGGGACTCCGAACAAACTTCGGTTCATCAAAACATATAAACTCATAATATAATTGTCATCGTAACGTTAAGCGTGTGGACCCTATGGGTTCGAGAACTATGTAGACATGACCTAGAACTGTTTCCGGTCAATAACCAATAGCGGAACCTGGATGCTCATATTGGCTCCTAAATATTCTACGAAGATCTTTATTGGTCAAACCGCATAACAACATACGTTGTTCCCTTTGTCATTGGTATGTTACTTGCCCGAGATTCGATCGTCGGTATCCAATACCTAGTTCAATCTCGTTACCGGCAAGTCTCTTTACTCGTTACGTAATGCATCATTCCGTAACTAACTCATTAGCTACATTGCTTGCAAGGCTTATAGTGATGTGCATTACCGAGAGGGCCCAGATATACCTCTCCGACAATCGGAGTGACAAATCCTAATCTCGAAATATGTCAACTCAACAAGTACCTTTGGAGACACCTATAGAGCACCTTTATAATCACCCAGTTACGTTGTGACGTTTGGTAGCACACAAAGTGTTCCTCCGGTAAATGGGAGTTACATAATCTCATAGTCATAGGAACATGTATAAGTCATGAAGAAAGCAATAGCAACATACTAAACGATCAAGTGCTAAGCTAACGGAATGGGTCGGGTCAATC
This sequence comes from Aegilops speltoides, assembly GCA_021437245.1. NCBI lineage: Eukaryota > Viridiplantae > Streptophyta > Magnoliopsida > Poales > Poaceae > Aegilops > Aegilops speltoides. The sequence goes on from CM038143.1 coordinate 66,155,864, forward strand.
ACATCATTCTCCTAATGATGTGATCCCGTTAATCAAATGACAACACATGTCTATTGTTAGGAAACATAACCATCTTTGATTAACGAGCTAGTCAAGTAGAGGCATACTAGTGACACTATGTTTGTCTATGTATTCACACATGTATCATGTTTCCGGTTAATACAATTCTAGCATGAATAATAAACATTTATCATGATATGAGGAAATAAATAATAACTTTATTATTGCCTCTAGGGCATATTTCTTCAATAGCTGCTTCGGAAGCAGCAAATGAAGGAGTTCATATCCGATCTAGGTGTCATACCTAGTGCATCGTGTCCAGTGAAAATCGTTTTGACAATACTGGTGCAATTGCCTTGGCAAAGGAATCCAGATTTCACAAGAGAACCAAGCACATCAAGAGACGCTTCAATTCCATCCGTGATCAAGTCAAGGAGGGAGATATAGAGATTTGCAAGGTACATATAGATATGAATGTTGCAGACCCGTTGACTAAGCCTCTCTCACGAGCAAAACATGATCAGCACCGAGACTCCATGGGTGTTAGAATCATTACTGTGTAATCTAGATTATTGACTCTAGTGCAAGTGGGAGACTGAAGGAAATATGCCCTAGAGGCAATAATAAAGTTGTTATTTATATTTCCTTATATCATGATAAATGTTTATTATTCATGCTCGAATTGTATTAACCAGAAACTTAGTACATGTGTGAATACATAGACAAACATAGTGTCACTAGTATGCCTCTACTTGACTAGCTCGTTGAATCAAAGATGGTTATGTTTTCTAACCATAGACATGAGTTGTCATTTGATTAATGGGATCACATCATTAGAGAATGATGTGATTGACTTGACCCATTCCGTTAGCTTAGCACTTGATCGTTTAGTATGTTGCTATTGCTTTCTTCATGACTTATACATGTTCCTATCACTATGAGATTATGCAACTCCCGAATACCGGAGGAACACTTTGTGTGCTACCAAATATCACAACGTAACTGGGTGATTATAAAGGTGCTCTACAGGTGTCTCTGATGGTACTTGTTGAGTTGGCATAGATCAAGATTAGGATTTGTCACTTCGATTGTCGGAGAGGTATCTCTGGGCCCTCTCGGTAATGCACATCATAAGCCTTGCAAGCAATGTGACTAATGAGTTAGTTGTGGGATGATGCATTACGGAATGAGTAAAGAGACTTGCCAGTAACGAGATTGAACTAGGTACTGAGATACCGACGATCGATTCTCGGGCAAGTAACATACCGATGACAAAGGGAACAACGTATGTTGTTATGCGGTTCGACCGATAAAGATCTTCAGAGAATATGTAGGAACCAATATGAGCATCCAGGTTCCGCTATTAGTTATTGACCGGAGACGTGTCTCGGTCATGTCTACATAGTTCTCGAACCCGTAGGGTCCGCACGCTTAACGTTCGGTGACGAGCGGTATTATGAGTTTATGTGTTTTGATGTACCGAAGGTTGTTCGTAGTTCCGAATGAGATCATGGACATGACGAGGAGTCTCGAAATGGTCGAGACATAAAGATTGATATATTGGAAGGTTATATTCGGACATCGGAAAGGTTCCGGGCGTCATCGGATAAATACCAAAGTACCGGGAGGTTACCGGAACCCCCCGGGGAGTATATGGGCCTTAATGGGCTTTAGGGGGGAGAGAGGGGCTGGTTAGGGCTGGGCCACGCGTCCCCCAAGCCTAGTCCGAATTGGACTAGGGGGGAGGGTGGCGCCCCCTCCTTCCTTCTCCTCATCTCATTCCCTTCCCCCTTCTCCTACTCCTACTAGGAAAGGGGAGTCCTACTACTAGTGGGAGTAGGACTCCCCCCTTGGCACGCCCTCCTCCTAGGCCGGCCGCCTCCCCCCTTGGCACGCCCTCCTCCTAGGCCGGCCGCCTCCCCCTTGCTCCTTTATATACAGGGGCAGGGGGGCACCCCAAGACACACAAGTTGATCATTGATCTTTTAGCCATGTGCGGTGCACCCCTCCATCATAATCCACCTCGGTCATATCGTTGTGGTGCTTAGGCGAAGCCCTGCGTCGGTAGCTTCATCATCACCGTCATAACACGGTCGTGCTGACGAAACTCTCCCTCGACACTTTGCTTGATCAGAGTTCATGGGACATCACCATAGTTTCAAATAGCCGGCTATAGCCCCGCTATAGCTCCGCTATAGTTGTTTGAGCATGTTGCCACTAAATGATTTCATGTATAATTTGCCGCTATAGCCTCGCTATAGCCCAGCTATAGCTGTTTTTAAGGGTTGCTGCTATATGCCATAGCCCGCTATTTAAAACATTGGACATCACCGAGCTGAACGTGTGCAGATCGCAGAGGTGCCGTACGTTTGGTACTAGGATCGGTCGATCGTGAAGACGTACGACTACATCAACCGCGTTGTCGTAACGCTTTCGCTTACGGTCTACGAGGGTACGTGGACGACACTCTCCCCTCTCGTTGCTATGCATCACCATGATCTTGCGTGTGCATAGGAATTTTTTTGGAATTACTACGTTCCCCAACATATGGGTGTGCATATGTAAACCCATTATTTGAGAAAAAGGAGCTCATAACTCTACATTAATCCTACTATTAATTCTTTAGAGCATTGAGCTTTAAACTATGTACATCAAAAATCAAAGTTTCCGCCTTCGCCTTGTGCGGTTCTGGTTCCTGTTGCAGCTGCAACGAGCTGCACAAAATCCACTTTCTCTGATGGCTCACAATTTGGCTACTGGCATTCACGTTTTCTGTAAGCGCGGTCACACAAGTTTCCTCCAAGACCCCCCACCCACCCTCACACACACATATCTCTTGTGATTTGCATGCATGCTCCCATTACGACAGCCTTTGGAACTAAATCCTCAAAATAGTAAAATCATACGCCCTCCATTCTAAAATACGAGGCACATTGAAAAAAATGTTAACCGAGGAACGTTTCCTGGTTAGAAGGTCCCAGGGAACGCCCTCATTACCATTGGATCCAGATCATGCGGTTGGCAATGTTTTTGTTTTAAGAAAATCGATGGAATTTTTTTTTGCCGCTACATTGCAACTTTCTCTTTCGATCATGGCAATTTTTACCTTGGCCATGAATGTCCTCAACTCCATCTTTATCCATGCGGCGGCCAAGGGAGTCTTTCAACAGTTGACGACCAGGCATGGGGCAGCCAGCATATCTCTATATGCAGATGATGTGATTGTATTCTGCCATCCACACCCGGACGACTTGATGGCGATCCGTGAGATTCCGCGCCTATTTGGAGATGCGTCCGGCATGCAGACTAATTTCACCAAGTGCACATCGCTCCCTACCCGTTGCTCCGCTGAGCAACAGCTTCAGGCCACCCAGCTCTTGGACTGTCGCATCGCACCGTGCCCCACGACATACCTGGGTATTCCCATGTCCATCCGCAAGCCTACAACAGCAGCTCTGCTCCCGCTCATCGACAAATTATCCTGCAAGTTATCAACCTATAGGGGATCCATGCTCTCACATGGAGAAAGACTAGCTTTCGTTCGACACGTCCTTTGCGCTATGCCAATGCACATTCTTATGGCGATTGCCCTCAACAAGAAGATCCTTGGTCAAGTGAACAAGATCATTCGCGGCTTCCTCTGGGCTAGCCGCCAAGACGCCCGCGGTGGCCAATGCACGGTCAATTGGGTGCAGGTCTGCCGCCCCTTTCCCTTGGGGGACTCGGAGTACGTGATCTACATAGCATCGGGATCGTGCTTCGCGTGCGTTGGCTCTGGTTGCAGCGCACGGATCCGCGGAGGCCCTGGCCTCTCCTCCACCCCTGGCCCCCTCGGATCCGGATGCTAACGCCATGTTTCGTGCTTCCACAACCAGGACGGTTGTTGATGGGCTCAATTGCCGATTTTGGACGGATCACTGGATCAACGACAGCTCTATGACCGAGATTGCCCATGTCATCTACGCCCAGGTCCCCCGCCGTCGCAGGAAAGACCGCACTGTGCGGGACGGCCTCCACCATCGCTCCTGGGTACAGGACATCCAGGGAGTGCTTGGGCCCATCGATGCTGCAATACATCGACCTATGGCAAACTTTGCGCCAAGTACACCTTTCTGATGCTCCGGATCAGCTAACTTGGCGTTGGACCTCCTCTAGCGTGTACACCGCAAATCATGCTACGATCAACTCTTCATGGGCTCCATCCCGGACCCCAACTGGCGGCTAGTCCGGAAAACATGGGCGCCTCTCCGGATCAAGTTCTTCCTCTGGCTCGCCCTCCTCGACCGATGTTGTACAGCTGCTAGACTCGAGAGGCATGGGCTGCCGCACGAGGGTTCCTGCGTACTCTGCGATCAAGCCGAGGAATCCATGCAACATCTCCTCCCCGACTGCTCTTTCTCCAGGAAGGTTTGGTTTGACATCATCTCCTGGTGCAGACTGCCCATCCAGGGCCCCGAACAGGGCTTGCCCTTCGTGGAACGGTGGGCGCGCTCGAGCACAGTCGCACCTCACTCTATGCGCAAAGGGCTAAACGCCATTATCTCCCTGACGGCTTGGGAAATCTGGAAGCACCGAAACGGCGTCATCTTCGACAGTTCTCGCCCCTCTACCCAGCAGCTACTTGACCTAATTCAAGACGAGGCACGGATGTGGGCCAGGGCTGGAGCAGCCAGAGTTGCTAACATCATCGACACAGGTTAATTAGCCTAGTTAGGGTTTAAGCAGCCCCTTCTCCATGCTGCTTAGGTGTCTCTCTCTCTCTCGCCGCATAGCGTGTACGTTCCGAGTGTAACACCATCACCTTGTACTCTCTTTCTACCTTTCAATGAATGATACGCAAGTTTTACGTATTCACGAAAGAAAAATTGCATAATATTTTAAAATTTCGGTATCTTGCATTTTTGGAACGGAAGAGGTATAGTTTATGTGTTATTTTGATTATCTTGCAAGTTTACCTCTTTATTTATGTTATTAATCTATACCCGGTATTTTACTACGCACTCTGAAACGTCCACGTGCTTGAGTAGCGCGCGCGTACGTGCCGCTGGGGGCTGCTGCTAGGAAGCTGGGATCGAGGAAGATGAAAGCAGACGCATGGCAGGAAAGGGAGAGATGAGAAGCATCCAAAAGCCAGCCAAAGTCGGCATGGATCCAAGGCAGCTAGCGCGCGCCGCGCATAGGGTGAGCCTGAGCCAGGAAGTCAGAGATGCTTTCTTTTCTTTCTAGTACCCCCCATCCCACAGCTTTCGATCATGTGCATGGCACGAAAAGCAGCCGTATTATATCCAGATCAGATGGCCCGGCGACGGTACGTGTGAACCTCTTTTCTTCTTCTTTTCTTCCCCTCGGCTGGCCTTTCCAACAAGATAAGAAAACTAGAAAAGCTCATCGTCTCGGTGCATGCATGCATGCACGCACGCACGCACGCACGCTCGGCGCGGGGACGACGGAAAAGAATGCCGTGCCCGTGCGTGCTACACGTACATACTCCTACATACATAGCCTTGCATGTGAGATGAAGCGCACATGCATGGATGCCAAAAGTTTGGGAGGGAGACGAAGAGATCGATCTATCCACCCCGATCGATGCGATGCGATGTGATGTGATGCGGACCGTGCAGTGAACGCCAACATACATACGTGTGTGCTTTGTTGGGGGCGCGCATGGTACGCCATGTCGATCGACCGGCACGTCGCCTCACCTCACCGTGGAAAAAACTTCGAACCCACGTGCACGAGCACCAGCACCAACGATCGACATCTCTCTCCGGTACATATGCTATGCACCGTCCGTGGTAATTACGTGAACTTCACCGGAAATACATACATGGCTTTACTTTGAGAAGAAAGGATGTGTGGACGCATGGGGTTGATTAACGTGGTAGTGGTGGTGTAATGATGAGCGTGACGCCGACGGCCGGCCATGGCGCAGGGCACAAGTGTCCGGCTGTCCGCGATCGCGGGGAACTAGTCGAGCCGTGCACGCCGGCGCGCCACGCCCGCCCTACGTACGCGCCGGAGACGGGATGAGATGACGCGCCGGGTCGGTCGATGGGTTTTCGGGTCAACCTGCCCCGCGCTGCGCTGCGCTGGGAGCACGTTGTGCGAGCGACGTGTGCGGCTCTCCCTGCGCCTCTTATCGCCTTCGAACCGCTAAATTTTCTAGGGGAGCTGCTGCTGCTGCTGCTGTCGCATGCCCTGCCAAGCACTCGTCCTGTCTAGAGAAAAATGGCTACAGATATTTTGTGCCCGGTTACCAAAACAAAATGTCCAAGGCAGTTTGGGAAAAGTATAGCGCGTACTGAATTTTTAAGTCAAACTTTGTATTACCTCGCAAAAAAAGCCAACTTTGTAAATTTTTACCAGGTTTATAGAAATTTGTTTATCAATATTTAGAACATCGGATGATTAAGTACCATTAGATTCTTATGAAATGTTTTTAGTGGACATTTATGAAATATATTTTCATATGATATACATATCAGTATTGTAGTTATAGATAACTTTTTCCCTAGAAGAAGATATATAGATAAGTTTCTCTATAAACTTGGTCGGAGTTTGGGAAGATTGACTTTTGCGAAACAAAAGGACACTGTAATGGGACAGAGATGGTATAAATAAAGAAACACACAAAGTCACCGGTTTGGAACAAAAGATTTTACAATTGTCATAGGAATGGAGCTCTAAGAAAATTCCCTATTGTGTGCTTTGAATTGTAGTGTTGTAAATGATTCGAACCAGAACAGTGATGACGCGCTCGCGTCGGCCACCAACACATTTTCTATGTGTCCTTACGGGCCCCACACGGGGCTCTCCCCTCTGCCTCATCCTTCCCATGTCGGTTTTGTCCTCACATTTTCTTTCTCCCCAACCCGAGGGCACCCACACCAATCCTCGCCGATCAACCACCATTTTACAAAGCAAGCTTGTCGTTGTTGCCATCGTGTGTTGCAAAGGCGAGATTCCTATGGGCGCTCGGTGGATCCTATGAGCCAACGCCACTGTTGCAAAGGCGAGGTGCCCCTACTTCGTACCACCACTATAAAGCTCACTAGCATAGCTGCAAGAGGTCCTCCGCTATTGCTACGACTTGCTTCCTTGGCGGCAAACACAAGTCAAGGTAGAGCGGCGTCCAATGCCTAAGGGTCGGCAAGGCGTGCGAGTACAAGAGGACAATGCATGAAGTTGATCCGGTGGCTACCATCATCGCAATCATATGTTGCGTAAGGGGGCTGATCGTGCGATCTATGCACGGCCAACGACTAGTACTTCCCATATAGGATTGGCTTTCAAAATTCGTACATGAACCATTCCATTCCTTCAAATTTTAGTGAATTCTAAACACCTCGTCAAACCTCGTATGTTTTTTACTTTACTTGATAAGCTCAATGCAGAATGTGTTTTTATCACTTTTCTTGAAAATATACATAAACTTTTTGAAACCAGGTTTTCGTAATCCATCATTCCACCTCGATATCAAATGACAGATCCAACCTGAGAGCAACTTTAGTAGAATCACGATATTGACAGCCTCCATAATGCTATGGAGCGCGCTCCATAGTAATATGGAGGCTACCGACGAGATGCGCAATGTCAGAAATCGTCATGCGTGACTTCCAATAATGGCATGTGTTTGGAGATCCCAATTCGCCCACTCATTGAGTGTGGGATCCTCATACACGGCTTCCAATGCATCACACTCCTCTTCCTCGACGAGGAGGGCGGCCGCCTCATGCGGTTCCTCTTCGACCAGGATCTGCTTCTCCTCCTATGCGGTTTGCCTGTCCAGCCATAGAGGAAGCCATGGGCGACGAGGATACGAGCTAGATCATTCATGGTGACAACCTATTTATAGCTGCAGCCTGCAGGGAAAAGTGACGGTAATTGTCGTGGGCAGTTGGCATGCGGCGGCCGTCATTCCTTAGCTCGCTTCGAGGTGAGATTGGCGTCTAGCCATCCGCGCCATTGGTAGTGATGGAAGGTTGGACATGTAGGAGGATGAGAAGTGGTGAATTCCCTTCCGCGCGAGCGGTTGATAATAGAGCACGCTCCAAATCAGCGCCTCACAACCTTCAAATATAGAGGCCTGCCGGCTGTATTTGGAACGCGTTTCTGCTAGGGTTGGGAGGGCGGGGTGGCGACTCTTCTGTACCATTTTCGATCAAAATTGCTAAACCAAAGGCCATTATGTCGATCGGCCCGATATGTCGACTCTGCTAGGGTTGCACCGAGCGAGTGCGCGTCACCGTTCACCCGCTCGAAGGTTGGCATCGACTTAATAATATAAATAAAAATCTTAAAATGCACACTGATTGCGTCTTAGCAAGTTATTACGATAATAAAGAGGAGAAAAGCACACGCGAGGCCCTCGGATACCGCAGGGGGGAGTGGTTGTGCACAAGTGGAGTTTACCGCCATCCATCCGTTAATAAAAGGAGGCCATGGCCGTTCTTGTCATTTCGTCCCGAGGCTCAACCCCTCCTCTCAATAAATACCCAAAAATATCACCACCCCTCCCTCCGGAGAGAGAGAGAGAAGGAGAAACGAACTGAACGCGCACGGCGACACATCCGGTGGCACGCTTCCTTTGGCTCCCAGCGCTCCTCGTACGCGCGCACGCACGAACACGCCTTGGGGGCGCCTCGCCGGCGGTGGGGATGACGAGGCGGTGCTCGCACTGCAGCAACAACGGCCACAACGCGCGGACCTGCCCCGCCCGCTCCGGCGGCGGCGGCGGCGGAGGAGGCGTGAGGCTGTTCGGCGTGCACCTCACGTCGCCGCCGGTGGCCGCGATGAAGAAGAGCGCGAGCATGAGCTGCATCGCGTCGTCGCTCGGGGGCGGCGGGTCCGGGGGCTCGTCGCCGGCCGCGGGGCCGGGGGGCGCCGCCGCCAGGGGAGGCGGCGAGGGCGCGCCGGGGTACGTCTCCGACGACCCCATGCACGCCTCCTGCTCGACCAATGGCCGGGCCGAGCGCAAGAAAGGTACTGCTAAGATCTTCCCTCAATGCCTTGTTTGCTCGTATCTTGCCTATTATCTTCCTCTTCGACGAGTGAAATGCTTGGCTGGGCGGTAGAACATTCCCTCTAATCTCCTCGGCGAATCACCTCCGTAAGCGACCGAGGAAAATGGCGCCTTAGTTTCCGCCATTAGCGCTCCGTCTCCGCACCGCATCCGTTTGCTTCTGGTTAACTCATCGCCTTCAGGTGCATCTACCTACCGCGGCGCCTCATGCAGCGCTTAGCCTTAGCGTATGAATGAATAAAACAAAACCTGCAGCTAGGAGAGGAAGGAGACGATTTTCTTGTCGTCTCCCCCAATTATTAGCGTTTTTAGTCTCTAATTATTTAGTTAGCTTGCTTCAAATTCTGTACTACTATATTGCTTCAGGCATCGCATCTTGTGTGCGGGAGAAACAGAATTTTGTGGGCTAATCGCGTAGTTCACCCTTCTTTTTGAGTTCCTCGTATACTTTCGCTTCTTCCGGAGATTCATATGCAACCAAGATGCCATACTAATGATGAGCAAATCTCCTTTAAATATCAAAGCGTGCCAAGTCCCAATTCCATTGAAGAAGCCAACAAGCGCTCCAAAGTTTTCTATGTTTCGTTTGTTTTTCCTATATAAGAAATTATTTTTGAATGGATGTCAATAGTTTGAACACAGGCTTAGAATTAGTTTTATTTGCCCGCTGATACCATTATTGCCATGCGATATTTATGAACCGTCCAGACTAGCCGACACAAATCAACTTACTACCTCCATATCTTTTCTCACCTGATTAAGTTAGATGCACATGTGCATCACACACAGGGCCTGTATAGATCACATTGCGGAGCGACAGTGACTGGCCACGAATAAAGAGCCCCACAAGTCCCGCCCTGATGTCTCTTTGACCTTTATTTAATCACCTGATCCTAAAAGAATCTAGCCATATTAATGTCCAGCTGGTTTGACCAGTCCTAGATGTTTGCAGTGATATGCTATTGTATTGCATGATTGTACTCCCGCCCTGGGGTACTTTATTATTGGCACTTGGCTTCAAAGGGACTGTAGGAGCCAAGTGCCCTTTTAGTTGCTTATAGACTAAGGCAGGTCTGTTAGAGTGTTAGATGTCAGCTCTCCTTTTCCTTTTGTGATATTGTATTTTGGTGTGAAGTCTTCTGTGCTAATGGTTCTGAAATTAACTGAAATATGCTGCTGCAAACATTAGGAAAATACATGTAAATTGTAAAAGAGTGCACTTGTTCTATACTTCTATGGGGCAACATCTTAGTTGATATAAAAGTGCATACCTCGTGCATGGCAACACCATGTAATTGTGCTGTTCTGTAGAACTTTCCACTTGAATCACTCATGAATTCGAACAAGGGAGATTTAGTGGGACGGCAATACAGATCAAGTAGGTGACACTTTCTTTTCTGCTTTAGTCATTCAGGAGTGCTAGAATGGTTCTTTCGGTCTGTTTCACATTTTGGACGTTGTGGTGGTGTGGAATGCGCATGAACTTTGTGACCAACTGCGTAGAAAGCTGAAGCCAGACACAATGGTTTTCTGAACTGACTTTTTCTTTTTAAGGTAACAAAGCCAAAAGCTCGTGGTTTACATCAAGTTCAGATAGCAATGATGATTTTCCTTTTCTTGAAATGTATATGGGCAAGTCTCCTTCTCTATGTTATCATTGTCAGTGCAGCTTCCAATCATAGACCTATTTGTGCTCCAGGTACACCTTGGACTGAAGAAGAGCATAGGTTGTTTCTACTGGGTCTGCAGAAGCTTGGCAAAGGAGACTGGCGTGGGATATCTCGTAGTTTTGTTGTCTCAAGGACCCCAACTCAGGTGGCCAGCCACGCCCAGAAGTACTTCATTAGACAGACAAACTTCTCAAGACGGAAGAGGAGGTCAAGCTTGTTTGACATGGTTCCAGAAATGGTATGCAATTTTTTGCTCTACATAATAACAGAGATTGTCTGCCTTCTCCGCATATGTTAAACTATGTGCTGACACTTGTGCTTTCCTCTTCAACCTGAAGCCAATGGATGAGTCCCCCGATGGCGCGGAAGAGTTTACGCTCTGCAGCACTCAAGAAGAAACAAGTTCAAATAAACTGTCACTGTTTCATGTTGGGCGACAGAAGGAAGCAGATTGTGATAAAGATCTGCCAACTTTGCAACTAAGGCAGCACGAGGAATCTGACTATGCAGGGCCTTCATTAGAAGCACCAGATTTGGAGATGAACAATGGTGTATCATTCAAGGCCACATCTGTCTCGACAGTGCCGGCGTTCTACCCAGCATTGCTCCCTGTTCCACTAACACTTTGGCCTGCGAACGTTTCTAATGTGGAAGCAGCAAACGCAACCCATGAAGTCCTAAAGCCCACTCCTGTGAATTTAAAGGAGGCAATTAAGGCGGATGAGGTTGTCAGTATGTCCAAGCTCAGCATTGGTGGGGGTAGCTCTGGCTCAATGGAACCTTCTGCTCTTTCCCTTCAGCTTACCGGGCCGACAAATACAAGGCAATCGGCTTTTCATGTGAGCCCACCAATGACTAGAACTGACCTTAGTCAGGGAAACAACAGCCCGATCCATGCAGTTTGAAGAGTCATGGAATGGGCCTTCCTGGTCAAGTCTTACAGATTGTATTAATGGTCCTGATACTCTATAATGTTGCGTAAGCTCCTGCGCTTGTACTTTTGTACCGTAACAGCTTCTAAGCTAATGTATCACCATCTTATTTATTTTTTCATTAATAAAGGTAGGGTCACACATGTCAATGAAAATATCCTATGTGCCTGTCAGTAAACTCACACTATTGCTACCTTTACGGATACAACTTCACTACTTTGGAGATTCTTGTATGCAAATTTTATAACTAGACATATGACTTACAAATTTACATATCTATGTGGGTTTAGTAATCGAAAAATAATAATTAATATTCCTGTATTTTCTTTCGAAATTTGACAGCTCTGCTTGAAACATAAAGCTAATAGAATGATTTATGTAGGTTGTTGGTATATATGTTTTTGTAGACTGTTAAATTCCTTGATTTTTTTTTTTGAAACTGGGTTATTGGTATATTAGCTTTTAATTACCAAGGGATGGAGATTTTGCAGTTTTTCTGTTCCTTTTTCTGTATTTGTCTTTGTTTGTGTCTATATAAATTCGATCCTCAGGAGGGAGGGCTTTACCCTCTCTTCCTATTTTTTGGCACTAAAATGTCAGTTCTCATGCTGATTTTCACTAAAAAAGAAGCTGAGATGGAGAAAACTGAAGCACCAGATCAGCAGCAGTATTCCTTTGGTTTGTCGCACTGTTTTCATGAAACATCTATTTCCTCAATTTTAGTCTTGCAAAAGTTCGAGTTGAAGTATTATGCGAATGCGAATCATTCTGCGTTTGACTTGATATCGTCCTCTTGGTAGCCTATTTGCAGTCAGAATGTTGAATGTCTAGAACGCCTGTTTCATGTGCAATTGTGTCCTCTGCTGCTATCCGTTAACCGCCTCTCTTGCTTACTGATATACCAATAATTAATCTTTATTCTCAAAGGAAGCCACTTATGCTGCATTATGTTTGATATGGATGCCACAGGTCACTCCAGAAGATGAAAGGGGATGATGCCGCAATGCAACACAGGTCAGAGACTCATTTCTCAGTAATGAAGCAAGAAGCCAAGAATTTGTACCAAATCGAATGAAGTACTCATGCGAAAGCAATCGAGTGCACCACTGAGTACATGGAACAGAGGAAATGCTGACCGCCGACTCGTCACCAACCTGTGCCATGTCGTCTTCATTATCCACTCATGCCGAAAAGCAAGAAGCACGTTTTCCTTGCGCCGATTTGAAACGACCTTGGCTGTTCCCTTTCAAGAAAGAGTGAATTGCACATAACCGTAGGAATTGGGTCATCAGTTTCACATTACCATAACTTTTCTACCGTCAGCTTTCACAAAATCACACCTTTTGTGGCAAATTCACTAACCAGGCAGCTAACTTGACAAAGCTGGCACACATGCCAGGTTCTAGATGGATTGGCACTGATATGTGGGCCGTAACTGCACAGTTAGTGACTTGACTTCAGCACAAAAGTTGTTGTTTTGCGCAAATTGGCATCCACACAAGTCATGGTTCTGTAACATAGTGGCACAATTGTTGTCGTTCTGTACAATTTACTCAGATTTTTGTTGTTCCTGCCCACCAGGCACCAGCAAGAGAAGGGCTGTCAAAGTGTCCGGTGATGGCCACAAGAACTCACACAACGGTAAATCTGGCTGCCCCAGCTAGTGGCAAGCCAAAATTAACAAGTGTGCAAGGCAAGAATTGCATCAGGACAGAGTGTCGAAACGCATACAAAAATAACAATCCAGATGTCATGTGTCTTATGAATGCACTTACAGGGGAATTATATTTGCTACTACCAAGTCTGAACATGTCCCCAGTATAACGACAATACTTTCTTGTGATGAGAATCAGTCTAAAGAAACCACAGGGGGCATCTGAACATGCGCATCGGAAAACCAAACACAAACCAACTTGAGCAGAGGTGCCAGCAAACCACAAAGTGCGGCTATATCACATACACATAGGCATAGGCATTCAGAAATGACATAGACATCCAGATAACAAACATCCTATAATACTTAATTAGTTAGGACTAGGGAGTGAGGACACCCCATCAAGAGAAAGTGCTATTCAGTCACCTTCATATTGGACGTGCTCAGCTGCCATGAACTCCCACTGGAAGCAATTTGGGCCCAAAAGGCTTCCGGGGATGTCCAGAGTCGACCAGGTTACCTTCACCTCGACAGTGGCCAGCCCAAGCTTGAAAACGGCGACATGATTCCCATGCTTTTGAACAGGGAAGGTGCAGCTACGACTGAAAGCGCAATCACCCGAGCCACCAGTCTGATCGAGCATCAACGATACAAGCAACTGACCTCCCTTCGCCACGGCAACCACAGTCCGGCTCAGCTCAGACGCCTCGGCGGCGACAACTCCGTCAAACAGCTGGATCTGCGCGCTCAACTCCTTGGTGTAAAACAATGCTGCGTTCAGCCTTATCAGGCCGCTGTCCTGTGCCAGCTCCGGTATCCCAACCTGCACGGTGGCCTCCGCGGCGCCCCTCAGAAGCGCATAGGCTATGTCCACCGCCCCGCAATCGCCGTCGATCCGTCTTCTGTTCTTCGTAGCATGTCTCGAGGTTATGTCGTTGAGGCAGGCAACGCAATCGACGAGCTGTAAATCGTCTTCTGCTTCTCCGACACCTCTCTTGACCTTCATGTCGAACTCGATCAGCACGGGAGCCCCCATTCTGATGCCCCTCTTAGGGCCAGTCATCCGTATAAGGCCGTCATGCTCCACGACGAAAGGATCATCCCTTGTGCGGTTGAAGATGTAGTTACGCATAGGGTTCAAGAGATCCCTCACAGCCACGTATCCATACAACTGGACTGGGCCAGTAACATGTGAAGAAGTGTAAGCTAGCTTCAGGGAGAATATCTGCAGCATGGTGCGAAAATGTTGCCTTTCACAAACCATCCCGTCAGGCATGCAGGAGGCTAATGGCTCGGTCATCATCATTGGCTCCAGACAAGCTGATTGAGAAGCAATCGGAATTGTACATGCAGTAGATTATAAAAATTGTTACCACATAATTTCAATTAAAAGGAGATGAAGAGAACGAGTGGCGGGATACATAGATTGGTGCAAGCAATGCTAGAAAGTGGAATCAAAACAGAATATTATGATAATATTAAGCTTACAAATTATCAACGCAATATTATCGATATCCTGAAGTTTAGGTAAAAAAACATATATCAAGCACAGTTTGCACTAACTGTGCGTATATATTTCTGTGGTTCAGTCACAAAATAAATTGATGACTAGAGAAAATCAGAGGAAACTAAATATTTGGAGCATTTGTCTTTCTTGAGAATGAGAAAGTTCTAACATTTGTGAAGAATATATAAATGCAAGAGCTTTCTTAAATATAGCTGCACAGTTTTTTTAATCTAGAAACTTTTAGGATTTTGGCCACATTATAAAAGATGTAAAATGCAGAGGTTGGTGTCTTTGGTTTTTACTGAAACAGATATTTAAGTTGTTGCTGGTTGTAAGGTGTAAATTAAATCGTTTGTAATGTTTACTTCTAGAGGTCGCAGTCATGAAGTGAAACTTCAGTGGTCTCCTAGTACAAAAAGTTTAAGGAAACCGGGAACCAACCTTCTACATTGAAAAAATAAATGATTTGGCAAAACCACGAATCACATATAGGAGCCATTCAGCAATCATGAGATGAAAAATTTACGTACGTACTCTCGCTGGCATCTTGGAGACGATAGACTTTGGTCCAGTAACCGTTGCTTCTGAAGATGGAGCCGTCACCATGCTTCAAGTGGCGAATGAGGCTGGCACGCATCACGCCGTCGAGCGGACGGAGCCCCCGCCGACGCGACGGCTCGCGCGCTGCCGCTCTCCATCTTTCTCCTCTTCTCTTCGATTGGATCTTCGTCGCCGAAGGTTACTCTGCTCTGGGAGGACTTCGACGACGACGGGACGCCCCGCGCGCTGCCGCTCTCCATCCCGGCCTCTTCTCTTTTCTTCGATCGGATTGTCGTCGCCCCAATTCATTCTAGTAATACGTTTTTACCCCGCAGACACCGATCGATGACGCCGCTTGTACGCCGCAGCCCCCCATCGTCCCCCTCACCCCCACCGGTTTGTACTATTTGTTTGGTTAGGGTTTGGGTGCGTGTTTGATTTTTCTTTTTTCCTCCACGTACAAAACCCTAGAGATGGCTCTCTTTTGTGCTCTTTCGCTAATGTTTTGCTGCCGGTCCACCGGCTAACGATTAGGCCGGTCGCTATCCCATGAGTAAATTTATCGGAACTGGTAATGTACCGGGTGGACAATCCATCGCTCATTAAATTCATCAAGATTGGTGCAGTTGATCACGTATAAACAACAGAATTCTTTGTAATTGTGTTTTGTATTATTTAAATCCACAAATATTTTTAGGTTCATGTATCTTTTAATATTAAAAATTTCCTAAGAAAATACCAACCGAAACAAAAAAAGTGGTGGAGAAAAACCAACTGAAATAAAAATCACTGAAAACCATACGCACACGAAGCCCTAGATGGGCTGCTAGCCCACAACGTATTAGTCCTTGTACAATGAAAGATGCTTAGGAAGGTGCTTAGAAAAATAAATCGAGTTTTTCTGAAGCATCGATGATTATTTGTACAGGATAGACGCTTAGTTAAGCGTCTATCCTGTAAAAATAAGCACCGATGCTTAAGAAAAGCATGATTTATTCCTCTAAGCACCTCCCCTAAGCACCTTCCATTGTACAAGGCCTTATAGGGATTATTCGCTCATAAAAGACTAAGCGTGCCCCTCCCCCCTCCCGTGTCGCTCCCGCGAGCAACCCAGGAGGGAAACCCTAGTCGCCGTCTCAGTCCTCCCTCCTCCTCTCCTCTTCTCCTCGCCGCCGCGCCTACGGACGGGCGGCCACGCCGGCGTCGGCGTCGGTGGGGGCCTTTTCCTCCTTCGCTCGGTGGCGGCCGGCGCGGGCGGGCGACGACAGCGTGGAGTCGCGCCGACGGGGGCGGCGGCGGCGCGCGGTCGGCGGGTCGCGGTCGCGGTGGCGTGGCGGGCGGTGGTGGGCGCGAAGCGCGTCTTTGGCGAGAGCGGCGGCGGCTTTGGTCTGCTCGGCGGATCTGCTGCTGGTGGCCCGAACGGCGCGGGCACTGCCGGCGTGGCGCGGGCGCGTCTGCTGGTGGCCGGTGTGTGAGGCCCGGTGGCGCACCTCCTGTCGCCGTCTACGGGGTCGATCTTGACCATCCGGGCATCCTCGTTGTCGGGCGGGTGTCCGGCTTGCTCTTCGCGATCTGTCTAGAGGCCGTGGTGGGGCGTTGTAGGGGCAACATGACGAAGCCGGCTGGAGGGATGGGTGGTCTGCGCACCACATCCGGCATGGGGTGTGCTGGTCGAGGTCTCGCGCTCCGCCTTCCTCTTTCCCCCCTCGCCTGGTTGCCTCCGCCCCATCTGCCGAGGCTTGTCGGCGCCGGGCGGCTCGACGCTGTTAGGTGTCTGCTGGTGGTGGAGATTCGCTCCTCCAGCGACCATTAGGGGTGTCGGGTGGCGGTAGGCGCGCTCTGCGGTGGGGCTGCGATGTTCATGGGCGAGCTCGCAGCTGGTGCGGATCGGCGGCCCGGCCGCGTGGCGGCGGGGTGGCTCTGGCATGGCGACCCGTGGCAGTGGTGTGGCAGGCCTCTCGGCCGGGCGCATCCTGATCGAAGGTGGAGTGGTATGCCTGGGTGAAATCCATGTCTGACCATGGTCAGACCGACGGTGGTGGCGTCCGCGGGCGTCATCCCCTTCTTGTAGGCTCCGTCGCGGTCTCTCCTGATCCTCCGTGTTGCTCTCGATGAAAATCTTGATCCTTTGGATCGGGTGGTGGCGGCGCAATGGTGCCGTGTCCTTCCTAAAGGCACTACCTTGGGGCGCACGCAGGCACTGGGCGCACGGTTCGTCAGCGGTCAGCTATGTTCTTCACTGTGGCTTGTTCTCTGTGGAGGGTTCCGTCATCTTCGTAGTGATGCTTGTTGTACATTTGTTGTTTGCTTCGAGTTGGCTTAGCTGATTTTCGGCACCTCTGTATCTTGGTTTGGGGGCGCACCTTTGGGGTGTCGTGTTGTATGGTTCGGATGTATAAGGTTCGGTGCTTTATATATACTAGTAAGTGTGCCCGTGCGTTGCTACGGGTGACAATGCAGTTAAACGAATGGCTTCTTGAGGATGGAAAGCATGGATAGTATCCTGAGGTGACACTAATACCTACAAAATTTTATTCAACCACCGATAGGGTAGGCGCATCAATCAGTCTTGTTTCAGTTTGATATGTTGATGTCCAAAAGCAGAATTTTAGCTCAAGGATTGCTCGGATCTCCTTCAACTCCGTGCTTCACCAACTACGTGGATTGGAGGTCTCTAATAGTATAATTTGGTGAAGTTGCCGAAGCTTAGCTTTGTGAGGTCGAATCACATAGCTTACGACAATGCCATCGCCAATTGTCATAATTTAGTTTTGAATTCCCCTTCTGACGAACTCAGTCAAAGCGCTATTCATGACGCCGCCATTGTTTCCTTCTCACAAGCTCGCCACCACCGAATCGCCAACCCTCCACCTCACTCTATTTAGCTCGCCACCACGCCATTGTCTCGCTCTCCTACCGCCGCCTCCTCCCTTCATCACCCTCTTCCACATCATTGGCCTCCTCCCGGTGTTGCCCTCTTCCCGACACAGACTACCTCCCCGTCGTCGGCCTATGGTATGCTTGTGATCAACCCCTCAAGCAACAGACGCGGTGCTGAAGCTTCAATATTTCCAGACATTTCAGAATAGGCTTATATGTATGTTGCTTGCCCTCAAGTTGCCGCCCAGTGAAATATTTTGGCAATGTTAACTTCAGCTAGAAATGTGAAATATTTTGGCAATGTTAACTTCAGCTAGAAATATAGTATATCTGCTTTGGTAATAGCTCATTTAAATAAATGATGTTTTTCACTGGTATACTCTGCATGCAATCTTTCATCAACTTCCCACACATTGATATAAAATCACTGCCATTTGACATTCAATCACCAATTGTAATGAAACTTTTTATTCTATTTTTTGCTGGCTCTACAGGGAATATCAAGGTCACGGCTACCAGATTTTTAGTTAACATAATGTTACAATAAAGAAATTTAAGGATATGTTACAAACTTCAGTTTCACTACATTTACAATCCATATGATAAAAAATAGTGGCCCGTAGCTCGTACATGTACAATATCCATGTTAGAAGGTCCAGCACACATTCCTGCTTCATCCTTACAACAGTTAAGAGAATAGGCATACAATGTGTTATCCTTGCAATATGAGAGGCAAAGTACAGACCCACAACAGTATTTCAAGTAGGCATAAGAGAGAATATATTGCATTACTTCTATAAGGCTGCTCCCAGTGCTCCACCCTCGACAGGTGCTAAGCCTGCCATGTAAGCAGAAAACTGATGTAACATCTTAATCAAGGAGGAGAGAGAATCATTTGGTAACCCCACGGAGAAACTATACCAGTGCAAGTACCTAGGTGAAAACAGAGTTAATATGATCCCGTGCGCTGAACCGAGCCGTCGCCCCAATTCCCCCATGTGCAGCCCCAGCCGCCGCTCCTTCCTCGCCCCGCGCCATCGCCCTGGTGCAGCACTTTGTCCTCGGTCTGCACAGCTGCCTCGCCTCTGATTGTCGCCCGAAGCCGCTATCCCATCCCCGATTTTAGCTTGCATCATTGACCATCGCCCGGAGAAGGTCGCAGCAGCACCATCGGCTCCTCCGGCAAGTCGCCACCTGGTAAATGGTAAGGGCAAGCCTGCATTGCGAAAGTCCATCGATTCTGTGTTTGATATAAACTGTAGTCGTCCATTGATTACATTTTTTCACAAGTCAAGTCCATTGGTACCGAGTTTCTTGCCAAATTCTCATAAACTATAGTCTGTCGATTTCTTTTAAATATCATGCCCATCTAATTTGAGTATTGGCGAAAGACTGCTGCATATATATAAGTCTGTCACAATCTTTGTTACAGAATCAAACTGAGTTAAGTCCAGTTTAGAGTTAACAAGAAAAATTCAAAGAAACTACAGTCCATCAAATTATTTTCCCACCGAACCTTTAGTTCAGTTCAGTTTTTACAGAATGAATACAACCCTATATTTTGTAGAACCAAACTGAGTTCAGTTCAGCCCCAATCGAGTTTAGTTCAGTTTAAAACCAAAAGCAATTTTAAGGTATTGCTATCTAGTCATACAGATTGTCAAGCAGCAAGTTTTTGACACAATCAAACTGAATTTTATTGATCTTATGGGAATGCACAAGGATGTATTGATCTGAAACCAATGATTCGATCAGATGAGGCTATCATGTATTGTAGATTTACAAGAAATTGGTTCAGACTGATAGAGTTCTGTTAGGATTTACAGAATTACTCTGTTTTAAGAAGCTGAAGCAAAATTTGAGGTACTGCTATTTAGCCATACACAAATTATAAGGCAAGAACTATTTTGAAGGAATCAAACTGACTACTTCTATAAGAAACTTACTTGAAGTAGACACTTGAAGAAACATGTTTCCTGTAATCTAGACACTTGAAGTAGGCAAGCAGCTAAAATAAACTGAATATGAAGCTCTGCAATTCCCTCATTGGTCCTGACATATTGGATCCTTCGCCATCCTGGGTTCAAGGGCTCATTCTTTCCAAGAAATTACAAAATCTTCTTGCTTCAGTTGCTTGTTAGCTGGCATACCATGTGTCATCTCATTCCAACAAACACTGGAGGACTAATAAACATAGTAGTGGTCTAGTTGAATTGGTATCTGAAAAGGAAAATCAGAATATTACAAATTACAAGTTGTCCAAATAGAAAGATCAGTTTAATTTGACGATTTGACAGAGAGTTACAATACTGGAGAAACTGAGATTTCCAAAGCCAACTGGCACCAAATAATAAAGCAAAATCAGGTTATACATCCACTTCTTTCTGTTATGGAAAATCTATGCATTCTGCAAAACACTAAAATAACTACAGAATTTGCACAATTAGAAATAGCAAGCTTGTGATACACTAATCAGATTATCCCTATGGAGCTCAAACTTGTAATTAGAAATACTGGACTGGTGCAGACTGCAGTAACCATCTAGTTTCGTCAATTGTTACTCCAAGATCAAAATGTGATAATCATAACATAAGTTTGCTTCATGGAAAAATTGAAATATTTGCATGTACTCTGGTGATAGCTATACTGCTCCTAAGATAACAAACATGTTTTTCATAAACTGATGAGTATTTTTATCCACTTTTTTGTGATCGGATCGTCCATTGAGCAGGCAGGCAGAGTCATACATGGGCTTTGTAGCGCTGGCCTGATGTAATGTAAAGATAGAGGTGCCAACTGTTAGTCACCTGCGAAAGAACATGTGTTCATCAGAGCCTCGACTCCTCTTTTCCCAACCTCTGTAGCCAATTCAGGTTGGAAAATTCATGAAAAATTCTTCAGTCATCATCTGCATGAGTTTCTCCATTGCCTGCATCTGTATGTATACATACTGTCATGGAGTAACTCCTCTCTTAGTGCACAAGAGAATGAATTTCAGAAAAGGGTCATATTTGGCGATGACTCATATGAGTTGTGTTCAAGCCACTTGACCAATGCTGCAGCTAAAGCATGTCTGGAGAACGTAACCATGCGGAGATATAGGTTACACAGAAAAACATTACACACACACACACCAGCAACCAATTAACATATATGCATACACACAAGCAGCCACACACCGCATCCTCTACAGACCCATGACAACATCTTCTACACACCATTAATTGACGACGTAGCATGATAGCACTACAGAAAACAATTCTATAGTCAAATTTCATCAAACACTATGTTTGCCTAGGGGGAGTGGGATCCAGGGGGCTGGCGAGTAGGGGAGGTATACCTAGGAGGAGTGTGCTGTTGAGGGGGCTGGGCGCCGTCTTCAGCGGGGCCGTGGGACGGACGCCGATGATAAGCTCGTCCGTGCTCCCTGCATGTCCAACGAGCAGCTCGTTCGTCCTCCCCGCATGGCCGACGAGCAGCTGCGCGAGATGCGGCGGATTCTCCCGATCTCGTCCAGATTCGGCGACGGTGGAGCGAGGACGGGCACCGAGGAGAGGATGGACGGGGTCGCGGCGGTGGAGGGATGGGTCGAGGTGGCTAGCAGAGGGATGGGGCACGCAGCGGCGAGCAGAGGGACGGGGGCACGGCGGTGGGGGATGGGGCGCGGCGGCGGAGGAAACCCTCGTGTTCTCGTACGGGCTGTGGTGGCAGGTTTTTTTTCTCAAACAAACGAAACGTTATCGACGATTTAAATAGGACTGCGGGTCAATTTATCAGAAACGGGGATATTTTTTTGCAAAATAGCCCGATGACGGACGACCAGAAACCCACGATGCTTTATTATTATTATTATATTATTATTATTATTACTAGCACAAATGCCCGTGCGTTGCAACGGGAGTAATAATTGACCTGCTCATCAAAACATCTATCATGCCGCAGGGAGGCAGATGCCTCGATGAATTAAGAACCATACTATAGATACAATACTTTTGGTATGATTTCTATACCATACTTTCGATAGCACAATACTCCCTCCTTTCCGGTTTATAGGGCTTATCCCAAAATTTTAGTTTTTCCATTTTATAATGCTCAATTTGGTTGTTTCCCATCACATGTTCAGATTCCAAGGTGTATTAAATCATTGCATGCAAGTATTAAGAGAAAATTGATCAATGCATGTAATTTATGCGTACATGCATTGCAATTAATGCATTGGTAAACATACTTTTTGAGAAAAACAAGAACATTAATTGGGTGCTTTTACAAACTACAATAAGTATTCCACCACTCACCATCTACCTTGGTTGGTGAGATTTTTAAATTGAGCCTTATAAACCGGAAAGGAGGGAATACATAAATAAATTAACATAAATGATAAGTACCTGATGTCAGGTATGAGCACATGGCACATCGAACATTTTCGATAGCAATTCTTGACACAAGGATGGCAAGTTAGACACACACGGCAATTCTCTATCAAAAATAAACTGAAACATGAAGTTAACATGCTTGCGAACTAAAGTTATCACCCTCGGGTCACTAAATTCGCCATAAAAATGTTTGATTTGTCATGTGTTCGTACCCGACGGACATCAACAGATTCCTAATTAAAGTGCGTCAGGATAATTAATAAACAAAGTTAACTAAAAAGGGTATGCACACAAAGTTAACTAAAAAGGGTATGCACACAAAGTTAATAAAAAAAAGCATGCATTGTGTCCCCAAATATCTTGCCCCACATTGCAAGGACGGAAGAAGATCCGAAATTGCCCAAATAAATGCATGCGTGCCCCTCTCTAGCTAATTTTCATAAGCCAACATATAAATCTATTTAATTAGAGGCAACCAGCACACAGTTCCATTTTAGCCAATTCATGCGGTAAATGCGGCGTGCATGTTCTCTTTTATGCATATGTGGCATCTGGCGACCAACACGTGTTCTGATCAGCCCCATCACTGAAACAGTGCTATTTTGTTTTTCTTATTTCCCTTAACTTATCTCCTGGACTCTTCTAGCTGCTTCAGTTCCAGCTCCATGAGGCGTTTCCCACAAGGCCACAAGGTGAGACCGTGAGATGCGAGACCATCGTCGGGGCCGTCGCCGACGCCGGCGGTAAGTAGGGACGCGTTGCGGTAGCAAGGCCCGCATCCGCGCGTCCCAATCCGGGACTAAACTGTGGCAGCTGCTCCTTGCCTATGTTCCCCTCGATTCGAGCTCGAGACAATTCACACAAGGTGAGATGCGGTCTGCCGTCCGAGGTCGCCGCCGCCGCGGCAGGGCGAGAGCTATGCTGTAGCACACGCTTATGTCCGGCGTGCCTAAGCTGTGGCAGCTGCTCCATGCTGTTGTTCCCTGCCGAACAACATCGCGCGCGGGGGCGGTCAGCGGGTACCTCGAGATAAAGCAGGGGCTCATGTAGACTCACTTCAAGTTTGGAACTCGATGCAAGCTCAGAGGCAGAGGTTAGTGCTACCCCCATATGCTATTTCATCTGCCTGTAATTTCCCTTTTCTGCAGCTCAAAGTGATAGAAACAGAGGAGGGGCAGAGTGTATGCACATATGCAGGTAGTGTAGTTTGACGTGCAGCTTCACTTTCCATTCTTAGTTTTCAATCACACGAGCGCAAGACTACATTGAACTGGAAAACTAAATCATGGAGGAATAACCAGCAACTAATTCGTATTCATACATATCTTTATTTGAGCATAAAACTATCAGTTAACAGTTTGAATTCATAGAAATTATGAAAATCATGCAAAACTATACTTTGAAACTGAATACACAATTATATTTTCTAAGGGCTACCATTCTAAAACTGAGACATACCTTAGAACAATGAACAATGAGTATCAAACCAACTGTACCTTTACAAGCACTCATTTATTAGACGACAAGCATAGATGGTAATACAACTGCATTTTACACAGAATACTATTATATCATTGTAATGCTTCTTATATAATACATACAAACTGTTAAAACAAATTCAGAGGTTTCACCTCGGTGTCAGCCGTTAGTATAAAATGCTGAGACGATAAAAAGAAAGGTAAAAAAATGCTGAGATGACAAAACAAAACATGTAACTTGGGATATAGCTGAGAATATATAAATCTTAGATAACCAGTAAAATAAAAATGCAACTTTTTCTTGGAAAAATGTACCTTGTGGAAAATCACCTTAACTATAATTGATTATTGTCTCCCCTTGGAACTACTGTACAAAACCTGAAGAAATCGTGTACTATAGTGAAGCACTAAAGCACATGCATATACATGAGGCATGTTCGAAACATGAGGCCGCTCCTTGCTATATGTATACATGAGGCATGTTTGAAACTGATTTTGCTGATGCGCATGGCCGCTTGTGTGGCACGCCCGCGATCATCACTCCCAGAATTATAATGTAATTCTGAAGGATTAATTTGCACGCCCACGGTCATCACTCCCAGAGCTATTTCTGTAATTTGCATGTCATAGATTAAACTCTTTATTTGTTTTAATCTTATTTCCTCTGTATGATAAGAGGGTCTAAAATGTGTAGATTCAAGGCGCAAAAACGTACCTATGCATGATGAAGTGCCAGGAGCTGCTTCCATGCTCAAGAACACAGTGGATGAATGCTGATCCACAGAGAGAGCAATTTTCTATCAATCCTGATCTATTCTCATGTGATCTAGGGGCAACATTGACAATGTAGTAGATGAGCAGGAGAAAGGATGTAGCCGGGAAGATATCTTGGTGGTAATCTGTTGTTACACAGGAGAAAAAAAGTTTGTTTTGCTGATTATCTGGAACAAATTAGAGAGGTACGCTGTGTTTTATTACTGAATCCAACTTCCATGTTGTGTTTCTCCTTTGTGCATATATGCCCATGAATCATGTCTCTTTTTTTTTGATTGTGCATTTTCAGTTGCTATTCCTTTATTTTCTCTGCCAGATTTGAACTGTGTTTTTCTCTCAAAGTCAGAATTGAACATCTCTCAATGAGAGGCTTTCCTTCCTTTTTGTTAAAGATTTCATTGTTCCTCCTTCCTTCCTTTGATTTAGAAGATGATCAATCAAGATTTCCCCTTCAATCCCTCAATTCCTTCCCTTCCTTGGTTAATTTCCTTCCTTATTTCTCTGCGAGAGTCACTCAATTCCTTCCCTTCCTTGGTTAATTTCCGTCCTTATTTCTTTGCCATAGTCACTCAATTCATTCCCTTCCTTATTCCTTGCACGCTTTAGCTCTCACACCCTTGGCCACGACTCCTTGATACGGAGAAACCATAAAAGCATATTTAAATTGGAAGGATTTAATGGAAGAGGGCGAGGTGGGACTATTCTGCACAAGAGGAAGAGGAAGATAGCTCTGCAATGCGCCATGGCTCCTTGTCTTGCGAACTCAACAGCGTCCATGTGCGAGGGTAGGCGGGCCGGCCAAGGCAAGCGCGCTGGAGCGCGTTGGACGGAGCCATGGTGGAGGTCATGGGCGCCGATCTGCTCCACCCACCTCGAGCCGACGCGAGGAAGAGGGAAGATAGCTCATTAGCTCTGCGGCGCCATGGTCACGGATGGCGGCGCCTCATCATGCTGGCAGCCACGAGCGCCTCATCATGCTTCCGGCCGACGAGCACAGGGAGCTCGGCTGCTGGGAATGGAGCTCATGGCGGCGGCTCGGTGGAAGCGGGCAATGGATAAGTGGTGGAGGTGGACGGTGGTTGCAGGTTTTTTTTTTTTTTTTTGCAAAAAAACGAAACGTTATCTTGTCAGGAACACAGTTAAAATAGGACTGCGGGTTTATTTCTCATAAAAGGAGGGACTTTTCTACAAAATTAGCGACGACGTACGACAGAAACCCTGCGTGCTTTATTATTAGGTAAAGATAAAGATAAAGAGGTAAAGATAAAGATAAAGATAAAGATAAAGATAAAGATAAAGCAGGGCAAACTGTCGTGGGCCGTGTTGTGCACTGTCTGCTCGCAACAGCCTCCTCATCGAAAAATAAAAAGTTCGCAACCGCCTCGGTGCCACTTCTCGCTCCTTTCCGGCCAACAATACGCCGCGCAGACGCGATCACAGCCTCCCCGCACCACCGATACCTAGCGCCGCCTCGTCCTCGCCCTCGCCGCGCCTCCGCGAGACGGGACCCCGCCATGCCGATCCCATCCTCCCTCTCGGCGCGCCTCGGCCCCGGTCCCGCGCCCGCACGGTGGAGCCCTTACGCCCGCCCCTCCGAACCCCGCAGGGGCGGCGCTGGAAGCGGCTGCGCCAAGGCCTCCCGCCCGTCCCTCCGCCTCGAACCCGCGACGGCGAGACTCCTCGGCCCCGCGCGGAGGGCCGAATCCCGCGGATCGAGTCGCGGCGCCGCAGCCCCTACACCTGCACGACGGCGGCTTGGAGACCTGAAGAAGTCGGACCTGAAGACGGATCCGATGCCGGCGGGGATGAATCCAGAGCCGATCCAGGAGCCGCGCGTCGAGGAGAGCCGTGGCTTCGGCGGTTTCGCTTTCCTCTGCGCCCTCGCTGGACACAAGGAGGTGCGTGACTTTTTTCCCTGCCCCTCTTCGAAATCGATTATCGTAACGCCGCGCTGTTCTGATTGGATACTCAGATACTTGTGCGTCAAATTAGCAAGCCCGTACTTACTTTGCAATTGCAAATACTAATTTCTAATTGCTTGGATAATTAGCAACCCTGTTGCGACTTTGTAATTGCAAATAATTTGTAATCTTGGATAATTAGCAAGCCCGTTGTTACTTTTTATAACTGTTAAGAATCTGCTTTGCTGCGAGTAATTGTGCAATGCTACGGGCTCTTACGGTTTTTATCGGATGCTGCAGGCTATTACTGGAATCTCTATGCCGATGGGGTCTGACAAGCTCTACTCTGGCAGTGCCGATGGCTCTGTTCGTGTATGGGACGGCAACTCTGGCAAGGTAGCTGGGCTATCCGCTCTCGGGATTCCCCTCAGACTCTTTATGCTCAGTTCAACTTTGGGGTCGTGTCTGCGTTGATTCCTGCATTGCCCTGGTGCTTGCTTTCTGCTGCCTGATCAATTGGGGAGTAACTCTGGTTGCTTGAGGTGGTCGATGTGCTGATGGGCTTAAATAGTGCGTCGTCTATGATGGTTGATGTGTGCTGACTGCTTGATCAACTGGGGAGCTCCTCTCATTCCTCAGTGCGTCTGATGTACCCATTGATTCAGATCAGGTGGTCATTCGGCATGCCTGGGGTTGACGACATGTCAGATTGGTTCGCCTTGGAGGCTTTTCGCCTGTTTGTGGTAATCAGTGTCCACCGGATCAGTCTCAGGAGGTGATCAGGCTGGTTGACTGACAAGCAAAGCTCTCTGGGGTTAAAGTTGTATTCTCATTGCCAGATGGCCATGCATTTAATAGCAAGAAAGAAAAAGAGTAAAAAAATATGAAAAGAGAGATGAGCTTTAAGGAGAGAAGGTTCTTCAAGAAAAAGGAGAAACTTTATGAAAAGATTGCTGTGTAGTAGAGAAAAAAAAGGAGAGAGTTTCTAATCTACTATGTTGCCCTTTCTATTCTTAATGTTTCTGCAATAGTGCGTTGATGTCATCAAGATGGGAGGGAAGATTGGCTGTATGATCACTCATGACAAGTGGGTATTTATTGGAATCCCAAAATCCGTGGAGGTATTCTCAATTTTACTATGAGTGCAAGTCAATTTTATGCTATGTATTGAAGCGCTATCGGGTGTTGAACTATTGTTTTTCGTTGTTCCGATGGCTTCTAGGCATGGAACATACAGACAGGGATGAAGCTAAGTCTTCAGGGACCTTCTGGGCTTGTTTGTTCCATGACTATCAAGGATGAGATGCTGTTTGCTGGCACGGCGGACGGCCGCATCATGGCTTGGAAATTTCCTGCTAAGGAGATCAACTCGGAACCGGTGGCAATCCTCGCTGGCCATGACCGTCATGTGATTTCACTTGCTGGCTCAGCAACAAGGCTTTACTCTGTCTCACTTGACAAGACAATCAGAGTACGAAAATGCTGCAGACCTGCTGATTTCTGTTGGCTACTAAACATTATGTTTGTGTCTGATATATTCTTGGTATTTATCAGGTATGGGACCTTAAAAATCTTCAGTGTGTCCAAACACTCTCTGAGCATAAAGCTGCTGTTACTTCTGTACTTTGTTGGGATCAGAAGTTACTATCTTGCTCTCTGGACAAGACCGTAAAGGTCTGGGCTGCTTCAGAATCTGGAAACCTTCAACTCATGCACACCCATTCCGAGGAGCATGTAAGATCCGCAGACTTAATTTACATGGATATTTCCATCGGCGTTATTTTCTGAAACTTCATTGAAAATTCGAACATGAAAGCTTATATTAGCTGCAACTTTGTGTTTTTATCAGTGGTAGTATGATGTCCTTAACTAGTCTGATTGAACAGTGTAAACTGTATGTGTTGAATATTTATGGCTTATGTATTAAGGCTAATTGTAAGGCTAATTGTAGTAGTAGGTTAGGTAAATATTTCGTGGTGTATGAGTAGGCTAATTGTAGTAGTAGGTTAGGTAAATATTTCGTGGTGAATGAGTAGGCTAATCTTTAGCCAGAGAATATGCTTGATTGTGTGTCAAATAATGGGTTTAGCTAGGTCTCAGTTCACTGAGATATAATCAAGTCTCAGTCAAGTGACATAACATGCAAGAGAGAAAAAGCAAAAACTGAAAAGAAAATTTTGCATGGATCTTAATGTAGTATCTCATGGATATAGCCTCGACTGAGATTTAGCAAGACTGTTACCGAATTGCACTTGCTACATTGTCGTACTTTTGTTTTTCTTTATTTCATTTAATTTTTTGCTTGGTATGTGCTAGTGGATTGAGCAGCTTTTATCTGTTCTCACTGACCCCACAATTTAACCTAGTCACAATTACTTGTCTAAAATCAAGTGGAAGATCTTTGCAGCTACTTGATACTCAAGTGATCCCACAATTCTACTGTAGTCACAGTTACTTCTCTAAAATCAAATGGAAGATCTTTTCTCATAGTTATTATCGCTGGATCAATCTTCTGATGTTATTGCTGTCGGTGCATGAAGGTCTCCATTTCTGGAAGTT
Source organism: Aegilops speltoides (assembly GCA_021437245.1). Taxonomy (NCBI): domain Eukaryota; kingdom Viridiplantae; phylum Streptophyta; class Magnoliopsida; order Poales; family Poaceae; genus Aegilops; species Aegilops speltoides. The sequence goes on from CM038143.1 coordinate 66,185,154, forward strand.
GTGACTCCATCTGCATTCGGTCAAGCATTATAGTTTGCGCAGTATGGCCTTTGTTACATGTCTGGCACGTAGTAGGCGTTCTTCCTAGTATGCTGGGAATTTATCTTGTGCTATCAAGCAGCAGATAAAGGGTTTGAGCCTAATAGAAGCTCTCTTTCTTGGGAGCTTTAGATGGCTGCCATCAGCCCATCAGTCTGCTGAGCTCATCTGTTTCCCTGAGGAGTTAGTTTGGGAGTATCAAATAGACATGTATCGGCAACGCCATCAGTCTGCTGAGCTCATCTGTTTCCCTGAGGAGTTAGTTTGGGAGTATGAAATAGACATGTATCAGCAACGTCATCAGTCTGCTGAGCTCATCTGTTTCCCTGACTGAAGAGTTAGCAAGGGAGTACCAAATAAAAATGTACGGGCAACATCAGAATTGTTAGGAACCTTCATACAGCAGGAACTAGATGCAGTACCAGATCAATGTGTTCTTCGAAAGTCTGAATGTCCTGATGTCCGGTTATTGGCTTTTTCAATATCTCCCTTCCTGGAAGCATGTTTGTCGGTGTATGTTTGTAAGCTCTGTTAAGATGTAGTGCATGATGCTATTGTCCTTGATAAACTTTCTGCTTTGATATGGTTCTTGGGCAATGGTTTGTTCCTGAACTTCCTTTCCAACAGTGTTAATCAGTTGTTGCTTTCTAGTGTTGCTAAACCTGCATCCACCCTCCGTTGCAGGGACTACGCACCCTCTTTGGCATGCATCGTCCGGGAAACACACCGGTTCTGCTCTGCTCCCTCCACAAGAGCAGCTGCGTCCGCCTGCTGGGCCTGCCATCGTGAGTGCCATTCAGAACACGCTGTCAGTTGTCTCTGCTTCCTCCTCACCAGTAACATGCAATTACTTGTTCCCGTCTTTCAGGTTCGAGGAGATTGGCACGCTCTCCTCCAAAACAGAAGTGAAGACCATCGAACTCGCCCAAGGGCCATCGAGGCTGCTTTTCACGGGAGATGGCGCGGGCGAGCTCAAGGTGTGGATGTGGGCTCCCCGGGACGAGGATAAGGAGTCCCCCAGCACCGGCGCTGCCATAAACGTCAGCTAGACATGCATAGGCATAGTAGATCATGCTCATGCATGCGCTGAGCTCCACCGCTGTGCTATGTAGAAATGCAAATTATTATGCCATTCAAGTAAAATAACAGCTCGTCATTTCCCCATGCACGGTCTGGAAAGCCTGACGAGGAGCCATCGGTCCATTTCCCAACGCCGCCGCGCCATAAACTACTACAGCCCGCTTGAGTTGCGTGCCATCCATGACGTCAAGCTATATATGGCATGGCGTGGCGTCCAAACAAGCGATTGCTCCATTTACGTACCTGAACACAACGGTATGCCAAGCATCTCATCTACACTAGCTTTACAAAAGAAGCCTCAACCATGCTCGCCCTGAAGGATCGCTGCCTAACAATTCTAGTTCGTGCGATCCAATGATAGGCTCTGGCATGGGCTCGCGTATGTGCGATGGTCACCGGGTCAGCAGTGCTGTTTTACCTTTGCTAGTTGGCTTCCTGAATCTACGCACACAACGTGGTTTAGTCAGCGGCCCGGTGCCGGTGCATGCATCTGGCAAGTGCTTGCGAAAACAAGCAAAAGTTCTGGCCGAACCGCTCTCTACTTATAGCGGCCGGCCAGTAGCTGGAGTTCCGGAGAACCTGAGCATGCACGCACCTCCCCCAATACATCCATGCCGATGCTGCGGTGCTCCACTGTTGACAAATTGGCCTGGCTGTCCGCGCGCGGATAGTGGTGGTAGTAAACTCATTCGCACCGATGGTAACGTGCGGCCAATTCCCGGCCGACAGGGTTACATCTCTGTCGACTCAACTTAGCGCGGCGTCAAGCTGAAGCTGCAGTCTCAAGTTGTGTGCGATTTTAGCAGGTACCTATCTTTTTTCTTTCTTTCTTGTTTGAGTTGGAGGAGCCTATCTTGTCATCGGCGTCAAATGATAGTTAATCGTGTGTTGGCCATCTGGCCTGGTATTTTAAGGAGGTGCCAGTGCAGTTTTACGAAACACGTCTCAATCTGTGCTAAATCTCGAAGCAAAAGAGACAGTTGGAGCTTTTTTTTTCAGTAAAAACGAAACGTCCATTGCAAATGCCGGTGCCCGGCTTTTTCAAGCAAACCAACGTGGCGTGAGTTGTCGCCTTGCATGTTCTTTCCATCACACGCCCACTTTTTTTTCCATGAAATTTTCGATCTATTCATTATGCCATGGCGGTATGACAAAGAAATAACAAAATATACATTTATGTCCGTAAACCACCTAGCGATTACTACAAGCACTGGAGCGAGTCGAAGGCGCGCCGCCGTCATCGTCTTCCCTTACCGGAGCCAGGCCAAATTTGTTTTAGTAGACAGTTGAAAGTCGTCATGCTAAGACCCCACAGAACTAGCGCATGAGAACAACAACCATTGCCGATGAAAAGAAGTATACATCGAAAGAAACCAACCTGTAGACACACAAACGAAGATGAAAAAAAAATACTTGATCCAAGCAGATCCACCGAAGACCAGCATCGACCGAATCTCGCGAGATTCGTCGAAGACACGCCTCCACACACCCTTTGACAAAGCTATACTCATCACTAAAACGGGGGCTAGGCTGGGAGAACCTTATTTCATTTTTAGGAAGCCGCCACTGCCTGTCTTCCCGAGCAGGAAACAAACCCTAGATGAACTCATAAAAACATAGTAAGATTCCTCCCGCCAGCAAGGGCCAGGGCCCACTACGTCTCCATGGCCCTAGGGCCACCGAAGACGAGGCGGACCGCCGGCGGGTGGTAGAGAAACCCTAAGCTTTTTTGTTGTTGGAGAGGAGGTCGTGGCTCGCACGCCTACTTTTCTCCGCTACTTTGGTACACAGGAGGAACTATGCATTTTAGGCTCTCAAATTTTAACATGGTCCCTCTTACCTTCTCTTTTCAGATGAGAGATAAGAGTATATAATTGATCTGAGATGTCGGTTTCATGAAGTAGTGGGTGTAAGTAACTCTTACCGTCTCACCTCACATGGTCTCTCTTACCTCCTTTTTTCACATAAAAGGTAAGAGTATATAATAAATCTGGGTCGTTGATTTCATTTAGTGGGCCTGAGTAACTCACAAGGTCTCTCTTATCTTCTCTTTTCACATGTGAGGTAAGAGTATATAATACCTTCTCACCTTCCATGTGAAAAGATGAGGTGTCAGGGACCATGTTTAAATTGTTTGCGTTGTCGACGGAGATTTTGTAATAGCGAGCTTAGCCACCTGATTTGCCATGGGATTCATATTTTGTTTGATTTTATCGTTGCTTCAAAACAAATTTGTTTTTCTATTGTGACAGGGATCCGACGGCTCAATGGCCAACTGGTATTTCATCCTAATTCTTATCCTAAAATAATTCTAATTTCCAATCTTAGTTCCTAATTCTAAGTTAATTCTTATTTCTAACACACATTTTCAAAATGATATGCAATTTTAGATATCGAGGATGATGTTTTAGATTTAGAGATGTGTTACATATTTCCACGTGTAACAGTTGCCTTGAGAATCAATTATTCTTAAATGTCTGCATGGTGTCTTTTCTTTAACCACAGACTGAGATATTTTAAGACACACCCTTATAGCATCTCCAACAGCCGCGTCAAAAGACGCGCGCGCGGTAAAATGCTTATTTAGCACGCGCTGCAAGTTTTTGCGCGCTCCAGCAGCGGCGGGAAACAACCGCGCGCGGGGGAGAAAGCTGTCGGTCGCGCGGTAGATTTGGCGCGCCACTTCGGACGCGCCTATAAAATGCGGCGCTCGCCTTGCGGTGCACCACACTGCCATGCACGCATTTCCCCGCCTCCTCGCCGCTTCACTGCTTTCTCGCCGCTTCCTCGCCGCTTCAGCGCCCCGCCACCACCGCGCCACCGGGGATCATCTGGCTACCGCGGCGTCCGTCTGCGCCCCTCCGGCGCCTACTACGCCGAGATCCTGTCCGGCGACGTCAGCCTCGGCACGTTCGAGACCGCACACGAGGGCCCCCAAGCGTACGACGTGGCGGCGTGGCGCCTAGGGAGGCCTCGCGCACAGTTGAACTTCCACGACATCTACACGCGTGAGCAGGCGCAGTGCGTCGCCCCTCTGCCTCGTCTGATTACAAACCAGGACCGTGACAACCACCGTCGGCTGCAGCGCCGCCTCCTCATCGCCGAGGAGGACGAGCGAGCCATGGCAGAGTGGCGCCGGTGCCACCCGGAGGACGTCGCCGTCGAGAACGCCTTCTGGGCGGAGAGGACGGCAAGGCGCCGCGCGGAGTGTGCGGACAGGCGTCGGCGCAAGGCACTGGCCATATCGCAGTGCGATCTCGTCGAGGCAGGCGGGGCGTCGTTCTTCTCCCCCGACGATGACCGTTGGGAAGACATCTGGCTCGATACCTCGGACAACACCGCCGATGATGATGATGATGATGAGGACGACTGGGAGTAGTTCTAGCTGCACCGCAGTTTAATTATGTAGTTGCACCGTAGTTCTTTTTATCTATCTACGCTATAAACTATGTAAAATATCTTTGTATCTTTTTTTTATCTATGCTATGAACTATGTGTCGTTTTTATCTATGAACAAAATATCTATGTGAAGGAAATATGCCCTAGAGGCAATAATAAAGTTATTATATATTTCCTCATATCATGATAAATGTTTATTATTCATGCTAGAATTGTATTAACCGGAAACATAATACATGTGTGAATATATAGACAAACAGAGTGTCACTAGTATGCCTCTACTTGACTAGCTTGTTAATCAAAGATGGTTATGTTTCCTAACCATGAACAAGGAGTTGTTATTTGATTAACAAGGTCACATCATTAGTTGAATGATCTGATTGACATGACCCATTCCGTTAGCTTAGCACACGATCGCTTAGTATGTTGCTATTGCTTCCTTCATGACTTATACATGTTCCTATAACTATGAGATTATGCAACTCCGTTTGCGGAGGAACACTTTGGGTACTACCAAACGTCACAACGAATCGGGTGATTATAAAGGAGTACTACAGGTGTCTCCAAAGGCAGATGTTGGGTTGGCGTATTTCGAGATTAGGATTTGTCACTCCGAATGTCGGAGAGGTATCTCTGGGCCCTCTCGGTAATGCACATCACTTAAGCCTTGCAAGCATTGTAACTAATGAGTTAGTTGCGAGATGATGTATTACGGAACGAGTAAAGAGACTTGCCGTAACGAGATTGAACTAGGTATTGGATACCGACGATCGAATCTCGGGCAAGTAACATACCGATGACAAAGGGAACAACGTATGTTGTTATGCGGTCTGACCGATAAAGATCTTCGTAGAATATGTAGGAACCAATATGGGCATCCAGGTCCCGCTATTGGTTATTGACCGAGACGTGTCTCGGTCATGTCTACATTGTTCTCGAACCGTAGGGTCCGCACGCTTAAGGTTTCGATGCTTATATTATGAGTTTATGAGTTTTGATGTACCAAGGAGTTCGAGTCCCGGATGAGATCGGGGACATGACGAGGAGTCTCGAAATGGTCGAGACGTAAAGATCGATATATTGGACGACTATATTCGGAGTTCGGAAAGGTTCCGAGTCATTCGGGTATTTATCCGAGTACCGGAGAGTTACGGGAATTCGCCGGGGAGAAGTATTGGGCCTTATGGGCCATACGGGAAAGAGAGAGGGGCTGCCCTAGGCAGGCCGCGCCCCCCCCTTGCCCTAGTCCGAATTGGGCTAAGGGGAGGGGCCGCAACCCCTCCTTCCTTCCCTTCTCTCTTCCCCTTCCTAGTCTCCTACTCCTAATACATGGAAGGATCCCTAGTTGGACTAGGAAAGGGGGAATCCTACTTCCGGTGGGAGTAGGACTCCCCTATGGCGCGCCTCCTCCCTAGGCCGGCCTCCTCCTCCCTCCCTCCTTTATATACGGGGGCAGGGGGCACCCCATAGACAAACAAGTTGATCCTTAAGATCATTCCTTAGCCGTGTGCGGTGCCCCCCTCCACCATAATCCACCTCGGTCATATCGTAGCGGTGCTTAGACGAAGCCCTGCGTCGGTAGAACATCAAGATCGTCACCACGCCGTCGTCTTGACGAACTCTCCTCCCGAAGCTCTCTTGGATTGGAGCCCGAGGAGCGCCACCGAGCTGTCGTGTGTCAAGAACTTCGAGGCGCCGGAGTAACGGCGCTGGGATCGGTTGGATCGCGAGGAGAACGTACGACTACTTCCTCTACGTTGTGATCGCTTCCGCTTCGGTCTACGAGGGTACGTAGACAACACTCTCCCCTCTCGTTACTATACATCACCATGATCTTGCGTGTGCGTAGGAATTTTTTTGAAATTACTACGTTCCCCAACACTATGCACCATAGTCCGAAGTGTTTGTGCGAGAGCGCGCACGCTGCATTTTTGCACGCCTGCTGCATTTTACCGCGCCTGCTGGAGCCAGCGCTCCCCGCCCCGCCAAACCAGACGATCAGCGCGCTGCAAACTGAATTTTAGCGCGCCGCTTGTTGGGCGGCTGTTGGAGATGCTCTTACATCATGTTTGGTAAGACTGTGTCAACGACCGTTACGGTTAATATCGACTCCCCATTGTGGAACAATACATTACATCATTAAGGATGATGGCGACGAGTGAGAAAATAAGAGAGGCTAATTAAGGGAAACTAATTCTGTTATGATCTTTTATTTCTTGCTACCAACTCCGTGCATGAATATGTGCTACTAGACTATATGTTGAAAGTAGTTCACATGTCATTAGTAAAACATTCATAAAATTTGTGAATTTTCAAAAAATACTAGTTTGCTATGAATAGGACACATCAGAATATGTAGAATTTCTTTTCATGTATCTACTTTTCGTGTTTGACTTTGAGTAGTGAGCTTGACGGGGTAGACATGTCACATGGACGTGCTAGACGTCATGTACACAATTCATCTCAAATAGGATGTGTTGGAACATGAGATGCTTTGAGTACCAATCCCTGGTTTGGATGGATGTCATATGAGACTACAAACATTATCAAACACGATATCTTAGCTTCTCTCTCTAGCTTTGGAGGCTGCACAACAAAAGGCACAAAGATACTTCTAGCTGCCACGATACGTTCATGGTATGAAATAAAGTGCGATGGTGTTTTACCATCATATATGGGAGATCTCTAATACTCCCTCCGTTCCTAAATGTAAGTCTTTTTAGACATTTTAAATGGACAACAACATACGGATGTATGTAGACAAATTTTAGAGTATAGATTCACTCATTTCGCTTCGTATGTAGTCATTTGTTAGAATCTCTAGAAAGACTTATATTTAGGAACGGAGGGAGTAGTATATTATAGTAGAAAATGACAATTACTACCTCTGTCCTGGTTTATTGGTCCCCTTGGTATTTTATGTCAATCTTTGACCATAGATTTAACTTAGAAATAATAATGCATGTCATAAAAAAATTATATCATTGAATTCATATTTGAACATAGTTTTCAATTATATTATTTTTGGTTACATGTATTAACTTTTTGTTAGTTATCTAAGGTCAAAAATTAGCAAAAAATGCGAAGCGGGCCAATAAACCAGGACAGAGGTAGTAGTCAGCTAAAAATCTTCCATTTTTAGCACATCAAAATAACTTGCCTTAAGTGGATGCTCATTTTTTTGCAGTGAAAGTGGATACTCATTTAGCCAAAACTACCCTGATCAGTCATTGATAGCTCAGATTAAACACTTTTACCCCCTAGGATTTTCTCGTGTAATGATGGAATTAGATTGAGATTGTTCAAGCATGCAAAGGGGACACTGACATCCGAGCTCCATACTCAACGATCTTGGTGGATTGTTTTGATTTAGCACATGGAATATCGCTGCAGCAATTTCAACATTGCACTAGGGAAGCAAATAGGTTGGCACACGTACTAGCTAGACATGCTTATGATTCCCACTTGTCTTATTTATGGGATGATGAACCTCCATACTTCCTTTTACCGCATATACTCAATGATGTAACTCTTGAGTCCTTGGAATAAAATGCCAACAGGTTTTCCCTAAAAAAAAAGTTGGAGCAGTCTTAAAAGAGCTGAAACAAATAAAGGAACAAGACATGCCAAAGTCCACTTCTGCTCCCGAGCTCACATGGAACATTTATTTGACAAAGTGTACATCGGTGGAGCTTTGTTCACACTTTTGCTTACAGTGCTACTACTACTCCCTCCTTCCGGAAATACTTGTCGGGGCAATGGATGTATCTAGATATATTTTAGTTTTAGGTACATCCATTTTTATGCATTTCTACGACAAGTACTTTGGCCGGAGGGAGTACTAATTAGTAACGGATACACGTGGAGACTTAAGCTCGACAGAGCATATTATTACCGTACCACCACTATCAAATTTGCTATTGCATGAGTAAAAACGAGAAATTAAAGTTAAACTGCTGTGTTACTGTCCACACGTTAATCCACAAGTAGTAACAAGTAATTGCATCTACTCAAAGGAGTAGGTTGAAGATGTCTTGGCCAGGGGAGAGAAGCCTCTTGGGGTCGTACTTGTCCTTCATCTCCACGAAGCGCTGCCACTTGCCGCCGAAGTGCCGGACCCAGTCGCCGTGGGCCGTGTAGTGTCCTAGGTACTCCTTGTACCCTATCCCGGCGAGGTCGCAGAACCGCAGTATCTTCTGGTTCTGCGCCTCCAGTCGCTTCAGGTCGTTGGCCACCGACGAGAAGAGCAGCGACACCGCGTAGAACACCTCCTCCGCCGGCGTCACCGCCGACATGCCGTCGTCCCACCTGAAACGACGACCGAGCCAGTGTCAGTTAAGTGCGTGTGATATATATCATGCAGATGCAGGATCGCATGCATGCATGTACGATGGACGCGTACGTACTTGGATTTGTTGAGCGGGTAGACGACGAGAGGCCCGGCGACGTCGGTGCCCTGGAGGATGCCCATGAAAACGCCGCGGTCGAAGTCGGCGATGCGGGAGCGGGGCACGAACACGATGAGCCAGGGGTGCGGGACGCGCCACAGCCCGATCTTGTCCAGCGCCACCTCCTCGCCGTGCACCCGGTCCAGGAACTCCAGGTACGACGCGTCCCGCACGAACGCGAGCCCCTCCTCGTGCCTCAACGTCGCCAGCACCGAGCCGAGCTCCTGGTCCACGGACGCGGCCGTGGCGCTGTCGTAGTTGAGCGTCGCCTCGATGACGTACACGGTGGTGGCGTTCCTCGCCGCGGCGACGGCCACGATCCTGGCGACGTCGGCGTCGGTGAAGAACCCGCCCGAGTTCTTCAGCCCGGCGGCCAGGCTGTGGTTCACGTAGACCGCGCCCTCGAGGTAGCTCATCGGCCCGAACGCGCCGTCGGGCCCGGGCGCGGCGAGCCGCTCCTGGTCGGCGGAGAAGGCGGTGAAGTCGGTGTAGACAAGCCGCGCCCACCGCGCCCGCGTCGGCGCCGGCTCGAGCGCGATCCGGGCGCGCACGATGACGCCGAACTGGCCCAGCCCGCCCAGCACCGCGTCGAACAGGTCCGCGTTGAGCGACTTGGAGCACGTCACCATCTCGCCGTAGCCTGCACGCGCGTTAATTGCACCGTGTCAACGCAAAGGTGCATGCGGCCGGGCCGGGTAGAGTAATGGAGTAATTTAACACGTAGGGGAAATGTCAAAGTCAACGTGTTGTTGGCCGCCGGCAAATCTATTGAAATTTGAAAGACGTCGACGCCGGCCGGCTGCCCGGCTGGCCGGCTGTAGTAACTACCACTATCAATTTACACTGTACTCCATTACTATTAAACCGTCCATTAATTAGTACTCACTGCCATTTTTTTACCGGCACCTTTTGAGACTGCCGTGTGTGGAGAAGATGAACGAGTTGCGAGTTGCACCAAAACAAGTTAGCCATTTTTGCAACATTGCAGTGTGGGGTACGTAACTACTTTGCGAGAGGGAGTTGCTTGTGAGCGTGGTGCATGCTGGTGCGTGCTGCCCATATCGTGCGCGCGTACGTACCGGTGATGACGTCCAGCTCCACGACGTTGGAAATCTGGGGGCCGTGCCGGTAGGTCTGGCCGCTGATGCCGGCGTTCGACAGCGTGCCGCCCACGGTGAGGTGGAGGTAGTCCGTCCACGACCGCGGGGCCACGCCGCGCTCCAGCGTCGCCCGCAGCACGTCGATCCACATCTGCTCGCCGCCGGCGTCCACGTACTGGCCGTCCGCCGACACGTTGATGCGCGCCGCGGAAGACGGGCCGCCCAGGGACGGCATGTCGACGACCACGCCGCCCGGGGCCAAGGCCTGCCCCATCACGGAGTGGCCGCGGCCGCGGAACGAGATGGTGTACGGCCACGCCACGGTGGTGTGCGCGGCGCGGAGGAGCGCGGCCACGTCCGCTGGGGACGACGGGAACAGCACGGCCGCCGGGAGCGCCGCCGTGATGTTGCCGAAGTCCGTGGAGGCTGCCAGGGTGGCGTTGGGGTCGCTGCGGAGCTTGCCGGCCGCGGCGAGCGCGGCGAGGTCGCCGTGCCACGTCTGGCCTTGCGCGCCGTGCGGCGCATGGGACGCCGCGGTGATCAGCGCCACCAGAAGCACGTAAACGATCGCCATTAGCGCTTCGTGTTTAGCTAGCTAGGCGCGTTAATGTGATGATGATGATGATCTGCTGGTAATTATCCTGTGGTGTTTTGCTCTTCGCAGTTGCACCCCGTATATATAGCCTCGGGGGGAGAGACGGATCGGCCGGTGCAACATAAACGTATGCGGAGATGCTGCTACGGTGGAAGCTCAGGCCTGCTTCCTTCGTAGAATAGGAATATCATAGAATCATACATATAGGAAATAAAATGTCATGTTTCTCTGGTTCACAGCATAGATTTTTTTTTTGTTTGGCAAGGTATAAGCTACATTTTTTTCTTCTGAAATGTGAAGGATAGAAGCAAATCCCACATAGAAATAAAAAAAATCCAATACTTCCCCGCGAAAAAAATCCAATACGCCAAATCAGAGAACTTCAAAGGAAAATTTTATATAGGAATCATAGAATTCCTACATAATTCTGTATTGCCTTCTTTATTGTTTGACCAGAGAGGGGAAAATACGTGTTTGTTTGTGACCTACGTGTGCTCGTGTAGTTGTGTGCATAGCACTGATCAGACTGGAATTTTTTTTTTGTGTGTGTGTGTAACCGGTGCTGCTGGCCTACAGTCTAAACATTTGGCCACCATGGACAGCAAGCTCTTGCCACGCGGTGAGTTTTTTTTTTGAAATCAACCTCGTCTCTATTTATTCATGAAAGGCTGGAATTTCTGCCGAAATAATGTGAAGAATACAATGTGGTGGTGCTTGCACCCAAACTTTGCTAAGATTATTTGGTACCCCCTCCTTGGCTAGCCCGTGCGCGGAGCCGTTCGCCGTCCTCCTTGCCCACGTCACCTTCCATCTTTCTCTTGTCGCCAGCATGTTTTTCACCTCTTTGATCATGGGTCCCAGCACAGAGAAGTCGACTTCCTCGCTTTGAAGTTTGCGCACCACCTCTTGGCAATCCATCTCGACGTGCAAGCTAGTAATGTTGAGATCGTCCTCCAGTTCCACTGCCCTTTTGCATGCCTGGAGCTCCATCTTTACTGGATCACCTCCCGTTGGATAGTAGTGGCACACACCTCCGATGAACGCTCCTGCATTGTTTCTGAAGACCACACCAACGGCCCCTTTATCCCCTCTCTTAGTGCTCGCACCATCAACATTAGCTTTGACCCATCCTTCATTTGGAGTGCTCCACCTCTGAGGTAGAACCACTCGAGGGATTTTACTCATCTTGCCATGGACTGTCTGCCACCGCTCCATTAGCCTTCGAACCATCCCTGCCGTGTATGCCGCCTCTTCGATCTTCTTACCATCTCGCGCTCTATTTCATGCCAGCCATAAGGCATATAACCCCTGGACCATAATAGCTCGCTCGTCCTCCGACGCATCAGCAAACCAGCTCAGGAGCCATTGAGAGAGTGCACTCTGGGAGCAGATTGTCTCCGGCAGGATCGCCGCCGGTACTCCCAATTCCGAGTACAGAACTTTCCAAAATTTTGCCGAATGGGGACAACTCCAAAACCTATGTAAATTCGTTCCTTCTCTTCCACGGACCGCACAAAACACTCCTGCTTTGATCTTTCTTCGATGTAGCTCAGAACCTACCGCAAGTCCATTGCGTATGAGTCACCAGGTATGAATCTTAACTCTGCCCGGAGCCACTGTGTCCCACAAATTCAACCAAGCTCTATGGTTCACAACCGAAGATGATGAACCCGACATGCCCCTTCTTGCCCGCTTCCGATCCATGCAAAGGTGGTAAGCCGACCTGACTGTAAAAACTCCATTCTTCGTATGATTCCATGCACGATAGTCCTCTACCGTCGCCCCCACAGGTATTTGCAAAATCTCAGATGCTTCCGCTGGCGGGAACATCTTTTCCACCTTTGCTTGATCCCAACCAGTGTTAGAATCATTTAGTAAATGTATCACTCTTGTCGTACCCGGAACAAACACCTGGCCCAGTGGCTTCCTGCTTCCCTTGCGGGGTATCCAATTATCATGGTGAATGCCAACTTGGGATCCATCTCCTATGCGCCAAACCAGCCCCTCCAGGAGGAGGTCTCGGCCATGCAGGATACTTCTGAATGTGAACGAACATCCGTCGGGGTAGGTGGCATTAAGAATGGATCCTTCTGGGTAATACCTCGCCTGAAGCACTCTTGCACACAAGGAATTCGGTTCCTGCAGCAGTCTCCAGTCTTGTTTGGCAAGCAAGGCTTGGTTAAACGCTTCTGGATCCCTGAATCCCAGCCCGCCTTCTTGCTTTCTCATGCACATTTTACTCTTTTCTCACCATTTGCTTCACCCCACCAAAAGTTTGAAGATATAGATGCCACGCAGTGAGTTGGATATTTAGACTCGATGTCTCTTCTTCCTCGTCTTGACCTATTTATAAACAGCGTTTGATGGAAATGGCAACAAATTGGACCAAAAAAGGTCAAGTTTTCATTACCTCACCTACTATCTTTGAAAGTTGCTTAGCACTTGGCTAAAATATCCTAGAATTTAATTTGGCAAATTGCCATAGATTTCATGTCATTTTAATCAGATTTTCAATATTTAAAGCATTGCTTGAGAAAATATCAATAATAAACTTTAGTTGATTGTGACATACTCTCTCCATTATAAGGTGTATTAATTTTTCCATAAGTCAAATATTTCTAGGTCCGACCCATTTTATAGAGAGAAATATCAACATGTACGATACCAAATAAACAAAATATGAAAATATATTTTATTGTGTGTTTTTAACACAGTACAATCGTAGTTGCCCACAGACACGCACCTACACTCACCTATGAACGTAAGCGCGCACACCTATCCATATAGGCACCTCCGAGATACTGAAATTGATGAAGTCACCATATAGGCGTGTTGTAGTCGATGAGAATGTCTCCTCCCACTGAACGAACATCATCGAAAAGCTTGAAATAAATCCAGAAAAATGTAACCTAACCATCTGAGCTACGCTCCGTTTACTATTTTTATGGTGAATTTAATGGTACTAATTTGGTATTGAAGATATTATTATTTTTCTCTATAACCTTGCTTAGAGACAAAGAGATTTGACTTTAAAAAAACCTAATGCACATGGTATTTTAAAACGGAGGGAGTACTGATTTTCTTTGACATGCCTAGTTTTTTTTTTAAATTTATTGTTAGCTCATGACTATAATAAGCTAGAAGTTACTGCCACAATGAGGCACCACAAGTTCTAAAACGGATAATATATATTGGATGTGATCGAACTATGTTATAAAATTTAAACTTTCAAAATTTCATAAAATGTATGACCATCGCAAGCATTATGGCAAAACTTATATTTTTATAATAAATACAAACGGGCCTTCCCTATTTCTATCAATAGAAACCAAAAGCTGCAAGTTCTCACCTCGACAACACATCAACCACTGAGTGGCATCCTTTCAGAAACTTATATGCCATACTGTAGTGCATGTATGAATGTTTCTTTTTCAGCCACAAATGGTCATATTGTTTGAATTATACTTTGACATGTTCACACATTATATACTACAACATGTGCACTACGTGCGTCCACAATCTCTCAGAGCTTCAGGCACTGTCAAATGTGTTGTCTCGATCGATGGATTCAGCATGCGACAAAGGCATCTTTCCAACAAGTTCAGAGGCATCCATAGCATGCACGTATACGTACCACATCTAATCTGAAGAGGCCATTTAATTAGTTACGCATAACGTTGCAGTCCGCTGGATCGAACATATCATTGACCATTTCCAGGTCACAACCACACAATCTATGCATCTATGCCTACAGCGATCGATCGGTCTTGGGAGCATGCGCCTCTCACACGCACCGAAGCAAGCAGTGGCGTGTCAGGCTCTTCTTAATGCTATTTCTGGCCTGGCTGCCCAAGCTAGCTAAGCTATAATTCCACGAGCATCTGCCAACGCTACTTACTACAACCATATAGGATACCTTTGGTGTAGAGGCAAAATCGAAGCATACCCGAATACAAATGGATAATATTCGCCTTGTATCTTATATTCCATCCGTTTCAAAATAGATGACTCAACTTTGTACTAACGTTATATTAAAGTTAGTACAAACTTAAGTCATCTATTTTGGAATGGAGTGAGGAATTATATTAGAGTGGAATAGTACTTTTATTTCCTTTCTTATTTCAGCCAGCGTGGACTTTTCATAGTACAGACACAAGCACATCCGAAAGACTGAGCCGGCGTATCATCTTGAAATTTATGAAGTCACGTAGGCACCTTGTCATCGATGGAAACGTCTCCTCTTACTGAATGCGCATCACCGGAAATTCTGAAATAAATCCAGGAACAAATGCGAGCACCAGGATTTGAACCATGGTGGGATGGGGATATCACAGTCCCTCTAACCATCCAACCACGGGTTGGTTCGCCAGTGTCCACTCTCTTGTTGAAGGTGTTCGCTCGAAGTTCCGCTTATGGGGTGATAGCCCTACATTTAGATTTCGGTTGGACCAACCAACATCGTCATGCGAGCAATGATTTCCTTTTGATGGCTTTGTCTTGGAGTCTTTCATCTTTGTTTTGTCACACGTTGCTTGAGCGATGAATTAATGTCCACAATCATAGAATTGGTGGTAGGATTGTGGAGGTGCTACCGCGAGGCTCATCCAACATGGATGGCCGCCGGTTTTCCTTTTTCTTGTTTAAGCCGGTTTGTTAAGTATCAATGCTTGAAATTACTTGATATTCTTTAACGTCCGTGTCACATGTCCCATCGCACTAATATATTATTTTGTGGATGATTATTGGATGATTCTCGGTCCCTCGGTTCATCCTCGTGATCGGCTGTCCTCACGGGTTGGGTGGTCACTGTGGTTTTGGTCTGGTCCACTATCTTTTGTTGGGATGTTTTTGTCGGGTTCAATTGTGGTGTACAAGCGTCAGGAGTTACGTTTGTAGTATGTTGGGAGGGTTTGGCGGGTTGCAGATGTACTCATGGGGTCTCATGATTGGTGAGTAGTCCAATTATAATTTGATTGTATTGGTTTTAGCCCGGTTTTCCGTAAATTACCTAGGCAATTCTCGTCTTCTTAATTAATCGATGAGGCAATTCTTTTGCCTCCGTTTTAAAATAATAATAATATTATTTAGTGAATCCTCTTTGTTGAAAAGATACCATCTATCCCGTCGCATGTCCTATTTACAAGAATTAAAATGAGACATCTCAATTTTCCAAATCATATATGTTCATAATCTACACTCTGCTTTAACCAATATTTAGAGCCTATTCGGTTGTTTTATAGAGAAAAAAGTATACTTTTCGTCCCTCAACTCTTCGCTAAGTTTAGTTTTCGTCCTCAACTCTAAAACCGGACAGAGTGCACCCCGAACTCTCGAAACCGGTCATTTTTCGTCCATGCGACTGAGTCAATCCGGTTTTGACCACGTGCGAACAGTACATCCGATGAATAGTAAATTTGGAAAAATAGCAACAAAAATACAAAAAAATCTGAAATTTTATGACATCGAAGATACTCAGGTATGCCATGTGCGTGCACATTTTTGTCATGTTTGGAAGTTCGAGGAGCTCGCAGAAAAAAAAACAAAAGTAAATCTACTCTGAAGTGAACAGTAAATTAAAAAAAAATAGAAAACAAGTCAAATTTTTTTGAAATTTTTTGGCATCGAAGATGCTCGGGTGGTAAAATAAGATCCGAGAGCTTGGAAACCACCCGAAGCGGCACACACACGTACGCTATTTTGTTTTTATTGGCACGACTTACTCGGATGTCATTTGACCGCGAAAATATGTACGCACCTTGCACACCCGAGCATCTTTGATACCAAAAATTTGGGATTTTTTTGATTTTATTGCTATTTTTTTGAATTTACTGTTCACTCCAGAGTAGATTTACTTTTGTTTTTTTTGCTACGAGCTCCTCGAACTTCGAAACATGACGAAAATTTGCACGCATGTGGCGCACCTGAGTATTTTCGATGTCATAAAATTTCAGATTGTTTTGATTCTTGTTGATATTTTTTTCGAATTTACTGTTCATCGGATGTACTGTTCACACGTGGTCAAAACCGGGTTGACTCAGCCGCAAGGACGAAAAATGACCGGTTTGAAAAGTTCGGAGTGCATTCTGTCCGGTTTTAGAGTTGAGGGACGAAAACTAAACTCAACGAAGAGTTGAGAGACGAAAAATATACTTTTCTCTAATGTCCCGCTTGAACCCAAGAAGCCTGCTAGATTTCTAGCCATAGTCTAGCATGGTTATATTTATACCACAACATCAATACAATACCAATCCGGAAAAGTGTTGCGAAATTCTTTTACTCTAGACGATTTTGATGACCCTAGAATTTGGCAAGTTCAGAACCAAAATACGACTAGCAAAGTGTTGTCCAACATCCATGTCTTCATAGTCTGAAGATCAAATACTCCGAATCAAAATACTTGTATATCATATCTGCCGGCTCAGTATATCAAATGTGCTCATAGGTAAGATGTGCATGAGTACATTCATAAGGATAAGTGTATGTTTTTTTGTTCTACGGGAAACTTAGAGCCTTATTCAATCATCAACAACTCTAGCACGATAAGCCAAAACACTGGTCCATCCAACAACTCATCATCTCCAGTGTGCAAGCATGTTTTGCACACAAGTGGGCCAAAGTGTTGGCATTTCTCATTACATGTTGAATAAGAAACAAAGTAAACTATAAAACTAACTCTTCGATTCTATTTGAACATCTGCGATTGTACTGTGTTTAGAAAAAACATACCCGCCGGGGCTTCTACCCTAGCCTATTGTGAGTCTGCAGTGACACAAGTGTGTACTCAGTTCTTCTGTACATTTTTGTGTGTGGGGGAAGTTCTCTTCCTAAGGCCAGCTCCAACCCACGACCCTTAAAAGGACGTCTGTTTTGTCCGTATTTCGTCCGTTTGAGGGTGGCAATGGGGCGGCGTCT
Organism: Aegilops speltoides; assembly: GCA_021437245.1. NCBI lineage: Eukaryota > Viridiplantae > Streptophyta > Magnoliopsida > Poales > Poaceae > Aegilops > Aegilops speltoides. Next base: position 66,202,727 of record CM038143.1, read on the forward strand.
GACCCTTTTTGCTGGATGCGCTGGTCGTGCGCCCAACGCATACCTCATCTTGGCCGCATCTCGTCTGCATACATATTTTTTGAGCCGCATTTCTTATTATTTTATCAATGATTATTTTTGGATGCATTAAAGTACATTCACCAATTCTTGACTAGAGTAGCAAGACCAAATAAAGCAAGAACCACAAGTAGATGTTTTAAAAAAATATCCAACTTCCATAACTTCTCCCACAAGTTGGATTAGTATCTTCTCGATGCCTTCAATGTTGATCCGCGGGTTCTCGATCTTGCACACTCCTTTCTTCTTTGATTCTAAAGAAGTAGACGTTACTTCGCATCTTAGTCTCATCTCTAGCCTTTTTTCTAGCAACGAGTGCACGAACATCTATCATATTTCGTTCTATCAATAGATCGATGTATTCTTCTTTCCAATACCAAAACTTGCATCCATCCTACACAAATAGTTTGAGTATAAGCAAAGAGCTATCGAAAATGAGCCGAATCCTGGAGCACAGGCAAGCAAAATAAGCACATACCCCATCGTTTTTGCACTTGATGAACACCCATCCGGGATGTTCCGGCATTGTAGACACGTGGCGCACAACCTTCCGCGGGCAGTCGTCGCACTTTATAAGAGGAAACAGTGCGCCGACGAGCCTTTGGGCCAGCACCGAGCCCATACGACAACCGTGTCTTTGCCTGCGAACCACCGACGAGATAGAACCGAGAAGCTAGAGGCGAAGTCCATACCTGCATGCGTATCGGGGGCTTTCTCGGGGCTGTGCGGTCCGGTACCCGGCCAATCCATGGCAAGGCGCGGCCTCCGGCGGCCGGGTGCACTGAAGTCCGGTCGGATCCGCTCCAAATCCGGCGTCCGGAAGAGCTAAAATCAGGCGGGCAGAGCTGGACAGCTCGGGGCCCGAAAAATGGGGTTGCGTCGAGCCTAGGGGCGCGGGGGTGGGGGGGGGGGGGGGCTGGACAGCGACGCGGCGGCGGCTAGGGCGGGAGGGGGGAGAAGAAAAAGGGGCGACTGTGTCCTCGACGGGTGGGTCAGGGGAGGACAAAGGGCACGCGTCGCACTCGATCGCCTGTGTCCGCTTTGACGCAAACGTGGCCCAAATTTAGGTTAGAAATTGATCGAAAGCGGACCGAAACAGACATTTGTTCGTTTGCTCCCGTGCATTGGGCCATTTTTTCTGTCTATTTACAAACGGACGCGGCCGGACCATTTGGGGTCGTGCGTTGGAGTTGGCCTAACATACTTGTCCCCTGCTAGGCTGCAAGGGACACTCCTTCCTAGGTGATCTTCTAGGTGATATTGCAAGATCTTCGGGGATCATATGGCATGTCATCCGAAGACCAAGAATTGTCTCTGTCCTGAATGACCGTCTCCTGGTTATGAGTATGCACATGCACAGTTCTTGATCTTTTTCTAGGATAGTTCTTGATCTTTTTTACATGAGCACGTTTGGGTTACGTACACAATTTTCATCAAGGCTTGGTTTCGGTCAGCAGCACGACTGCTGGCCTGATTTTGGCGCCGTAACCAAATCTTGCCAGTCGTTGACAGGGCAAATCAATTGATTGTTGAGATATCGTTCATATCCATGTGGCTTCTTCTGTATTAAAAAGACCAAGAGGTGTTTGTTTCGCTTGGTTTTTAATGACTAACTTCGAGGGCGTTCGTTCTTACGCTCGTGGAATGTACATACGCGTAGCCATCACGGTCGTAGTTTGTGAGATCCGTTGAGGTACCGGTCGAGCCCTTGGATAACGCCTAAGATCTGCCTCACAGTCACAGATGGCCTGGCTAAGGGTCTATTTCTATAGCGCGGTCAGTGGGACAACTTGGACCAACAGATCTAGAGCCATTGTTTTGAAAAACTCAATCACTGCTAGGATCTCTTTGATTCATAGGACTCCAAAGACGCATGACATAGAAAATACTTCCTCTGATCCAAAATAGTATTGTGGTTTTAGTTCAAATCCCCCCCTCCAGCAGCAAAAAAAAAGTTTCAAATTTGTAACATGGGTGTGGGGTTTCTAGATCCAAACGCAAGCTTTGTTTCCAACCGTAGATAGAGCTGGCGATAATGACGCTCTCAAGCGTTGTTCCCTTCTTAACATAGAGGTGATGCTTTTCACCCTCCACCTTTGCAGCTCCAAGGGAACCCCTATATATGTGTGACCGAACAATGGCGGTACTTTTGTGTAGCCTCCATCTTCTGGGGCATCGTTTTTGGAGCTAGTCGTTGGCAAGAGGGATTTGTGAAAGACAATGAGGGCGGGGTGAGAGATGCCGGAGTCGCGGCAGAGGTTATGTTGGTTGGCACTTCACGTGTTCATGGGTTCATTTTGGGTTCCTTGCTCCTGTGAAGTCAGAGTTGCAGCGACGGAGTTTGCATAGTAACGATGATGGTCGGCACCAGCCTCTTATGTCATATCCCGCGACGCAACCTTGCTAATTTTCTTTGTAGCTCATCGTCATAATCAGAATTGCGGCCGGCACATGTGACTGATTGCTTGGCATGGATCTTCGTGTGGCTTATCACATCCTCTAAGGTGTGGGCTTGGTCGGCGGTCCTTTTGCGGCAAAGTCGGGAGTCACTTTCTTGGGGACAAGTGATGACAATGACACACATGTGCAACCCCGACGAGGTTTTTTTGCATTATTGTGTGTGATATATCTTGTTGTGCCTGCGTAGCGAGTTGTTACTACTTTCGCTTGATTTTTCATTAATTAACTAGGCACTTCTCTTCTTAATTAATGGATTAGGCCTTAGGGGCTCCTATTTAAAAAATAAGTCAAAATGTACATAAATCAACATCATTTGAATAGCATCAAGACAAAACCTAGGAACTTATTCAAGGATTAGGTGTGTGTCATATAGTTGTCATATGAACATAGAGACAATTTTGTAAAGTTTGAGTCAACTGTAATTCTCCTATAAAATGAAGTGCAACAGATCCTTAGCAAAAAAAATTACTAATGGATTCCGTCTTGCAAATCAAAGAATCGTCATATGTAAAGTGAGGACTCAAATCATCTCAAATTTATATGAAAATCCAATAAATCAAAGAGGCTAATTTTGTGCAGTAGCAAAAATGTTGAGGATTTGAGGGGCCAAGGTGCCCCGCTCACTATCACCAGTTGCAAACTCAAAACCCTTTTCCGAAATGTTTGATGATATGCATTCATATGCATCACCTATGTATGGGAGTCGGATCCTCTGACTTGTATAAGGCGAAGAGAAGGCTACAATGTTTCTATATGTAAAATGGCGAAGAGAAGTCAGGGATCTTACACTGTTCTACAAATCACTGTAGATGTATTAATGTTGTTCACAAATCACTGTTGACTATTACTGTGTACAAATCGCAGGATTAGATCGTAGTTTGTGAAAATCTGTCAAAGGGATGCCAGGGCATTGTAGCATCCCTTTACTTCCCTCCCAATGTCAGAGGATCTCATTGGTTGAATTCATTATAAATGTACATATGCTATTTGTCCTTCCACCACTCTATGATAACATTTATGTGTAAAAAATATTTAAAACATAATTATGTTGAAAAAGAAGTTCTGAATTCCAAATTATTTTAAAAAAATCTGATGGTATCAAGTGTTATTCTCCTGTAACGACTGCAGCCATAAATATCGCTACCCCTTGCCAAAATTTCATTTTGGTAGCTAAACACTTATATGATATATAATTGAGAGATAAGCACATTACGAGGCAGGCCAACTGTTTTATATTGAATATTTTTACTTCGTCATAACTTATTTGGTCGCTAAATGTATCCTATTTTTTTATTTATATACATAATTTGTTATACTATATTGAATACTAATTTTAGTTATAATTAATAGAACAATCAATATAAACACACTCATTATATCAACTTGCATATTTTTCACACTGTTCTGATAATGATCATCAAATACAGTTTCTGTTGCCAAACTAAATCTCATATTCTTGTTGCAAAACTGGTTTCTATTTAGTTAGGAATATTTAAGAAATTATGTTGTTTAGTGGAGTTCATGAAATTATGTGTTTGATGTATCCTTTTATAGTATTCTTCAAATATCAACAAGATTTGGTAGCGAATGAGTAGTAAGTAACTTGGCGAGGGTTTCTAAAGTATAGGAGTATCAAGCTTAGGTCAAATTAAATAGGATAGTTCTAGATTGCACAAAGTGTCAACTAGGAAATTGTCCTCCAATCCCGTCTTCCCCTCTTGCTCAGTGGGGCCATTGGCACATGCCTTTTACTGCTCTGTATGGATTTATTGCCTCTCGTATTTTGAGTTAAAGTTTGACCATTTATATAACAAACAAATTATAAATATATGCTACAAAAAATATACATTGTTAGATTTGTATTCAAAAGAGATTACTAAAGGAAATATGCCCTAGAGGCAATAATAAAGTTATTATTTATTTCCTTATTTCATGATAAATGTGTATTATTCATGCTAGAATTGTATTAACCGGAAACATAATACATGTGTGAATACATAGACAAACATAGTGTCACTAGTATGCCTCTACTTGACTAGCTCGTTTATCAGAGATGGTTATGTTTCCTAGCCATGGACAAAAGAGTTGTCATTTGATTAACGAGATCACATCATTAGGAGAATGATGTGATTGACTTGACCCATTCCGTTAGCTTAGCACTTGATCGCTTAGTATGTTGCTATTGCTTTCTTCATGACTTATACATGTTCCTGTAACTATGAGATTATGCAACTCTCGCTTACGGAGGAACACTTTGGGTACTACCAAACGTCACAAGTAATCGGGTGATTATAAAGGAGTACTACAGTGTCTCCAAGGTACATGTTGAGTTGGCGTATTTCGAGATTAGGTTTTGTCACTCCGATTGTCGGAGAGGTATCTCTGGCCCCTCTCGGTAATGCACATCATTATAAGCCTTGCAAGCAATGTGACCAATGAGTTGGTTACGGATGATGCATTACTGAATCGAGTAAAGAGACTTGCCGTAACGAGATTGAACCAGGTATTAGATACCGACGATCAAATCTCGGGCAAGTAACATACCGATGACAAAGGGAACAACGTATGTTGTTGTGCGGTTTGACCGATAAAGATCTTCGTAGAATATGTAGGAACCAATATGGGCATCCAGGTCCCGCATTGGTTATTGACCGGAGACGTGTCTCGGTCATGTCTACATTGTTCTCTAACCGTAGGGTCCGCACGCTTAAGGTTTCGATGACAGTTATATTATGAGTTTATGTATTTTGATGTACCGAAGGTTGTTCGGAGTCCCGGATGTGATCACGGACATGACGAGGAGTCTCGAAATGGTCGAGACGTAAAGATTGATATATTGGACGGATATATTTGGACACCGGAAAAGTTCCGAGAGAGTTTGGGAATATACCGGAGCTCCGGGAGGTTACCGGAACCCCCCGGTAAGTATATGGGCCTTATTGGGCCTTAGTGGAAGGGAGGGAGAAGGAGAAAGGGAGGGGGCGCGCCCCCCCCAATCCCAATCCGAATTGGGAGGGGGACCGGCCCCCCTTTCCTTCTCTCCTCCCCCCTCTTCCTTCCTTCTCCTACTCCAAATAGGAAAGGGGGGCAAACCTACTTGGAGTAGGATTGCCCCCCTAGGCGCGCCACCCTTGGGCCGGCCTCCTCCTCCCTCCCTCCTTTATATACGGGGTAGGGGGCACCCTAGACACACAAGTTGATCATTGAGATCGTTCCTTAGCCGTGTGCGGTGCCCCTCCACGATATTACACCTCGGTCATATTGTAGCGGTGCTTAGGCAAAGCCCTCGACAGAGAACATCAAGATCGTCACCACGCCGTCGTCTTGTGAAACTCCTCCTCGCCTCTGCTGGATCGGAGATCGGGGTGCGCCATCGAGCTGTACGTGTGTCAAGAACTCGGAGGTGCCGGAGTAACGGTGCTTGGATCGGTTGGACCGGGAGGACGTACGACTACTTCCTCTACGTTGATTCAACGCTTCCGCTTTGGTCTACAAGGGTACGTAGACAACACTCTCCCCTCTCGTTGCTATGCATCACCATGATCTTGCGTGTGCGTAGGAATTTTTTTGAAATTACTACATTCCCCAACAGTGGCATCCGAGCCTAGGTTTTATGCGTTGATGTTATATGCACGAGTAGAACACAAGTGAGTTGTGGACGATATAAGTCATACAGCCTACCAGCATGTCATACTTTGGTTCAGCAGTATTGTAAGATGAAGCGGCCCGGACCGACATTACGCGTACGCTTACGCGAGACTGGTTTCACCGTTACGAGCACTCTTGCTTAAAGGTGGCTGGTGGGTGTCTGTCTCTCTCACTTTAGTTGAACCGAGTGTGGCTACGCCCGGTCCTTGTGAAGGTTAAAACGGAGTCTATTTGACAAACTATCATTGTGGTTTTGATGCGTAGGTAAGAACGGTTCTTGCTAAGCCCGTAGCAGCCACGTAAAATTTGAAACAACAAAGTAGAGGACGTCTAACTTGTTTTTGCAGGGCATGTTGTGATGTGATATGGTCAAGACGTGATGCTATATTTTATTCTATGAGATGATCATGTTTTGTAACCGGTTATCGGCAATCGGCTGGAGCCATATGGTTGTCGCTTTATTGTATGAAGTGCAACATACGTAATTGCTTTACTTTATCACTAAGCGGTAGCGATAGTCGAGAAGCAATAGATGGCGTGGCGACAACGATGCTACGATGGAGATCAAGGTGTCGCGCCGGTGGCGATGGTGGTCATGATTGCTTGAAGATGGAGATCACAAGCACAAGATGATGATGGCCATATCATATCACTTATATTGATTGCATGTGATGTTTATCCTTTATGAATCTTATCTTGCTTTGATTAACGGTAGCATTTTAAGATGATCTCTCACTAAAATTATCAAGAAGTGTTCTCCCTGAGTATGCACCGTTGCCAAAGTTCGTCGTGCCGAGACACCACGTGATGATCGGGTGTGATAAGCTCTACGTCCATCTACAACGGGTGCAAGCCAGTTTTGCACACGCAGAATACTCAGGTTAAACTTGACGAGCCTAGCATATGCAGATATGGCCTCGGAGCACGGAGACCGAAAGGTCAAGCGTGAATCATATAGTAGATATGATCAACATAGTGATGTTCACCATTGAAAACTACTCCATCTCACGTGATGATCGGTCATGGTTTAGTTGATTTGGATCACGTGATCACTTAGATGACTAGAGAGATGTCTGTCTAAGTGGGAGTTCTTAAGTAATATGATTAATTGAACTTTAATTTATCATGAACTTAGTCCTAGTAGTATTTTGCAAATTATGTTGTAGATCAATAGCTCGCGTTGTTGCTTTCATATGTTTATTTTGATATGTTCCTAGAGAAAACTGTGTTGAAAAATGTTAGTTGTAATGTTGCGGATTTGATCCGTGATCTGAGGTTAATCCTCATTGCTGCACGGAAGAATTATGTCCTTAATGCACCGCTAGGTGACAGACCTATTACAGGAGCAGATGCAGACGTTATGAACGTTTGGCTAGCTCAATATGATGACTACTTGATAGTTTTGTGCACCATGCTTTATGGCTTAGAATCGGGACTTCAAAGGCGTTTTGAACGTCATGGACCATATAAGATGTTCCAGGAATTGAAGTTAATATTTCAAGCAAATACCCGAGTTGAGAGATATGAAGTCTCCAACAAGTTCTATAGCTAAAAGATGGAGGACAATCGCTCAACTAGTGAGCATGTACTTAGATTGTCTAGGTACTTCAATCGCTTGAATCAAGTGGGAGTTAATCTTCCAGATAAGATAGTGATTGACAGAATTCTCTAGTCACCATCACTAAGTTACTAGAACTTCGTGATGAACTATAGTATGCAAGGGATGACGTAAACGATTCCCAAGCTCTTCGTAATGGCGAAATCGACGAAGGTAGAAATCAAGAAAGAGCATCAAGTGTTGATGATTGACAAGACCACTAGTTTCAAGAGAAGGGCAAAGGGAAAGAAAGGGAACTTCAAGTGGAAAGACAAGCAAGTTGTCACTCCCGTGAAGAAGACCAAAGCTGGACCAAAGCCTGAAACCGAGTGCTTACACTCGCAAAGGAAATGGTCACCGAAGCGGAAATGCCCTAAATATTTGGTGGATAAGAAGGATGGTAAAGTGAACAAGGGTATATTTGATATACAGAGTTATTGATGTGTGCCTTACTAGTGTTTATAGTAGCCCTTGAGTATTTGATACTTGTTCGGTTGCTAAGATTAGTAACTCAAACAGGAGTTCTGAGATAAACAGAGACTAGTTGAAGGGTGAAGTGACGATGAGTATTAAAAGTAGTTTCAAGATTGATACGATCATCATCGCACACTCCCTATACTTTCGGGATTAGTGTTAAACCTAAATAAATGTTATTTGGCGTTTATGTTGAGCATGAATATGATTTGATCATGTTTATTGCAATCGGTTATTCATTTAAAGTTAAAGAATAATTGTTATTCTGTTTACGTGAATAAGACCTTCGATGGTTATACACCCAATGAAAATAGTTTGTTGGATCTCGATCGTGGTGATACACATATTCATAATATTGATGCCAAAAGACGCAAAGTTAATAATGATAGTGCAACTTATTTGTGGCACTGCCGTTTGGGTCATATCGGTGTAAAGCGCATGAAGAAACTCCATAAAGATGGATTTTTGGAATCACTTGGTTATGAATCATTTGATGCTTGCGAACCGTGCCTTTTGGGCAAGATGACTAAAACTCCGTTCTCCGGAACAATGGAGCGAGCAACTGACTTATTGGAAATATACATACTGATGTATGCGATCCGATGAGTGTTGAGGCTCGCGGCGGGTATCGTTATTTTCTAACCTTCACAGATGATTTGAGCAGATATTGGTATATCTACTTGATGAAACATATGTCTGAAATAGTTGAAAGGTTCAAAGATTTTCAGAGTGAAGTGGAAAATCATCATAACAAGAAAATAAAGTTTCTGCGATCTGATCATGGAGATGAATATTTGAGTTACGAGTTTGGTCTTCAATTAAAACAATGTGGAATAGTTTCACAGCTCACGCCACCTGGAACACCACAACGTTATGGTGTGTCCGAACGTCGTAACCGCACTTCATTGGATATGGTGCGATCTATGATGTCTCTTACTGATTTACCAATATCGTTTTGGGGTTATGCATTAGAGACAACTGCATTCACATTAAAAAGGGCACCATCTAAATCCGTTGAGACGACACCGTATGAACTATGGTTTAGCAATAAACCTAAGCTGTCGTTTCTAAAAATTTGGAGTTGCGATGCTTATGTGAAAAAAAAGTTTCATCCTGATAAGCTCGAACCCAAATCGGAGAAGTACGTCTTCATAGAATACCCAAAGGAAATTGTTGGGTACACCTTCTATCACAGATCCGAAGGCAAGATATTCGTTGCTAAAAATGGATCCTTTCTAGAGAAGGAGTTTCTCTCGAAAGAAATGAATGGGAGGAAAGTAGAGCTTGAAAAGGTAATTTGTACCTTCTCCAGAATTGGAAAGTAGTTCATCACGGAAATCAATTCCAGTGATTCCTACACCAATTAGTGAGGAAGCTAATGATGATGATCATGAAACTTCAGATCAAGTTACTACAGAACCTCGTAGGTCTTCCAGAGTAAGATCCACACCAGAGTGGTGTAGTAATCATATTCTGGAAGTCATGTTACTAGACCATGATGAACCTACGAACTATGAGGAAGCGATGATGAGCCCAGATTCCGCGAAATGGCTCGAGGCCATAAAATCTGAGATATGATCCATGTATGAGAACAAAGTATGGACTTTGATTGACTTGCTCGATGATCAGCAAGCCATGTTAAATGAATGGATCTTCAAGAGGAAGACGGACACTGATAGTAGTATTACTATCTACCAAGCTCGACTTGTTGCGAAAAGTTTTCAACAAGTTCAAAGTGTTGAATACGATGAGATTTTCTCACTCGTATCGATGCTTAAGTCTGTCTCGAATCATGTTAGCAATTGCCACATTTTATGAAATCGGCAAATGGATGTCAAAACTGCATTCCTTAATGGATTTATAAAAGAAGAGTTGTATATGATGCAACCGAAAGGTTTTGTCAATCCTAAAGGTGCTAACAAAATGTGCAAGCTCCAATGATCCATCTATGGACTAGTGCAAGCATCTCGGAGTTGGAATATACGCTTTGATAAGTTGATCAAAGCATATAGTTTTATATGGACTTACGATGAAGCCTGTACTTACAATAAAGTGAGTGGGAGCACTACATGCCTTTCGATTAGTATATGTGAGTGACATATTGTTGATCGTAAATGATGTAGAATTTTTCGCAAAGCATAAAGGAGTGTTTTAAAGGAGTTCTTTAAAAGAAAAGACCTCGATAAAAGCTACTTACATATTGAGCATCAAGATCTATTGAGATAGATCAAGATGCTTGATAAGATTTTCAATGAGTACATACCTTGGCAAGATTTTGAAATAGTTCAAAATGGAACAGTCAAAGAAAGAGTTCTTGCCTGTGTTGCAAAGGTATGAAATTGAGTAAGACTCAAATCCCGACCACATCAGAAAATAGAAAGAGAATGAAAAGTCATTCCCTATGCCTCACTCATAGGTTCTATAAAGTATGCTATGCTATGTACCGCACCTATTGTATACCTTGCTCTGAATTTGGCAAGGAGTACAATAGTGATCTAGGAGTAGATCATCGGACATTGGTCAAGAATATCCTTAGTAAGAACTAAGGAGATGTTACTCGATTATGGAGGTGATAAAAGAGTTTGTTGTAAAAGTTACATCAGTGCAAACTTTTACACTGATCTAGATGACTCCAAGTCTCAACCCGGATACATATTGAAAGTGGGAGCAATTAGCTAGAGTAGCTCCGTGCAGAGCATTGTGGACATAAAATATTTGCAAAATACATACGGATCTGAATGTGACAGACCCGTTGACTAAGCTTCTCTCACGAGCAAAACATGATCACACCTTAGTACTCTTTGGGTGTTAATCACATAGCAATGTGAACTAGATTATTGACTCTAGTAAACCCTTTGGGTGTTGGTCACATGAGGATGTGAATTATGGGTGTTAATCATATACATATATGAGTATTGGTGTTAAATCACATGACGATGTGAACTAGATTATTGACTCTAGTGCAAGTGGGAGACTGAAGGAAATATGCCCTAGAGGCAATAATAAAGTTATTATTTATTTCCTTATTTCATGATAAATGTTTATTATTCATGCTAGAATTGTATTAACCGGAAACATAATACATGTGTGAATACATAGACAAACATAGTGTCACTAGTATGCCTCTACTTGACTAGCTCGTTTATCAGAGATGGTTATGTTTCCTAGCCATGGACAAAAGAGTTGTCATTTGATTAACGAGATCACATCATTAGGAGAATGATGTGATTGACTTGACCCATTCCGTTAGCTTAGCACTTGATCGTTTAGTATGTTGCTATTGCTTTCTTCATGACTTATACATGTTCCTGTAACTATGAGATTATGCAACTCTCGTTTACGGGAGGAACACTTTGGGTACTACCAAACGTCACAACGTAATCGGGTGATTATAAAGGAGTACTACAGTGTCTTCAAGGTACATGTTGAGTTGGCGATTTCGAGATTAGGTTTTGTCACTCCGATTGTCGGAGAGGTATCTCTGGGCCCTCTCGGTAATGCACATCATTATAAGCCTTGCAAGCAATGTGACCAATGAGTTGGTTACGAGATGATGCATTACAGAACGAGTAAAGAGACTTGCCGGTAACGAGATTGAACTAGGTATTAGATACCGACGATCAAATCTCGGGCAAGTAACATACCGATGACAAAGGGAACAACGTATGTTGTTGTGCGGTTTGACCGATAAAGATCTTCGTAGAATATGTAGGAACCAATATGGGCATCCGTGTCCCGCTATTGGTTATTGACCGAGACGTGTCTCGGTCATGTCTACATTGTTCTCGAACCGTAGGGTCCGCACGCTTAAGGTTTCGATGATGCTTATATTATGAGTTTATGTATTTTGATGTACGAAGGTTGTTCGAGTCCGGATGTGATCACGGACATGACGAGGAGTCTCGAAATGGTCGAGACGTAAAGATTGATATATTGGACGGATATATTTGGACACCGGAAAAGTTCCGGGAGAGTTCGGGAATATACCGGAGCTCCGGGAGGTTACCGGAACCCCCCGGTAAGTATATGGGCCTTATTGGGCCTTAGTGGAAGGGAGGGACAAGGAGCAAGGGAGGGGGCGCGCCCCCCCAAGCCCAATCCGAATTGGGAGGGGGACCGGCCCCCCTTTCTTCCTCTCCTCCCCCCTCTTCCTTCCTTCTCCTACTCCGAATAGGAAAGGTGTAGGATCGGAAGTATGTCTAGAGGGGGGGGGGTGATTAGACTACTTGACAATTTAAAAGTTTAGCCTTTTGATTAGGACAAGTTTTAGCAAGTTCACAATGATGACCAAGTCAAGTATCACCCTACACATGCAATTCTAGAGTTATGGCAGCGGAAAGTAAATTGCACATGTAGTAAATAGAGGTGGAGAAGAGCAAACGCAGTTTGGAGACACGGAGATTTTTCTCGTGGTTCCGATAGGTGGTGCTATCGTCAATCCACGCTGATGGAGACTTCAACCCACGGAGGGTAACGGCTGCGAGAGTCCACGGAGGGCTCCACCCACGAAGGGTCCACGAAGAAGCAACCTTGTCTATGCCATCATGGCTTACGCCCACGGAGGACTAGCCTTACTCGGGTAGATCTTCACGAAGTAGGCGATCTCCTTGCCCTTACAAACTTCTTGGTTCAACTCCACATCTTGACGGAGGCTCCCAAGCGACACCTAACCAATCTAGGAGGCACCACCTCCAAAAGGTAATAGATGGTGTTGGTGATGATGAACTCCTTGCTCTTGTGCTTCAAATGATAATCTCCCCAACACTCAACTCTCCTCACCGATTTGGCTGTGGTGGAAGAAAGGATTGAGTGGAAAGCAACTTGGGAAGGCTAGAAATCAAGTTTCATATGGTGGGAGTGGAGCAACTTGATCTCAACACAAGGGTAGGTAGTTTTCTTCTCGTAAATGTAAGGTAGGAGTGGTAGTTCTTTCGATGGCTCTCTCCACGAATGAAGAGGAGGTGGAGGGTATTTATAGCCTCCACACAAAATCCAACTGCTACACACATTTGACCAATCTCGGTCGACCGAAGTTGACAACTCGGTGAGACCGAAAGTTCAAATCTTAGAACGTTGGGATTTTCGTGGGACCGAAAATACAATCTCGGTTAGTCCGATTCTTCCAAAGACTAGGGTTTGCCATTCTCGGTGGGACCGACTTTATCATCTCGGTGACACCGATATGATTACTGTATGTTACTGTAAGGTTGGCAACACTAGTTTCGTGAGACCGAGTTTGGAATCGGAAAATCCAAATTACTAGGGTTTGGCTATATGGTCGAGGTGGTTCATCTCGGTGTGACTGAGTTTATGGAATCGGTGGGACCGAGATTACTTATGAGTATATGTTGGAATGAAAGATTGCGATAGTTTGGGAGATAGATCACTAAGCACTTTGAGCAACCAGATCATCATCATAACCTCATCCCTTTTAATAGTATTGGCTTTCCTATGGACTCAATGTGATCATGGATCACTAAACCAAAAATGGAGTCTTGAGCTTTTGCCAATGCTTTCCTTAGCATTTTGAGGGGTCCACATCATCACCATTGCCATACCCATATCACTGAACTTTCTGAAATATTCTCAAGAAACAATTAGTTCAATGATATATATGTTGTTATTAATTACCAAAACCACCCGGGGATTAGTTGCACTTTCAATCTCCCCCTTTTTGGTAATTGATGACAACATATAGATCAAAGCTTCGACAAATGATATAATCAATGAATGATATCGTCGCTTTGAGAAGTATGTGATAAGCAAGAGCTCCCCCTAAATTTGTGCATTATTTAAGATTTATGCTTGAATGCAAATGCACAATCGATTAGGATCATGGGTCACTCTTCCATGTCACATACATCTTGGTGGAGCGCACAAAATGATAAGAATGAGTAGCATGCACCCAATCACCAAGACATGAGTAAATGATCATACAAGATATGAATAGCATATGATAAGCATTAAGCACACATTAAGCATAGTATGATCAAGCACTCATCAAAGTAGAGCAAACGTAGTATCAAACTCACGAAATGTCTCGGAAAACTCAAAAGTATCTCAAAGAAAATCGCAAACGAAAGAGCAAAAGCGAGCACTCTCTCTCTCGAAGTCCTATGATCTATACAATTTCTCCCCCTTTGGCAACAAGTTACCAAAAAGTTCGAAAGGTATAGAGCTAAGCGCCACTAGGGACTCTGTGGCGGCTCTGTCTGGTTGATGGAGTGGAGATAGCTGCATCTGCAAAGGCTTCGCCAAGTCTGTGGAGCCGGAGGAGTGGACACTGGAGCCGGAGCTGAACCGATGGAGCTGTGGAGGTGCTTGATGTAGTAGCCCAGGGTCTGCTCCTTTGAATAGCAACCGATCTGGGTCTTGTGGGAACCTGAGCAGGCTGCTCATAATCATCCTGGACCAAATCACCTTCCATCTCCTTCATGAGCTCTGCCTTCTCCCTCTTGGCTTCCTCAATATCTGCCTCAAGCTTGTTGACAGTGACTTGCACTTGATCGACTTGACATCCAGAGCATGGAACTTGTCTTCAACTATCCTCTCAAGACTCTCCCGAGATCGCACTATGCTGGCAAGCGTAGTTCAATCCTCTGGGTAGCTTCAAGAAGCTGTTCTCCAACGCTCTTGGGTTTTGCTGCTGCTGCTGCTGCTTCCTTCTCAGCTTTGGCTTGTTTGGCAGCTTCAGACTTAGCTTGACCTTCAACAGATGTGGGATCATCCTCACCATCACAACTTTATTATCCTCATGTTCAGGCTGCAAGGGCAAGTGGGGTCTATCCAACAAGTAGGTGCCCGTGCCAAACTTGGCATTGATGAGCATCTCAAATGTGCGGGCAAACCCACATGACCTCTTCTCAGTCTGCTTCACGTCCTCTTGATAGTCTCTACTATCGTGTCCATCACCTTGAAAGGTGCCTTCGATCTAGAATATGCAGCATGTTGATAGAATAGCCTCTTATCATGCGATGATCTCCTGACTTGGGCATCAAGGTATGCCTCAGAATCGTGTTAGTGGTTGGGAGACCTGCCTGAAGATGATACACTGATCCGAGCTTCCATATCTCTACATCTTTGGCTGGTACCTCATTGTACATGTTCTTCATTGACTCATGATTTTTCTTGGGAATTCCATAGACATCAACATCATCATCTCTTGATACTGGAGCATTTAGCAGTGCTGCCCACTCTTCAACTGTTGAAGAGAATCTCTGGCCTTCGGTCATCCATACAATTCTGCCATCTGGATAGAAGTGTGCTGTGGCATAGAACTGCATGATCATCTCATCATTCCATGCTGTCAGCTTCTGACCAACGAACTCAGCAACACCACATGCAGTGAAGCTCTCATGCACATGTGGGAAGTAGTCTCTGTGCTCTTCACTATCAATATATTCCCAGTCAACATATCTAGTGTCAGCAACAATGGGCTTCTTGTCCATGAGCACTGTCTCATAGAAATCTTGTTGCTCTCTGGTGTGGAATCTTGAGTCAACAGCTGTCCTTCTCCTGGTGGCATATGGATCAACTTGCCTCCATAGCCTGAGGCCTTTGTCCTTCCTTTCCTTCATATTTTCTCGCCGAGGATGAGCATCATTGTGGATCGGCGGTTTCATTCGAAGTTTCAAAGAACACATGTGCCTCATTTTCGATTCACCGGTGGCACATTGTCCTTCTTCTTCTCTCAAGCAGAATATTTCTCACTGCTTTTCTTGGGCTTGGCAGCAGGCTTGGCTTGAGCTGCCTTTGCTGGAGCTGATGGCTTAGACTTAGTAGGTGCTCCTGCCCTGATGGCATCTCCCATCAACTTAGACTTCTGAGGAGGGGGCTGGGGTGCTTCCTCATCAGATTCATCATCAGCTGCTTCATCATGTACTATCTTCTTCCTCTTGGAAGTTTTCTTTACCTTGCTGGAGGTTTCCTCTTCCATGCTCAACTTCTTGGCAACAGTGGACTTCTTCACTTTGCTGGTGCCTTTCTTGGTATGTTGCCCTTGATAGTCTTTGGCAACCACTTTCCTCTTAGGTTTAGAAGTGATCTCTTCCTCAAGAACAAAGTCGTAATCCTCTTCATCGAATTTCTCTTCTTCCCGCCCCGTGGCAGCAGGAGGCAAACCACTTGGGGTGCTCCTCTCACCATCATCGTAAAAGCTGCTGGCTTCAGGACTAGTGCCCCTCTCGAATCTCAACCGGTGATTCAGACTGTTCGCTGTCACTTGCATCGCATATGACCGACAACCCGTGAATAGAATAGGTATAGGCGTAATAGAAGAGTTATCACAAACTGCAGAAGATTTTGCAAAAGAAGGAGTTCAAATTTCAGTTTTAAGTTTTCACGTATGCATTTCGGTCCGACCGAGTCTAAAATTCGTGAATCCAAGTGTCTAAACAGTAACCATTCACACCACTTTCGGTTGGACGAAATGGGTTTCGTCTAGCCGAGAACACTAGGGTTTCACTAAATCCTCATTTCGGTCTTACCGATTTGCACAACTCGGTTGGACCGAAGGTGCAAAGGTAATGGCCAGAGGCCAAATCGGTCATCCGAGAATGTAGAATCGGTCACACCGAGATGTGTTCGCGGAAACCTAACCCTAAAATTTTCACTCAATTTCGCTTCTAAGAACTAATCACTGGATAGGAAGATTTCAAACATGGCAAGAAGCTAGGCAAACCAATCGTGCATTGAATCAGGGGTTGAAGCACGAGAGGGATCGAAACTCACCCTAACTTGGTGGAGTTTCTCTACGGCGGCAACGACGCGATGAGATTGACCGTTGACGGCGACGGAGACCCGCGGCGAGGGTGCACAGGCGACGGCGGAGACGATCCGGAGACCACGGCGACGGCAGCTAAGGGTTTGGGGGCGAGACGTTTTGAAGGAATAATCAACGCGCGCTGCCCTCGGTATATATACCTTCACCGTCGGTGGGACCGAGTTGAAAACTCGGTGGCACCGAGATGGTTAATCGCAAGCGCTACTCACATCGGTCACGCCGAATTTGTAACTCGGTTTCACCGAGGTGAAAACCTAGATCAATCCAAGTGATTTCGGTCTGTCCGATTTGAGTAGATTGGTTTGACCGAAAGTACTTAGAAGGTTTTGGAATTTAAGCTTTTGACGGATCGGTGGCTCCGAGTGCTCCTCACTCGGTCTGTCCGTCCAAAAAACTTGATCAAAGTTTGTGATATAAGCATGAATAGAGTTTGAGACAAGAAAGCATAGATAGCTAGGGAGGAACTTAGGCATTCTTGTCCATCCATTTGGTCAAAAGAAAAATCCAAAAGACCAAAGCAACAAATGGATGTCCTCGAATGGATAAAATTATGCATTCAACATGCTCACACAATAAGATAGCAAATGAAATATGTGTCAAACATGCACAAACAAAACTCTAGCAACTAGCACACAATTTGGCGATGACTAGGTCATCTATATATGAGTATATTGACTTAGGAGTCAAATGAGAACATTTGATCATAGGTCATACTCATCGCTTAAGCACAAGTGGGGTTACCACTTTTACGTAAAGCATTAATGTGTTCACATCATTTGAAGATGCTTTAGCTCATATCTTTAGAGCAAAGCTCCCCTTGATGTGAGAACCCCTTTAAAGGGTCAAACTAACCTTGGGTTGTCGAGAAGACTTCATGTAGATGTTGAAGATGTGGATGCTCAATGTTGATGAAGATCATCAAGAGTTGGGAGCAATCCTTTGGATTCGGCACTTTCAATACCTACATGGGTTAGTCCCACAAGGAACAAACAAGGATGTCCATGGACATAGATTGAAGTACATAATAGATGATGTCCATGAAAGCAATGATTACCTTGTCCCTTGACTTACCAACAAGAGGGTTTGTGACTCCATGAACTAGTGCAAGATGTGGAAGTTGATTGCACAAGTTCTTGCCAAAATGAATGTGAGTGAAGTATGTTGGCGAGTCACCCTCAAGAACTCTCTAGTTCTTCTTCTTCGGGATCCACATCATCTTGATGGGAATCCTTGGGGTAGTAGTTGAGCTTGACGAAGTAGAACTTGAAGTTTCCTTGGGAACCCACTTGACCATGGCCTTGGGTGCTTCAATGAATGCATCAATCTCCTCTTGAAGCTTGTCCTTGCCTTTTAGCTTGTGGTCTTGTGGTGGAAGGTCATCTTGAGCTTGTTCCACATTTGAAGAAGTAGGATCATACTTCTCCTTTTGAGAAACAAACTTTGGAGTGATATTGACCTTCTTGCCATTCAACACCCTCGGCGTTGAACTTTCGCTCAAAACCAATTCCTTGATTCTTCCGGTGCCTCCCTTGCTTAAGTAACAATTTCTCAAAGTTCTTGCCTCCGCAAGGCTCTTGTAGACACCTTTCTCTATAATCCCTTTCAATAAACTATTTTCTTGCTCAAGTGTAACTTGGCTTGAAACATTGTTAGTGGAATCAAAAGAATTACTAGAAGCAACAATATTGGATTTAGCATGATTATTGTTACTACTAGATGAAGAATTTTTCTTATGCTTGTCATGCTTAGTTTTAATAGGTGGCAAGAAATTAGACAAGAGAAGTCGTTTGGCAAGATATGAAGAACTCTTCTTTCGAAGATCGTCATTGATAGCTTTTAGAAACTCATGTTCTTGCTCTAGATTGAGCTTCTCGAAGCGTAGCTTCTCATGAGATCTTAGGAGCTCTCTATGATCTTCTTGAGTTGTTTCATGAGCTAACTTAAGAGTGTTTAGTTCTTTAGTTAGACGCTCAATCTCCTTCATAGCATTGCCATTCGACTCTTCTCGACTATAAAGACTACTAGCATGTTCATCATTACTAAGCTCACTAGATTTGTCATGTAAAAGCTCATCTTCACCAAGCAAGTCATCCTCATCACTATCAAAGTCAATGAATTCAGGGTGTGATACCTTGGGGCCTTTAGCCATGAAGCATCTTCCAATTCCCTCATTTGGTGAATCAAATATGTCATAGGAGTTGAAGTTGGAGGATACGAGAGCAAGACCGGCAACACCTTCATCTTGACTAGATTCGAGTTGGAGTGATAGCTTCTTTCGAGTGATTGTCGAGTCGGAGCCGGAGACCCATTCACCAACATGAGCTTGATGTTTTCTTCTTGTGTAGCTCCTTGATGACTTGTCTTTCCTTTCCGAATCCTTGCTTCTCCGAGAGGATCTTCGCTCATAACGATCATCTCTACTCCTTCTCTCTTTCGAGGTGACTCTTCTCTTGAGCTTCTTCTTCTTGGAGATTCTTCTCTTCTCTTGTGGGGAGTCGAACACTCATTTGAGTAGTGTCCGGTCTTCCACAATTGTAGCAGCTTCGATCACGACTAGAAGATCTCTTTTCATCATATGATCTGGACTTTGAGCTTCTTTCCTTGCTTCTACTCTTGTAGAATTTGTTGAAGTTCTTCACCATTAGGCTTATCTCTTCATTGGAAACCAGCTTGTCACTTGAGGTTGTGGGAGCTTCAACTGTAGCTTTGTAAGCACCACTTGACTTGTTGTGAAGCTCTTCCTTGTCTTTAAGTGTCATCTCATGAGCAACAATCCTTCCAATGACTTTGGTAGGCTTGAGATTCTTGTAGTTTGGCATCATTTGGATCAAAGTGCACACGGTGTCATACTTTCCATCCAAAGCTCTGAGAATCTTCTTGATGATGAATCGGTCGGTCATTTCTTCGCTTCCTAAGCCGGCAATCTCATTTGTGATGAGAGCAAGCCTAGAGTACATTTCAGCGACTCCTTCACCTTCCTTCATCTTGAACTTGTCAAGTTGACCTTGAAGAACATCTAGCTTTGATTCCTTCACGGACTCGGTACCTTCGTGCATTTCACCAAAGTATCCCAAATCTCTTTTGCATTCTCAAGACGGCTGATCTTGTTGAACTCCTCGACACAAAGCATTGAAGAGAATGTCACAAGCTTGAGCATTGTTCAGAACATCCGCAACTCATCCGCAGTAGCTTCGCGATCCGGAACTTTTCCTTCCTCGAAGAACTCACCTTGCAAGCCAACACAAATAATGCCCCATGCGGCAGGGTTATGTCCAAGAATATGCATTTTCATTTTGTGCTTCCAACTAGCAAAATTTGAACCATCAAAGTAAGGACCTCTACGAAAATTACCCTCACTAGACGCCATACTCTCCTAGGTTGTGAAACCAAGCTTATGGAATCCAATGCAATGGAAACCAATCCAATGGAGACCAAAGCTCTGATACCACTTGTAGGATCGGAAGTATGTCTAGAGGGGGGGTGATTAGACTACTTGACAATTTAAAAGTTTAGCCTTTTGATTAGGACAAGTTTTTAGCAAGTTCACAATGATGACCAAGTCAAGTATCACCCTACACATGCAATTCTAGAGTTATGGCAGCGGAAAGTAAATTGCACATGTAGTAAATAGAGGTGGAGAAGAGCAAACGCAGTTTGGAGACACGGAGATTTTTTCTCGTGGTTCCGATAGGTGGTGCTATCGTCAATCCACGTTGATGGAGACTTCAACCCACGGAGGGTAACGGCCATGAGAGTCCACGGAGGGCTCCACCCACGAAGGGTCCACGAAGAAGCAACCTTGTCTATGCCATCATGGCTTACGCCCACGGAGGACAGCCTTACTCGGGTAGATCTTCACAAGTAGGCGATCTCCTTGCCCTTACAAACTTCTTGGTTCAACTCCACATCTTGACGGAGGCTCCCAAGCGACACCTAACCAATCTAGGAGGCACCACCTCCAAAAGGTAATAGATGGTGTTGGTGATGATGAACTCCTTGCTCTTGTGCTTCAAATGATAATCTCCCCAACACTCAACTCTCCTCACCGATTTGGCTGTGGTGGAAGAAAGGATTGAGTGGAAAGCAACTTGGGAAGGCTAGAAATCAAGTTTCATATGGTGGGAGTGGAGCAACTTGATCTCAACACAAGGGTAGGTAGTTTTCTTCTCGTAAATGTAAGGTAGGAGTGGTAGTTCTTTCGATGGCTCTCTCCATGAATGAAGAGGAGGTGGAGGGTATTTATAGCCTCCACACAAAATCCAACTGCTACACACATTTGACCAATCTCGGTCGGACCGAAGTTGACAACTCGGTGAGACCGAAAGTTCAAATCTTGTGAACGTTGGGATTTTCGTGGGACCGAAAATACAATCTCGGTTAGTCCGATTCTTCCAAAGACTAGGGTTTGCCATTCTCGGTGGGACCGACTTTATCATCTCGGTGACACCGATATGATTACGTATGTTCTGTAAGGTTGGCAACACTAGTTTCGTGAGACCGAGTTTGGAATTGGAAAATCCGAAATTACTAGGGTTTGGCTATATGGTGAGGTGGTTCATCTCGGTGTGACTGAGTTTATGGAATCGGTGGGACCGAGATTACTTATGAGTATATGTTGGAATGAAAGATTGCTGATAGTTTGGGAGATAGATCACTAAGCACTTTGAGCAACCAGATCATTATCATAACCTCATCCCCTTTTAATAGTATTGGCTTTCCTATGGACTCAATGTGATCATGGATCACTAAACCAAAAATGGAGTCTTGAGCTTTTGCCAATGCTTTCCTTAGCATTTTGAGGGGTCCACATCATCAGTCATTGCCATACCCATATCACTGAATTTTTTGAAATATTCTCAAGAAACAATTAGTTCAATGATATATATGTTGTTATTAATTACCAAAACCACCCGGGATTAGTTGCACTTTCAAAGGGGGGCAAACCTACTTGAGTAGGATTGCCCCCTAAAGCGCGCCACCCCTTGGGCGGCCTCCTCCTCCCTCCGTCCTTTATATCACGGGTGTAGGGGGCACCCTAGACACACAAGTTGATCATTGAGATCGTTCCTTAGCCGTGTGCGTGTGCCCCCTCCACGATATTACACCTCGGTCATATTGTAGCGGTGCTTAGCGAAGCCCTGCGACAGAGAACATCAAGATCGTCCACCACGCCGTCGTCTTGTGAAACTCCTCCAGCGCCTCTGCTGGATCGGAGATCGGGGTGCGTCGTCGAGCTGTACGTGTGTCAAGAACTCGGAGGTGCCGGAGTAACGGTGCTTGGATCGGTTGGACCGGGAGGACGTATGACTACTTCCTCTACGTTGAGTCAACGGTTCCGCTTCGGTCTACAAGGGTACGTAGACAACACTCTCCCCTCTCGTTGCTATGCATCACCATGATCTTGCGTGTGTGTAGGAAATTTTTTGAAATTACTACGTTCCCCAACAATTACACAATATAGTTTTAATAATATATTGTTGATATTTTATTTTTTTAGTCCATGCTTAAACGTTTACCCAAAATAAGAGGGGGCCTAATAAATCCAGATGGAGAGAGTATGCACTTGTATCAACGTCATGATGTTAAGTAATACACATCAGTATGAGGAAATCAAGCTTCTAGGATTTGCAGTGTTGTTCACTTTATTTATACGTTGATTATCTATAGAAAAATATATTAACATGCATACATTGTGTACCGATTCCTAGATGCCAACTACTTGACCTCTCTTGATCACATTTAAAAGAAGTTCAGATTGTCTGCCAAATATTTATGGGTTGTTTTTTTAAAGTAGATTTTACTCTTTGATATTTATGTGTTGTTTTGTTTTGACAATTAATGGATTTTATTAACTTGAATGAAGCATCAATCGATGCAAACACAATGGGCAGACATCCGGCCTCTGCATGACTAGGATGCATACACCCAACTCTGCTGGCGCACACACACAAAATTACGCAAGAAAATAGCAAAGTTATACAAGATATACACCTAGATGAAGGGAAAAAAGAAATAGAAACACCGACGTGATCAAAATGACGATCGATGAACTACAACAACCATACCACACCAACCATCTCATAACATCACAAGACAATGAGAATGATTATTCGCAATGCCTACAGGAAGGAACGATGCTCAAGCGCCATCGTCGCTGAATCCAACCACCAATGGGCAAATCTAGATTTTCACTCTAAAGGTAAAGTTTGAGCAATAAATGCCTTCAACCAGATAACATCGTAAAAGCACTGTCATTGCCATGCATAAACAACTAGGATCAAATCTAGGGGTTTCATTCAGGAGATCGTGACTGGGTACTTGAGAAGCACCACCAAATCAAAGTCATCATGTGATGTTGTCACCACTTTCCAAGATCCCTGAAGGTACATGCACAACACGATCTTGAGGTTAGATGCCTCACAAATGAAGACCATGCTTGTACAACCAGATAGTCAAGCCGCAACAAGTGCCAGTCACCCCCAAAGGCTTAGACCGACGTGAGTTGCCATCACACATGAGATTGGTGAAGGAGGAAGGTCACTGGCATTGCGAAAATTCCAATTCAGAACAATCTATCAGTACTGCACCGTCCTCATGCTCCTTCATCCTCGCCTATGCTATAGAATTGGTCAGCAAAACATACTCGTCGTTGTTGCCAGATCTGAAGGCCCAAGACCCTTTGGCCAATTGCAAGACCACCTAGCAGCGCAAGACCATGGCGCCATCTACGCGCTCAAGCGGAAGACTGGCTCATTGGGACAGAGAGGGGCGCCTCCGCTGCGTGCACACCTATGGATGGGATCGCGACCACCGATGCCTCACCACTAGAGACATCCGGTCAGGTTGGAAACATCACCGCCACCGCTGCACAGCCATATCATCTGTCTCAAATCGTTATCTGTATCACATCTCGTTGCTGAAGGCTACCAGAGGAGAGACCTCCCTGCTCCGCCTTCATCGAACCATCCTAGGACTTAGCTCGACCACTTGTTTCTAGCGGTGACGAGGGTAAGGGAGGATAGTGAGGTAGGAGGTTGTGATTGCACGGAAGGAAGGAGATGCGACTATGAGAATGGAGGAGGAGGCGGTGGCACCAACTGGTTCGATGTTATACGCGGCTAGGTTTTGCAAGAGTACCAACATGCTTAGACGTGTAATGAAGGTCATCAAATAAAAATGAAGGTCGACCATCCACCATCATGTTTATGGGTTGCGCCTCTTAAGATCAAGGTCTTTGGATGGGTGTCCTTATCGCCCTAGCTTAGGACAACTCTAACATGGATCACAAAATCATCCATAGATGTTTGAATCGGACGGTTCCAATACATTTTGCCATCCAGTAGAAGTCATCAAATATCGGCAGATAGTGGACCATATAGTCCGAGCATCCGAAATCCCACAAATCACTACCAAATATAGGGGAGGTCCGGGACATACCGCGGACACGCCAACTCAGCCTTGAATCCCAAAACAAACCCACTTTCCCCACTCCCTCTTTTCTCTCCCCTCTTTCCGTTGGACAACAGACGGACATTTGGTGAATATGGTCAAACGATTGGCGCCCGCTCAGCTGTTTGTGGACACGTTCGGATATGTCCGCGGATATTTGGTGATGTCTGATTTGGTGAACCACGTTGGAGTTGCCCTTAGGACTTGTCGTCGCTTATCTCTACCAAATAATAAAGCAAGGAGTGCTTTTGCCCGTCTATTACTAAAATTACCTCTAGACTTGTAAATAATTACCCATCATGCCACCAATAAGTGAAAAAAATTGTTAGCTTTTTCCTTCTAAAATCGTCGACGACATCTGTTTATCTATAGTAAGCCCCTATCACACATCACAAGGGCCCGTGAGACGTGGTGGTATGAGCATCACTGCTCCACACCCGAGACCTTGGTTTGATCCCCGTTCTCTCTTTTTCTCCTTTTCTCTCCTACTTATGATGGTAAGTGTAGGATATTACTGCCTTGCCAGAGCGTCACTTAGCAGATGAGCTGCACAATGTTCAAGTTTTGACCTAGTTACACTATTTTTATTCTTTCTATTTTTGGGCAGATTCAAATGTTTTTTTAACTCATATTTTCAAATCCTAACTCCAAATCATGTTATATATGGAAATCCCTCTAAAAAGGTGTAGATTTCAAATATGCAATTATATTAATCATTTCTAAAATTCCATTTATGATGCAACATTATTTAATATCTTCTTTATATGGGGTATTTTGAAAATGCCGGCTTAGCGTTGATGTTTCTGTTGTCTGATAAATTGAAAAAAAATCTTGAGAACACTTCAAAAATCATCCAACCTTATGCTTTTTGCGCAGCACCACTTATAATGTTGTTTGTCATGTGACATCGTGAAATATTTCAAGGAATTTGCCGATGTTGTCACATGTGAGTATGAGGGATGGAATTTTTTCCCTTGCAACACACGAGCATGTTTTGCTAGCTTGTCACCTGAAGATAAACATGAAGGACCAAACACCTATTTATATGTACCATAGTATTCTTTTTGGTTAAAGGTATGAAAAGGTACCATTTTATATTAATTACTGATGCACATAATACTTGGTATTGCACGTCCTTCTTGTTTCTGCAACATTTTGAAGCACGAGCATTAATATATTGGACATTCGGACTCATACAAACTGAGAAAATCCTGTGAAAACCATATTTCAAATGCTCAAAAAATTCTAACAAAAAACCACAGCGTCACATGTTTCACAAACATGCAAATGTCATATTCGAATTCAGTTTCACTTGGGAGCTTTTCGCAAAAAATTAAAATCACTTGGGAGTTACAAGAAAACAAATTCAGCATCAATTTTATTAAGTTCACATTTTTCACATGTTTCAATCTTTTGGTTCTTAATTTTGTTATTTTCATATCCCCAAGTGATTTGTTTTTGCGAGCGAGCCCCAAGGTGAAATTGAGTTTGAAACTGAAAATTTCATGTCTGTAAATGTCACCTCTCCAGCACTCTGTATTTCTTTTCACAGTTTTTAAAATATTACTTGTCGGTGCCGGCGGATCTCGGGTAGGGGGTCCCGAACTGTGCGTCTAGGAGGATGGTAACAGGAGACAAGGGACACGATGTTTTTACCCAGGTTCGGGCCCTCTTGATGGAGGTAAAACCCTACTCCTGCTTGATTGATATTGATGATATGGGTAGTACAAGAGTGGATCTACCACGAGATCAAGGAGGCTAAAACCCTTGAAGCTAGCCTATGGTATGATTGTTGTAATGGTTGTTCGTCCTACGGAGTAAAACCCTCCGGTTTATATAGACACCGGAGAGGGCTAGGGTTACACAGAGTCGGTTACAATGGTAGGAGATCTACATATCCGTATCGCCAAGCTTGCCTTCCACGCCAAGGAAAGTCCCATCCGGACACGGGACGAAGTCTTCAATCTTGTATCTTCATAGTCTTGGAGTCCGGCCGATGATGATAGTCCAGCTATCCGGACACCCCCTAGTCCAGGACTCCCTCAATAGCCCCCGAACCAGGCTTCAATGGCGACGAGTCCAGCGCATATATTGTCTTCGGCGTTGCAAGGTGGGTTCTCCTTCAAATTCCATGTGCTTGCCGAATAGTGTCCGGCTCCCTCACAAAAGTTGCGCTCCTTGGCTTCCACGCCCAATAATGGCCCTCTTCCACGCGTCGCACGAATGTGAAAAGCCAGGGTATCTTTTATATTTTACCCCTTAGCTGCGCAAATAACCTGCCTATAAGAGAGGCAAGAATCCAGATCCAAATCACACCATATTCCTTCCGCGAGTACTCATCGGAGCGCTTCTGACCAAAAATCCATTCCATCATGGACCGTCGACGCGGCTCCTCCTCTCGCGCTCCCAGCCCTCCGCCAGGAGATTGGAGGAGATGTTCTGCTCCACACAACGAGCTGGTGACGCTCCAAGCGGAGGGATACCTTCCTCCGGCCTTTATGGTCCCGGTCCGAGCCGGGCTGGCCACTTACAAAGGTGGAAAGCAAGCGGAGGCCACCCCTAGTCCCTCCAAAGGGGAGAGGGTGTGCTTCGTCCCTTATCTAATAAGGGGGCTCGGATTTCCCATTCATCCGTTTCTCCGGGGGCTTCTGGAGTTCTACGGACTCCAGCTTCATCACCTCACGCCCGCCTCCATTCTGCACATCGCGGGTCACGTAGATCTTTGCGAGCTGTTCCTGGGCATCGAGCCTCATTTTGCGCTGTGGAAGAGGCTATTCTGCCTCGTACCCCGTTCTCACGAGGGGTCAATATATCAAGTGGGCGGTGCCGAAATATGGCGCATCGCCGGGACCGGATATCCATCCGAAACCCCAAAGAAGGCGTCCGAAGACTGGCCTTCGGAATGGTTTTATGTAGAAGATGCTCCACTGCCGGACCCAGTTCGGATCGGCCTCCCGGAGTTCAGCAAGGCTCCTCTGAAGAAACGCTTGTTGGCGCCATGAGCGCCAACAGAGAGGAAGACAGGAGCGTCCATTATTTGATGGGCCGGATAAGGTTGCTGGCCATTCCGGATTGACCATGATTGGAGTCATGGCCACGTGCATCATGCGGGGGGGGGGGGGGTGCAGCCACTGCAATACAGGGGCCACCCCATGTGGGATTTCAACGGGGAGAATGATGACACCCGTCATGGCCGCAAAGGGCCGGGATCGGCCGCATCTGGTGAAGATTCTGTCCGGCCTGTACAAGGGGGAGAAAGAGGACTTCCTCCAGACGAGCCCATTGAATGGGTTCTCCATGAATAACCCTCGAAGCTGGGTAAGCGGACGTTTATTTATCCGACCCGTGCTTTCAAATTTAAGTACCTCACTTTATGGTTTTGACGCAGGAACTGCGCCGGAATGTGGAGAGCATACATAGTCCTGCCCCCCAACCCAAGGATCCGGAAAGATCCCTTGATCCGGCCTCCGAAGAGGATCCGGACATAAAGGTGGAGCTAATTGACGGGGTGTTCCACCAACTCAGCATGGACAATGCTCTAGTCGCCATCACGGCTGACTACCCCGGCCTAACTCCGGCTTCCCAGGTAATTATGGCCGGAGTCCTGACACTATTACTTCATCCTTGCGCATTTCTGACCACCGTATACAACGGTGTCTTGCAGGAGGTGCCTTCAAGGCGGGAAGCTGAACCCGCGGCGGCGGACCAACAAGGGTCAGTCCGGCCCCACAGGCGGAAGAGGGGTGCGGTGCGAATCGAAACGTCACTGCAACGGTATAGCTCGCGACCGTTATTCAGGAAAAGGATTCCTAGGAGATGTGTTAACACTCATGACCTTTCTAGGAGAAAGAGCACTCGCCGGACTATGCCCGGAGAGGTTGCCAACCAAGCCTCCGCCCGCCAGGCTCCAACACCTGGTCCGGAGGGGGAGGCGAGTGCAAGGCGCGAGCCGGATACTCCTCCAGCGGAGGATGCCGACAGGCTGTCCGCCACCAGGTCTGAGGTGGAGAGCGCCATGAATCATAGGCGTCGCCGGACAGTTCTGCGTGACGCGTGTTTCTCCCCAGAGGCGTTGAATGCCTTTAACGCGGGAGACGCACACCTCCGTGCCGCTCAAGATGGTTTAACCAGAGCCACAGAGCAGTATGTAAAAGACATACGGGTAAGGGATTATAGTGGTTGTATATGCCAGTAGCCTCCGAGACTTAAAGTAGTTAAAATAACTGATTTAAGGATCATATAATGTGCAGGATCTTACAGAGAAGAATACCCAATTGTCCCAGGAGCTACAAGAGTGCAAGGCCCAACTTGAGGCTGCACTAGCTGCCGCAGGAGGAGACACAGAGACCCCTGGTAACACATTATTTCAAAAAGATAAGCGGTGTGCGGCGTGCGTATAAGTCTGACAATGATATTGCAGATGTTGCCGGACTGGATCCGGACAAGCAACACCTGCTACGCCAGCTGAAGGCCGGCGAGAGGGTGCTTATGAAGGTGCAGCAGGACAGGAACAAACTCTAGGATGCCCACACCCAGCTCGGGGAAGAGCTGAAAGGTGTTCGGGCTGAGCTGTCTGGCTCCGTGAAGGAGAATCAGCGGCTTCGTCGCGGCATCTATGGTAAGTGCTTGAGCGAATTCTTTTGAAAAGAAGAGTTCGGCGAGGAAGTCAATTAACAGAAATATGTCTGCAGGTGTGCTCACAGGTCGCCTTGCAGAGGAAATGCCCGGTTCAACGGGTGACCAACTTCCCGAGCTGGTGTAACTGCTCGAGCGTGTTCGGCAGGCGATGAGTGGCGTCATCCAGGCCCTATGGCCGTCCGTCTCCCTACCCGAGGGCCTTGGAGAGCTTGCGGCGAAGCTTCAGGGAGCATGGCAGCGCTTCTGTTTATGGAAGATATCGGCCTGCCGTCAAGGTGCCAGGGAGGCCTGGGCCATGGTGAAGACGCGGTACAAGAAGGCGGATCCAAACCACATGGCCGAGGTTGGACCTGTGGGGCCAGATGGGAAGGAGATCCCTGTGAGCTTAGTGTACGACCAAGTAGAGTTGGCCGCTAAGTATTCCCAACGGGACTGTAAATTAGACAGCCTGCTAGATGGGATTGAGGAGGAGTACAGTCAGTCAATTTGACGATGTATTTAAAATGACATGTAAAATGCCTTCTAGCCGGATTGTAGATCGTTTGTCTTTCTTTGACCTTTTAAGCTCGACCTCGGGACCCTAGAGTCCGGAGTGTGTCCGAATACCTTCTCGGTTATGAAAAAACCGGGGCATGCATGGAGACCGGGTGTAGGGGTCATTATTGCTTTATCAGACAAGTGCCCAACTAGTTATGTTATATTACATGGTTAGTAAGAAACATCTTCTAGGGAGAATAGTTCCGTTAAGGGTTCCTTTCCCTGGGAGGCATGCCCTAAAGTGCATGTCCGGACTGCGAAAAGAGCAGGAAAACATCTGGGGGCAGATAAATAAATAGGTAAAAAATCATCTTTCAAGTCACCGACCGAATATTCCCTTAAAACGCTAGCTTTGGCTTCACCCATCTAAGGTACACATCCGGTGACCGGTAGTAACAATCGCAGAGGTGCTCCCTTTACCTCCTAGCCGAACAATCGGGAACGTAGGGGTAAGCACAGGAGCCAGGCAACCCAGCTTGGCCAAAACTTAAGTCATATCGATGCATATAATGGTGAGTAAAAGGTACATGCGGAAGTTTGACACATGTTTTGGGCATGAAGCCCGTATAAGTAAGCTTCTGTTAAAGAAGCCCCCAGGTATAATGAGTGTGGGTAGCACATCAAGTGTGTGCGAACAATGCACGAATCGGCCCTCCAGGGCTTTATATATATATATATATATATATATATATATATATATGTATGTATAAAAGGTTGGATAAAAGAGAGACAAAAGGCAACTGAAGGATAAAATGCGGACGGGGGAAGGAGACGAACTCTGAGTCCGGCGCTAGGCGTAGAATCTTCGGAGGCGGGCTGCGTTCCACGGGTTCGGCTCGAGTCGGTTGTCCGATGTGTTTCGCAGACGGTATGCTCCGCCGGTCAGGACTTGGTCGATGATGAAGGGACCTTCCCATCTGGGCTTGAGCTTGTCCTTTTTCTTGTCCGGCAGGCGTAGAACCAGTTCGCCAATATTGTAAGTTTTAGCCCGTACTTCTCTGCTTTGATATCTTCGAGCCTGCTGCAGATAGAATGCGGAACGAGCCTTTGCCACGTCGCGCTCCTCCTCTAATGCGTCCAAGCTGTCCTGCCGATCCAACACGGCCTCTCTTTCTTCGTACATGCGCACTCGAGGTGAGTCATGAATTATATCGCAGGGCAAAACTGCCTCTGCGCCGTATACCATAAAGAATGGTGTGAATCCGGTAGTATGGTTTGGCGTGGTCTGCAGCCCCCAGAGTATGGAGTCGAGCTCCTCTGCCCAGTGCGTGTTAGATTCCGTGAGGGACCGCACTAGTATGGGCTTGATGCCGCTCATTATTAGACCATTTGCTCGCTCAACTTGTCCGTTGGTTTGAGGATGATAGACTGAAGCGTAGTCGAGCTTAATGCCCATATTTTTGCACCAGAGTTTAACCTCTTCGGCCATGGAGTTCGTGCCGTTATCGGTGATGATGCTGTGGGGGACGCCATAACGGTGTACTACCCCTGATATGAAGTCTATCACTGGTCCGGATTCAGCCGTTTTAACTGGCTTGGCCTCTATCCATTTGGTGAATTTGTCCACCATGACCAATAGGTACTTTTGCTTGTGGGTTCCCCCTTTAAGGGGTCCAACCATGTCAAGCCCCTGCACCATGAAGGCCGGTGATGGGTATAGTTTTGAGGGCGGTGGGTGGCATGTGGCTCTGATTAGCAAAGAGCTGACAACCGACGCATCGTTGGACTAAGTCCTGAGCATCTGCCCGGGCCGTTGGCCAATAGAATCCTGTGCGGAAGGCCTTGCCTACGAGGGCCCGGGCTGCAGCGTGGTGTCCGCCTAGTCCGGCGTGAATTTCAGCCAGAAGGTTTCGCCCTTCCTCTTGGAGATGCACCTTTGAAGGACTCGGTTGTGCTTTTCTTATAAAGTTCTCCTCGTGGACCTTGTAGGCTTTAGATCGCGGGACTATGCAGCGGGCCTCATTTTGATATTCGGAAGTTCCCGCCTAATTAAGTAGGCTAGGAATGGTTACATCCCACGGGCAATTACTGCCATTATTTCGTAAATGAAGGTGTTATTTCATCACCGAACCGCCGATTATGTCGATTGTTCTGCCTTGGGTGGTGCGGTTGCTTCCGGTTGTTATTTCCGGACTCCTCTTCCCATAGTACGGATGGCTTAAAGAGCCGTTCCAGGAAGATGTTTGGAGGGACAGCGTCGCGTTTCGCGCTGATGCGTGCCAACACGTCGGCTGCTTGGTTATTATGTCGGGCTACGTGGTGGAAATCGAGCCCTTCGAATCGAGCTGACATTTTTAGGACAACGTTACGATAGGCTGCCATTTTCGGATCCTTGGCGTCAAAGTCTCCATTTACTTGTGATATTGCGAGGTTTGAATTCCCGCGCACCTCTAGGCGTTGAATGCCCATGGAGATTGCCATCCGGAGACCATGTAGGAGGGCCTCGTATTCGGCTGCATTGTTGGAGTCCATGTACATTATCTGAAGTACGTATTGGACTGTGTCTCCGGTTGGGGACGTCAATACGACGCCAGCCCCCAAGCCGGCCAACATTTGGAGCCATCAAAATGCATAATGCAATTGGAGTACGCGCCGTACTCTTTAGGGAGTTCGGCTTCAGTCCATTCAGCGTCGAAGTCAGCCAAGACTTGCGACTTTATAGCTCGCCGAGGTTTATAAGTTATGTCGAATGGTAAGAGCTCAATGGTCCATTTTGCAATTCTGCCCGTCGCGTCGCGATTGTTTATAATGTCGTTGAGGGGTACTTTGGAGGCCACTGTTATCGAACACTCTTGTAAGTAGTGTCGCAGCTTCCGGGCTGCCATAAACACCGCGTACGCTATCTTTTGATAATGCGGGTACCGGGACTTGCATGGAGTTAAGACAGTGGATACGTAGTACACTGGCTTTTGGAGTGGGAATTTGTGTCCTTCTGTTTTTCGTTCGACGACGAGGACTGCGCTGACAACTTGATGTGTTGCCGCGATATATAATAACATTGGTTCCCCTAGGTTAGGCGCGGCCAGGACCGGATTTGTTGCCAGTATGGCCTTTATTTCTTCGAGTCCGGCCGTGGCGGCATCCATCCACTCGAAGTGTTCAGTGCGCCTGAGGAGGCGATATAGGGGCAAAGCCTTTTCTCCTAAACGGGAGATAAAGCGGCTTAGAGCTGCCACGCATCCAGTCAATTTTTGTATTTGTTTGAGGTCTTTTGGAATATCCAGCCAGTGTGACAGAGCTCGGATCTTGGCTGGGTTTGCTTCAATTCCTCTACCGGATACAATGAAGCCCAGGAGCTTTTCGGCTGGTACGCCGAAAACACATTTTTCCGGGTTCAGCTTTATGTCATATTCTCGGAGGTTGTCGAATGTGAGCCTCAAGTTGTCTACTAGAGTTTCGACGTGTTTGATCTTGACGACCACATCGTCTACGTATGCCTCTACTATTTTGCCGATCTGGGTAGCCAGACATGTCTGAATCATGCGCTGATATGTTGCGCCGGTGTTTTTGAGTCCGAAGGGCATCGTGTTGAAGCAGAATGGTCCATGTGGAGTAATGAATGCCGTTGCGGCTTGGTCCGCCTCCGCCATCTTGATTTGATGGTAGTCGGAGTATGCGTCAAGGAAGCACAATGAATCGTGTCCTGCAGTAGCATCGATTATTTGATCGATGCGGGGAAGGGGGAATGGATCCTTTGGACAAGCCTTATTGAGGTCTTTAAAATCGACACATAGGCGCCAGGATTTGTCCTTCTTTGGTACCATTACTAGGTTTGCTAGCCAGTCTGGATGTTTGATGTCTCTGATGAATCCGGCTTACAATAGTTTGGCTAGCTCCTCTCCCATTGCCTGTCTTTTGGGTTCGGAAAATCGCCGAAGAGCCTTTTTGACTGGCTTGAATCCTTTTAGGATGTTTAGGCTGTGTTCTGCCAACCTGCGTGGGATTCCTGGCATATCTGAAGGGTGCCAGGCGAAGATGTCCCAATTCTCCCGAAGGAATTCACGCAGTGCAGCGTCTACATCAGGGTTTAACTGTGCCCCAATGGAGGTTGTCTTTGTTGGGTCCGTTGGATGGACTTGGAATTTGACTATTTCGTCCGCTGGTTTAAAAGAGGTGGACTTGGACCTCTTATCGAGTATCACATCATCCCTGTTCACCGTGGAGCGCAGCGCCGTGAGCTCCTCTGCCGCTAAGGCTTCGGATAGTGCCTCTAGGGCTAGTGCAGCTGTCTTGTTTTCGGTAGCAGTGTTTGTGTCCGGATCAACGACAAAAGTGATTATTCCGCTGGGCCCGGGCATCTTAAGCTTCATGTACCCGTAATGGGGTATGGCCTGAAAAATTGTGAATGCCTCTCATCCTAATATAGCGGGATATCCGCTGCTGAACGGGGCCACTTGGAACGTGACCTCCTCGGACCTGTAATTGTCCGGCGAGCCGAACACCACATCAAGTGTGATTTTTCCTGTGCAGCGTGCTTCCCGGCTAGGGATTATTCCTCTAAAGGTTGTGCTGCTTCGCTTAATGCGGCTCCAGTCTATTTCCATTTTTTGAAGAGTTTCCTCGTAGATGAGGTTTAATCCGCTGCCGCCATCCATGAGTACCTTGGTAAGACGAAAGCTGTCCACTATTGGACTGAGGACCAATGCGGCTGGTGCTCGGGCTGTTCGGAATTTAGGTTCGTCGCTGACATTGAAGGTGATGGCCGTGTCGCTCCATGGATTTGTTATTGCTACTTGGTAGACTTCGGCGAGGCTGCGGATTGTTCGTTTCCGCATGTTATTTGATGTGAAAGTCTCGAAGACTGCTGACATCGATCTTGGTCTGTTGGAGTGGTTCTCCGGGCTAGAAGCTCTTCGCCACTTTTGGCCACCGCCGATATCAACATGCTCGAAGGCTATGTGTTGGAGTGGCATATCAGATCTTGTGAATTTTACAGGTCCGCTGAGCCATCCCTCCAAAGACGGTTCCATGCCCTTTGTGGGGTTTTTGCTTTTTGGTTTTGTACCGTGCCCGAGTATGATGCACCCTTTTGTTTCGGACTAGGGTTGTATTCGGCGGATTGTCCCAAAACTTAGTTTCGGTTTTCGAAACTCTCCATCACACAAGATACTTCGTACTATGGACGCCAGTCAGCGGCGTGTAATTTCCTGACGACTTACGGCGTTCAAGATTCCTCGTCGTGCAATTATTGCGAAAAACTAAATTGCGTTTTCCTCACGGCAGTCTTTTATCCTGTCCATAACCAGGAGGAATCTGGCCCAGTAATGATGTACTGTTTCAGCGGGCTCTTGCCGGATTTGAGATAGATAGCATATGTTTGGGTGGGTGGGTGGAATTGAGTCCGGAACCCTACCCATCTCGAGGCTCAAGGGCCGGAAAGTTTTCGAATTTGGAAGCTTGGATTGTTGGACATTGTCCAACGAGTCTGGTCCGACGCCTGACTTTAGGTTCAGTGCTTGATCGACGTCCGTCTCTCCGCGGGAATCCGGCATGGAGGGTTCGGGAGTCCGGACATAACTAGTTTTTAGTACAAAAGAAGAGTCGCCGCTTTGTTCCTCTACCACCGCAACATGGTGGGTAACCTGGGGAGAGTTAATCTCTGTCAGTTCGGTTTTAAGCCCAATCTGATTGTAGTCTGTGGCGACTCCTAGGGCGGCAATGCGATCCAAGAGCTCGTTTACGGAAGAGAGCTCCATTGGATCTAGTTGCTCGGCGAATTCCGAGCTGTCGTGGAGATTGCTTTCGATGACCGGAGACGTCACCGTCGACGCGGTGGCCGAACAGGCGGTCATGAGAAAACCACCTAGCCGGATAGTCTGGCTGGCGGCCAAAGCTCCTTCGGTGATGGTTCCGTCTTTAAAGACGGGAAGAGGCATCCTTCCTGATCGCGACGGCACAGAGGAACTCTCAATGAAAGCACCAATGTCGGTGTCAAAACCGGCGGATCTCGGGTAGGTGGATGGTAACAGGAGACAAGGGGCACGATGCTTTTACCCAGGTTCGGGCCCTCTTGATGGAGGTAAAACCCTACTCCTGCTTGATTGATATTGATGATATGGGTAGTACATCTACCACGAGATCAAGGAGGCTAAAACCCTAGAAGCTAGCCTATGGTATGATTGTTGTAATGGTTGTTCGCCCTACGGACTAAAACCCTCCGGTTTATATAGACACTGGAGAGGGCTAGAGTTACACAGAGTCAGTTACAATGGTAGGAGATCTACATATCCGTATCGCCAAGCTTGCCTTCCATGCCAAGGAAAGTCCCATCCGGACACGGGACGAAGTCTTCAATCTTGTATCTTCATAGTCTTGGAGTCCGGCCGATGATGATAGTCCGGCTATCCGGACACTCCCTAGTCCAGGACTCCCTCATTACTCCTACTTGCTTTTGACCGGTTTCCACTAAAATTTGGTTGCTGAACCCAGAACGGTGTGCACTTCCTAGTTTTTTTTTAAAAAAGGAGGATGACCCCCGGCCTTTGCATCAGGGCGATGCATACGACCACTTTATAAATTATTCTCACAAGACCTTACAAAGCCATACAACAACAAGACTATAGCCACCGTCTAAGCAACAACTGTCGCTACACCTATCCAATTGATGAAGAGGCGCAGTCTGAGCCTAATACCAAACAGACATCGCAGTCAAACCTAAACATCTAAGACCTGAGGTCCCAACCAGGACGTCCGTCGGGTATGGGCCATCTACCAGTCCGACGCACTCCTCAACCAGGACGTCTGCCGGGTATGAGGCCGCCGCAGCCACCTGCCACCAATCCATCTTCAGAGCTGTACTGTTGCATGTACCGTGTCAGGTCTCTCTGCCATCGACGCCACCACGATGCCCGACAACGTCGTCCTCCTGCACGAGTCCATCCTCCCACAGCGAACTCCGAATCTGCACTGCGCCACGCCGTCAAGATCCGTCGCCATCAGTGTGTAGGATGAAGCACCGCTCCACCAAAGAATCCGTCCTCTTGTCCCTCGATCACGTGTGTACCTCCAAGAATGACGTCCCCATGGGAGGAACGACACCAGAGCGCCGCCGTCATCCGATCATCCGATATAGGGTTTCCCCCAGAGGTAGCAGAGAGTGGCCTTAAACTTCTCCACGGCGATGCCTTCAAGAAGGGAACGACGCAGATAGCGCCGCCACCGCCGGCCTTAGCAGACGCCGAAGGCAAGTTTTCACCCAGATCAGTTCGAAGGGATCCAACTCTCGTGCACGGGCCGCCGTCACCACCAGCACCACCAGGCAAAACCCTGGAGAACTGGCAGATCAGCAAGCCGCCGGCACCACCATATCCAGATCGCCGGCCACGCCGGGCCGCCGCCATCCCCAGCGCCGTGCGGGTCAGAGACGGAGCCGCCGACACAAGACAGGACCACCGCCGCCTGCACACGCCGGAGCGCCGCCGAGAGCCCAGCGCCCGCCACCGCGCGCCCCGAGCGGACTCCCACACACCCCAGGGAATACTGCCATCGCCCCCAAGCCCGCGCCGGTGCGCCCCGCCTCCAGCGCGCTGTCAACCACCGCCGCGATCCGTCCGCGCCAGATCCAGCGAGCCGTGGGAGAAGAGATCCCGCCGCCGCCGATGCCGACCGGGCTTTTCCCTGCGGCGCGTCCCGGCGGCGGCGAGGAGGAGAGGTCAGGGGAGGGACGAGGACGCGGTGGCGCTAGGGTTCCCCCCGGTTGCCGCGCAGGGGTGTGCACTTCCTAGTAATAGTGGTACCGGCTCTTGGTGCCCCTGTAGAGGAGCTAAACAGAGGGATGGAACTGAATGAAAATGGCGAATGTCACCCTCCCCGTTTTTTAACGGCAAGAAGCAGTCCAGCCGCCAGCAGGGACTGACCGCCGATAGATTATACTAAATGTCGGACGCATCCGAGATTCCACCAAGATTTCGTGCTCAGAAACTTGCCGCAAAGGATGGATGAAACGACGCAAACTGTGCGAGACAGATCTCGTTAGGTGTCCCAGATCATGCGTGAGTGACACCGATCGATTAGTTAGCCAATGAAACCTGACCGTTTCGATCCTCTGACTCCTAATCCACGGAAAAAAACGACGGTCTAATCGTGTAAGCCGATTCTTTGTTGACGAGCACCAGTTCGTCCTCCATATTCTACTGTAGATTTAGACGAGCTGTAGCTCGATCTCATCATCCGCAGATCCAACAAGATCTAGTGTCTGATCACATCAAATCCCGCGCGATCACGACGATGACTACGAGAGACATTTCTCACTTGGTACGGACAAGTTCTCTCTTTTGAATTTATGACCAATGCATGTAAAAAAGATTGACTAGGGATTCACTGGTAGTTTGGCACACGTTTCCTCTGGTTAGGAACGATGGCACTTCGTACGTACCATCAGTGATCAGTGTATGTATCACATTGGCAAGATGGACCACGTTCTGTTCATCAGTGACCAGGCAAATATACCTTTGATTGGTTATCAGGTTGACAATTGCTGCCTTCCTCGATGAACAATGGGGGGACATGGCCTGCACCTGAATTTGAGAGGAACTGTTTCTTTCATGGAGTAATGGGGGGACATTCATGCACCAGAGAAGGTGTGCTTATTAGTGCTTAATTACATCTAGTCAGCCCCTTCATTTCATTCGTTCGAGTGGAGCTAGATGACTGAAGTTTTTTAAAGCTCCAAATGTGCATAATTTGCAGGTGCGACCATCATTTTATACACAAAGTTTGCCAGCTCGCCATCTGCCCTGTGAAAGAAGTCAACTCGTCAGGAAGGCATATATACTGCAACGAGGAATAAACAACAAGAGATGTTTGTGTCAGAAAGAAAATCGTAGTCAACAAATGAGCAATAATATGGTGATTGGCTAAATTGTTTTTTTTGTTAACTGAACATTACTGATGGAAGATCATATCAAATCTAATCTCCATGAGCACATTCTGATTATGAGCTTAATCTGTCAAATTATGAAGCCATTGACTCTAATC
Organism: Aegilops speltoides; assembly: GCA_021437245.1. Classification (NCBI taxonomy): domain Eukaryota; kingdom Viridiplantae; phylum Streptophyta; class Magnoliopsida; order Poales; family Poaceae; genus Aegilops; species Aegilops speltoides. Next base: position 66,241,345 of record CM038143.1, read on the forward strand.
ATTGAACTCCAATTCCCGAGGAAACAACTTTTTTTTGCGAAATCTTGAGGAAATAACTTATTCAAGTGAGGAGTACCACACCCACAAGTTACTTGGAGAATAGTAATTCATTTCATTATGTACACAAGAATTCATTAATTTATCTTAACATTTTCATCTATAACCTTCAACATTCAAGTACATGTATAATACTCGAGAACACCCTCCTTCATTTGATTTTTGGTATATCATACCTTTTTTATGCAGTTCCGAAATGCTAGCAAGGTCTCCATTTATACTATGATTTCTCCCAGCGGGATAGAGTATCACTGAAAGTGAAATAGTTTTTGTTCAATCAATCATGGGCATGCAGTATTTAAAAATAAGAGACATATATAATGTAATCAACTTAAATTCCAATATCTCGTTGACATACGAGGCATGGACCAATTGATGATATACACATCTTACGAGAACTACTATTTTCCCTTCCCCTTTTTTTTGTTACCTGTTTTGTCCATTGAAGAACATGAAGACGTATAACAGCCCTAGGGTGTAGCCAAAGTAGATGTGTGAAAAAAAAGTGAATCATACTTTTTTAACTCCTAGCACCTTGACAAAACCATTATTTCAAGGTTCTAGTAAGAGCAACCTCCAAATTCATGATTATTTTATGTATGTTAACCATATAGACAAAGAAAGACAAATCTTTCAGTCATGTTGGCCGTTCGAAAATGCTAGCATTTCCCAGAACTCCATTTGTTCATATTATGATATTAGGACACCATTAGATCCACTCCCAGGTTTTCTTGAATTCACCATATACACTTGTCACACTAACTGTCTCAGCAATATGGTAACATGGTATAAAACTTTACCTGAAAATAAGTGTCTAACCTATGTTGCACTACAGCATGATCCTCTTAAATCTTCTGGAGTGACCTGTGGCATCCATACCAAACATCGAATGGAGCAGAAGTTTCTTCATTTCTTGTGCAAGGGCAAGTGCTACTTAATTAATGTATGGCCTTTGACCTTTATAAAAATATATTCTAAAATTTGTACGAAAATATTAAAATCAATGGCTAATTTTGTGTTGTTGCAAAAATAGTTGAGGATTTGAAGGGCCAAGGTGCTCCACTTTGGCCCTACTAGTTACCATCAAACTTGTAACTTTGTTGACTTGTTTGATGATATGCATTCATATGTATCACCTTAGATATGATAGTAAAGCTAAGTCCACTTTAAATCAAGTAACTATGCACTTATGACATATTAACCAGTATTGTTTATTCTTCACCTCTTTGCACCACATTTAGCATTTGCAATAATCTGGCAGCACATCCCACCATTCAGGCTTATGTGCCCGGTATGATTGAGGTCATCAAAGTCGTAACTCTTCCGATGTGGTGCCATCGAACCGAGCCAATCAAATATATCTCATATTGTGCCATTCCCGTGTTCTCTCCCACCATGAGAGAATAGTAGTGACATCTAGAAATGATTTTCTACTGAAGAACACACATGCTTTGTTTACTTTATATAAACTAAAATTCAACGGCTGTTTTTGAAGTCACAAAGGAATTCAAGAAACAATTTGCACATAGATGGTAGAATAAGGGTTTTGGTTGGGTAGTAAATTTGGTTTGCTGTACGGTAAGCAAAATCTCAAAACAGCCCCCTCACCCCCCCCACACACACGTGTGCGCAGAATCTTGCCGAGCCAGTACAACATCATTTTGAAAATTTTACTGCAAAAGCTTCATGTCTAGAAAAAAACTACCTCTTCAAGCTAGTTAAAACAAACATTGACACATACCATCACATAGTTGAGTGCATTATACTATGAGGAGTTGATGGTTTAAACCTCTCGTAACTTCCTTTTGGAAATAACTCCTCCTCATCATCATACGAGATGGGATATAAAAATTATTACAAAAAAATACAGTGTATGTGATAAAAAATAATTAAAAAAGAGAGAATAGGTTTGGATGGAATACAAAAGATGTTAGTTTGTGATTAAGGTGGGTATGCAATATATGATACATACTTTCATCACCCTATCATAATATTTATGCATAAAATGGTTTAAAGCATAAGTATGTTCAACAGGAAAAAATATCTTAATTCGTTTGGTAAATTTTGATGACATTGAAGGGTATTTCCGGCAATAGTGGTTGACGTAAATCTCACTTAACCTTTCCTAATTTTGTTTTGGTTTAACCATTTCATGCGCCCACCACGACTTAAAACTTGCTAATTATGAGCACAATTGTTTACTACTCTTACAAAATATATTTGAGACATAAGTGCATTACAGAATAGAACAACCATTTTGTGGGCCAAACACAAGTTTAAAAACTTCCAATTATTTATAATATTTTTTAACTTCTTCATAACACATTTTGTCGCTAAGTATGTGCTATTTTTTATTTGTGTATATCGTTCATTATGCTATGTTACATATTTGTGGTTCTACAAACATGTTTACATTGATAATTCTAGATTATGTATCCTTTTATGATATTATGTGTTCTTATCTATCCTTTTATGTAGTATCTGATTCTAGAGTATAGGATTATCCATCTTAGGTGGAATTAAATAGATAATTCTATATTGTACGAGATATCAAGTAGCTATTTGCCCTCAAATCTCGTAGTATGCTCTTGCTTGGTGGTTTCATGGGCTCATGCCTCTTATGTATGTTTATAAATGTCATGTTAATATACAATAGTATGTAGAATTCAAACTTCAATGAATTGTAATGTTACATGCCTAAGTTGTGTACCCTTTAAGAGATGCCAACAATTTGGCGTTTCCCTATCTAGTTTAAAGCCAATTTAGATTGCCCTTTGAAACCCACCCAACCCGGTAAAATTTATATTCTCATTGGCTAATTTCAAAATAAAAAAGTAGTACAACTCTACCAAATTGCTTCGGTATGCAATCGTGGGACATCCTACTCGTGTACACTTTGACATTTATGGCTTGTGGCTCTTAATATAAAGATGTCTGGATGGGTCTCCTTGATACCTTAGCTAGGGACTAGTCATCACCTATTTGTCAGCTGATGTAAATGATAAAAAAGGACCAAACCACATTTCTTTTGTTCGTCACATTGTTTCTATGAAACATCTAATCTGCTCAGTTTTAGCTAGCTAGTCTTGAAAGTTCCAGTTAAAGCGTATAAGTTCAGAATTATGCAGGTGCTAATCATTCTGGGTTTGACTTGATATGGCACTTTTGAAAACCTATTCACAAAATTTTAAACCTCTGGAACCACTGTTTATGTGCAATTGTGTTTTCTGCTGCAATCTGTTAACTGCCTCTCTTGTTTACTGATAACATCTTAATACTAGGAATCTTGATTCTTGAAGGATTTTTCTTGGGCTCCTTATTTCCTTTTATCCCCAAGCAACAAAGGAACTTCTGCTCCATTCTATGTTTGGTATGGAATGCCACAGGTCACTCCAGAAGACTTAAGAGGATCATGCCGCAGTGCAACACAGGTTAGAGACTTATTTTCAGGTAATGTTTAGTACCACATTACCATATTGCTGAGACAGTTAATGTGACAAATGTATATGGTGAATGCTAGAAGGTCTCGAAGTGGATCTAATGGTGTCCTAATAATATCATAATGTGAACAAATGGAGCTCTGGGAAATGCTTCCAACTGCCAACATGACTGAAAGATTTGTCTTACTTTGCCTATATGATGAATGCACATAAAATAATTATGAATCTGGAGGTTGCTCTTACTAGAACCTTGAAACAATGGTTTTGTCGAAGTGCTAGGAAATAACAAAGTATGATATACAATTTTTTGTCACACATCTTCTTTGGCTACACTCTAGTGCTCTTATACGTCTTCGTGATCTTCAATGGACAAAACAGATAATAAAAAGTGAGGAAGGGAAAATAGTAGTTCTCGTAAGATGTGTATATCATCAATTGGTCCATGCTTCGTATGTCAGCAAGATCTTGGAATTTAAGTCGATTACCTGATATGTCTCTTGTTTTTAAATACTGTATGCCAATGATTGATTGAACAAAAATATTTTACTTTCAGTGATACTCTATCCTGGTGAGGGGAATCATAGTATACATGGAGACTTTTGCTAAAATTTCCAAACAATATAAAAAAAGTATGATATACCAAAAATCAAATGAAGGAACATGCTCTCCAGTATTATAGGTGTACTTAATGTCAAAGCATATAGATGAAAATGTTCAGATAAATTAATGAATTCCTGTGTACAGAAAGAAATGAATTCCTATCCTCCAAGTAACTTGTGGGTGTGGTACTTCTCACTTGAATAAGCTGTTTCCTCAAGAACTGGAGTTGAATGATTAGAGTCAATGCCTTCTTAATTGGACAGATTAAGTTCATAATCAAAATGTTCTCATGGAGATCAGATTTGATATGATCTTCTGTTAGTAATGTTCAGTTAACAGTTTTTTTTCGAACCAATCACACATGTTGATGCTCAGTTGTTGACTATATGATTCTCTTTCTGACACAAACATCTCTTGTTGTTTATTCTTCGTATATATGTCTTCTTGACGAGTTGACTTCTTTCACAGGGCAAATGGCGAGCTGGCAGACGTTGTGTATATATAAAATGTTGGTCGCACCTTCAAATTATGCACATTTGGAGTTTTAAAAACTTCAGTCATCCGGAGAACCGCGCCACTCGGACGAATGAAATGAAGGGGCTGACTAGATGTAATTAAGCACTAATTAAGCGCACCTGCTCTGGTGCATGAATGTGCTCCCATTGCCCCATGAAATAAACAGTCCCTTTCAACTTCAGGCGTAGGCCATGGCCGGCCAAACATAAGCCATTGTTCATTGAGGGAGACAGCAATTGTCAACCAGATGGCCAATCAAAGATATATTTTGCTGGGCATTGACAATCTCCTCTCTTTCGACGGGCAGAACGTGGCTACCAATGTGATATATGCACTGGCCACTGATGGTACGTACCTAGTGCCATCGTTCCTAACCAGAGGAAACGTGTGCCAAACTGAATCCCTAGTCAATCTTTTCTACATGCATTGGTCATAAATTCAAAAGAGAGAACTTGTTCGTATCAAGTGAAATGTTTCTCGTCGTCATCGTCGTGATCGCGCGGGATTTGATCTGAGCAGATACTAGATCTTTTTGGATCTGCGGATGATGAAGGCAAGCTACAGCTAGTCTAAATCTACAGTATAATATGGAGGACGAACTGGTGCTTGTCAACACAGGATCAGCTTACACGATTAGACCGTCCTTGTTTTCCGTGGATCGGGAGTCAGAGGATCGAAACGAGCAGGTTTCAATGGCTAATTAATCGATCAGTGTCACTCAGGAATGATCCTTGACACCTAACGAGATCTCTCTCGCACAGTTCCATTGATCCTCTCGCAGCAAGTTTCTTAGCACAATATCTGGATGGAATCTCGGATGTGTCCGACATGTAATGTAATCTATCGCTGGTCAGTCCCTGCTTGCGGCTGGACTGGTTCTTACCGTTAAAAAACGGAGGGTGACATTTCGCCAATTCCAGTTCCATCGCTCCTGTTTAGCTCCCGTCCGGGGGTACCAAGCACCACTAACACTACCACTCTATTACTACGATGTGCACACTGCTTGCGGTTCGTGAAAGTAACAGGTGGAAATCAGGTTTCAGTGGAAACAGTGTTTCAGCAATTCTAAGAAAACATAGTGTGCTGGAGAGGTGACGTTCTACAAACATGTTAAAAAAAATACAGTTTCAAATTCAATCTCACTTGGAAGCTATGAAGAAAACAAATTCAGCAACCAAAAACTGAAACATGTGAAAATGCAAAATTGATGCCGAATTTGTGTTTTTCTCTAGCTCCCAAGGGGGGCTGAATTTGAATTTGACGTTTGACATGTTTCTGAAGCATCGTGAGACTGTTTTTTTTTTGTCAGGATTTTTCAAACATGATTTTTACTTTGTTTTCACCAGAACTTGGTTTCCACCGGATTTTCAGTCAAAAAGCTGTGGAAACAAAACGCAGGTGCACCATTCAGTATTATGTGCGTGTGATTGATAGAAAATGATACTCCCTCAGTATCAAAATATAGGACTTTTTTTGCACTATTATAGTGTCAAAAACATCTTATATTTTGATACAAAGGGGGTACATTTTTATAACTTTTACAAACGCATCTAGCATTCAGTAGCCACCAACCAAGGTTTGCCGTCCCTTCCCCTCGCCGTGCTAGAGAGTAGTGGTCGGGCTAAGCCGGGGCATCGGTCGATGAAGGTGGTGGTGGGGAGGTATTTGTTCCCGTAGCCTTTGGCAGTGAGATGCGGTCTACGTGTGGTGGCTTTAGGCAGAGAATACGGTTGTGCAGCGACTGCGGCTACATTTTTGCCTAGACTGGTGGTCTCTGGTGGCGAGGCGTCACTCACCGCAACCCCGTCTGCGGGTACATGGATGGCAACGGCGTGACTTATGCGCCCCACCGAGGCAGCCCTCCGATCGGGCGTGCGGGTGTGGCATTGTGGTCTTGCGCTACTAGGCCATTGATGGGCCGAGGGTCTTGGACATTCTGATATGGCCGCAACAACGAGTATGCTTGTTGGTTTATTTTGTCAGCACAGGCGAGGACGGCGGAGCAAGAGGATGGTGCAAACTGTCAGAGCATCCCAAATTAGAATTTTGGTGGTGCACCTTCCTCCCTCGGCAATCTTTGTAGCGGAGCGATGACGACCTTCCCGTTCAGAGCCACTGGTGGTGTCCACCTCTTGTCGTGGCTTGACGACCAGCATGTGTGAGCATGGTCTTCATTTGCGTGGTTCACATTAAGACCATGGTACACATATAGTTGCTGGTATCGTGGAAAATGGTGGTGATAACATAATATGACTTCAATTTAGTGGTGCTTCTCAAGTATACCCGGTCTTGAGTTCTGGGGGTGAACCTAGATCTGCCCTAATTTGTTACCTAGAAATGTCGGTGTTTTTGCGTTGTTACCTTGTTGAAGATATTGCTCATATTTTCTCAGACTTGCTCGTTAGGATGAAAACTGAGGATCTGGCCCGCTATGTTCGATCGGGCAACGACAACGATTGAGTGTCGTTACCTTCCTGGAGGTATTACTAGTGCAATGCTTATCTTGTTGTCTTTGTTATGTCATGAGATAGTTGATACGGATGGTCGTTGTTGTAGTTCAACCAGTGATTGTTATTGTGATCGCTTTGTAGTTTTTTCTTTTCCATCCATCTAGGCATAACTTCGTTCTTGTATGATTTTTCTCTTTACCGTGTAATTCTTTATGTTCGTCTGTTAGTGTTGGCTGTGTGAACCTTAGTTATGCAAAGACAGGGTGTGTACTCATTATTTTTGTATGCCCTTGATGATTCATTTTGAGTCATTAAAATTCACCCAGATGAAGAAAATACAAATGTGGTTTGGTCCCTTTTTTTATCTTTTACATCGAGTGACAAATAGGTGATGACTAGTCCTAAGACAACACATTAAGGAGACCCATCCAGAGATCTTTATATTAAGAGCCACAAGCCATAAATGTCAAACAGTAGAAGAGTATGATGTACCACGGTTGCATACCCAAGCAATTTGGTAGAATTCTACTAATTATTTATCTTGAAATTAGCATATGAGAATATAAATTTTACATGATTGGGTGGGTTTCAAAGGGCAATCTGAATTGGCTTTAAACTAGATAGAGAAATGCCAAGTTGTTGGCATCTCTTAATGGGTACACAATTTAGGCATGTTACACTACAATTCATTGGATTTTGAATTCTACATACTATTGTATATTAATATGACATTTATACAAAGAGCCGATGGGACCACGAAGCAAGAGCGTACGACGGGATTTTAGGGCAAATTGCTAGTTGATATCTCGTGCAATCTAGAATTATCTATGTAATTCCACCTAAGATGGATAGTCCTATACTCTAGAATCAGATACTACATAAAAGGATACATAAGAACACACAATATTATAGAAGGATACATAACGGACGTGAATTTTTGGGACATGCAGCCACGCGCTGCCGTAATCCAGTCCATCCACCCGCGCGTCGCGATGCCTACTTATTATAGGCCATTCGCAAATACTTGACAGGTTAATTACCAGCTTCACGAATACATCGTGTTATACGCCATGCCGTGTGGCCCAGGGCGTCATTTACATTCGTATGAATACACGAGCCACGTGCGCGTCCTCGGCGATGGAAAAGGCCGTTGCGTTGATGACACATTAATGGTTTGCTGGGTTCTTTGATGTTTTGCATGGCAGCTGGGTGTATTGATTCCCATTGCATGTCGACTGGCCGAGCATTATTGCAGGTGGGATCAATGCCCTCCCTGCCTCTGGTCGTTACGTAGTTTTGTAGTAATTAATTTTGCACTGTCTCACGCGATTAGCCGGAGTTAATGCTTCATGCTCACAAACGATGACATGTATTATTGATAGGGCAGCCTGCTGCGTGCGTATCACGCAGCTGGGACTTGGAGATACATGCAGTACATGGAGATGAAGGGAAGAAAAAATTACATAAGGGTACTAGAACGAATCCATCGCCCGTTGTGTACATAGAGGAACTACAACAAATCCATCTCGCGGGGTTTTTATGGGACAAGATCAAATCCATCACACGAGGGGTCGCTTCAGAATTTGTGCATGCAGATCATGGCCACTACCAGCGTGTTCGCAACACCCAATATGAAAAGGTTCTTCAGGAGGTGTGGAGATAAGTTGGGACTTGGATGAACACATTGTGGTGGCCTGCGGCACGCTGTGAGAAATGAACAAGGAGAACTGATGAAGAAGGGTTGGGCAGCATGAGCATTTCCAAGCAAGCGGGATGTTTGCTATGTTAGGTGACTCCATCTAGCACTCAAGTACTGTATATACTTGTTCTTCCGCTTCCAAAGTTTGCATCCTCATTTGCGTTAGTTGGACAGAGTGCAAACGATGTATGGAACAGTAGATGATGAACTTACTACACCATGGCAATCACAGCTGTAGAAATGCCTCCCCGGGTTTACTACTGCCTGAAATGGAACCAGACCACATGCCCGACTTTGCACTCAGGGCAACGGATGAGAGAGAGCGAGGCGACCTGGTTGGAGATGACATGAGATGAATGTGGTGGAGAGCTTCCCTGGGACATGGATGAACACATGGTTCTGACCTGCAACGGGAGGATGGTTGCAAGAGAGAGCGAGAACGAGCGCCGAGCTGAATGGTTGGACAGCCGAAGCAACAAGGCCAAATGGATTAAAGAGACGAAGGGGAGCGTGGTGCAGGTAGTTGTTGCAACAAATGAGTGATCAATGCATCTGGTTTCTTTGCATGCAGCAGACCTGACCTGTCAGGCAAAATACGAAAGCTATACAGGTTGGATATGGGGCAGAGAAATGAATACACATGCTCACGGTATAATATATGCACGAATCACGTGGGAATGGGCGGGAGGGATACCGACCTCGCTTGGCACCATGTCCACTCGTGACTTTATCGGATACATAATCTAGAATTATCAATGTAAACATGTTTGTAGAAACCACAAATATGCAACACAGCATAATGAACGATGTACACAAATAGAAATAGCACATATTTAGCGACAAAATGGGTTATGAAGAAGTAAAAAAATCAGTTTAAACTTGTGTTTGGCCCACAAAATAACTGGTCTGTTCCATAATGCACTTGTGTCTCAAATATATTATGTAAGTAGTAGAAAATTGTGCCCATAATGAACAACCCAAGAGATGAAGATGTTGAATTTGCTTCAAACTACTACTGTAAATTTAGAAGCTTCCTAGACTGCATGTCATGGCCATGACAATAGGAACATGGACTGTAGGTTTGAGGGAGTTCGATGGCCATGTCAGTGTAGGAGGTCTCTGCTCCATTCCCTCAACTCGAGCAATGCTAGTTCTCTGCCTCTGAAAAATGAGCAGAGTTGATGCGCTCGCAGTGCTCATACTCCCTCCGTTCAAAATTAAGTGTCACTGATTTAGTACAACTTTGGAAATAAATTAAATTGTTGTGGTTCAGGTTCCTTTTGCTTCAGATAAGACCTATGAAAGAGTTAACTTATTCTGAAACTATTAAAGCTGGAGAGTGGCATCTTTTTGTGGGGCTGCATTTTTAATGGTTCATTATTTTTAGAAGAGGTTAAATTGCTTTGTAGGAACCGAAAGCAAAAAGTGATGTTGATAGTGGTGGCGGAACTTTTTAATTTTGGGATTGCCGCTGTTTGTCAAGCTGCTTGTGTTTGTTTTTTCGACCAAAAGATAATCTTTCTTATGGTTAGTATCACAACTCTATGTTAATTTTGTGCCGCTGTTTGAGGAATGAGCTCATTGAGTTGATCATTTTGGATGTGCCCATATATGGACAACAAGTCGAATTGTTTGTTGTATTTGAGTGGTGGAGTTTCAGTTGACCTGCCTTTTGTAGAACTCATTGGATGGATTTCTATTTTAAGTACTTACGGCCTCTTGATCCATGACACTGGTTGTTTACATGTATAGGAGATACACGAAAACTGAATAGATTTGTTTTACTTAATAACTGAAGGATTATTCTACCTAGCCCCATAAGTTTCATTGTACATATTGTTTGTTTTATATGTACTATATGAGATATGGGTTTATGGCTTATACCTGGACCATACGAACTGAGAAGCTTTCTCTTCTTCCAGTTCTTGCCAAATTACTCCCAAGTTCTCTCTCGTTTTTGCAATTCTGTATCAACATAGCGTGTGTTTGTATGATGCATAGGTTATTGTACTATTAAAGTATTACATGATCTGGTCTTATACCATTTGACATGGTGTTTTCCTATTGAACCATTATCTTGGTTTACCATAATTGTTGTCTTAAATAGCTAATCGATTTTCTGTTCTGCTATTTGATGTATTCAGGTTGCTGGACATGTTCTCTCTGCTTGCTTCCTGTTCATTACATTAACTCCTTGAAGCTTTTCCTAAAAAAATGGATGCACACAAATACTTCTGCTTCAGTTTTCTATGGGTTTGTGTTTTATTTAGCTTTGTAGTCTTTCCTTTCCGTCTAGGATGCCACTTGATAGTTTACTATTAGTGGTTCCTGTTCGCTATTACTACAACACTGCATGCCCATAGATATAGTCATATACATATAATTGTTTTTGGGATGCTAAACTTACCTGTCCAGATTAATTTATCTGCTTGACAGGATGAACTTATCTATTTTTTGGGATATTGGACTTAACATTCTAGCTCTTTGACCCTTTCTGCATGCTCTTACATATATGTGCTTTCATTAAGAAGAAAAATCTACCATGCTAGCTTAGTTGATCCAGGGCTTAAGCTATATACCAAAATAACACTGAGATGAGTTCTGTCAGAAGTACCTTGAGCCTTTTTATTTTTATATTCTGTTTTGCGCACTCATTTAATGCCACTTGGAATCTGAAGTAGAAAATATCATAAAGAGCTTGATGACTTATAACATTACTTGTCACAGTATATTAAAGGGTTTTTAGGTGACCAATTAGGAAATAATTAATTGTGAGTGCTTAAATATTGTTACAGTGCGTCATATAAATTACCAAATTTTTTGTAATTGGGATATTAAGGCTTAAATGGACAAGTCCCATAAATAATAAACATACCCCTCATATGTTGGTTGTCGGTAAACCAACCACTAAGATTTTGATTCAGTGTTTGCCTAAAGAAATTACTCCCCCATTTTGATTTCATCAATTTTTTGAACAGCTCAAGCCATTTTTGTCGTTGTATGACAAGGCTATCGATGTCATCACTGAGCCGCCTTCTTTGCTTCAGAGGCTTATTGTGCTGCTATAGTTCTTTGTCTCTTATCCACTCACCCATTGTAGTGCAGGTTTGTGTTCTTGGGTTTTTATATCTCGCTTCTTCTTTTTAGTGAGCGGGTGAGCTAATCTGGTTATTATCCTATTGGCCTGTTGCAGCAATTGCAACCTCCACATTCCCATGGCTGCTCATCCTCCGTAACTTTCTCTAGCTGAGCTCACGCCACCACTGCGGCACAGCTCTCTTGTAGCTATCGGGTGACCGCGTGTGTCGTTGCCACCACTAGCGAGATCTGGGAGAAAGAGGAGGCAAAGAGGGAGATGGAGCGGCAAGAATAAAGGTAAAGGAAGGAGGAAGAGGAGACACCCTAAGCATGCCGGTGACCTCCAGGCCCACTACTTCAACTTCTCCAAGCAACACCAATCTACAGCAGCAAGGTTCACATTTAAGAAATTAATAATAATAATGTGATTAGGATTTTTTGTGCCATTACATAAATCCCCAATACCAACTTTTCTTTATTTATTTTGGGTAAGAAGATACCCTGTTATGTTTGGAAGATGTTTATTCCTTTGTCTTAGCTTTAGCATTTGGCATGATCGATGTTGATGACGTTTAGTAATAGACTGGTGAGATTTTGTTATGGTGCTTTGGATGATTCCAGCTACCAGCTAATTAGATAATATTTGTTGTTGTTTTCTTATTCTATAAAAGTGCCTTATGCTCTTAAGATAACCACAATCCCATTGTTTGTCATATCATAATACAACAAACTGCCATTTTTTTTACCATATTACTATGCTACTCGAAGATCATTGGTATTTTATCGTTCTTATTACTCCGTCATAGGCTTACATATGTTATTTTCAGTCGTACACCACATCGAACATCCAAGTATTGTGTGGCAGACCCTGTCCTTCTATGCACAACCTGATATGCTCTTTTATAGTGTTGATTGTGTGTGTTAGGAATATGCTCTTTTGTTTTGCAAGAAGAAACTTGATCGAAGCTTTGTGTGATCAATTTTATGTGTTGCTTGCTATGCAGTGTCTCGAGCAAGATGACCAAGCGTTGGTGGGTGGGCATCAACAAGGTGGGCTGTCAGCACGGTGTTCGAGTTGGTCAGTAGTGGTGCACCTGCGCTATGTATGGATCAATACTCTAGGAGGTTCTGTCGAGGCCCAATCCATCCAGGTAGTTTGTTATACTACTGATATGAATACACATTATTTATCAAGAATATTTGTATACCATATTATCAAGGAAAATAATCTGTGTATGCACTTCTTATGTTCATGTGCAGTTCAGAGCCATTGTCAAATTGAATAACAACCGCCTTTTGGTCTCGGCCCATAACCAGCCGTGAAGGACGAGATGTTTATGCTGCCCTTCTACCTTCCTCCCTATCCCTACTTTTCCCCATCGCGTGTTGGGCCCTCTGAAGTAAAATAAAACAGGAAACTACATGCTAAAAAGTGGGTGATAAATATCCAGTTACTAAATTCACTAATTTGTGATCCCAAAACTATGAGCAAAATAGTGAAATGTCAGGGTTTACATTACTGCAAATTTGCAGTTTACTTGAACTTTGTTGTAATGAGCAATTCAGTTTCTTTGGGCAAAACGCCTGGCCAAACAAATAAATGCATGTGCTTTTCATGTTTTGTTCCCGGTAAGAAGTTGATTGTGTATCTTATGTACTTGTTGTGAGCTACTTTTAACTCTGATAAAGAATGTACATTGGATTGTTGCTTGCTGGTGTTCTTACGTCTTTGATCTGATGCTTTATTACCAGGTTGGGAGTGATCGCACTTCAACTTCTGTATGCTGTATTTTCTGTTGGACGTGTCATGTCATCATTTCTACTGGTCTACGTTATGCCTAAGACTTAAGTTATCTATGCAGAGTTGCAAATTGTCTGTAAGCTACTACATGTTGTCGTGTTTTCTATGCCTAAGATAGTTGGTGCTAAACCTATCGTGAAACATGCTTTCTATGTTCATGCATTGTTAAGAAGCTTCTTATTGTGTGCATACAAACGTTGGACCGGCACCCTCGCGCCAAGGCGCGATCCCGATCTAGTGTACTAGTATAGTCGATCATGCTCATGCATGAGCTGAGTCCACCGCTGTAATGTCTGTAAATTATTTGCCGTCAAAGTGAAATAAGAGCAACTCAAATGGGGCGACACATTTCGTCCGCGGCTGTCCGTTTGGGTCGGCGCGGACAGAAAATGCGGCCCAACGCGCCGACCCAAACGGACGCGCGTCCGTTTTTCGTCCGCGGGCGACCCATTCCCGACCCATTTTTGAGCCTGATTTGCGTCGGCGCGGACACGCGACGGACGTGCTCGCGGTCGCCTACTCCGGTCCCCGGGCCCGCTGGTTTGTGGCACATTGGCCTCCCTCCCCCGGCCAACAAGCAACCGTCGCCCCCCGCCTCCTCCGTCACCGACGCCGCCGCCCATTTTTGCGACGACTCTTCCAGCTGCCGCCGCCTCCACATCCGCCCAGCAACGCCGCCCCTGTCTCCAGTCGCCGGTGGCCGCCGGGGAGCAAACTAGTTCCCACCGCCGCTTCCCCCACCGCACAGCCGCCCGCGACCAAGAAGACGCCTCGCCGCCCCCGCCACATACGACCGGCACGCTCGTCGGATGCCGTCACACTCGTCGGACGCCGGCCGGGCAGCTAGCTGGTCTGTGGGCGCCGCGTCTCCCCTCGCCGGCCGTCTCCTTCTTCGACGCCCGCAAGCTGTTCGACAGTTTGCCAAGGTACGAAAATGGACTCCGCCGACGAGTTCTTTTTCCACAATTTCATTTGCGACTCCGACGATTCGTCGTCCGACGACGAGGAGGAGATATTGGCTGCCGTGTTGGTCCATCACCACCTCAACAACCAGCGGCCGTTGTTCCGTGGCCCCATTTCGGGCCACCTTCCGGCGTTGAATCGTAACCGAGGGAGCGGGCATTTCCTTCTCTGGAAGGACTACTTTGCTACAACAAACCCGTTGTTCAAACATCACAAATTCCGCCACCGGTTCCGTATGAGTAGGCATGTTTTCAACCGTATTAGAGAGGGAGTGGTCGGCTATGATGACTACTTCGAGTGCAAAGAGGATGCTGTCGGCAAGATTGGTTTCTCCTCTTATCAGAAATGCACTGCCGCCATCCGAATGTTTGCATACGGAGTGCTCGGTGATCTCATTGACGAGTACGTCCGTATGAGCGAGTCTACATGCCTAGGGTCCCTGTATAAGTTCTGCAAGGCTGTGATTACTGTGTTTGGCCCTGAGTACTTGAGAGAGCCGACAGCTGCAGATACAGCCCGTTTGTTGGCGATGAATGCTAGCAGGGGCTTCCCGGGGATGCTTGGCAGCATAGACTGCATGCACTGGGAGTGGAAGAACTGCCCTTCTGCTTGGCAAGGGCAGTATAAGGGACATGTCAGGGCTTGCACTGTCATACTAGAGGCCGTGGCGTCTCAAGATCTCTGGATCTGGCACTCTTTCTTTGGCATGGCTGGATCACACAATGATATCAACGCGCTTCAGCGCTCGCCGGTGTTTGCTAGGCTTGCCGAAGGCAACAGCCCACCGGTGAACTTTACTGTCAACGGCCACAACTACGACAAAGAGTACTATTTGGGTGAAGGTATCTATCCTCAGTGGACCACTATTGTAAAGGCAATACCCAACCCTGTTGGAGAGAAAAGGAAAAGATTTGCCCAAGAGCAAGAGAGTGCTGGAAAGGATGTCGAGCGTGCCTTTGGTGTTTTGCAATCTCGATGGGGCATCGTTCGGTATCCTGCTAATACTTGGAGCACGCAGAAACTATGGGAGATGATGACTGCTTGTGTGATCATGCACAATATGATCGTAGAAGACGAGCGCCCGGAACGTCTGTACGATCAAGGCTTTCAGTTTCAGGGTGAGAATGTTGTGCCTGAGCATGGAGTAGCGGCAACATTTGAGCAGTTCACTCAGTATCATGAAGACATGCATGATTGGGAAACTCACGTGCAACTGCAAAATGATTTGGTTGAGCATATGTGGACGCATGTTGGCAAACAATAGATGTATCTACTTTTATTCGTTCGTAAAACTATGTGAAACATTTTTTATTTTTATTTGGCCTGTAAAACTATACTATTTATTTGGGTGGACTATTTTGTTTGTTAAATTTTCATTTCACGATATGTTGAATGCAATGCAAAATTGGGCGGCCAGCCGGCCACGCCTGCACATATGGGTCGGCGCGTTGGGCGCGCTGCCGACCCATATGAAAAACAGGGCGGACGTCGGGCGGACGGCCGACCTAAACGGACAAAAAGCGGACGAAATCGCCGTCCATTTGAAGTTGCTCTAACTAGTCGTCATTCCCCATGCAGGGCCTGGAAAACCTGACGAGGAGTAATCCATCGGTCCATTTCCCAACGCCGCGCCATAAACTACCACGGCCCGGTTGAGTTGCGTGCCGTCCATGACGTCAACATATACTCCCTCCGTTCCTAAATGTAAGTTTTTGAGAGATTTCACTATGGACCACATACGAAACAAAACGAATGAATCTACACTCTAAAATGCATCTATATACATCCGTATATAGTCCACAGTGAAATCTTTACA
This sequence comes from Aegilops speltoides, assembly GCA_021437245.1. Lineage (NCBI taxonomy): Eukaryota > Viridiplantae > Streptophyta > Magnoliopsida > Poales > Poaceae > Aegilops > Aegilops speltoides. The sequence continues at coordinate 66,257,765 of CM038143.1, forward strand.
AAGACTTATATTTAGGAACGGAGGGAGTGCATGGCATGGTGTGGCGTCCAAACAAGCGATTGCTCCATTTACGTACCAGAACCATGGTGTGGCATCTCATCTACACTAGCTTTACAAAGAGGCCTCAACCATGCTTGCCCTGAAGCATCGCTGCCTAACAATTCTAGTTCGTGCGATCCAATGATAGGCTCTGGCATGGGCTCGCGTATGTGCGATGGTCACCGATGCTAATCTAGTTGGTATATGACCGACCACCTTTCGTTCAGGGTCAGTAGTGCTCTTTTTTTTTTTTGAGGGAGGGTCAGTAGTGCTCTTTAACTTCGCTATAGTTTGCTTCCTGAATCTACGCACACAACGTAATTAGTCAGCGGCCCGGTGCATGCATCTGGCAAGTGCTTGCGAAAACAAGCAAAAGTTCTGGTCGAACCGCTCTCTACTTATAGCGGCCGGCCGGCCAGTAGCTGGAGTTCCAGAGAACCTGAGCATGCACGCATTTGCACCTTCCCCAATAGATCCATGCCGATGCCGATGCTGCGGTGCTCCACTGTTGACAAATTGGCCTGGCTGTCCAAGCGTGGATAGTGGTGCTAGTAAACTCATTCGCACCGATGGTAACGTGTGGCTAATTCCCGGCCGACAGGGTTTTACATCTCCGTCGACTCAACTTAGCAGGAACCTGTTTTTTTTTTTTCTTGTTTGAGTTGGAGGAGCCTATCTTGTTATCGGCGTCAAATGATAGTTAATCGTGTGTTGGCCATCTGGCCTTGTATTTTAAGGATATGCCAGTGCAGTTTTAGGAAACACGTCTCAATCTGTGCTACATCTCGAAGCAAAAGACAATGGGAGCTTTTATTTTTTCCAGTAAAAACGAAACGTCCATTACAAATGACGGTGCCCGCCTTTTTCAAGCAAACCAACGTGGCGTGAGTTGTCGCCTTGCATGTTCTTCCCATCACACGCCCACTTTTTTTCCATGAAACTTTCGATCTGTTTATCATGCCATGGAGGTACGAAGAACACAAAAATAACAAAAAAATAATACATTTATGCCTGTAGACCACCTAGCGACAACTACAAACACTGGAGCGAGTCGAAGACACGTCGCCATCATCGCCTTCCCTCATCGGAGTCGGGCCAAACTTGTTCTAGTAGTCAGTCGGAAGTCGTCGTGCTAAGACCCACCAGAACCAGCGCACGATAACAACAACCATTGCCGATGAAAAGAAGTGTAGATCGAAAGAAAACAACCTATAGACATACAAACAAAGATAAAAAATATACTAGATCCAAACAGATCCACCGAAGACCAGCACTGACCGAATCTCGCGAGATCCGTTGGAACACACCTCCACATACCCTCTGACGAAGCTAGACGCATCACCAAAACAGGGGCTATGCCGGGAGAACCCTTATTCCATTTTCAAGAAGCCACCACCGCCTCGTCTTTCCGAGCAGGACACAAACCCTAAACGAACTCACAAAAACACATAAGGAGTAAGATCCCTCTCGTCGGCAAGGGCCAGGTGGACCACGTCTTCATGGCCCTAGGGCCATCAGAGACGAGGTGGACCGGCAGCGGCGCCGACGAGAGGCAGAGAAACCCTAAACTTTTTTTTGTTGGAGAGGAGGTCGTGGCTCACACGCCTACTTTTCTTCGCTACTTTGGTACACAAGAGGAACTATGCATTTTACGCTGGCAAATTTTAACATGGTCCCTCTTACCTTCTCTTTTCACATGAGAGATAAGAGTATATAATAGATCTGAGCTGTTGATTTCACTAAGTAGTGGGTGTAAGTAACTCTTACATTCTCACCTCACATGGTCTCTCTTACCTCCTCTTTTCACTTGAGAGGTAAGAGTATATAATAGATTCGAGCCGTTGATTCATTTAGTGGGTCCGAGTAACTTTGACCTTCTCACATCACATGGTCTCTCTTACCTCCTCTTTTCACATGAGAGGTAAGAGTATATAACACCTTCTCACCTCTCATGTGAAAATATGAGGTGTGACAGACCATTTTTAAATTGTTTGCGTTGTCGACCGAGATTTTGTAATAGCGAGCTTAGCCACCGGATTTGCCATGGGACTCATATTTTGTTTGATTTTATCCTTGCTTCAATACAAATTTGTTTTTCTATAGTGACAGGGATCCGGCGGTTCAATGGTCAACTGGTATTTCATCCTAGTTCTTAATCTAAATTAACTCTTGTTTCCAATCTTTGTTCCTAATTCTAAGCTAATTATTATTTCTAACACACATTTTCAAAATGATATGCAATTTTAGATATACTTTTCGCGAGGATGATATTTTAGATTTAGAGATGTGTTACATATTTCCACGTGTAATAGTCGCCTTGAAATCAATTATTCTTAAATGTCTGCATGGTGTCTTTTTTTTTAACAACAAACAGAGATATTTGAACACACACCTTACATCATGTTCGGTAAGAGTGTGTCAACGACCGTGAAGGTTAATATCGACACCCCACTGTGCACAAATAAGGAACTTAATAATACATTACATCATTAAGGAGGGCGACGAGCGAGAAAATAAGTGAGGCCAATTAAGGGTAACTAATTCTGTTATGATCTTTTATGCGTTGCTACCAACCCCGTGCATGAATATGTGCTCCTAGACTATATGTTCAAAGTAGTTCACATGTCATTAGTAAAACATTCATAAAATTTATGAGTTTTTAAAAATACTACTCCCTCCGTTCCTAAATATTTGTCTTTCTAGAGATTTTAACAAGTGACTACATACGGAGCAAAATGAGTGAATCTACACTCTAAAATATGTCTATACACATCCGTATGTGATAGTCTATTTGAAATGTCTAAAAAGACAAAATATTTAGGAATGGAGGGAGTAGTTTGCTATGAATAGGACACCTCAGAATATGTAGAATTTCTTTTCATGTATCTACTTTTGGTGTTTGACTTTGAGTAGTGAGCTTGACGGGGTAGACATGTCACATGGACGTGGTAGACGTCATGTACACAATTCATCACAAAAATACGATGTGTTCGAACATGAGATGCTTTGAGTACGAATCCCTGGTCTGGATGGATGTCATGTGAGACTACAAACATTATCAAACACGATATCTTAGCTTTGAAGGCTGCACAACAAAAGGCACAAAGATACTTCTAGCTGCCACGATCCGTTCATGGTATGAAATAAAGTGTGAAAGATCTCTAATATATCACTATAGTAGAAAATGACAATTAGTCAACTAAAAATCTTCTAGTTTTAGCACATCAAAATAACTTGCCTTAAGTGGATGCTCATTTTTTGCAGTGAAAGTGGATGCTCGTTTAGCCAAAACCCTTGATCAGTCATGGATAGCTCAGACTAAACACTCCTCTTATACCCCCTAGGAGGTAAGTTGGAGCAATCTTATAAAAGAGCTCAAACAAACATAGGAACAAGACATGCGAAAGTCCTCTTCTGCTCCCGAGCTGAAATGAAACATTTATTTGGCAAAGTGTACATTGATGGAGCTTTGTTCACACTTTTGCTTACAGCACTACTACTAATTGGTAACGGGTACATGTGGAGATTAAAGCTCGACAGAGCATATTATTACCGTATGACCTACTACGTGAAATTTGTTATTGCATGAGTAAAAACGGGATATTAAAGTTAAGTGCTGTGTTACTGTCCACACGTTAATTAATCCACTAGTAGTAACAACTAATTGTATCTACTCAAAGGAGTAGGTTGAAGATGTCTTGGCCAGGGGAGAGCAGCCTCTTGGGGTCGTACTTGTCCTTCATCTCCACGAAGCGCTGCCACTTGCCGCCGAAGTGTCGGACCCAGTCGCCGTGGGCCGTGTAGTGCGCCAGGTACTCCTTGTACCCTATCCCGCCGAGGTCGCAGAACCGCATTATATCTTCTGGTTCTGCGCCTCCAGCCGCTTCAAGTCGTTGGCCACCGACGAGAATAGCAGCGACACCGCGTAGAATACCTCCTCCGCCGGCGTCACCGCCGACATGCCGTCGTCCCACCTGAAACGAGGACCGAGCCAGTGTCAGTTAAGTCCGTGTGATATATACTACATGCAGCCCCGCAAAAAAAAATATATACATATACTACATGCAGGATCGCATGCATGCATGCACGATGGACATGTCACATGGACGTGCTAGACGCCATGTACACAATTCATCACAAATATTCCCTCCGTTCCTAAATATTTGTCTTTCTAGAAATTTCAACAAATGACTACAGACGAAGCAAAATGAGTGAATCTATACTCTAAAATATATTTATATACGTCTGTATGTGGTAGTCCATTTGAAATATCTAAAAAGACAAATATTTAGGAACGGAGGGAGTATGATATGTTCGAACATGAGATGCTTTGAGTACGAATCCCTGGTCTGGATGGATGTCATATGAGACTACAAACATTATCAAACACGATATCTTAGTTTCTCTCTCTAGCTTTTGAGGCTGCACAACAAAAGGCACGAAGATACTTCTAGCTACTACGATCCGTTCATGATATGAAATAAAGTGCGGAAGATCTCTAATACTCCCTCTGTTCTTAAATATTTGTATTTCTAGAGATTTCAGCAAGTGACTACATACGAAACAAAATGAGTGAATCTACATTCTAAAATATGTCCATGTACATCCGTACGTGATAGTCCATTTGAAATCTCTAAAAAAAACAAATATTTAGTAACGAAGGGAGTATATTATGGTAGAAAATGACAATTAGTCAACTAAAAATCTTCCAGTTTTAGCACATCAAAATAACTTGCCTTAAGTGGATGCTCATTTTTTGCAGGGAAAGTGGATGCTCATTTAGCCAAAACCCTTGATAAGTCATGGATGGCTCAGACTAAACACTCCTCTTATACCCTGCAAAAAATGAGCTCAAACAAACAAACGAACAAGACATGCGAAAGTCCTCTTCTGCTCCCGAGCTGAAATGAAACATTTATTCACACTTTTGTTTACAGCACTACTACTAATTGGTAACGGGTACATGTGGAGATTAATGCTGGACAGAGCATATTATTACCGTATGACCTACTACATGAAATTTGTTATTGCATGAGTAAAAACGGGATATTAAAGTTAAGTGCTGTGTTACTGTCCACACGTTAATTAATCCACTAGTAGTAACAACTAATTTGTATCTACTCAAAGGAGTAGGTTGAAGATGTCTTGGCCAGGGGAGAGCAGCCTCTTGGGGTCGTACTTGTCCTTCATCTCCACGAAGCGCTGCCACTTGCCGCCGAAGTGGCGGACCCAGTCGCCGTGGGCCGTGTAGTGCCCCAGGTACTCCTTGTACCCTATCCCGGCGAGGTCGCAGAACCGCAGTATCTTCTGGTTCTGCGCCTCCAGCCGCTTCAGGTCGTTGGCCACCGACGAGAAGAGCAGCGACACCGCGTAGAACACCTCCTCCGCCGGCGTCACCGCCGACATGCCGTCGTCCCACCTGAAACGAGGACCGAGCCAGTGTCAGTTAAGTGCGTGTGATATATATCATGCAGATGCAGGATCGCATGCATGCATGTACGATGGACGCGTACGTACTTGGATTTGTTGAGCGGGTAGACGACGAGAGGCCCGGCGATGTCGGTGCCCTGGAGGATGCCCTTGAAGACGCCGCGGTCGAAGTCCGCGACGCGGGAGCGGGGCACGAGCACGATGAGCCAGGGGTGCGGGACACGCCACAGCCCGATCTTGTCCAGCGCCACCTCCTTGTCGTGCACCCGGTCCAGGAACTCCAGGTACGACGCGTCCCGCACGAACGCGAGCCCCTCCTCGTGCCTCAGCGTCGCCAGCACCGAGCTGAGCTCCTGGTCCACGGACGCGGCCGTGGCGTTGTCGTAGTTGAGCGTCGCCTCGATGACGTACACGGTGGTGGCGTTCCTCGCCGCGGCGACGGCGACGATCCTGGCGACGTCGGCGTCGGTGAAGAACCCGCCCGAGTTCTTCAGCCCGGCGGCCAGGCTGTGGTTCACGTAGACCGCGCCCTCGAGGTAGCTCATCGGCCCGAAAGCGCCGTCGGGCCCGGGCGCGACGAGCCGCTCCTGGTCGGCGGAGAAGGTGGCGAAGTCGGTGTAGACGAGCCGCGCCCACCGCGCCCGCGTCGGCGCCGGCTCGAGCGCGATCCGGGCGCGCACGATGACGCCGAACTGGCCCAGCCCGCCCAGCACCGCGTCGAACAGGTCCGCGTTGAGCGACTTAGAGCACGTCACCATCTCGCCGTAGCCTGCACGCGCGTTAACTGCACCGTGTCAACGCAAAGGTGCATGCGGCCGGGCCGGGTAGAGTAATTTAACACGGAGGGGAAATGTCAAAGTCAACGTGTTGTTGGCCGCCGGCAAATCTATTGAAATTTGAAAGACGTCGACGCCGGCTGCCCGGCCGGCCCAGCAGCCGCCAGCTGGTCAGCTGTAGTAACTACCACTATCAATTTACACTGTAGTATTAAACCATCCATTAATTAGTATTCACTGCCATTTTTTTACCGGCACCTTTTTTAGACTACCGTGTGTGTAGAAGATGAGCGTGATCCCACGCCGCAGCCGGATTAACGAGTTGCGAGTTGCACCGAAACAAGTTAGCCATTTTTGCAACATTGCAGTGTGGGATACGTAACTACTTTGCGAGAGGGAGTTGCTTGTGAGCGTGGTGCGTGGTGCCCATATCGTGCGCGCGTACGTACGTACCGGTGATGACGTCCAGCTCCAGGACGTTGGAAATCTGGGGGCCGTGCCGGTAGGTCTGGCCGCTGATGCCGGCGTTCGAGAGCGTGCCGCCCACGGTGAGGTGGAGGTAGTCCGTCCACGACCGCGGCGCCACGCCGCGCTCCAGCGTCGCCCGCAGCACGTCGATCCACATCTGCTCGCCGCCGGCGTCGACGTACCGGCCGTCCGCCGACACGTTGATGCGCGCCGCGGAGGACGGGCCGCCCAGGGAGGGCATGTCGACGACCACGCCGCCCGGGGCCAAGGCCTGCCCCATCACGGAGTGACCGCGGCCGCGGAACGAGATGGTGTACGGCCACGCCACGGTGAAGTGCGCGGCGCGGAGGAGCGCGGCCACGTCCGCCGGGGACGACGGGAACAGCACGGCCGCCGGGAGCGCCGCCGTGATGTTGCCGAAGTCCGTGGAGGCCGCCAGGGTGGCGTTGGGGTCGCTGCGGAGCTTGCCGGCGGCGGCGAGCGCCGCGAGGTCGCCGTGCCACGTCTGGCCGTGCGCGCCCTGCGGCGCATGAGACGCCGTGGTGATCAGCGCCACCAGAAGCACGTAAACGATCGCCATTAGCGCTTCGCGTTTAGCTAGCTAGGCGCGTTAATGTGATGATGATGATCTGCTGGGTAATTATCCTGTGGTGTTTTGCTTATCGGAGTTGCACCCCGTATATATAGCCGGCCTGCGGGGGGAAGATGGATCGGCCGGTGCAACATAAACGTATGCGTTAATTCTCCAAGATGCTGCTACGGTGGTGAAAGTTGAGGCTTCCTTTATTTATAGGATATAGGATGGTAATATCATAGTTAGGAAAGTCACAAGAAATGAAATGGTATGTATATTAATTCCTATAGAAAAAATGATGTCAATTGTTTCATGAAATAGGAATTTTCCCCTTAGCTCTGAGATAATATTTTCTTCTTCTTTGAAATGTGAAGGATAGAAACAAATCCTACACAAAAATAGCAATCCAATTCTTCAAAGTCTTCAAAGATTTTTTTTGTATTCCTATAAGATTTCTCTATATCAAAGGAAGGGCTCATTGTTTATCGCCTTGTTTATTGATTGACCAGAGGGAAAAATACGTGTTTGTTTGTGATCTACGTGTGCCAATCTGTGTGCTCGTGTAGTTGTGTGTACTGCACTGGTAATATTGGATCTTTTTTTCGTGTGTGTGTGTGTAACCGGTACTGCAGGCCGACTTTCTAAACATTTGACCACCATGGACAGCAAGCTCTCGCCACGTGTTGAGCTGGATATTTTAGGTTTGATGTCACTTCTTTCTCGTCTTGACATATATTTATAAACAGCGTTTGATGGAAATGCCAACAAATTGGACAAAAGAGATCAAATTTTCATCACCTCACCTAGTTTCTTTGAAAGTTGTTTAGCACTTGGCTAAAATATCCTGGAATTTAATTTGACAATTTGCCATTTTCTGGAGTATTTAATCCAAATACAGCAGCTAGTGAAAACCATTTTCGTGTTGCCATACTGAGCCACCATAAAGTTCTACAACACGTAATGCAATTATACAACTAGTAACAGGATTTTTGGCTACCACAGAGAGCAAGGTGTATTGCCACTGGGCTGCATTAGGTTTCTTACAGATTTCATGTAATTTTAATCACATTTTTTATATTTAAAAACATTGCTTGAGAAAATAACAATAATAGACTTTACTTGATTGTGACACACTCCCTCCATATGAGGTGTATTAATTTTTTTCTAAAAGTCAAATCTTTCTAGGTTTGACCCATTTTATAGAGAGAAATATCAACATGTATGATACCAAATAAACAAAATATGAAACACATTATATTTTATGGTGACATACAGTCACCCCTAGAACGCACGCACGCATACCCTATCCTTATGAGTACCTCTGAGATACTGAGCCGACATCACATCTTGAGAGCCAACATTACATCTTGAGATTGGCAGAGTCACCACAGGTGTCTAGTAGTCAACGGGAACGTCTCCTCCCACTAAACAAATATCGCCAAAAAGCCTGAAATAAATTCAGAAAAATGTGAGCACAAGTGCCAAATATAGGAGTTGAACCCTGATGGGCCGGTTCCATCAAAAGGAACCTAATCATCTGAGCTACACTCACTTTTGTCTCAAAAAAAAAGAAGTTACCCTCACTTTGCTATTTTATAGTGAATTTAGGGGTACTAATTTGGTATTGAAGATATTAATATTTGTGTCTATAAACTTGGTCAACAATAGAGAGATTTGACTTTTTTTAAAAAACTAATGCACCTGGTATTTTGAAACGGAGGGAGTACTGATTTTCTTTGCCTCGTCTAGTTTTTTTTTCAAATTTATTGCTAGCTCATGACTATAATATCGTAAAAGTTACTGCCATATTGAGGCACCACAAGGTCTAAAACGGATAATATATATTGGATGTGATCGATCTATGTTATATTATATAAAATTTATACTTCTAAAATTTCATAAAAAGCACGACCATTGCAAGCATTATGGGAAAACTTTTTTTTTTTGCATTAATAGAAACCAAAAGCAGCAAGGTTCACCTCGACAACACATCAACCACTAAGGGCATCTCCAACAGTTGTAAGATAGGTGTTGGTAAATTTGCCACCTAGGACATAGTGATGATGTGGCATGTATTAAATATGGAGAGAGAGCCAAGTTGTATGTAGATTAACCAACAACCTTTGCACAAGCTCCAAGGTGAAATAGAGAGCAACCATATTTATTGTCCCACCATCTATTGGATAGCTTACATACAACCCATTGGAGTAGTTGTATGATAGCTTGTTGGTTGATGACATGGACATTTTACCAACAAGACTAACATACAACCTGTTGGAGATGCCCTAAGTGCCATCCTTTCAGAAACTTATATGTCATACTGTAGTGCATGTATGAATGTTTCTTTTTCAGCCACAAATGGTCATATTGTTTGAATTAAACTTTGACATGTTCACACATTATATACTACAACATGTGCACTACGTTTGTCCACAATCTCTCAGAGCTTTAGGCACTATCAAATGTGTTGTCTCGATCGATGGATACAGAGATCAAAAGAGAGGCATGCGACAAACGCATCTTTCCAACAAGTTCAGGCATCCATAGCATGCACGTCTAATCTGAAGAGGCCATTAGTTAGTTACGCATAACGTTGCAGTCCGCTGGATCGAACGTATCATTGACCATTTCCATGTCACACCACACAATCTATGCATCTATGCCTACAGCGATCGATCGGTCTTGGGAGCATGCCCCTCTCACACGCACCGAAGCAAGCAGTGGCGTGTCAGGCTCTTCTTAATGCTATTTCTGGCCTGGCTGCCCAAGCTAGCTACTACTACAAGCTATAACTTCACGAGTATCTGCCAACACTACTTTACAACCATATATTAGGATACCTTTGGTGTAGAGGCAAAAAACCGAAGCATATACGAACACAAATGGATATTATTCGTCTTGTATCTTATAACATTTTTCTTAAAATTATATTAGAGTGGAATGGTACTTTTATTTCCTTCTCTTATTTCAGCCAGTGTGGACTTTTTTTTAACACAGTACAAACGCAAGCGCTCATATACACGTACATACACTCACCCCTATGAACGCACACACGCACACCCTATCTCTATGAGCACATCCGAAAGACTGAGCCGACATATCATCTTGAAATTTATGAAGTCACCATAGGCACCTCGTCATCGATGGGAACGTCTCCTCTCACTGAATGTGCATCGCCGGAAATCCTGAAATAAATCTAGGAACAAATGCGAGCACCAGGATTTGAACCATGATGGACTGGGGATATCACAGTCTCTCTAACCATCCAACCACAGGTTGCTTCGCCAGTGTCCACTTTCTTGTTGAAGGTGTTTGCTCGAAGTTCCGCTTATGGGGTGATAGCCCTACATTTAGATTTCCGTTGGGATTTTTTGTCCAAAAGGACCACCTGCCCAATGAAATTGCCAGAAAAGACTCCCTCCAGATGAAATTGGCAAAAAAGACCCCCTGGGCCGTGGCGGCAGGCGTGGCAGCCGACACGTGGCGCCTGCCGCCACGCCCGGAGGCGGCAACACTATTTTGTTGTACTGTTCACGCAGGAGACGAAAAAAACAACGACGAGGCAAGCGAACAGTACCTGCCGCCTCATGTAGTGGCGGCAACACTGTTCATGCATGAGTGAACAGTAATTTCAAAAAAATAGCAGAAAAATTCAGAAAAATCTGAATTTTTTTGGCAGCAAAGACAATCGAGTGTTCTAAGAGGGTGCAAAATTTCAGTTTTTTTTTAATTTTTTTTTGCTATTTTTTTATTTTTTTCGAAATTACTGTTCACTCGCGCGTGAACAGTGTTGCCGCCACTATGTGAGGCGGCAGGTACTGTTTACTCGCCTCGTCGTTGTTTTTTTCGTCTTTCGCGTGAATAGTGCAACGAACAGTGTTGCCGCCTCCGGGCGTGGCGGCAAGTGCCACGTGTCGGCTGCCGCGCCTGCCGCCACGGTCTAGGGGGTCTTTTTTGCCAATTTCATCCGAAGGGGGTCTTTTATGGCAATTCCGTTGGGCAGGTGGTCTTTTTGAACAAAAAATCTTCCATTGGACCAACCAACATCGTCATGCGAGCAATGATTTCCTTTTGATGGCTTTGTCTTGGAGTCTTGCATCTTTGTTTTCTCACACGTTGCTTGAGCGATGAATTAATGTCCACAATCATAGAATTGGTAGTAGGATTGTGGAGGTGCTACCGCAAGGCTCATCCAATATGGATGGCCGCCGGTTTTCCTTTTTCTTGTTTAAGCCGGTTTGTTCGGTATCAATGCTTGAAATTACTTGATATTCTTTAACATCCATGTCACATGTCCCATCGCATTGATATATTATTTAGTGAATCCTCCATGTTGAAAAGATACCATCTACCCCGTCGCATGTCCTATTTACAAGAATTAAAATGAGACATCTTAATTTTCAAAATCATATATGTTTATAATCTACACTCTGCTTTAACCTATATTTAGAGCCTATTCGGTTGTTTTATAGAGAGAAACTTATACTTTTCGTCCCTCAACTCTTCGTTGAGTTCAGTTTTTGTCCTCAACTCTAAAACCTGACAGAGTGCACCCCGAACTCTCGAAACCGGACATTTTTCGTCCCTGCGACTGAGTCAACTCGGCTTTGACCACGTGTGAACAGTACATCCGATGAATAGTAAATTCGAAAAAAATAGCAACAAAAATAAAAAAATCTGAAATTTTATGACATCGAAGATACTCACGTACGCCACGTGCGTGCAAATTTTTGTCATGTTTGGAAGTTCGAGGAGCTCGCAGCAAAAAAAGCAAAAGTAAATCTACTATGAAGTGAACAGTAAATTCAAAAAATTTAGAAAATAAGTCAAATTTTATTTGAAATTTTTTGGCATCGAAGGTGCTCGGGTGGGCAAGGTGCGTGCAAATTTTCGTGGTAAAATAAGATCCGAGGGTTTGGAAACCACCCGAAGCGGCACGCACACGTACGCTATTTTGTTTTTATTGGCACGACCTTCTCGGATGTCATTTGACCAGGAAAATATGTATGCACCTTGTACACCCGAGCATCTTCGATACAAAAAATTTGAGATTTTTTTGAATTTTTTGCTATTCTTTTGAATTTACTGTTCACTTCAGAGTAGATTTACTTTTGTCTTTTTGCTGCGAGCTCCTCGAACTTCCAAACATGACAAAAATTTGCAAGCATGTGGCGCACTTGAGTATCTTCGATGTCATAAAATTTCAGATTGTTTTGATTCTTTTTGCTATTTTTTCGAATTTACTGTTCATCGGATGTACTGTTCACACGTGGTCAAAATCGGGTTGACTCAGTCGCAGGGACGAAAAATGACCGGTTTCAAGAGTTCGGAGTGCATTCTGTCCGGTTTTAGAGTTGAGGGACGAAAACTAAACTCAACAAAGAGTTGAGGGACGAAAAGTATACTTTTCTCTAATGTCTCGCTTGAACCCAAGAAGCCTGCTAGATTTCTAGCCATAGTCTAGCATGGTTATATTTATACCACAACATCAATACAATACCAATCCGGAAAAGTGTTGCGAAATTCTTTTACTCTAGACGATTTTGATGACCCTAGAATTTGGCAAGTTCAGAACCAAAATACGACTAGCAAAGTGTTGTCCAACATTCATGTCTTCATAGTCTGCCGATCAAATACTCCGAATCAAAATACTTGTATATCATATCTGCCGGCTTAGTATATCGAAGGTGCTCATAGGAAAGATGTGCATGCGTACGTTTATAGGAATAAGTGTACGTTTTTTTCTACGGAAAACTTAGAGCCTTATTCAATCATCTAAGCCAAAACACTGGTCCATCCAACAACTTATCATCTCCAGTGTGCAAGCATGTTTTGCACACAAGTAGACCAAAGTGTTGGCATTTCTCATTACATGTTGAATAACAAACAAAGTAAACTATAAAACGAGCTCTTCGATTGTATTTGAACATCTGCGATTGTACTGTATTTAGAAGAAAAAACATACTTGCCGGGGCTTCTACCCTAGCCTATTGTGAGTCTGCAGTGACACACGTGTGTATTCAGTTCTTCTGTACATTTTTGTGTGTGTGTGTGTGGGGAAGTTCTCTTTCTAAGGCCAGCTCCAACCCACGACCCTCAAACAGACGTCCGTTTTGTCCGTATTTCGTCCGTTTGGGGTGGCAATGGGGCGGCGTCTGACCCTTTTTGCTGGATGCGCTGGTCATGCGCCCAACGCATGGCCTCATCTTGGCCGCATCTCGTCTGCATACATATTTTTTGAGCCGCATTTCTTATTATTTTATCAATGATTTTTTTGGATGCATTGAAGTACATTCACCAATTCTTGACTAGAATAGCAAGACCAAATAAAGCAAGAACCACAAGTAGACGTTTTAAAAAAATATCCAACTTCCATAACTTCTCCCACAAGTTGGATTAGTATCTTCTCGATGCCTTCAATGTTGATCCGTGGATTCTCGATCTTGCACACTTCTTTCTTCTTCGATTCTAAAGAAGTAGACGTTACTTCGCATCTAGTCTCATCTCTAGTCTCTATTCTAGCAATGAGTGCACAGACATCTATCATATTTCATTCTATCAATAGATCGATGTATTCTTCTTCCCAATACCAAAACTTACATCCATCCTACACAAATAATTTGAGTGTAAGCAAAGAACTATCGAAAATGAGCCGAATCTGGGAGCACAGGCAAGCAAAATAAGCACATACCCTATTGTTTTTGCACTTGATGAACACCCATCCGGGATGTTCCGGCATTGTAGACACGTGGCGCACGACCTTCCGCGGGCAGTCGTCGCATTTTATAAGAGGAAACAGTGCGCTAACGAGCCTTTGGGCCAGCACCGAGCCCATACGACGACCGTGTCTTTGCTTGCGAACAACCGACGAGATAGAACCGAGAAGCTAGAGGCGAAGTCTATACCTGCATGCGTACCGGGGGCTTTGTCGGGGATGTGCGGTCCGGTACCTGGCCAATCCATGGCAAGGCGCGGCCTCCGGCGGTCAGGTGCACTCAAGTCCGGTGGGCCAGGGGAGGACAAAGGGCACGCGTCGCACTCGACCGCCCGTGTCCGCTTTGACGCTAATGCGGCCCAAATTTAGGTTAGAAATTGATCGAAAGCGGACCAAAACATACATTTGTTCGTTTGCTCCCGTGCGTTGGGTCCTTTTTTCTGTCCGATTATCTTCAAACGGACGCGGCCGGACCATTTGGGGTCGTGCGTTGGAGTTGGCCTAACATACTTGTCCCCTGCTAGGCTGCAAGGGGCACTCCTTCCTAGGTAGGTGATATTGCCGTATCTTCGCAAGATCTTCGAGGATCATATGGCATGTCATCCGAAGACCAAGAGTTGTCTCTGTCCTGAATGACCGTCTCCTGGTTATGTGTATGCACATGCACAGTTCTTGATCTTTTTCTAGGATAGTTCTTGATCTTTTTTACATGAGCACGTTTGGGTTACGTACACAATTTTCATCAAGGCTTGGTTTCGGTCAGCAGCACGACTGCTGGCCTGATTTTGGCGCCGTAACCAAATCTTGCCAGTCGTTGACAGGGCAAATCAATTGATTGTTGAGATATCGTTCATATCCATGTGGCTTCTTCTGTATTAAAAAGACCAAGAGGTGTTTGTTTCGCTTGGTTTTTAATAACTTCGAGGGCGTTCCTTCTTACGCTCGTGGAATGTACATACGCGTAGCCATCACGGTCGTGGTTTGTGAGATCCGCTGAGGTACCGGTCGAGCCCTTGGATGACGCCTAAGATCTGCCTCACAGTCACAGATGGCCTGGCTAATTGATGGATAACTTGGACCAACAAATCTTGAATGCTTGTTTTGAAACTCAATCACTGGTACGTCAATTCGATTCGTACGACTGTAGAGAACTAGAGACGCATGATTAGAAAAAAAAAACAAAGTAGATATCACTATATAAAGTCCTAGCTGTGACTGATTTTGATGTCACAAAAAAAAAATTGCATGTACATGGTAGAATAAGGGTTTTGGTTGGGAAGCAATTTTGTTTTCCATACGGTAAGCAAATGTTCAACCCCCCGCCACTCCCACAACACACGGAGAAGCTTACAAAGTGAATATAAAATCATTTTTTTTAACATTTTACTGCAGAAGCTTCATGTCTAGATTAAAAGGACTAGCTCCTGAACCTAGTTAAAATAAACATTAACACATAGTATCACATAGTTGAGTGCACTATAAGAGATAGGATACAAAAAATTACTCCCTAAGTATCATCCATACAAGATAGGATAAGCAAATACTCCCTCTGTAAACTAATATAAGAGCGTTTAGATAACTACTTTAGTGATCTAAACGCTCTTATATTAGTTTACGGAGGGAGGACAAATCTATCATTGATTTTTTATTTTTTTGGAAATTTACTCCCAACTATCATCCATACGAGATAGGATACAAAAACTATTACAAAAAATAAAGAGAATTTAAAATAGATGTGATAAAAATAATTACAAAAAAGGAATGGGGTTGGATAAAATGCTACAAAAAGACATGATAGGAAGTGGTTGAATTCGTGACCAAGGTGGATGTGCAATATATCCTTTTATCACTCTATGATATATTTATGTATAACAAATGTTTAAAGCATAAGTATATTGAAGAAAAAAAATTGAATTCTGAATTCATTTAAAAACTTCAGATAACACCAGGTAAAAAATTGTGCATTACATGCACAATTTTTCACTACTCTTTTACAATATAACCGAGGCATAAGTGCATTACGGGATGGACAAACCATGTTTTGGGCCCAACACAAATTTAAACATTTTCACGTATTTATACTGATTTTTTTTACTTTGTCATAACCCATTTTGTCGCTAAATATATGCTTTTTATTTATATACATCATTCATTATACTATATTGAATACTAACTTTTAGGTATAATAGCAAAATTATCAATGTAAACACAATCATTATACTGTGTTGCATGTTTGTCACACCGTTGTAATACTTATCATCAAATATATTTTCTAGCGCTAAACTAAGAATGCACTTCATGCTGCAAGAAATGGTTTTATTAAATTAGGAATATTTAAGAAACTACGTTGTTATGGTGAATTTCATGACATTATGTGTTTTTGTGTATCCTTTTATGTAGTATCCATAAATACCAACAATATTTGGTAGTGAGCGTCTGGATGTAGCAATCTAGTAGATAACTTGCCCATGTTTCTAAAGTAGTGGATATCAATCTTAGGTGAAACTAGATAGATAACTCTAGATTGTATGAAATGTCAAGAAGCAATTTGTCCATGTATCCCATCGCACGCTCTTGCTTGGTGGGTCCATCGGCACATGCCTCTTATGTATTTGTATCAACATCATGTTGTTCAGTAATATACAACAGTATGTAGACCTCAAACTTCTATAAATTGTAGTGTTGTTCACTTGATCTATACATTGATTATGTCTAACAACGATCTAGTGTAATATGCCTAAATTGTGTACCCATTACGAGATGCCAATGATATGGCCTCTCTCGATCTAGCTGAGAACCAATTCAGATTGCCTGCTGAAATCAACCAAATCCGATAAAATTTATACATTTATAGTCTAATTCAATTTATATATTCATAGGCTAATTTCAAAATTTAAAATTAGATATACAACTTTACCAAATTGCTTGGGTATGCTACTGAAAGGATCGATACGGTCGACTAGAGGGGGGGGGGGGGGTGAATAGGAGACTACAAATTTTAATCTTTCTTGTAGATTTTAAGGCTTAGCGGATAAAAGAGTTCTCTAGATATGCAACTAGGTGAATGCAACCTATATGACAAGTAAGCTCCAAGATAAATATGCTAGGCAACAAACTACTTAGCAAGCCAACAAGCATACAACAACAAGGAAATGTGCGGGAAAGGATTAACCACAAGTGAGACGAGGACGCGGATTTTAACCCGAAGTTCACTCTTCCTTGGGGAAGAGCTAATCTCCGTTTGGAGCAGTGCCGGAGCCAAAGCTTGCGGAACGCCACCGAAGGCTCACCATATTCTCCTTCGAGTCACCCCCAACAGATGAGCCTCGAATCACTCGGGGTTGGTCTTGAAGGCGACCACCACACCTTTACAAACTTCTCCGGAGCACACCACAAGCAAGGAAGCTTCCGGAGGAACCTCTAGCCGCCTAGGAGCCCAAGCTCCAAGAGTAACAAGTCAATGGGAAGAAATGTTGCGGGGAACACGATTTGGTTTGGTCAAGATGTAGATCGGGTCTTGCTCTCCCAATCCCCAAAGTTTCAACAAGTTTGGGTGGAGGGATTGAGAGTATTGAGCAAAAGGAGGTGTAGCAATGGTGGAGCTCAACAAGACATTAGGGTTAGGGGTTGGAGGTGGAAGAAGGCCCTTTATATAGTGTGCAGGGGCTGGTGGGGATTTCTGCCCGTTGGACCCCGTGCGCACGGGCTAAGTCAGCCCCGTGCGCATGGGGTACTCAGAGACAATCACACCACCCCGCAAGACGGGGTCAAAAGACCCCGTGCACACGGGGTACCCAGAGAGTTATCACGATTCCCGTGCGCACGGGTCAACAGACCCGTCGCACGGGTACCCAGTAACTTTCTGTTGCAACTTTCTGAGTACCACACTATACACAGTAGGCCCTTATTAGATGCTCGGAGTGGGAAGGGTAAGAGAGTGAGGCTCGGCAATGGCATTCCCGCACAACATTTATCCACACAGACCCCTCTTGATAGTGCGGTCTTTCCTACGACTCGAAGCAAACCAAAACTAAACCTTCGAAGCGTCGAAAGACAACGCCTTTGTCCTTTTTGAAATGGGGGGTCGCATATCTCCATCGCGGGCACTTAGAACCAATAACCTGAGATAAACTTTAGCAACCGATATTAGTTCAACTAACCACATTTTCATCACACCAAAATAAAGCATAAGTGCCACTTAGCACTTTCAATCTCCCCCTTTTTGGTGCATTGATGACAACGTGGTTAGAGCATGGCATGGAGGATAAATAGATAGAAAGCCATGGAACAAATAATGATCATGATAGCTCCCCCTAAATGTGTGCCCGAAAACAAGAATGCATCTAGAACACTCATAGGAGGTTCGACCAAGATCATTATAGAAACGTCATGAGTTCCAACAAAATAAACCTATAACGGTGCCTAGAACTCATGACACAGTGTGGGAGAGCAAATAATGTGAGACCCAATAAGCATAAGAGGATAATGGCAAGGTTCAATAATAAAGCTAGAGTCTCACAACCACACACATGAAGGTAAATAAGAGTATCTCAAGCCAACTAAAACCAACCAACATCGAGAAACACGAGGCTTGAGATCTCAACACACACACGAACGCACACCACACACCACTTCTCCCCCTTTGTCATCAAGACAACAAAAAGGAGACAAATGGCGACACGAGACCCATTAGACAAGAGGAGGAGCACTCGAGGCATCATCATCATCATCAAAACGCCACCCGGCCATTGGGAAAGACCGAGCAGTGGCCTCACTGTCGACGTCCTCTGAACCTGGACCGACCTCCTCACCAGTAGCAGCCCTTGCTGCCTTCTGCTCACGCCAAACAAGCTTCTCCTTGTTGATTTCCTTGATCTGACGACGCTGAATGGACTGACACATCTTGAACATGTTGCTCAAGGTCTTGAACAGTGACTTCTTCTCTCCCTTGGCAAAGATGGCCTCAGAACCAACAGACTTGGCCCGACCACGAGGGATCCGTGCAGTAGAGGACATGCCTGGAGTGTAGGTAGCACGATCCTCAGGCCTAGGGTTGCGCCCTTTCTTGATAGGCACATAGGGAGCAGGAGCAGCAGGGGTCCAGTTGGAGTTGCGCTTGGGGACAGAAGTCTTGAAGCTGGCAATGTACTTTGCTGGACAAACGGTCTCAATCAATGCCTGTATGAAAGGAGCATAGATCAAGGACTTGTTCTCTTGAACACACTGACGCAGCTCGTTGTACATGAAGTCCAGAACATCCACTTTCTTCTTCTGATGAAGATACACAAAGACATCAAGCATGGAGCTCCGAATGTTATGGGAATCCCCGGCCTTTGGAGTGAGGGTATACCTCAGGATATGGCGCATGGTATCATAGAGGGGCAAGAGGTCTTTGATTGACCCAGTGACAAAAGACTTCTCTTGTTTATAAGCAAAGGCAATCTCATCTTTAGTGCGCTTCCCTCTTTCCCGAACCACGCCAAACTCATCAAAAACGGTCTCTTCATCCATGAACGGGTAGGGAATGATCTCGGAAAACTTTGCCATAGGAGCTGAGCACTGATGCGTTCCGGACATCCAGGTGAGGGTGCGAGCAGAATCATTAGAGAAGTACAGAGCGGCAAAGAACTGCATCACTAGATCTTCATTATAGGGGTGGTTGAAGGTGACAAACGGAATCAGACCCAGTCGTCCAAGAGCGGAGTACACACCGGGATACAAATGGTCATTGTCGCGCAAACTCTCAGTGTTGACTTGCTTGTGAGGGGAAAACTTCTTGGACTTGGTCATAAGAAGCTCATGATAGACCCTTTGCTGGAACTCATTCTTAAACCGGGGATCCACTCCCATACCAGTGGCAGCAACATACGGATGGCTCTGTCTCTCAGCCCAGAGCTCTGGCTTGGTCCACTTGGCAAGAGGCAGATTCCGGAGGTCACGCCCACCCGGAATGGCTTGCTCCGGACTAGACTCCTCCTCCTCTTCTTCACCTTCCTCACCACGATCATCTTCTTCTTCTATCTCATCATCATTATTGGGATTGGCGTAGTAAACATCATCTTGCGAGTCATAATATTCCTCAGAATTGTCGGAAGCCTCTACAACGGGCCGTTTTGAGGCAGCACGTCGAACACGGCCCTGACCAGACCCAGACCCCTGACCCATGCCTTCAGACGGCTGACGACGAGCAATGGTGAAGTCCTCTCATCCTCTTTTTCCATGCTTGCAACGAAGCTCAGACCTCTTGTCAGCGGAGTCTGAAACACACGCAAACACCCAACAACACAAAGCACGAACCACAAATGAGTACAAGTGCAAGATGAATGGCAAGGGGATAGACAAAAATCTAGGCAAAAAGTTCCTGGATAGCCCGTGCACACGGGGGTTTAGACCCCGTGGGCACGGGGTCCTGCAAGACGCACAGACCGTGGACACGGGCCCCGTCAAGACGGGGTCAAACACTCACGTGGACACGGGGGTCTCCCAGCAGCAGCCACTACTAGGATGAACTCTGGGAGTGGGTGAAGCAGAGGGACCATAGGATCTAGCACTAGACTTCTATCTACCAACAATGAGGCCAAACGAATCTATGGAAAGAAACATATGGAAAAAGACCAAGGAGGTAGGACCAACCGGAGGAGGACCCCATCTGGATGCAGATCCACCGAGGAAGAACCCCGACGAAGCCCGGAGGAGCTCCGGCGAGGGAAGGCGACGGCGGCGGCGCTGGAGGCTTTCTGGGGAGTGGAGGGGGCGAATGGGTGGGAAAGAGACCGAGCCTCCCCCACGCCCCACCTTCAGGACCAGAAACCACAGACCCCGTGCGCACGGGCTAAGAGAGCCCCGTGCGCACGGGGTCCCGTGCGCACGATACAGAGCCCGTGGGCACGGGGGCCCCGTGGGCACGGTACAGGCCCGTGCGCACGAGGTACTCAGGAACTTTGACATGAGTGGATTTGTTTAAATACAGGGCTGAGTGTATACTCTTACCCCTACTTCACAAAGCACTCGGTCGATATTTCTGAATACGCCGCGAGGAAAGACCTATCACTAGGGAAAGGGAATATGAGGAGCACTTGTACCAAAAGAGAAGAGGAAGAACAAAACAAAAAAAAAGAAAAGAAACAACACACCACACAGGCGAAACAAACACGGACACATCCCTCAAGCGAGGGCGGTGGCCAAGGCCACCATGTTTGAGTTTACTTGGTATGGCACCGCGAAGATATGAACCTTGGGCCCAAGACCAATACTCATCTTTGAAGCACAAGTACCACCTAAAGTGGCTAATGTGAAAGATTGGGTTTGATTTATGCACTTCCAGGATAAGATAGCTCATGGGTTGAGCTAGCTCCCCCTAGACATGTGCCTACATCTAAGCAAGATAGTACATGAGTATGTGTGTATGAGCAAGAGTTTCATCTGAAGTTACTAATATCCACAATATTTAGCTCATGCCTTAACTCCCGGAATCTTGCTTCGTCAAGAGGCTTGGTGAAAATGTCTGCAAGTTGATTCTCGGTGTTGACATGGAGTAACTCAATGTTTCTCTTGGCCACATGATCTCTAATGAAATGATGACGAATCTCAATATGCTTGGTCTTGCTATGTTGAACCGGATTCTTGGCGATCTTGATGGCACTCTCATTGTCACACCAAAGAGGCAGTTTGTCACATTTGACACCATAATCCATCAAAGTTTGCCTCGTCCATAATAATTGGGCACAACAACTTCCGGCAGCAATATACTCGGCTTCGGCTGTGGAGAGAGATATACAATTTTGCTTCTTTGAAGACCAACTTACCAACGACCTTCCTAAAAATTGACATGAACCAGAGGTGGACTTGCGATCAACCTTATCTCCGGCCCAATCTGAATCCGAGTAACCCATTAACTCAAATGAAGATCCCTTGGGATACCAAAGGCCTAAGTTTGGGGTATGGACCAAATATCAAAGGATCCTTTTCACTGCCGAATAGTGGCTCTCCTTAGGAGCAGATTGAAATCTTGCACACATACACACACTCAACATAATATCTGGCCTAGATGCACAAAGGTAAAGCAGAGAACCGATCATAGAGCGATATACCTTTTGATCCACTTCTTCCCCATTTGGATCAAGATGAAGTTGACCATTTGTGGCCATGGGTGTCTTCTTTGGCTGGATATCTTGCATTTTGAATCTCTTGAGCATGTCTTGGATATAACGAGATTGATTGATGAAGGTTCCGCCTCTTAATTGCTTCACTTGAAACCCGAGAAAGAACTTCAACTCTTCCATCATGCTCATCGCAAATTCCTTAGTCATAAGATTCTCAAACTCAACGTTAATAGCATGGTTAGTTGACCCAAAGATAATATCATCAACATATATTTGGCAGACAAACAACTCTCCTTTTACCCTCTTTGTTTTGAGAGTGGAACTATTACCCCAATCTGGAACCCTTTCTCGCTTAGGAACGCCGTAAGGTGATCATACCAAGCACGAGGTGCTTGTTTGAGTCCATAAAGTGCCTTATGGAGTTCATAAACGTGAGAGGGATGATCGGGGTCTTCAAAACCGGGAGGTTGCTTGACATACACTAACTCCTTAAGAGGACCATTAAGAAAAGCGCTCTTAACATCCATTTGATATAATTTGAAATCATGATGAGAGGCATAAGCAAGTAAGATGCGAATGGATTCGAGACGGGCAACGGGGGCAAAAGTTTCACCAAAGTCCAAACCTTCAACTTGGGTGAAACCTTGTGCCACTAACCTTGCCTTGTTCCTTATTATTTGTCCATATTCATCTTGTTTGTTCTTGAAAATCCACTTTGTTCCAATGACATTATGAAATTCCTTGGGTCTTTCTACAAGGGTCCATACTTTGTTGTGTGTGAAGTTGTTGAGTTCTTCATGCATGGCATCTATCCAATCCGGATCGTCAAGTGCATCTTCCACCTTAAGGGGCTCAACACAAGAGACAAACGAGTGATGTTCACAAAAGTTTGCCAAACGTCTACGAGTAGTTACCCCCTTTTTGATGCTTCCGTAGATGTTCTCGGTGAGGTGTTGAAGATGTTTCAGCTTGGCGGCCACTTTTTTCTCTTTGCGGTCAAGCTCTTCTTCACTTGGTTTTGGACTTGATGAGGAGGCTTGCCCTTGAGATTGCTTTAACCTTGGAGACACTCTTCTATTTGCAACCACAGTGTTCTTGCTCAGAGGAAGTGATGTCGATGAAGACACATGTGGTTGGGGTTGATCTTGATCCTGATCATGACTTTGAGCTTGATCTTGAGCCTCAACGATTGGTTCTTCATTATTCGGATGAGTTTGCTCTTGATCTTGCTCAGGAATATGAGGGTCTTGATCTTGTTCTTGGATAGGTTCATTATTTCCCGAAGCATCTTGGACAAGTGGCATTGGTGATGACTTCCCTAGAGGAGAATCCTCAAGAGGGGCTCTTACTCCTTCTTCTTCTACTTGGACATGGGGTGTTTCTTGTGGGAGAATGTGGCCTATCCCCATTGTCCTTATAGCTTGTGAAGGAGCCTCATCACCTACAACACTAGGAACAATTTGCTCCATGCGGGAGCCGTTATCTTCATCGAACTCCACATTTACCGTTTCCTCAATGCATCCGGTGGATTTATTGAGAACTCGGTAAGCATGAGAGTTTGATGCATATCCAACAAATATGCCCTCATAAGTTCTAGACTCAAATTTAGCTAACCGGGATTTTTTGTTTAAAATGAAACACTTACAACCGAATACCCAAAAGTATTTGACGTTGGGCTTTCTCCCGATTAGGAGCTCATAAGGGGTCTTGTTCTTGAGCTTGCGGAGATAAAGCTGGTTTGAAGCAGGGCACGTGGTGTTGATGGCTTCTGCCCAAAGCTTGTATGGTGATTTGTACTCATCAAGCATGGTCCTAGCCATCTCAATAAGAGTCCGATTCTTCCTCTCCGCAACCCCATTTTGTTGGGGAGTATATGGTGAGGCATATTGGTGCTTTATCCCCTCTTCACTCAAGAAATCATCCATTGTATAGTTTTTGAACTCGATGCCATTGTCACTCCGGATTGCCTTGATCTCACAGTTATGTTGACGTTGAGCTTCTTTGGCAAAGTTGATGAAGGTTTCTTGAGTTTCATCTTTAGTCTTGAGAAAGAACACCCAAGTATATCTTGTGAAGTCATCAACAATGACAAGGCAATATCTCCTTCCTCCCAAACTATCATATGTGGGAGGCCCAAAAAGATCCAAATGGATAAGCTCGAGGGACCTCAAGGTGGTGATGATAGTCTTCACCTTGTGAGCTTTTTCATGAAGCTTTCCGGCAATGCAAGCACTACAAGGACGATCTTTGGCAAAAGACACATTGGTTAGTCCAAGAATGTGCTCCCCCTTTAAGAGAGCTTGTAAGTTTCTCATGCCCACGTGGGCTAGTCTACGGTGCCATAGCCACCCTACGTCGGCCTTGGCCATTAGGCATGTTGCAAGATGAGTTTTCTCTTTCGAGAAATCAACCACGTAAAGGTTGTCTTCAACATGCCCAACGAAGACCACTTTGAGATTGCTTCTCTTAAAGACGGTCACATGGAATTCACCAAAATGTGAATCATATCCGGCACGAGCCAACCAACTGAATAGTTGAAAGTAAATTGTAGTGAAGGGATTGGACAAGCATGACATTTGAAAGAGATGAATCATTAGAGATTACCACCTTGCCCAAACCCATTACCTTGCCCTTGCTATTGTCACCGAAGGAGATGTTCGAAGAGGCCTTGAGTGAATCAACGAACTCCACTAGCATCTCCCTTTCTCCGGTCATATGATTTGTGCATCCACTGTCGATCACCCATTGAGTTCCACCGGAGACATAGTCCTACAATAATCAAGCTTTGGTTATAGGTACCCATTTTGCAATGGGTCCTGGAGAGTTAGCAACAAGGATCTTGGGAACCCAAATAGTCCAAGCATAATCATCATAGTTAGTTCCAACAAATTTTGCAAAGGTATGGCCATCATCTCCTCTCATGAGAACGTATGATGGATTGTTCTTGCTTAAGCAAAATTCTTGGGAATGGCCTTGTCCCTAATGACCTTTCCATTCCCAACACCTTTAATTCCTTCTCCTTCTCCTTGTGCCCTTCATGCACAAACACTACCTTTTGGGGAAGGGAAGGAGTCGGACCGATTTTCTTGTTGGTCTTCTTCTTCTTTTTCTTACCACTCTTGGATGCGGGATTAAACCCAACTCCCTCCTTGGAAACACACTCCTTTTGGTTGCTCAAGAGGTCGTTTAGATTTTTCTCCCCTTGGATGCATGACACAAGCCCTTTCTCAATTTGAGCTTTCAACTTCTTATTTTCCTCTTGAAGGAAAGTGCAATCATGAGCAAAGTTAGCCGTGCAAGCATCATCATTTAAATCAATATGAGGTGAGCAAGTGAGAGCCTTAATGGTTGTAGCTTTTAGTTGGGCATAAGACTCAGTGAGGGCAATGAGGTCACCTTTGACAACCTTGGAGCTAATTATGGGGTACTCAGAGACAATCACACCACCCCGTGCGCAAGGGGGTCAAAAGACCCCGTGCGAACGAGGGTCAAAAGACCCCGTGCGCACGGGGTACCCAGAGAGTTACGCAGACTACCCGTGCGACGGGGTCAATGAACCCGTGCGCATGGGGTATCAGAACGCCTCGATGCGGCTATATCTCCCACGTGTC
This sequence comes from Aegilops speltoides, assembly GCA_021437245.1. Classification (NCBI taxonomy): domain Eukaryota; kingdom Viridiplantae; phylum Streptophyta; class Magnoliopsida; order Poales; family Poaceae; genus Aegilops; species Aegilops speltoides. Next base: position 66,283,480 of record CM038143.1, read on the forward strand.
GAAGCACGACTTAGAGGCATAACCGCATTGAAAGCAATGTCGCAAGTGAGGTAAACTTCACACAACCCATGTAATACATAAGGGAAAGAGATACATAGTTGGCTTACAATCGCCACTTCACACAATTACATGAATAAAGCATTACATCATCCAGATACAATCAAGGTCCGACTACGGAACCAAAATAAAAGAAGAACCCCAAATGCGACAAAGGTCTCCGATCGACCCCAACTGGGCTCCACTACTGATCAACTAGAACGAAACAACACAAAGGGCAAGATCTTCATTGAGCTCCTCCTTGAGCTTGGTTGCGTCACCGCCGGTAACATAGGCACCGCAAACTGGTTTTGAAGTATCCGTGAGTCACGAGGACTCAGAATCCCATTACCATGGGTATCAAGACTAGCAAAGCTTAATGGGAAGGAAGGGGTAAAGTGGTGAGGTTGCAGCAGCGACTAAGCATGATATGGTGGCTAACATACGCAAATGAGAGCGAGAAGAGAAACAAAGGAACGGTCGTGAAGCTAGCAATGATCAAGGGGTGATCCTGAACACCTACTTACGTCAAACATAACCTAGAAACCGTGTTCACTTCCCGGACTCCGCCGAGAAGAGACCATCACGGCTACACACTCGGTTGATGCGTTTTAATTCGGATCAAGTGTCAAGTTATCTACAACCGGACATTAACAAACTCCCATCTGCCACATAACCGCGGGCACGGCTCTCGAAAGTTTATACCCTGCAGGGGTGTCCCAACTTAGCCCATGACAAGCTCTCGCGATCATCGAAGGAATAGACCTTCACCCGAGACACTCCGATCAGACTCGGTATCCTAGTACATCAAGACATTTCGACAATGGTAAAACAAGACCAGCAAAGCCTCCCGGCGTCGACATCCCGATAGTAGCCGCAGATCTCGTCTCGAGCCACGACCGGATGAGCTAAGCGTACAGGTACCGACGTAACCCAAGTTGCCAAGGGATGGTCCCGCACGGTGCTCTAGTTTGGACCAACGCTTATACAAGCACTGGCCCGGGGGGCTATAATAAAGATGACCCTTGGGTTAATTACTCCCAAGGGAAATATAGGTGGTGGTGAGGCAAATGGTAAAAGTCAATGTTGGGCCTTGCTGGACAAGTTTAATTCAAAGCGAACTGTCAGGGGGGTCCCATAAATTACCCGACCGCGTAAGGAACGCAAAATCCGGGAACATAACACCGGTATGACGGAAACTAGGGCGGCAAGAGTGGAACAAAACACCAGGCATAAGGCCGAGCCTTCCACCCTTTACTAAATATATAGATGCATTAATAATGTAAGAGATATTGTGATATCCCAACATAAACCCTGTCCACCATGGAGCAATCTTCAACTTCACCTGCAGCTTGCAACGCTATAAGAGGGGCTGAGCAAAGCGGTAACATAGCCAAACAACGGTTTGCATAGGAAAGGTGTCAAAGGTTACGGTTTATGGCAATATGGGATGGCTGGACAAACAGGTAATAGGTAGCGCAGCATAGCAAAAGAACGAGGCAACTAGCATAGCAATGATAGTAGTGAGATCCAGGGTAGCAGTCATCTTGCCTGAAATCCCGCTAGGAAGAAGAACGAGTCCATGAAGAAGACGAACGGATGAAGCTGAACCAATCATAGACGAACGAATCCTCACGATCGCAACGAAAACAGGAACTAACAAGAAGAAGCACACAACATAGGTAAACACACCACACATGAACAAGGCATGATGCACAACAAGCATGATGCATGACCAAGCTACATGAAGCTACTCATGGCAAGAGATGATGCAAACAAGAACAACACATCAAGGCAAGTTTAAATGAGGCCGGGAACAACATATAACAATTCCGGTAAGTCCTCATATGCAAATTTCGAAATTGGTCCAGAACTGAATAAACCTTATGTTCAAGTTGTTAAACAGCAAGTTAAGATGCACCACGATGAACTACACGAAATTCTAGTCAAGTTACATATAAAGTTCATTAGATTCGGAGCTACGACCTAGAAGATATGAGCAAAACAAGTTAAACATGGCATTGATGCAAAATGCACCCAAACATCAAGCAAACACACCAAAACAAGGATGCAACATGGTAATATGAAGCTACATGCAAAAACAAGCACGTTTCATATAGAGCACATTCAAAACGGAGCAACGGTTCAACACATGCATACTATACAAGTCATAGCAACAAACTGTCCATAACAGCAACTAGGCATCTTACAAGCATCAAAACAATATGCTACAGCATCCCAACATAATAACAAAAGGCATGGGCATGAAGTACAGGTAAAGCATGACAAGACATGAACACTGAGCTATCTCCAGAAACAACTAGAACATGCTCAAAAAGACATGGAGATATTGCAAATAATAACAGTTTCAGACTTTAGTACAAATAACATCAGGTTGCAATGTTTAGAGCTATCAAACAACATGTTACAGGAACTTATCATGGCAAACAAAGGCATGGCATGAATCTACTAATTGCATATATCAAAAGACCCTTACTGAACATGAGCCAAAAAGGCACGGAAAATATGATGGCACCCATGTAAACATAGCAAGTTATATTACAGTGTTCATAACATGGCAGAACAACAATAAGTAGGCATGTTCGTGAGCTTGAACCACTCACCACAGAGCAATACATGGCATGGCAAGGTAACCAACAGTAAGAAGGCATGTTTATGAAGCTAGGCATGGCAAGAGCAAGTTCATAGGGTGCACGGATCACTAGGAAAACACATGGGAACAAGTGAACTAAATGTAAACAGGCTGACAACAACATTTTCAAGCAACTTTAGAGCAAGATTACAACATGTTCCAGCAGGCTATAATTGCAACCAAGGGCATGAATGGATAGAGCATGACATGTAGTTCAAAACATGTTTATAGAGCATCTCCAGATTATGCATAGAATGATTAGTAGAAGCATGTTAACATAGCAACAAATTATAACAGAATCTGTCAGAAAACAAAGAACAAAGAACTACCCTACTTAACAAGCTTGATACACTCAGCACACAACTCACAAAAATACATGGTTAACACCCCTGGAAAGATGGCATGGCATAGTTCAACATTCATGTAGAGCTCAACCTCATAGGATGCACACATAAATCATGGCAAAATGTTAAAACAACAAGTTATAACAGCCAAAGAGATTAACATCAACATGCACCTTCCAACAAAGATTTCGGCATCAAGACGAGCTCAAATGAAAATGATGCAATGGAACGAAATGATCTACTCGTCGAGGCGAACAATTTGATATATTATACGCACGAAACGGAGCTACGGATGCAGAGATGCGATGCAATGAATATGTCATGTTTATGATAGAATTCTTGGACTTAGTGGAATTCGGGGGGAAGTCAACCTGTTGCACGGATTTCAAAGCGCGGCGTGAGCTCGCCGGAGACTCGCCGGAGTCGACGACGGGACGACGCGGGCGGCGTGGATCGGGGCCGGGGAGGCCGGATCCGGCGGAGGAGCGGCCGGACCGGCGCCCGGCGGTTGGAGGCCGGCGAGGGGGCGCGGCGCCGGGCGAGGCGCGGCCGAGGCACAAGAAAGCCGCGCCGTCGGGTTTGCGCGCGCCGGGCGGCAGAAGCGCTGGCGCTCGGAGGTCAGGCAGCGGCAGCGCGCTGGTCGGCGACGGGACAGCATGGCCTGGCGGCGGGAGCGCCGGCGGAGGCGGCGGGCACGCCGGCGAGGGCAGCGGCCGGAGGGCGGCGCGGAGCGGAGATGGCGGCGGCGGCCGGAGCACGCTGGGATCGCGGCGGCGGGCATCCATGGCGGCGGCGGCGGCGGATTCGGCCCGCGCGGCCTCGGATGGGCTCATGGCGCGCGCGGCGGGAGGTTACGGGTGCCACGTGGCACGTGGGGAGTGGAGGAGAGGGGCGGCGCGGCGACGTGGCGCCCTGTGATTGGCCGGGGCGACGTTGCGCGTGGACGTGTCCGGCCGGGGCGGACGCGTCCGGCGGCGGAGAGGGAAAAACTAGGGTTTCGGGGGGATTAGACCGCGAATTTGGAATGGGGGGTGTATATATAGGCATAGAGGGAGCTAGGAGAATCCAAATGAGGTGCGGTTTTCGGCCACGCGATCGTGATCGAACGACCGAGAGAATGGAGGGGAGTTTGGTGGGTTTTGGGCCACTTTGGAAGGGGTGTTGGGCTGCAACTCAAAGAGGGCTTTACGGTTACCCGGTTAACCGTTGGAGTATCAAACGGACTCCAAATGGCACGAAACTTGACAGACGGTCTACCGGTGCTATACCAAGGCCGCTTGGCAAACCTCGGTCCATTCCGAGAACGTTTAACACCCGCACAAGAGAAGAGGCAAAAGGGGGACGCCGGAGGGCATAGGAGTGCCGGATTGCAAAACGGACAACGGGGAAAAGGCTCGTATGCATGAGACGAACACGTATGCGAATGCAATGCACATGATGACTTGATAAAATGCATATGATGACATGGCAAAGTGCAACACGCAAGCACATGACATGGCAACGAAGGCGAATAACTGGCGGACACCTGGCGCATCAAATCCGGAGCGTTACAACACTCCACCACTACGAGAGGATCTCGTCCCGAGATCCAGGATGGCACCGAAGGGAAAACGGAAGAGAAAGAGAAGAGGTAAAACTAAGTTGCTTCTTTGACGAACGAGTGAAACCACGAACCTTGAGAGGTTGAGCAATTTAAAAGAAAGAGTACAACAGAGATGAACGAGATTGCAAACAATCCGGTAGAAAAGAGGAACAAGGAGTATTACGAGAACTTGAAGGTTGCAAAGACATGAATCAAGAGTTTAATGGACAAGATAGAATTCGAAACCACTGCGGTTAAAACAAGATGGGAGAGGAAGAATTCGGGCAGCACTCCAGTTGAAAGAAGAAGGAAAACTTGATAAGATGAAAAGCACTTGAATGAGAACACAACACTCCGGTTAAATGGATAAGCACGAAAAGAACATGATCCTCACAATTCGAGATGATGAGTGAAGAGCACAACATCACAATGCCTCCGTAACGAAATAATAGAAGTTAGATCGTTGGGATAAAGGGACGGAGAAGAAATGACAACTTCTGCCACAATTGAATTTGGAAAGCATCCTTGCAAAGAAGAATCGAACGGAGTTGTTGGAAAATCAACAACTAGATGCACAAGCTTGATGTGGGCTTATGGAAAACATCTCGAGATTATGAGGTGACAACCGGCCACTAATGGAAACAAATGATTGGTTGAGATCAATGAAGATAAGAGAAACTTCTTCCACCAAGTGAATAGAGAGCAAGCTTGGGTCATGCATAATCACCACAAATAGCAACAACCCTTAAGGAAAGGCTTTAGGTGAAATATGACAGAAGATAACTCCAACGAAGAAGTTGATTGGATTTAAAATACCTCATTCTTGACAACATATGAATCATGAAACAAGAAGGAAATTGTCAAGAGTGACATAACACCATCTCAAAAGATAAGATAGAAGGAATTGCACTTTGGAATGCAAGACAGAGAATACTTGAGCTCCTCAGGAAAGAATCTCGATGAAAACTTTGAGAAGGGAATTAAATCCTTGATGAACCATCATGTAGAACCTCCATGAAGAACTCCGGTAAACAAAAGGAATGAAAATAAAGAGAAATTGAAAACACAAGGTGAATCCTTGCAATGATTTAGATGGATCTCCGTGATAATTAGAGCTTGGAACTCCGCAAAGAAAGATGAACAACAAGAAGCCAAGAATTTATTACTCCTGAACAAACTCCGAAGGAAAGGAATTAATCACTTGGATGAAACAAGAACAAGAATTATGTTATGCGTACCCTTCACCAATTTAATTGATGATAAGCAACGGATTTGGCATACTACTTATTCCCGTAGAAAGGATTAAAAGAGATATATCAAAACTTGAGAAGGTCTTCAACGAACCACCGGTAGGATTGGAACAACAAATGAATTGATATGATGAACAAGGAAGAGAGATCTTGAAATAACCACTGTAAGAATTGAAAATGAACATAGGAAAGGCACAATTCACCGGGAAGAATTGGAAAAAAGAGTAGCAGGGCACAATTCAAGGGAAAGAGTTTGAAAACGAATGAAGATACTTGAAGGGATTTAGATACATGAGAACGAAGAGATCATGAACTGATTAGAGGGTACTTGAATGATGCACCGGTATGATTTGGAGAACGAGAGCTGAAAGCTTGAATGAATAATACTGAGATGATTGGCTCCAGAGAATGAAACTGAAACGACTCCTAAAATGCTCCGGATGGGTGAAAAAGATTCTCACAATCGAAAACAATTATGAGAGGATGGCAACAAGCTAGCACCATGAATCTTGAAGAGAATAGAGCAAGATTAAAGAGAAACTCTTCTTCAGTTTTCAAATGATGAGAATGACAACGAGAAACACCACCAAGAATTGTTGAGATACTCCGGGAGAATTAAAAACAAAGAGGTTGAGCCAACAATGAAAAATAATTTGAAAGATCTTGGAGAAGGCATGTGACTGATGAAAATTCATTCTTACGTCAAAGAAGAATTTAGGATAGCTCCGGAATAATTAGAAGAGCCAGGTAACATCCTGGGAAAAGACCTGTGGGTTAGGGCCCACTCTAAAGAAAACACCGTTGAAAATGATTGAAAGGGGAATTGCACCGGTTGAATTAAATGGCTTGAATGAGATAAGAGCCTCATAATAACTTGAACGGATAGAGAATGGAAACAGGGAACTTCCGAGATATCTTCAACACTCCGGATCAAATGAATAGCAAGAGGTGAGTGATTGAGAGGTGCACCAGCATGAGAAAGCATTTGACACGAGGAAAGGAATATGATGAATATCGAAAGCTTGAATAGGATCCACCAGAGAAGCAAAAATAGCGGAGGATGATAAACTTGAAGCTCGTGAGCATCTTCATGGGAAATCACCGGATAAAACATTGATTGAAAAGAATGAAGAGACTTCACATGAATAAATGGATACTTGATTAAGAAATCTGTGTCCTTGAAGAAAAAGGGTGGGAGGGCGGGAAAACAAAGACAACTTGGGACAGATGAAATAAACACTGTTGAGAAAACTTAGAAATGATCTTGCGGATGGGGAGAATGATGGGATCATCTCAAAGAGAAGCACACCGGTTGGAAAGGAGTTGACATGACAACCTCGATGATCAAGAAGGATTAGTACTCCCATAGAAATATGAGAACACCATTTAGGAAAGGTATAGATTCAACATTTGACATCGAAGCAACTCGAATACCACAAATAACACAAAACAAAGGATTTGGCTTGCAGAATAAGCCGGAACAAATACATATGATAGAGATTTACCCAATCCCATATCATGCATCTGTCGGAAAGATATTCTAGGAGCTACTTGAATTCCCACCTATAAAACTCCCAAACTTTCGGTTATGCAATCTGGTGTTGGGGATACAGGGAAGCAATATATCTCACCCAAACTAACAATACCTACATCCAAGTCAGTATCCATCCGTCAACACATAACCAAGAAACCTTCGAAATCGTGTACCTCAACCTTCAAAAGCATCCGTTATACGAGTCATGGCAATACTCCCGTACTCACCTCAAGATCTTGGGTTAGCGGGATTATCTCACCAACAACTGCATAAAAGAGATTTTCGATGTCGGCGTACTAAACTCGGTATTCCAGAATCTGCAACGATAAAATTATGACGACAACACCTCGAGCTCAACTCCCGGGACACCTCCACTAAACCCCTGCCGACGGAGGCACCAAGACAATGTTGTCATCATAAAACCATCGGAATGATTCCAAGATACCCGTGATCCTAAATTTTTTAGTGAAATTTGAGAAGAGAAGAGTCAAAACTCTCGTCAGAGACCTCACCAGAGCGATTTAAGGGACCGAGGAGTAAAAAGAATTCCTAACTCTCCGATATATATAATCCTAAATGACTCAAAACATTTTTCTAGACACAACTCGCCGCTAAAAACGATCAAGCGGTGGGGCTCCTAAGGTCGGGAAGGCTCGATTACCAACTTGTAACGCCTCGATGCGGCTATATCTCCCACGTGTCGAAGCACGACTTACGAGCATAACCGCAATGAAAGCAATGTCGCAAGTGAGGTAAACTTCACACAACCCATGTAATACATAAGGAAAGAGATACATAGTTGGCTTACAATCGCCACTTCACACAATTACATGAATAAAGCATTACATCATCCAGATACAATCAAGGTCCGACTACGGAACCAAAATAAAAGAAGAACCCCAAATGCGACAAAGGTCCCCGATCGACCCCAACCGGGCTCCACTATCGATCAACTAGAACGAAACAACACAAAGGGCAAGATCTTCATCGAGCTCCTCCTTGAGCTTGGTTCGTCACCGCTTTCGGTAACATAGGCACCGCAAACTGGTTTTGGAAGTATCTGGTGAGTCACGAGGACTCAGCAATCCCATTACCATGGGTATCAAGACTAGCAAAGCTTAATGGGAAGGAAGGGGTAAAGTGGTGAGGTTGCAGCAGCGACTAAGCATGATATGGTGGCTAACATACGCAAATGAGAGTGAGAAGAGAAACAAAGGAACGGTCGTGAAGCTAGCAATGATCAAGAGGTGATCCTGAACACCTACTTACGTCAAACATAACCCAGAAACCGTGTTCACTTCCCGGACTCCGCCGAGAAGAGACCATCACGGCTACACACTCGGTTGATGCGTTTTAATTCGGATCAAGTGTCAAGTTATCTACAACCGGACATTAACAAATTCCCATCTGCCACATAACTGCGGGCACGGCTCTCAAAAGTTTATACCCTGCAGGGGTGTCCCAACTTAGCCCATGACAAGCTCTCGCGATCATCGAAGGAATAGACCTTCACCCGAGACACACCGATCAGACTCGGTATCCCGGTACATCAAGACATTTCGACAATGGTAAAACAAGACCAGCAAAGCCTCCCGGCGTGCCGACATCCTGATAGTAGCCGCGCGTATCTCGTCTCAGGCCACGACCGGATGAGCTAAGCGTACAGGTACCGATGTAACCCAAGTTGCCAAGGGATGGTCCCGCACGGTGCTCTAGTTTGGACCAACGCTTAGACAAGCACTGGCCCGGGGGGGCTATAATAAAGATGACCCTTGGGTTAATTTCTCCCAAGGGAAATATAGGTGGTGGTGAGGCAAATGGTAAAAGTCAATGTTGGGCCTTGCTGGACAAGTTTTATTCAAAGCGAACTGTCAGGGGGTTCCCATAAATCACCCGACCGCGTAAGGAACGCAAAATCCGGGAACATAACACCGGTATGACGGAAACTAGGGCGGCAAGAGTGGAACAAAACACCAGGCATAAGGCCGAGCCTTCCACCCTTTACCAAATATATAGATGCATTAATAATATAAGAGATATTGTGATATCCCAACATAAACCCTGTCCACCATGGAGCAATCTTCAACTTCACCTGCAGCTAGCAACGCTATAAGAGGGGCTGAGCAAAGCGGTAACATAGCCAAACAACGGTTTGCATAGGAAAGGTGTCAAAGGTTAGGGTTCATGGCAATATGGGATGGCTGGACAAACAGGTAATAGGTAGCGCAGCATAGCGAAAGAACGAGGCAACTAGCATAGCAATGATAGTAATGAGATCCAGGGTAGCGGTCATCTTGCCTGAAATCCCGCTAGGAAGAAGAACGAGTCCATGAAGAAGACGAACGGATGAAGCCGAACCAATCATAGACGAACGAATCCTCACGATCGCAACGAAAACAGGAACTAACAAGAAGAAGCACACAACATAGGTAAACACACCACACATGAACAAGGCATGATGCACAACAAGCATGATGCATGACCAAGCTACATGAAGCTACTCATGGCAAGAGATGATGCAAACAAGAACAACACATCAAGGCAAGTTTAAATGAGGCCGGGAACAACATATAACAATTCCGGTAAGTCCTTATATGCAAATTTCGAAATTGGTCCAGAACTGAATAAACCTTATGTTCAAGTTGTTAAACAGCAAGTTAAGATGCACCACGATGAACTACACGAAATTCTAGTCAAGTTACATATAAAGTTCATTAGATTCGGAGCTACGACCTAGAAGATATGAGCAAAACAAGTTAAACATGGCATTGATGCAAAATGCACCCAAACATCAAGCAAACACACCAAAACAAGGATGCAACATGGTAATATGAAGCTACATGCAAAAACAAGCACGTTTCATAAAGAGCACATTCAAAACGGAGCAACGGTTCAACACATGCACACTACAAGTCATAGCAACAAACTGTCCATAACAGCAACTAGGCATCTTACAAGCATCAAAACAATATGCTACAGCATCCCAACATAATAACAAAAGGCATGGGCATGAAGTACAGGTAAAGCATGACAAGACATGAACACTGAGCTATCTCCAGAAACAACTAGAACATGCTCAAAAAGACATGGAGATATTGCAAATAATAACAGTTTCAGACTTTAGTAGAAATAACATTAGGTTGCAATGTTTAGAGCTATCAAACAACATGTTACAGGAACTTATCATGGCAAACAAAGGCATGGCATGAATCTACTAATTGCATATATCAAAAGACCCTTACTGAACATGAGCCAAAAAGGCACGGAAAATATGATGGCACCCATGTAAACATAGCAAGTTATATTACAGGTTCATAACATGGCAGGAACAACAATAAGTAGGCATGTTCGTGAGCTTGAACCACTCACCACAGAGCAATACATGGCATGGCAAGGCAACCAACAGTAAGAAGGCATGTTTATGAAGCTAGGCATGGAAAGAGCAAGTTCATAGGGTGCACGGATCACTAGGAAAACACATGGGAACAAGTGAACTAAATGTAAACAGGCTGACAACAACATTTTCAAGCAACTTTAGAGCAAGATTACAACATGTTCCAGCAGGCTATAATTGCAACCAAGGGCATGAATGGATAGAGCATGACATGTAGTTCAAAACATGTTTATAGAGCATCTCCATATTATGCATAGAATGATTAGTAGAAGCATGTTAACATAGCAACAAATTATAACAGAATCTATCAGGAAAACAGTAACAACAACTACCCTACTTAACAAGCTTGATACACTCAGCACACAACTCACAAAAATACATGGTTAACACCCCTGGAAAGATGGCATGGCATAGTTCAACATTCATGTAGAGATCAACCTCATAGGATGCACACATAAATCATGGCAAAAAAGTTAAAACAACAAGTTATAACAGTTTCAGCAGATTAACATCAACATGCACTCTTCCAACAGCATTTCGGGCATCAAGATGAGCACAAATGAAAATGATGCAATGGAATGAAATGATCTACTCGTCGAGGCGAACAATTTGACATATTATACGCACGAAACGGAGCTACGGATGCAAAGATGCGATGCAATGAATATGTCATGTTTATGATAGAATTCTGGGACTTAGTGGAATTCGGGGGGAAGTCAACCTGTTGCATGGATTTCAAAGCGCGGCGTGAGCTCGCCGGAGACTCGCCGAAGTCGACGACGGGACGACGCGGGCGGCGCGGATCTGGGCCGGGGAGGCCGGATCCGGCGGAGGAGCGGCCGACCGGCGCCCGGCGATCGGAGAAGGCCGGCGGGGCGGCGGCGCGCGCGAGAGGTGCGGCCGAGGCGGAGGAGGCCGCGGCCGGCGGGTCGGGCGGCGCCTGGCGAAGCGGAGCGCTGGCGCCGGGAGGTCAATGGCGGCAGCGCTGGTCGGGCGACGGGACCGCGGCGCAGGGCGGAGCGCCGGCGGGCGGAGGCGGCGGGCACGACAATGGCCGGAGGGCGGCGCGGAGCGGAGATGGCGGGCGGCGGCGAGCACGCCGGGACGGCGGCGGCGGGCATCCATGGGCGGCGGCGGTGGATCCGGCCCGCTGGGCCGGATGGGCTCATGGCCGCAGCGGGCGGGAGGCGCGGTGCCACATGGCGCGTGGGGAGTGGAGGAGGGGCGGCACGGCGACATGGCGCCTGTGATTGGCCGGGCGACGTGGCGCGTGGGCGTGTCCGCCGAAGGGGACGCGTCCGTGCGGAGAGGGAAAAGCTAGGGTTTCGGGGATTAGACCGCGAATTTGGAATGGGGGTGTATATAGGCATAGAGGGAGCTAGGAGAATCCAAATGAGGTGCGGTTTTTGGCCACGCGATCGTGATCGAACGACCGAGAGAATGGAGGGGAGTTTGGTGGGTTTTGGGCCACTTTGGAAGGGGTGTTGGGCTGCAACTCAAAGAGGGCTTTACGGTTACCCGGTTAACCGTTGGAGTATCAAACGGACTCCAAATGGCACGAAACTTGACAGACGGTCTACCGGTGCTATACCAAGGCCGCTTGGCAAACCTCGGTCCATTCCGAGAACGTTTAACACTCGCACAAGAGAAGAGGCAAAAGGGGGACGCCGGAGGGCATAGGAGTGCCGGATTGCAAAACGGACAACGGGGAAAAGGCTCGGATGCATGAGACGAACACGTATGCGAATGCAATGCACATGATGACATGATAAAATGCATATGATGACATGGCAAAGTGCAACACGCAAGCACATGACATGGCAACGGCGCTTAATAATCGGCGGACACTGGCGCGATCGAATCCGGGCGTTATGGTACCCAGAACTTTCATTGCAACTTTACGAGTACCACAAGATACACACTAGGCCCTTATTAGATGCTGGGAGTGGGAAGGGTAAGAGAGTGAGGCTCGGCAATGGCATTCCCACACCCACATTTATCCACAGACCCCTCTTGATAGTGCGATCTTTCCTACGACTCAAGCAAACCAAAACTAAACCTTGAGCGCCGAAAGACAACGCCTTTGTCCTTTTGAAATGGGGGTCGATATCTCCATCACGGGCACTTAGAACCAATAACCTGAGATAAACTTTAGCAACCGATATTAGTTCAACTAACCACATTGTCATCACACCAAAATAAAGCATAAGTGCCACTTAGCACTTTCAGCTACCGTGGCACATCCTACTCGTGACTCTTTGATATTTATGGCTTGTGACCTCAAGGTAAAGATCTCTGGATGGGTGTCCTTATTGACCTAGCCTAGGACTAGTCGTCGACTATTTGTCACATGGTCTAAAAGATAAAAAAGAAGGATCAAAAACCCGTTTTTTCGACAGGCTGAATTTTATTGACTCAAAATGAAGCATCAAGGAATACAAATATAATGAGTAAACACCATGTCTTGTCCCTACATAACAAAGATGCACACAACCAACACTAACGCACGAACACAAAGAATCACGTGACAAAGAGTAAAGTCGTACAAGACCAAGTTATGCTTAGGCGGATGAAAAATATAAAAAACTCTGAAACAATCCGAATAATAGTCAACAAACTAGAACAAACAACCGTCTGCACCAACTATGTCATGCCGTTACAAAAGACAATGAGAAAAGTTCCATGGTAGCAATGCCTTCAGGAAGGGAATGATGCTCAAGCGTTTTCATCGTTGGATCCAACACTGTGGGCTAGATCCAGGATTTTCACCCAAAGGAGCAATGCCTTCAACAAGGTAGTGATGCAAAAGACTGTCATTTCCAGGTAATCAACTAGGGTTTTGACCTCGGACGCGAGATCGGATACTCAAGAAGCACCACCAAATCTAAGTTATCTTGTGTTGTTGTCGCCACTTTTTGCGATCCCGGAAGCTACACACGCACCACGGTCTTAACGTGAACCACAAAGTGAAGACCATGGCCACACAAATTGGTTGTCGATCCTTGACAAGAATCATTCACTACCAAATTGGTAGTCAAGCCATCAAGCTGCCACACGTAGATCGCATATCAATGTCCAAGGCTACTGGAATGAAGATCTCCCGGCCACCACCTCCATTGACCGGTGCCCAGGCTTAGCCCGAAAACTAGTATGTAGCAGCAACAAGGGAGGGGGGGAGGGCGAGGAGGCGGCACCTTTGGTTGGCCACGGATGGATGCTAGATGCATTTTGGGTCACTTGTATAGACCACAATTAATCTTTTTCTTGTAGAAGTTATAAATAGTTATCATTTATATGAATCACATATACACATAATACTCAATATGGCAGGTGCATTTTTCCACAACTTTTAGAAGCACGCGTTTATTTTGAAAGTATCAGGCTCGTACTTTCTAGATCTGGAGTTGCAGCTCTAGTTGGCAGTTCGCCGATGGCGTGGGCTGGCCGCCGGTGTAGGAGTTTGACTTGGTCCCCCAGCCGCGGGCTTGTTGCTCTCCAGCGCATGTCTCGTACTTCTCTGTCCAGGTCGAGGTGGAGGCTCGTGGCTTGGTTGGTGAGGCGACCTCGTGTTTTGGCATCGGTGTTGAGTTGTCGAAGGAAGCTAGGGCGGCGATCCTGAATGGCGGGATCCACGATGGGCTTTCCGGCAGGCTTCGTGGTGACGGTGGTGCCTGCGCCTCTTGGTCGTGTGGTTGGCAGGGCTTAGGGGTGGAAGACTCTGGCATGCTCTATTCGTGTCTGGATTTGGCAGCTTTTGCTTGACTCTTGCGGCAGAGCGGTAGAGGCGCCTCCTGCTAGTATTGGCGACTTCTCGAGCAAAAGCTTCACACTTGGTGCCGGTGCCGGCGGTGCCCGTGGGTGTAGTTTCCTTCTTGAAGGCATAGTCGTGGGTCTCATTCTTGTGCCAGGGCTCTGGGTGAAAACTCTTGTCCGTTCTCAAATTAGGCAGCGGCGGCGACCCATTCTGCCGTCACCCTGTTGGGGGTGTTGTCGTGGAGTTTCGGTGTCGTCGGTTGGTCCTAAGCGAGTTATTAGGCTAGCTCTAAGCTTCTTGTTGTATCTTTGGATCCGCTTTGTAAGAGAGTTTTCGCTCCACCCTGTATCGTTCGGTCATGTATTGTTCGGTGTTGTTGCTTTAAATATAAAGCGTAGCGAAAGCCTGTTTCGAAAGATGAACCGACAGAAAGTCCGGTGAAAACCAAGTTCCGGTGAAAATCAAGTAAACATCATGTTTCAAAAATTCTGGCAAAATAAACAATGTCACGTTCTTGACAAACATGTAAAATGTCAAATTCAAATTCAGCTTCACTTGAGAGCTAGAAGAAAAACATAAGTTCAACATCAATTTCACATTTTCACATGTTTCATTTTTTGGTTGTTGAATTGGTTTTCTTCATAGCTTCCAAGTGGAATTGAAATCGAAACCGTATTTTTATTACAAGTTTGTAGAACGTCACCGATCCAGCACACTATGTCTTTTTAGAATTGCTGAAACATTCTTTCACCATTTTTTAGAATTGCTAAAACACTACAGGGAAAACACTCGTGTACGTTTTATACACCGCAAAGAGCATTTTAACCACGGCGAAGCGTACGCCGAGGTTTACACTCGACTTATACTTCATGATACTCCCTCCGTCCGAAAATACTTATCATCAAAATGGATAAAAGAGATATATATCTAGAACTAAAATACGTCTAGATATATATTCTTTTATTGGTTTTGATGACAAGTATTTCCGGATAGAGGGAGTACTAGGCAACGTGTGTTTTCCCTGTAGTGACCTGTTATTTCTCGAACCGCAACCAGTGTGCATATCGCCGTCAGCAGGGACTGATCGCCCATAGATTACACTAAATGTCGGACGCATCCGAGATCCCACCAAGATTTCGTGCTAAGAAACTTGCCGCACAGCATGGATGAAACGACGCAAACTGTGCGAGAGAGATCTCGTTAGGTGTCAAGGATCATGCGTGAGTGACACCGATGGATTAGTTAGCCAATGAAACCTGCCCGTTTCGATCCGCTGATTCCCGATCCACGTAAAACAACGACGGTCTAAGGCTGGTCATAGTGGGGAGTAACTTAGACTAGTAACATGCATATGTTACTAGTCTACGTTACTACCTCTATAGTGCATCGTATCATAGATTAGTATCATACTCCCTCTCTCTCAGTTTACAGGGCGTGCGCGTACCCCTAGGTCGTCAATTTGACCAACCTAATACAAGTCATATATTACAAAAAATATACCAATATAAACTTCAGATGTTCTATTTTTAAAAGATATAATTTTTGTGTTATATAGTTTATATTAGGATGATCAAATTAACAAACTAGATATACGCGTAGGACTTGCCACATAAGCATGTGTGCGTGTTTCAAGTACATGATACTACTTATGTTACACCCACTATGACCAGCCTAATTGTGTAAGCCGATTCTGTGTTGACAACACCAGTAAGTCCTTCCTATTCTACTGTAGATTTAGACGAGCTGTAGCTTGATCTCATCATCCGCAGATCCAACAAGATCTAGTGTCTGATCAGATCAAATCCCGTCACGACGATGACGACGAGAAACATTTCACATGGTACGGACAAGTTCTCTCTTTTGAATTTATGACCAATGCATGTAGAAAAGATTGATTAGGGATTCACTGATAGTTTGGCACAAGTTTCCTCTAGTTAGGAACGATGGCACCACGTACGCACCATCAGTGATCAGTGTATGTATCACATTGGCAAGATGGACCACGTTCTGTTCATCAGTGACCAGGCAAATATACCTTGACGCGACGATGCCAGAGAAGTTAGAGTCTCCTCTGCTTGTTCCATCTTCGGCGTCGGCATGCAAGGGCCTCTCTGCTGCTGCTGCCGCTCTTGAAGCCGAGGCGGGCTGGGAGCATGTGGGTCGGGGGCGCCGTTCCGGCCAGGGCCATCCTCTCGAGCCATCGAGGGAAGGTCTCAAGCGTAGCCTCGCCTTCAAGCGTTGGGCTCGAGGGAGGTGCTTTCATTGCCTCGAGCGTGGCCATCAAGTCAGTGCATGTCGTGAGCCTTTCAGATGCATTCGTTGTCGTCGCCCTGGACATCGGGAGAGGTTCTGTCGTGCTTCCTCTCCGGTCGCTTGCAATCGCTCTCCGGTCACTCGTGCTCCTCTCCAGCGGAGCCGCTCCTCGTCCGTCCAGCCTTGTCCTTCGCTGACCAGGAGTTGGGCTGAGGTTGTGGGCCACTCGTCGCCGTGTGTGTCGGTGCCGCCAAGGTCCCAATCTGGGTGTTGCAAGGATTCCAATGTCAACGCCTCTTTGGTCTCTGCTTTGGAGTCGCAGCTTGCCCTGCTGCGCACGGAGCTCCTTCAGGAGGTTGAGCTGCTCCGTGCTGAGCTTCGCGACGCTCTAGCCAAGTTTGAGGTTGCATAGGTTGTGCCTTTGCTACCTGAGCTCCAGGTTGGTTCCATTGTTGAGGATGCAGAAGGTTTCTTTGGAGATTTTTCTCCTCGTGCTCTGCATGTGACGCTGCTTGTTCGTGGGAGCGCGGTTATCACCGAGGTCGTAGCTCCGGTTCTACAAATTATGCCTGAGTTGCACGAGCTTTGTGGGGAATCACCTATAGTGTTACCAATGGAGTTGAGCGCATTGGAGTCGTTGGCGGTGGCCATGACACCCTCACTTCCACCGTTAGAGTCCTGTCAGCCGCCCGCCTTTGCGGACTGTGGAGACTTGGTTGGTTCTGTCACTGCCTCATCTATGGCCATTGGGCATGTGGCGTCTTTGAGTGGCGAGGTTGATGAGACAGGTGTGTTGGCGCCTAACTCCGAGGCTCTATCATGTGAGCAACTGGTGACGCCTGAGTCCATTGTGTCAGTGGTACCTGTGACTGATAATGTTGAGGTGGTTGGTATGTTGGCGCCTGATCCTTCGGAGCGCAACCAGCCGCTCGTCTTTGTGAAGCTTGGAGGTTCCGATGTTGTAGTCACCCACTCGCACGTGACCGTTGGGCAGGTTTCTGTGCGTGACAAGGTCAATGACATTCTCTTCGATTTAGAGCTTCACAGCTTGCTCAAACGTTTGGAGAGGATGAGCCCTGGATCTGGCAAGGCGATTGTGGAGGAGGCTCTCAGGAGAAAAGGAAAGAAGAGTGAGGCCACAGAAAAGGCGTCCGCAGCTGCTTGATGGATGGTTATCAGTCTCTTGGGTTGTCCTTATGGTCTGTCTTGTATTCGTGGATTTGGTGGTGCCTGTGGTCTTCGGCCGAGTTACCCTCGTTGGGGTGTCTTTGCGATGTAGCAGTGTGGGGTTGGTGGACGTTAGGTGTTGGGTTTGGTTGTCAGGCGATCTTGTGCTTAGGGGGTTGCATGCTCTGTGAGTAGTTCACGTGTGGTTGGTCTGTATTGGTTTTCGCCCGGTTTTCCATTAATTAACTGGGCAATTCTCTTCTGCTTAATTAATCGATGAGGCAAATCATTTGCCTCCGTTTCGAAAAAAATATACCTTTGATTGGTTATCAGGTTGACAATTGCTGCCTTCCTCGATGAACAATGGCTTTTGTTTTGCCGGCCATGGCCTGCACCTGAATTTGAGAGGAACTGTTTCTGTCATGGAGTAATGGGGGGACATTCATGCACCAGAGAAGGTGTGCTTAATTATTAGTGCTTAATTCCATCTAGTCAGCCCCTTCATTTCATTCGTTCGAGTGGAGCTAGATGACTGAAGTTTTTTAGAGCTCCAAATGTGCATAATTTGCAGGTGCGACCATCATTTTATACACAAAGTTTGCCAGCTCGCCATCTGCCCTGTGAAAGAAGTCAACTCGTCAGGAAGGCATATATACTGCAACGAGGAATAAACAACAAGAGATGTTTGTGTCAGAAAGAAAATCGTAGTCAACAAATGAGCAACAATATGGTGATTGGCTAAATTGTTTTTTTGTTAACTGAACATTACTGATGGAAGATCATATCAAATCTAATCTCCATGAGCACATTCTGATTATGAGCTTAATCTGTCAAATTATGAAGCCATCGACTCTAATCATTGAACTCCAATTCCTGAGGAAACAACTTTTTTTTGCGAAATCTTGAGGAAATAACTTATTCAAGTGAGGAGTACCACACCCACAACTTGGAGAATAGTAATTCATTTCATTCTGTACACAGGAATTCATTAATTTATCTTAACATTTTCATCTATAGCCTTCGAGATTCAAGTACATGTATAATACTCGAGAACACGCTCCTTCATTTGATTTTTGGTATATCATACCTTTTTTATGCAGTTCCGAAATGTTAGCAAGGTCTCCATTTATACTATGATTTCTCCCAGCGGGATAGAGTATCACTGAAAGTATAATAGTTTTTGTTCAATCAATCATGGACATGCAGTATTTTAAAAAAATAGACATATATAAGGTAATCAACTTAAATTCCAATATCTCGTTGACATACGAGGCATGGACCAATTGATGATATACACATCTTACGAGAACTACTATTTTCCCTTCCCCTTTTTTGATTACCTATTTTGTCCATTGAAGAACATGAAGACGTATAACAGCCCTAGGGTGTAGCCAAAAAAGATGTGTGAGAAAAAAGTGAATCATACTTTTTTAACTCCCAGCACCTTGACAAAACCATTGTTTCAAGGTTCTAGTAAGAGCAACCCCCAAATTCATAATCATTTTATGTATGTTAATCATCTCTACTACTTAAAAAGAACGTAAGATTCCCATTTCACCTTTCTTCCCACCACCATTTCGTCCAACCTTCCATGTATATGATAATCAATCACCTTAATTTACTTACCTTCTGAACCAATTCCACTTTAATTTACTTACCAAACTTTCAATGAAAACACAAGGTAATTCATGGCCAGAATTTTATGAACATTTATTTACACAATCACATTATTATTGACAGGTAAATTACAAACTAACGTACTAGAATAGTTATATCCCGTTGCAACGCACGGGCATTGTTCTAGTATAGACAAAGAAAGACAAATCTTTCAGTCATGTTGGCAGTTCGAAAATGTTAGCATTTCCCAGAACTCCATTTGTTCATATTATGATATTAGGACACCATTACATCCATTCCCAGGTCTTCTTGAATTCACCATATACACTTGTCACACTAACTGTCTCAGCAATATGGTAACACAGTATAAAACTTTACCTGAAAATAAGTGTCTAACCTATGTTGCACTACAACATGATCCTCTTAAATCTTCTGGAGTGACTTGTGGCATCCATACCAAACATCGAATGGAGCAGAAGTTTCTTCATTTCTTGTGCAAAGGCAAGTGCTACTTAATTAATGTATGTCCTTTGACCTTTATAAAAATATATTCTAAAATTTGTACGAACATATTTAAATCAATGGCTAATTTTGTGTTGTTGCAAAAATAGTAGAGGATTTGAAGGGCCAAGGTGCCCCACTTTGGCCCTACTAGTTACCATCAAACTCGTAACTTTTTTGACTTGTTTGATGATATGCATTCATATTTATCACCTTAGATATGATAGTAAAGCTAACTCCACTTTAAATCAAGTAACCATGCACTTATGACATGTTAACTAGTATTGTGTATTCTTCACCTCTTTGCACCACATTTAGCATTTGCAATAATCTCGCAACACATCCCACCATTTAGGCTTATGTGCCCGGTATGATTGAGGTCATCAAAGGCGTAACTCTTCCGATGTGGTGCCATCGCACCGAACCAATTAAATCTATCTCATATTATGTCATTCCCGTGTTCTCTCCCACCATGAGAGAATAGTAGTGACATCTAGATATGATTTTCTACTGAAGAACACACATGCTTTGTTTACTTTATATAATCTAAAATTCAACGGCTATTTTTGAAGTTACAAAGGAATTCAAGAAACAATTTGCACATAGATGGTAGAATAAGGGTTTTGGTCGGGTAGTAATTTGGTTTGCTGTACGGTAAGCAAAATCTCAAAACGACCCCCTCCCCCCCCCCCACACACGTGTGCGCAGAAGCTTGCCAAGCAAATATAACATCATTTTGAAAATTTTACTGCAAAAGCTTCATGTCCAAAAAAATACCTCTTCAAGCTAGTTAAAACAAACATTAACACATACCGTCACATAGTTGAGTGCATTATACTACGAGGAGTTGATGGTTTAAACCTCTCGTAACTTCCTTTTGGAAATAACTCCCCATCATCATCATACGAGATGGGATATAAAAATTATTACAAAAATAAAGAAATTACAGTGTATGTGATAAAAAATAATTAAAAAAAAGAGAATAGGTTTGGATGGAATACAAAAGATGTTAGTTTGTGATTAAGGTGGGTATGCAATATATGATACATACTTTCATCACTCTATCATAATATTTATGCATAAAAAGGTTTAAAGCATAAGTATGGTCAATAGGAAAAAACTATCTTAATTCGTTTGATAATTTTGATAACATTGAAGGGTATTTCCGGTAATAGTGGTTGACGTAAATCTCACTTCCCCTTTCTAATTTTGTTTTGGTTTAACCATTTCATGCGCCCACCACGACTTAAAACTTGCTAATTATGGGCACAATTTTTTACTACTCTTACAAAATATATTTGAGACATAAGTGCATTACCGAATAGAACAGCCATTTTGTGGGCCAAACACAAGTCTAAAAACTTCCAATTATTTATACTATTTTTAACTTCTTCATAATCCATTTTGTCGCTAAATATGTGCTATTTTTTATTTGTGTATATCATTCATTATGCTATGTTACATATTTGTGGTTCTACAAACATGTGTACATTGACAATTCTAGATTATGTATCCTTTTATGATATTATTGAAGGAAATATGCCCTAGAGGCAATAATAAAGTTATTATTTATTTCCTTATTTCATGATAAATGTTTATTATTCATGCTAGAATTGTATTAACCGGAAACATAATACATGTGTGAATACATAGACAAACATAGTGTCACTAGTATGCCTCTACTTGACTAGCTCGTTTATCAAAGATGGTTATGTTTCCTAACCATGGACAAAAGAGTTGTCATTTGATTAACGGGATCACATCATTTGGAGAATGATGTGATTGACATGACCCATTCCGTTAGCCTAGCACTTGATCGTTTACTATATTGCTATTGCTTTCTTCATGACTTATACATGTTCCTGTAACTATGAGATTATGCAACTCCGCTTTACGGAGGAACACTTTGGTGCTACCAAACGTCACAACGAATCGGGTGATTATAAAGGAGTACTACAGGTGTCTCCGAAGGTACATGTTGGGTTGGCGTATTTCGAGATTAGGTTTTGTCACTCCGATTGTCGGAGAGGTATCTCTGGGCCCTCTCGGTAATGCACATCACTATAAGCCTTGCAAGCAATGTAGCTAATGAGTTAGTTACGGAATGATGCATTACATAATGAGTAAAGAGACTTGCCGGTAACGAGATTGAACTAGGTATTGGATACCGATGATCGAATCTCGGGCAAGTAACATACCGATGACAAAGGGAACAACGTATGTTGTTATGCGGTTTGACCAATAAAGATCTTCGTAGAATATGTAGGAGCCAATATGGGCATCCAGGTTCCGCTATTGGTTATTGACTGAGAATAGTTCTAGGTCATGTCTACATAGTTCTCGAACCCGTAGGGTCCGCACGCTTAACGTTACGATGACAGTTTCATTATGAGTTTATAAGTTTTGATATACCGAAGTTTGTTCGGAGTCCCGGATGTGATCGGGGACATGACGAGGAGTCTCGAAATGGTCGAGACGTAAAGATCGATATATTGGACGACTATATTCGGAGTTCGGAAAGGTTCCGAGTGATTCGGGTATTTTTCGGAGTACCGGAGAGTTACGGGAATTCGCCGGGGAGTATATGGGCCTTATTGGGCTTGAGGGGAAAGAGAGAGGAGAGGTTGGGCGCCCCCCCAAGGCCTAGTCCGAATTGGACTAGGGGGAGGGGCTGCACCCTCTCCTTCCTTCTCTTCTCTTCCCCCTTTCCTTGACTCCTACTCCTACTACTTGGAAGGGGGGGGGGGAATCCTACTCCCGGTGGGAGTAGGACTCCTCCTTGGTGTGCCTCCTCCTAGGCCGGCCACCCCCTCCCTTGCTCCTTTATATACGGGGGCAGGGGGGAACCCTAGAACACACATGTTGATCTACGGATCGTTCCTTAGCCATGTGCGGTGCCCCCCTCCACCATATTCCACCTCGGTCATATCGTCGCGGAGTTTAGGCGAAGCCCTGCGCCGGTAGAGCATCATCATCATCGTCACCACGCCGTCGTGCTGACGGAACTCATCCCCGACACTTTGCTGGATCGGAGTCCGGGGATCGTCATCGAGCTGAACGTGTGCTAAACTCGGAGGTGCCATACGTTCGGTACTTGGATCGGTCGGATCGTGAAGACGTACGACTACATCAACCGCGTTGTCATAACGCTTCCGCTTACGGTCTACGAGGGTACGTGTGTTGGGGAACATAGTAATTTCAAAAAATTTCCTACGCACACGCAAGATCATGGTGATGGCATAGCAACGAGATGGGAGAGTATTGTCCACGTACCCTCGTAGACCGTAAGCGGAAGCGTTATGACAAGTTGCTATAGAACCTCGTAGGTCTATTGAGATAGACTGTACATATTGAGCAACAAGATCTATTGAGATAGATCAAGTTGCTATAGAACCTCGTAGGTCTTCCTGAGTATGGTCCGCACCAGAGTGGTACGGTAATCCTGTTCTGAAAGTCATGTTACTAGACCATGATAAACCTACGAACTATGAGGAAGCGATGATGAGTCCAGATTCCGCAAAATGACTGGAGACCATGAAATCTGAGATAGGATCCATGTATGAGAACAAAGTGTGGACTTTGGTGGACTTTCCCAATGATCGGCAAGCCATAGAAAATAAATGGATCTTCAAGAGGAAGACGGACATTGATAGTAGTGTTACTATCTACAAAGCTCGACTTGTCGCAAAAAGGTTTTTGACAAGTTCAAGGTGTTGACTACAATGAGATGTTCTCAACTGTAGTGATGCTTAAGTCTGTCCGAATCATGTTAGCAATTGCCACATTTTATGAAATCTGGCAAATGGATGTCAAAACTGCATTCCTTAATGGTTTTCTTAAAGAAGAGTTGTATATGATGCAACCAGAAGGTTTTGTCAATCCTAAAGGTGCTAACAAAATGTGAATGCTCCAGCGATCCATCTATGGACTGGTGCAAGCATCTCGGAGTTGGAATATACGCTTTGATGAGTTGATCAAAGCATATAGTTTCGTACAGACTTACGGTGAAGCCTGTATTTACAAGAAAGTGAGTGGGAGCACTACAACATTTCTGATAAGTATATATGAATGACATATTGTTGATCGAAAATAATGTAGAATTATTCTGCAAAGCATAAAGGAGTGTTTGAAAGGAGTTCTTTAAAAAAAGACCTCAGTAAAGCTACTTACATATTGAGCATCAAGATCTATTGAGATAGATCAAGACGCTTGATAAGTTTTTCAATAAGTACACTCTCCCCTCTCGTTGCTATGCCATCACCATGATCTTGCGTGTACGTAGGAATTTTTTTGAAATTACTACGTTCCCCAGCAGTGGCATCCGAGCCTGGTTTTATGCGTAGATGTCATATGCACGAGTAGAACAGAAGTGAGTTGTGGGCGATACAAGTCATACTGCTTACCAGCATGTCATACTTTGGTTCGGCGGTATTGTGAGACAAAGCGGCCCGGACCGACATTACGCGTACGCTTACGCGAGACTGGTTTCACCGTTACGAGCACTCGTGCTTAAAGGTGGCTGGCGGCTGTCTGTCTCTCTCACTTTAGCTGAATCGAGTGTGGCTACGCCCGGTCCTTGCGAAGGTTAAAACAGCACTAACTTGACAAACTATCGTTGTGGTTTTGATGCGTAGGTAAGAACGGTTCTTGCTAAGCCCGTAGCAGCCTCGTAAAATTTGCAACAACAAAGTAGAGGACGTCTAACTTGTTTTTGCAGGGCATGTTGTGATGTGATATGGTCAAGACGTGATGCTATATTTTATTGTATGAGATGATCATGTTTTGTAACCGAAGTTATCGGCAACTGGCAGGAGCCATATGGTTGTCGCTTTATTGTATGAAATGCAAATGCCCTGTAATTGCTTTACTTTATCACTAAGTGGTAGCGATAATCGTAGAAGCAATAGATGGCGTAAATGACAACGATGCTATGATGGAGATCAAGGTGTCGCGCTGGTGACGATGGTGATCACGACGGTGCTTCAAAGATTGAGATCACAAGCACAAGATGATGATGGCCATATCATATCACTTATATTGATTGCATGTGATATTTATACTTTATGCATCTTATCTTGCTTTGATTGACGGTAGCATTTTAAGATGATCTCTCACTAAATTATCAAGAAGTGTTCTCCCTGAGTATGCACCGTTGCGAAAGTTCTTTGTGCTGAGACACCACGTGATGATCGGGTGTGATAGGCTCTACGTTCAAATACAACGGGTGCAAAACAGTTGCACACGCGGAATACTCAGGTTAAACTTGACGAGCCTAGCATATAACAGATATGGCCTCGAACACGGAGACCGAAGGTCAAGCGTGAATCATATAGTAGATATGATCAACATATTGATGTTCACCGTTGAAACTACTCCATCTCACGTGACGATCGGACATGGTGTAGTTGATATGGATCACGTAATCACTTAGAGGATTAGAGGAATGTCTATCTAAGTGGGAGTTCTTAAGTAATATGATTTATTGAACTTAAATTTATCATGAACTTAGTCCTGGTAGTATTTTGCAAATTATGTTGTAGATCAATAGCTTGCGTTGTTGCTTTCATGTGTTTATTTTGATATGTTCCTAAAGAAAATTGTGTTGAAAGATGTTAGTAGCAATGATGCAGATTGGATCCGTGATCTGAGGTTTATTCTCATTGCTGCACAGAAAAATTATGTCCTTAATGCACCGCTAGGTGACAGACCTATTGCAGGAGCAGATGCAGACGTTATGAACGTTCGGCTAGCTCAATATGATGACTACTTGATAGTTTAGTGCACCATGCTTAACGGCTTAGAATCGGGACTTCAAGGACATTTTGAACGTCATGGACCATATGAGATGTTCCAGGAATTGAAGTTGATATTTCAAGGAAATACCCGAGTTGAGAGATATGACGTCTCCAACAAGTTCTATAGCTAAAAGATGGAGGAGAATCGCTCAACTAGTGAGCATGTGCTCAGATTGTCTGGGTACTTCAATCGCTTGAATCAAGTGGGAGTTAATCTTCCAGATAAGATAGTGATTGACAGAATTCTCTAGTCACCATCACTGAGTTACTAGAACTTCGTGATGAACTATAGTATGCAAACGATGACGAAAACGATTCCCGAGCTCTTCGTGATGTTGAAATCGACGAAGGTAGAAATCAAGAAAGAGCATCAAGTGTTGATGATTGACAAGACCACTAGTTTCAAGAAAAGGGCAAAGGGAAAGAAAGGGAAACTTCAAGTAGAATGGCAAACAAGTTGTCACTCCCGTGAAGAAGCCCAAAGCTAGACCAAAGCCTGAAACTGAGTGCTTACACTACAAAGGAAATGGTCACTGGAAGCGGAAATGATCCTGAACATTTGGTGAATAAGAAGGATGGCAAAGTGAACAAGGGTATATTTGATATACAGGTTATTGATATGTGCCTTACTAGTGTTTATAGTAGCCCCTGAATATTTGATACTTGTTCGGTTGCTAAGATTAGTAACTCGAAACAGGAGTTACAGAATAACCAGAGACTAGTTGAAGGGGAAGTGACGATAAATGTTGGAAGTAGTTACAAGATTGATATGATCATCATCGCACACTCCCTATACTTTCGGGATTAGTGTTAAACCTAAATAAATGTTATTTGGCGTTTGCGTTGAGCATGAATATGATTTGATCATGTTTATTGCAATACGGTTATTCATTTAAAGTCAGAGAATAATTGTTGTTCTGTTTACATGAATAAAACCTTCAAATGGTCATACACCCATTGAAAATAGTTTGTTGGATCTCGATCGTAGTGATACACATATTCATAATATTGATGCCAAAAGATGCAAAGTTAATAATGATAGTGCAACTTATTTGTGGCACTGCCGTTTGGGTCATATCGGTGTAAAGTGCATGAAGAAACTCCATAAAGATGGATTTTCGGAATCACTTGGTTATGAATCATTTGATGCTTGCGAACCGTGCCTTTTTGGCAAGATGACTAAAACTCCGTTCTCCGGAACAATGGAACAAGCTACTAACTTATTGGAAATAATACATACTGATGTATGCGATCCAATGAGTGTTGATGCTCGTGGCAAGTATCGTTATTTTCTGACCTTCACAATATGATTTGAGCAGATATGGGTATATCTACTTGATGAAACATAAGTCTGAAATAGTGAAAGGTTCAAAAAATTTCAGAGTGAAGTGGAAAAATCATCGTAACAAGAAAATAAAGTTTCTACGATCTGATCGCAGAGACGAATATTTGAGTTACGAGTTTGGTCTTCAATTAAAACAATGTGGAATAGTTTCACAGCTCACGCCACCTGGAACACCACAACGTTATGGTGTGTCCGAACGTCGTAACCGCACTTTATTGGATATGGTGCGATCTATGATGTCTTTTACTGATTTACCACTATTGTTTTTGGGTTATGCATTAGAGACAACTGCATTCATGTTAAAAGGGCACCATCTAAATCCGTTGAGACGACACCATATGAACTATGGTTTAACAGTAAACCTAAGTTGTCGTTTCTTAAAGTTTGAAGTTGCGATTCTTATGTGAAAAAGGTTTTCAACCTGATAAGCTCGAACCCAAATCGGAGAAGTGCGTCTTCATAGAATACCCAAAAGAAACTATTGGGTACACCTTCTATCACAGATCCGAAGGCAAAACATTCGGTTCTAAAGAATGGATCCTTTCTAGAGAAGGAGTTTCTCTCGAAAGAAGTGAGTGCGATGAAAGTAGAACTTGATGAGGTAACTGTACCTTCTCCTGAATTGGAAAATAGTTCATCACAGAAATCAGTTCCAATGATTCCTACACCAATTAGTGAGGAAGCTAATCATAATGATCATGAAGCTTCAGATCAAGTTACTACCGAACTTTGTAGATCTTCCAGATTAAGATCTGCACCAGAGTGGTACGGTAATCCTATTCTGGAAGTCATGTTACTAGACCATGATGAACCTACGAACTATGAGGAAGCGATGATGAGCCCAGATTCCGCAAAATGGTTTGAGGCCATGAAATCTGAGATCGGATCCATGTATGAGAACAAAGTGTTGACTTTGGTGGAGTTGCCCGATGATCGGCAAGCCATATTGTATTAATGGATCTTCAAGAGGAAGACAGATGCTGATAGTAGTGTTACTATCTACAAAGCTCGACTTGTTGCAAAAAGGTTTTCGACAAGTTCAAGGTGTTGAATACAATGAGATTTTCTCACTCATATCGATGCTTAAGTCTGTCCGAATCATGTTAGCAATTGCCACATTTTATGAAATCTGGGAAAAGGATGTCAAAACTGCATTCCTTAATGAATTTCTTAAAGAAGAGTTGTATATGATGCAACCAGAAGGTTTTGTCAATCCTAAAGGTGCTAACAAAATGTGCAAGCTCCAGCGATCCATCTATGGACTAGTGCAAGCATCTCAGAGTTGGAATATACATTTTGATAAGTTGAGCAAAGCATATAGTTTTGTACAGACTTACGCTGAAGCCTGTATTTACAAGAAAGTGAGTGGGAGCATTACATCATTTCTGATAAGTATATGTGAATGACATATTGTTGATCGGAAATAATGTAGAATTATTCTACAAAGCATAAAGGAGTGTTTGAAAGGATTTCTTTAAAAGAAAGACCTCAGTAAAGCTACTTATATATTGAGCATCAAGATCTATTGAGATAGATCAATACGCTTGATAAGATTTTCAATGAGTACATACCTTGACAAGATTTTGAAGTAGTTCAAAATGGAACAGTCAAAGAAAGAGTTCTTGCCTGTGTTGCAAAGGTATGAAATTGAGTAAGACTCAAATCCCAACCACGGCAGAAAATAGAAAAAAGAATGAAAGTCATTCCCTATGCCTCAGTCATAGGTTCTATAAAGTATGCTATGCTATGTACCAGACCTATTGTATACCTTGCTCTGAATTTGGCAAGGGAGTACAATAGTGATCTAGGAGTAGATCACTGGACATTGGTCAAGAATATCCTTAGTGGGGACTAAGGAAATATTTCTCGATTATGGAGGTGATAAAAGAGCCCGTCATAAAAGGTTACATCGGTGCAAGCTTTCACACCGATCCAGATGACTCAAAGTCTCAATCTGGATACATATTGAAAGTGGGAGCAATTGGCTAGAGTAGCTCCGTGAAGAGCATTGTAGACATAGAATATTTGCAAAATACATACGACTCTGAATGTGACAGATCCGTTGACTAAGCTTCTCTCACGAGCAAAACATGATCACACCTTAGTACTCTTTGGGTATTAATCACATAGCGATGTGAACTAGATTATTGACTATAGTAAACCCTTTGGGTGTTGGTCACATGACGATGTGAACTATGGGTGTTAATCATAAACAGATATGAATATTGGTGTTAAATCACATAGCGATGTGAACTAGATTATTGACTCTAGTGCAAGTGGGAGACTGAAGGAAATATTCCCTAGAGGCAATAATAAAGTTATTATTTATTTCCTTATTTCATGATAAATGTTTATTATTCATGCTAGAATTGTATTAACTGGAAACATAATACATGTGTGAATACATAGACAAACATAGTGTCACTAGTATGCCTCTACTTGACTAGCTCGTTTATCAAAGATGGTTATGTTTCCTAACCATGGACAAAAGAGTTGTCATTTGATTAACGGGTATCACATCATTAGGAGAATGATGTGATTGACATGACCCATTCCGTTAGCCTAGCACTTGATCGTTTACTATATTGCTATTGCTTTCTTCATGACTTATACATGTTCCTGTAACTATGAGATTATGCAACTCCCGTTTAACGGAGGAACACTTTGGGTGCTACCAAACGTCACAACGTAACTGGGTGATTATAAAGGAGTACTACAGGTGTCTCCGAAGGAACATGTTGGGTTGGCGTATTTCAAGATTAGGTTTTGTCACTCCGATTGTCGGAGAGGTATCTCTGGGCCCTCTCGGTAATGCACATCACTATAAGCCTTGCAAGCAATGTAGCTAATGAGAGTTACGGAATGATGCATTACATAATGAGTAAAGAGACTTGCCGGTAACGAGATTGAACTAGGTATTGGATACCGATGATCGAATCTCGGGCAAGTAACATACCGATGACAAAGGGAACAACGTATGTTGTTATGCGGTTTGACCAATAAAGATCTTCGTAGAATATGTAGGATCCAATATGGGCATCCAGGTTCCGCTATTGGTTATTGACCGATAATAGTTCTAGGTCATGTCTACATAGTTCTCGAACCCGTAGGGTCCGCACGCTTAACGTTACGATGACAGTTTCATTATGAGTTTATAAGTTTTGATGTACCGAAGTTTGTTCGGAGTCCCGGATGAGATCGGGGACATGACGAGAAGTCTCGAAATGGTTGATACGTAAAGATCGATATATTGGACGACTATATTCGGAGTTCGGAAAGGTTCCTAGTGATTCGGGTATTTTTCGGAGTACCGGAGAGTTACGGGAATTCGCCGGGGAGTATATGGGCCTTATTGGGCTTTAGGGGAAAGAGAGAGGAGAGGTTGGGCGCCCCCCAAGGCCTAGTCCGAATTGGACTAGGGGTAGGGGCTGCGCCCCCTCCTTCCTTCTCTTCTCTTCCCCCTTTCCTTGACTCCTACTACTACTACTTGGAAGGGGGGAATCCTACTCCCGGTGGGAGTAGGACTCCTCCTTGGTGCGCCTCCTCCTAGGCCGGCCACCCCCTCCCTTGCTCCTTTATATACGGGGGCGGGGGGCACCCTAGAACACACAAGTTGATCTACGGATCGTTCCTTAGCCGTGTGCAGTGCCCCCCTCCACCATATTACACCTCGGTCATATCGTCGCGGAGTTTAGGCGAAGCCCTGCGCCGGTAGAGCATCATCATCATCGTCACCATGCCGTCGTGCTGACGGAACTCATCCCCGACACTTTGCTGGATCGGAGTCCGGGGATCGTCATCGAGCTGAACGTGTGCTGAACTCGGAGGTGCCGTACGTTCGGTACTTGGATCGGTTGGATCGTGAAGACGACGACTACATCAACAGCGTTGTCATAACGCTCACACGGCCTCACGAGGGTACGTGGACAACACTCTCCCCTCTCGTTCCTATGCCATCACCATGATCTTGCATGTACGTAGGAATTTTTTTGAAATTACTACGTTCCCTAACAATTATGTGTTCTTATGTATCCTTTTATGTAGTATCTGATTCTAGAGTATAGAATTATCCATCTTAGGTGGAATTAAATAGATAATTCTAGATTGTACGAGATATCAAGTAGCTATTTGCCCTCAAATCCCGTAGTATGCTCTTGCTTGGTGGTTCCATGGGCTCATGCCTCTTATTTATTTTCATAAATGTCATGTTAATATACAATAGTATGTAGTATTCAAACTTCAATGAATTGTAATGTTACATGCCTAAGTTGTGTACCCTTCAAGAGATGCCAACAATTTGGCGTTTCCCTATCGAGTTTAAAGCCAATTCAGATTGCCCTTTAAAACCCACCCAACCAGGTAAAATTTATATTCTCATTGGCTAATTTCAAACTAAAAAAGTAGTACAACTCTACCAAATTGCTTCGATATGCAATCGTGGGACATCCTACTCGTGTACACTTTGACATTTATGGCTTGTGGCTCTTAATATAAAGATGTCTGGATGGGTCTCTTGATGCCTTAACTAGGGACTAGTCATCACCTATTTGTCAGCTGATGTAAACGATAAAAAAGGACCAAACCACATTTGTATTTTCTTCGGTTGGGAAATTTTATTGGCTAAAAATGAATCATCAAGGGCATACAAGCATAATGAGTACACACTGGCATAAGTAAGGTGCACACAACCAACACTAACACACGAACACAAAGAATCACACGGTAAAGAGCAGGATCATAAAGAACAATGTTATGCCTAGATGGATGAAAAGAAAAAAACTACAAAGCAATCACAATAACAATCGTTGGCTGAAATATAACAATGACCATCCACGCCAACTATATCATGACATATCAAAGACAAAAAGATAAGTTTTGCACTAGCAATGCCTCCAGGAACGTAACGCCACTTAATCGTTGTCGTTGCAAGATCGAAAACAGAGGGCCAGATCCTTAGTTTTCATCCTAACGAGCAAGTCCGAGCAAATATATATGAGCAATATCTTCAACATGGTACCAATGCAAAAACACTGACATTCCTAGGTAACCAATTAGTGTCAGACCTAGGTTCACCCCGAAACTCGAGAGTGGGTACTTGAGAAGCACCAATAAATTGAAGTCATCTACTATTATCTGAAGGAAATATGCCCTAGAGGCAATAATAAAGTTGTTATTTTATATTTCCTTATTTCATGATAAATGTTTATTATTCATGCTAGAATTGTATTAACCGAAACATGTGTGGATACATAGACAAAATACCGTGTCCCTAGTAAGCCTCAACTAGACTAGCTCGTTAATCAAAGATGGTTAAGTTTCCTAACCATAGACATGTGTTGTCATTTGATGAACGAGATCACATCATTAGGAGAATGATGTGATGGACATGACCCACTCATTAGCTTAGCATTATGATTGTTCAGTTTTATTGGTATTGCTTTCTTCATGTCAAATACATATTCCTTCGACTATGAGATTATGCAACTCCCATATATCGAAGGAATGCATTGTGTGCTATCAAACGTCACAACGTAACTGGGTGATTATAAAGATTCTCTACAGGTATCTTCGAAGGTGTTTGTTGGGTTGGCATAGATCAAGATTAGGATTTGTCACTCAGAGTATCGGAGTGGTATCTCTGAGCCCTCTTGGTAATACACATCATAAGAAGCCTTGCAAGAAATGTGACTAATGAGTTAGTTGTAGGATGATATATTAAAGAACAAGTAAAGAGACTTGCCAGTAACGAGATTGAACTGAGTATCAAGATACCGATGATCGAATCTCGGGCAAGTAACATACCGATGACAAAGGGAATAACGTATGTTGTCATAACGGTTCAACCGATAAAGGTATTTGTAGAATATGTGGGAGCCAATATGAGCATACAGGTTCCGCTATTGTTTATCGGCCGGAGACGTGTCTCGGTCATGTCTACATAGTTCTCGAACCCGTAGGGTCCGCGCGCATAACGTTCGATAACGATATTGTATTATATGAGTTGTGTGATTTGGTGACTGAATGTTGTTCAGAGTCCCGGATGAGATCACGGACATGACGAGGAGTCTCGAAATGGTTGAGAGGTAAATATTTATATATAGTACGATAGTATTCGGACATAGGAAGTGTTCCAGAGGGTACCAGGTACATATTGGAGTACCGGAGGGGTTACCGGAACCCCCCGGGAGAAGATATGGGCCATATGGGCCATAAGAGGGGAGCACACCAGCCCACAAGGGGTGGCACGCCCCTAGGCACGTGGCCGAATTGGAGAAGGAATAAGGGGGGGGTCGGCCCCCCTTCCTTTCTCTCTTCTCCCTTCCCTTTCTGCTCCGGTAAAATAAGGTAGGGGGCGCCTTGGCTGCCTCTCCTCCCCTCCCACCTATATATATGTGTCACACCCTGATTTTCATGCCACAACACATAAGTCAATAAATCATGCTAAAATGTGGTTTGACAAAAACTTTTGAGTGTTTTGTCTTTGCTTTGATTGAATGTTTGACTGATGTTTGCAAGTGCTCTAAAAATCAAATAAATTCTCCAACCCTTATATTCCTTCGCCTTGATCCAACAACCTTTCCCGATGATCATGCCATGTGTATAGGACATAAAGATAATTTCTTACAAAAATAATTTGGCCAAATAGTATTTTCAAAAACTAGTTTTCCAAAAAAAACCTGAATTGAGATTTGCACTGCAAGTACTTAATTAAGGGCAGTAAAAATCTTTCCAAAAATATATTTGACTCCTATTAGATATAGGATACTTGAACCAGAAGGACCAGAAGACTTGAAGACACTGAGGAACAGGCAAGCAGCCCTTTGACCATGTCTATGAAACCCTTTTTATGCATGTCATATAGCACCATATTGTTGTTGCAATGGAATCATGATGAGGTGGTAACAACCTTGATGGTTTGCCACCGTACTTCCTCGTTGATACTTGCATTGTGCATGACCCTACCTTCTTATGAGGGTTATGCCGGTGGGAGTAGATAGGATGCTAAAGTAGTGCTATGCAAAAAGGGACGGGAATATGCATGGTGATGGAGACAAAGTATTTTCAAAGGACTTTTCGAAAACCCCGTCGGGTGCCACTTATGCCCGAGGGAGATGATGAGATGGGTAACCACTTGATGACGAAGTGGTGTACCGAGGCAAGTGTGTGTGTTGTTTTCAAAACGGATTGGTTTAAGTTGCGACCGTTATTCCAACCTTACATGCGCAACCACTCTACCCTTATATGGGAAAGGGCATTATTGAGTACCTAGACCGATACTAGCTTGGAGCCTGCATTACTAGTGACGGGAGAGTTGTTGGTGCACTCTCTCGGGACGGGTCGTGCTGTAGGGCGGCCATGACCATTTTATGGGGCACCGGACACACCGTTGGTACCCCGTGCCAGTGGTATGTGATAAATATGGGAGCAAGGCTCCACGAAAATGTAATGTGAAATGTTGGGCACGGGGGTTACTGCCAATCGAGTGGACTCCATGTTAGTGTCGTCTAGGGAAAGGTAGTGATCGGGTTCTTACCCCGGGTACTTGAGGTATCGCGGGTCGTGGATGACACGGAAGTTCCCCGGATCTTGTGGGTACAGTGTGCAACCTCTGCAGAGTTTAAAACTATTCGAATAGCCGTGTCCACGGTCAAGGACAGTTGGGTAACCGCTCTTGGGCTACGTCCACTTGTTTACAAACAGTGTGTGTGTGTTGATAAAATGACTTGGGTCAAGTCAAGGGACTTGACATGATTGAGACGGGTTGGTGCCCACTCTATTTATGTTGATATCTGTAACCTGTCCTCATGGTTACTAGAATTCTCTTGATGCATGTCTTACAAGTTGTTGAACATGTCATTGCACTCAAAACTAGCTTTCTGCAAAAATTTACCTATATCATGCATTGTTGTATCTTGAACCAAAACATGGGTTGCTTGCGAGTACATTCAAAGTACTCATTGGCTTGCCACTGGTTATTTTATTGGCAAGGCATGAAAGAACAGGATGTGATGAAGAACATTTCGGTGACGATCATGCGAGCTAGGACGCTTCCCAGTCAGAATGCCTGTAGGGTTAAGGCAGATGGCATGGGTCCAAGTTATCGACGAAGATTTCCGCTGCGATGATATACTCAAGACTTGACCATAATGGTCCTACTTGTGTAAAACGGTATGTATGGATGTAAGACTCTTGCTATTCAGCTTCTGTGTGTTCAGTGAGCATTGATCTCTGGGATCACTTTGACACGCAGCATTCGGTGATCACGACTTATGAGTCGGGTCCCCACGAGCTGGTATCGAGCCAAGATGACTGTAGGAAGGCTTAGTTAGCATGGTCGTTAGTTAGGGTAAAACTATTTCCAAAACAACTACTAGTTTTCAAAACTATCTATACTTCTCTTCCCTTCTCAGTTTTTCGAAAACTAAGGTATACTTTCCTTATTGATCTCTTCCCCTTCAAAACCCTTGGTCGCTAGAACCCTTATGCCCCTGACCACTGGATTCCTTGTAATCCTCGTGGATAATCTAGAAGGAAGATGCCTTGCCAGACGTTCACCCATATCTCCCAAACACAAGATTGGCGACATCACAACAAGACGATACCAACAGAAGATACATCCTCGAGGAATGAGGACCTGTAGACCCAGGAGATGGTGACATCCTTGACACTGCCCCAAGATGATGCAACCTTAGACTACGATGATCAGGGCATAGGATATGCAAGATCATGATATACATCGCTAATAGAGTAACCCTGTCACTACCGTTGTTGTATCAGCAACCACCGATGGATGAGAACCTAGCCATTTGGTCCGCCTCACCATAGTGAGCAGGAAAACGGTTCTCCTCATTCCCCGCTCTTGGTGTCACTATTGTCATCAACGTAACCGACATGATGGACCTCTATTACGCCTTGATAATGTCATTGCATAAAGGATTACCTACCTGGTACCATCGATGGCTTAGAAGACAAAAAGGGATCGTCGTGATTAAGAAGACAATAGAAGACCAAGTCAATGCCGATTCGAGGAGCCACCTTCACCCCATCACTTCAACAAAGTAGAAGTTGTTGAAGAATCTTCAGCTCAACCCGGATTGTTTCATCGAACAACTACAAGAGACGAGCAACACCGAGGAATACTCGAAGATCGCATGAGGCACAAGGCACGACTCATCGAGTCCGAGAACCCTAGGGTAGGATGAGTCGTGTACCCCTATGCGCAGTCGAGTCCGTATGATAGTTCGAATAGAACCATGATTGTGTGTTGCTTGTTTTTATTTGTTTGTGTTTTGATATAGGTCGCACTTTTGCCCTAGGCGACAAGCATGTGACTATATCACCTTCCTCACCTTGTTTCTTTTGTTTGGCCCTCTTTGCACCTGTTTGTTTGCACTAGCACTATAGAACCCCCTTTAGGCATTCCCCTCCTCTATGCTGCTTTTCCCTCTCATCTCTTTCCTCAAATGAAGACAAGCAAGACAATATGCACCAATGATTCCACGTCGGCGAGCAACAAGCACTGAAGACTTTTGCTACAACCTCCTCGACCAAGTACAACCCCGTATGTTTACACCTCAAGATTAGACACCCATTCCTAGACCCTTCAAGACTTCATAAGATACCCCAGATCGAATCCTTAACCATGTGCTTAACCCACAGAATTGCAAGAGAACCTGTTAAGCCTCCGTCACCTTGCTTATCACTGGGTTCACTAGGGAACTAGTGGACATAGTGGACGAGCACATTATCATCCTAAGATAGCACCAAAACTGACAATGCCATAGGGAAGACCAATTTAAGGATATAGGAACAGAGGACAAATGACTTGATGAGTTTATATCAATGACTTTGAGGAATTATCCGAGACTCTTTGGTGGATTATAAGGCTACCATGTTGGTAGATGAACTTGGTGGGATCATGAGTATAGATCAGCATAGCTTTCGTTACCCCTGAGTAAATTGGATTTATTAGGATAATTGTAGGTATTTGGATTTAACTTAGCCATGGGGTATTGATAGGAGACAGTTGATATTACGTAAATGACTTGGGGGAACATGTAGGAATTCTCGTTGGATAAGAGATTTGGATTTAAATAGGTAATCCTACTGGAGTATAGGTGGTGAGTAAGTCTACATGGTTCAGAGTAAATTGGGTTTAGACTGATGATCTCAATCATGATACCATGTTTCTCGGTGGACGATAAACTACGAGATTGGATTAATTGTCGGGGTTGATTTAGGGATCTATATACGCCTGACTTTGGAGTTTACTCGACCATGGTAATGGAAATTGGTGGACTGACTATAGTAAGGTTGGACCTTTTCAAGGATTATAGAATTAGAGGATATTAGAAGGTCTTGTGGAACACCATAAACATTGGATTTGTAGAATTAAATGGAAGTTAATGGGTTGTTGGAGTTGATTCATAGGAAGGAAACAAGATTTTGGAGTGGCTTACGACGTGTTTCCTCAGGATAGAGGTGCTTTATCTTGGACCTTGGAATAATAGGATGAGCACTTGGGTTATCCTATTTTATTCTAGCTTGGAAGCTTGTATGCTCTACCCATGGATTTTTAGGGGTAGCCACACACATGAGTTTGGGGATTGTAGACATGTATGATTTTGTTAGACATCCTCTTGGGAGCCATGAGGATATGAATCACATGAGTGATGATTGGAGTTGACCTATGCAAAATGATGCTATCGGTGATATGATGTGATTTGTTTAAAGGACTAGATAGGCTATTGGCATCTCAGAAACCGTGCTTAAAGATAAAATGATAAATGTTCACTCGCACACTAGAATCCTTGAAACCCTTAAGCCCTACCAAGCCACAACATGGTCCGACCATGACCGAGGGCCTTGACACTAGATCTAGAACCACCTTGGCCCACACTCAACAAGACCACCACTAACTCCCCAGCCTACTTTATGTACCCCGTGAAAAACGTCTTCATGGAGCACTTAGACAAGATAGTTGTCATCATTACTTGGTGACCTACTTGTCTACCCGAAGGCGGAAGAAAGACCGTTCAGCTGGTCAGGGAACATCTGAAGACCACCATGTC
This sequence comes from Aegilops speltoides, assembly GCA_021437245.1. Taxonomy (NCBI): domain Eukaryota; kingdom Viridiplantae; phylum Streptophyta; class Magnoliopsida; order Poales; family Poaceae; genus Aegilops; species Aegilops speltoides. The sequence goes on from CM038143.1 coordinate 66,321,777, forward strand.
AAGGAAGAAGAACTGCACCAACCACCATCGTCAAGAAGTAAACCTCCGCGTCAAAGACCAGGTGTATCTACGGGCCACTTCCCTCTAAGGAACCAAGCATTTCCATGACAAGGAGACCCACACCAAGATTCATTGGCCCCCTTCGAGATCACTCCAAGATTTAACAACCTCCTTTGAGATCACTACGAGACGAAGAGAAGACAGTTACCAGCTGGAGTTGCCACCTGAGTTACCTGATGTGCACAACACTTTCCATGCATCACAACCCCGGAAGTGTTTCCAACCTCCTAACTTACCCGATCTCTACGAGGGCATTGACCACCGAGCCATCGACCCCTAGCCCAATCTAACCTACCGCGAGCTACCCACTAGCAACCTGGATCAAGAAGAGTGTCATACACGAAGCCACACCATCAAGTACTTCAAGCTCAATGGAGCACTACACTGAAGCAGAAGCGACATGAGGACTTGAAGACTACCCCAGATCCAAGTTTCTGTAACCCTTCCGCGCCTAGTTTGGGAATCTCGGGGACGAGATTCTTGTAAGGGGGGCAGGTCTGTCACACCCTGATTTTCATGCCATAACACTTAAGTCAATAAATCATGCTAAAATGTGGTTTGACAAAAACTTTTGAGTGTTTTGTCTTTGCTTTGATTGAATGTTTGACTGCTGTTTGCAAGTGCTCTAAAAATCAAATAAATTCTCCAACCCTTATATTCCTTTCCCTTGATCCAACAACCTTTCCCAATGATCATGCCATGTGTATAGGACATAAAAATAATTTCTTACAAAACAAATTTGGCCAAATAGTATTTTCAAAAACTAGTTTTCCAAAAAAAACCTGAATTGAGATTTGCACTGCAAGTACTTAATTAAGGGCAGTAAAAAATCTTTCCAAAAATATATTTGACTCCTATTAGATATAGGATACCCAGAAACCACAAATATATAATTTTAAAAGTTATTTTCCTATTTTATTTAAAAGCTTTTTCTTAAGGCCAGAAATGGTCTTTAATAGGGAAAAATTATTTTATTGTTTTAAAAATATTTGACAAAAATCAGGGAAACTCAGTGGACATATATTGTCCATGTATAAGAGTTTCAAGACATGGTCATGTTCAAAATATTGGTCAAATCCCTCAAAAACCCTTTCTGGATATTTCAAGCTTTTGAAATATTTACAAAGGAAATACTCTCCAAAAATTACAAGAAAATTCTATCATGTCACATATGACATATTTGGTGATCTTGCCAAGTATCATGTCTTGGAGAACAATATAACATCATCAAATCCTCTCAAAACCATTTCTGTCCATTTTGAAGTTTGAGCAACTTTACATTGCCAAACATGTCCAAATGTTCTCAAACATTGTGAACTTGCTCAAATGGTCTAATAATTAATCTAGACCAAATGGCACAAGTTGGAGAACAAGTTAACTTGATCAAAGTGCCCCAAAACCCTTCCTGTCCAGAACCAAATTTGAACAACTCTAAATTAGCAAATTTCTCCTTTTTATCTCAACTTTTGTGGGCATGTTCAGAACCTCAAATGATGACACTACACTAAGTGGTGCATCAAGGAGAATTGATTTGCACGACTAAATCTTGGTAAAGCCATTTCTGCTAATTTCTAGGGTTTACCAAAGTTGCATTGTCAACTTCCTCCAAATGAGCTCCAACTTGGTGATCAACCCCATTTCTATATGACACTCGACCCTGTTAATCTTCATATCATTTGGAATCCATTTGCTTGCCCAAACCACCATCAAACACCTTCTGGCAGAAATTCAAAATGCATGTTCTGGCCATTTCCACTAATCTCCATGAGCTAATCTTTCTCCCACAGCACCATCTGGTCCTCATCTAACCACTGCATCTTTCCCTGCCCGAGGAGCCATGATGATGGGGGTGAAAATCTCTTTTTCCCTCTCTGGTCAGCACCATTTCTCTCTCTCTCAACCTCCCTCCTCACTCTAGTGGATCCCCAGGGCATCCAATGCCATATCCACATTGTTTACTCCCCCCTTGCAACCACCAGACACAAGTGGACGCGAGGGTGCGCGCAAAAGCATGGTGCCGCCATTTGCATGCTCTGAGCGCTGGCATGCGTTCGACCGCTGACGCTTGCGTCCCCGACCACCTCGAGCCTCCCCCTCGCGCCAGTCGAGGTGCCTCGACATCCGCAACATGCCACGCCCCTGGGCCCCTCCTCCTTCTCCCTCCTGCTGCCTCCTTTCGCACGCGCGCCGGCCACCCGAGAGCTCCAATGGGCATGCTCACACGCGCGCTGCCCTGACGCTCCCCCGCTCCTTCTCTCCCTTCCCCTGGCCGTAGACCATGCCCAGGAAGACCCCCGACTTGAAGCTAAACTCTCCCGTGGCCTCTAGCAACGGCTACGGCCTCGCCGGCGCACGGCCCCGCAGTGCACCTCGCCCCCTTCTATTTCAGGCCACCCCCGAGCCTCCTCTCTACTCCTTTGCCTCTCTGTCCCTCCTGTGAACCCCCTGAACCAACCCACTCCCCTCCTCGCGCTCTCCATCTCCCTCCTAGGCCGGAGCCGAGCCGCCGGTCGCTGCTCAAATCCACAGGCCTCGACCCCTCTCTCTCCCCCCTGGATAGCTCCGCACCCTCTTGTCACCACCACGAGCCCTCCCCTTGCCGCTTTTCGTCCCTAGGAGCATCGCATGCTCGAAGCCGAACATGGCCGATGGCCTCCTCCGCGGTCGCCCAGGCCGTCGCCGCCACGGCTCTCCTCGGCAAGCGAGTTGTACACCGATGGATGCGGCTCATCCTCCTGAGCACGCCGGTGGGCGGGGCATGGCAGGAGACGCCCTGTAGCGCCAGCAGCCGGCGTTGAACGCCTCCTCTGTCTCCCGTCGCGCCTGCGCGGGAGGTTGAGGACGAGCCTGCCAGCGGGCCCCGCGTGTCGGCCGGCCAACGAGGATGAGCCGCTGACGGGTGGGCCCCATTCCGGTTAAGTGGAGACGGGCTCTGCTGCTGCCGCCTTCGCTCGGGGAAGGTGTATTCGCCCCGAGTACGCCTCCTGCGTCGACAGCCCAGCAAGAGCGTGAGCCGGGCCGGCCCAAGCATCGCCCGCTATGCCTCGCCCAGTGCGTGGCCCAGATCCAACCCGTTTGGGTAAAAATCTTTTCCTTTTCTTTTCTGTACAGTTTGTAAAATCCGTAAATAAATCAAATTAGCTCCAAATTTGATGATTCAAATTTCTAGTGACTCCATAAATCATGCTCTACCTGTTGGTGCAACATGCACATTTTTCCAGAGACTTCTTCTTCATAAATATTCATCAAATCCTACTTTTCCTATTTCTGTGGTGAACTTTAGAAAATCATAGAGAGCTCAAGATTGATCCAAATGCCATGATTCAAATCCCTAGATACTTCTAAATTCATAACCTAGTTTATGAACATTTTTGTTGATACTTTTTGTATCACCTCAAATAATGGTCTATTTCTTCATGTATAGCCAACTTTGCAAAATCATAGGATATTCATTTGAACTCCAAATCCAGTGAAACCAACTCCTAGATGCTTCTAAAATCATGCTTTGTCAAATGGGTGCCTCTGCCCATTTTTCAAAATAATGTTTCTATACACTTCTTGCAAATCCATTAATCCCTTGACTCCATCATATTGAAATGTTCAGAGATATCCATTGATCCACTTTCAATGAAATCACCTTGGTCATTCCTCATATGACCAGAGGTATCCTAGAAAAGTCCAACTCACATTTTAGAGCACTTTTACTTTTGCCTTGTTGTGTTGCTTATTGTGTTTGTTTCCGATGTTAGTTGACGAAGTAGACGGAGTACTTGGAGAAGGACCAGAAGACTTGAAGACTCTGAGGAACAGGCAAGCAGCCCTTTGACCATGTCTATGAAACCCTTTTTATGCATGTCATATAGCACCATATTGTTGTTGCAATGGAATCATGATGAGGTGGTAACAACCTTGATGGTTTGCCACCGTACTTCCTCGTTGATACTTGCATTGTGCATGACCCTACCTTCTTATGAGGGTTATGCCGGTGGGAGTAGATAGGATGCTAAAGTAGTGCTACGCAAAAAGGGACGGGAATATGCATGGTGATGGAGACAAAGTATTTTCAAAGGACTTTTCGAAATCCCCGTCGGGTGCCACTTATGCTCGAGGGAGATGATGAGATGGGTAACCACTTGATGACGAAGTGGTGTACCGAGGCAAGTGTGTGTGTTGTTTTCAAAATGGATTGGTTTAAGTTGCGACCGTTATTCCAACCTTACATGCGCAACCACTCTACCCTTATATGGGAAAGGGCATTATTCAGTACCTAGACCGATACTAGCTTGGAGCCTGCATTACTAGTGATGGGAGAGTTGTTGGTGCGCTCTCTCGGGACGGGGTCGTGCCAGGTAGGGCGGCCATGACCATTTTTATGGGGAACCGGACACACCGTTGGTACCCCGTGCCAGTGGTATGTGATAAATATGGGAGCAAGGCTCCACGAAAATGTTATGTGTAATGTTGGGAACGGGGGTTACTGCCAATCGAGTGGACTCCATGTTAGTGTTGTCTAGGGAAAGGTAGTGATCGGGTGCTTACCCCGGGTACTTGAGGTATCGCGGGTCGTGGATGACACGGAAGTTCCCCGGATCTTGTGGGTACAGTGTGCAACCTCTGCAGAGTGTAAAACTATTCGAATAGCCGTGTCCACGGTCAAGGACAGTTGGGTAACCGCTCTTGGGCTACGTCCACTTGTTTACAAATCGTGTGTGTGTGTTGATAAAATGACTTGGGTCAAGTCAAGGGACTTGACATGATTGAGATGGGTTGGTGCCCACTCTATTTATGTTGATATCTCAGAACTCTGTCCTCATGGTTGCTTGAATTCTCTTGATGCATGTCTTACAAGTTGTTGAACATGTCATTGCACTCAAAACTAGCTTTCTGCAAAAATTTACCTATATCATGCATTGTTGTATCTTGAACCAAAACATGGGTTGCTTGCGAGTACATTCAAAGTACTCATTGGCTTGCCACTGGTTATTTTATTGGCCAGGCATGAAAGAACAGGATGTGATGAAGAACACTTCGGTGACGATCATGCGAGCTAGGATGCTTCCCAGTCAGAATGCCTGTAGGGTTAAGGCAGATGGCATGGGTCCAAGTTATCGACGAAGATTTCCGCTGCGATGATATACTCAAGACTTGACCATAATGGTCCTACTTGTGTAAAACGGTATGTATGGATGTAAGACTCTTGCTATTCAGCTTCTGTGTGTTCAGTGAGCATTGATCTCTGGGATCACTGTACACGTGCATTCGGTGATCACGACTTATGAGTGGGGGTCCCCACAATATGTGAGGAAAGGGCGCCTAGAACACACAACATCAATTATTAGCCGTGTGCGGCGCCCCCCCTCCACAGTTTACACCCCCGGTCATATTCTGGCGGTGCTTAGGCAAAGCCCTGCGCGAATCACTTCACCATCACCGTCACCCTGTCGTTGTGCTGACAGAACTCATCTACTTCCTCGACACCTTTGCTGGATCAAAAGGATGAGGGACGTCATCAAGCTGAACGTGTGTAGAACTCGGAGGTGTCGTACGTTCAGTACTTGACGGGTCGGAGCTAGAAGAAGTTCGACTACATCAACCGCGTTGACAAACGCTTCTGCTTACGGTCTATGAGGGTACGTATACACACTCTCCCCCTCTCGTTGCTATGCATCTCCTGGATAGATCTTGCATGAGCGTAGGAATTTTTTTGAAATTGCATGCTATGTTCCCCAACAGTGGCATCCGAGCCAGGTCTATGCGTAGATGACATGCACGAGTAGAACACAAAGAGTTGTGGGCGGTGATTGTCATACTACTTACCACCAATGTCTTATTCTGATTCGGCGGTATTGTTGGATGAAACGGCCCGGACCAACCTTACATGACCATGTTCATGAGACCGGTTCCACCGATAGACATGGAACTAGTTTTGCATAAAGGTGGCTGGCGGGTGTCTGTTTATCCTACTTTAGTTGAATCGAATTTGACTGCGGCCGGTCCTTGTTGAAGGTTAAAACAACAAACTTGATAAATCACCGTTGTGGTTTTGTGCCGTAGGTAAGAACAGTTCTTGCTAGAAGCCCATAGCAGCCATGTAAAACTTGCAACAACAAAGTAGAGGACGTCTAACTTGTTTTTGCAGGGCATGTTGTGATGTGATATGGTCAAGACATGATGTGATATACGTTATTGTATGAGATGATCATGTTTTGTAAAAGTTATCGGCAACCGATAGGAGCCTTATGGTTGGCTCTTTATTGTATGAAATGCAAACACCATGTAATTGCTTTACTTTATCACTATGGGTAGCGATAGTTGTAGATGCAATAATTGGCGAGATGACCACGACGCAACAATGGAGATCAAGGTGTCGAGCCGGTGACAATGGAGATCATGACGATGCTTTGGAGATGGAAATCAAAGCACACGATGATGATGGCCATATGATGTCACATATTTGGATTGCATGTGATGTTTATATTTTATGCATCTTATTCTGCTTAGTACGATGGTAGCATTATAAGATGACCCCTTAACAAAATTTCAAGGTATAAGTGTTCTTCTTGAGTATGCACCGTTGCTACAGTTCATCACGCTGAGGCACCACGTGATGATCGGGTGTGATAGGCTCTATTTTCACATACAACGGGTGCAAGACAGTTTTGCACATGCAGAATACTCGGGTTAAAATTGACGAGCCTAGCATGTACAAACATGGCCTCGGAACATTGGAGGCCGAAAGGTCGAATGTGAATCATATAGTAGATATGATCAACATAGAGATGTTCACCATTGATGACTACTCCATCTCACGTGATGATCAGACATGGTTTAGTTGATTTGGATCACGTATCATTTAGATGACTTGAGGGATGTCTATCTAAGTGTGAGCTATTAAGTAATTTGATTAATTGAACTTAATTTATGATGAACTTAGTCTTGATACTATTTGCATATCTATGTTGTAATTTTAATGTGTTCCTAGAGAAAGCTAAGTTGAAAGATGATGGTAGCAACTACATGGACTGGGTCCATAACTTGAGGATTATCCTCATTGCTGCACAGAAGAATTATGTCCTTGATGCACCGCTAGGTGAAAGGCCTGCTGCAGGAGCAGATGCTAATGTTTTGAACGTCTGGCAAGCTCGATCTGATGACTACTCGATAGTGCAATGTGTCATGCTTTACGGCTTAGAATCGGGACTTCAAAGACGTCATCATGGAGCATATGAGATGTTCCAAGAGTTGAAGTTAATATTTCAAGCAAATGCCCGAGTTGAAAGATATGAAGTCTCCAACAAGTTCTATAGCTGCAAGATGGAGGATAACAGTTCTGTCAGTGAAAACATACTCAGAATGTTTGGATATCATAATCACTTGACTCAGCTGGGAGTTAATCTTCGAGATGATAGTGTTAGTGATAGAGTTCTTCAATCATTGCCACCAAGCTACAAAGGCTTCGTGATGAACTATAATATGCAAGGGATGGAGAAGACTATTCCCGAGCTCTTCGCATTGCTCAAAGTTGCGGAGGTACAAATCAAGAAGGAGCATCAAGTGTTGATGGTTAACAAAACCACTAGCTTCAAGAAAAAGGGCAAGGGAAAGAAAGGGGACTTCAAGAAGAATGGCAAGCACGTTGCCACTCCCGGGAAGAAGCCCAAAGCTGGACCCAAGCCTGAAAGTGAGTGCTTCTACTACAAAGGGACTAGTCACTGGAAGCGGAACCGCCCCAAGTATTTGGCGGATAAGAAGGATGGCAAAGTGAACAAAGGTATATATGATATAAATGTTATTGATGTGTACCTTACTAATGCTCGTAGTAGCGCCTAGGTATTTGATACTGGTTCGGTTGCTCATATTTGTAACTCGAAACAAGAGCTACGGATTAAACGAAGATTGGCTAAGGACAAGGTGACGATGCGCGTCGAGAATGGTTCCAAGGTCGATGTGATCGCCGTCGCACGCTACCTCTACATCTACGTTCTGGATTAGTTTTAGACCTGAATAATTGTTATTTGGTGCCAGCGTTGAGCATGAACATTATATTTGGATCTTGTTTAGTGCGAGGCGGTTATTCATTTAAATCAGAGAATAATGGTTGTTCTATTTGTATGAGTAATATCTTTTATGGTCATGCACCCTGGAAGAGCTTATCAGGATACCCAAATCGAAGAAGTGCATCTTCATAGGATACCCTAAGGAAAAAATTGGGTACACCTTCTACCACAGATCCGAAGGCAAAATCTTTGTTGCCAAGAATAGAACCTTTCTAGAGAAAGAGTTTCTCTCGAAAGAAGTGAGTGGGAGGAAAGTAGAACTTGATGAGGTAATTGTACCTTCTCTCAATTTGGAAAGTAGCTCATTAGAGAAATCCGTTCCCGTGATGCCTACATCAACTAGAGAGGAAGCTAATGATGATGATCATGAAACTTCAGATCAAGTTACTACTGAACCTTGTAGGTCAACCAGAACATGATCTACACCAGAGTGGTATGGTAATCCTGTTCTGGAAGTCATGTTACTAGACCATGGTGAAGCTACGAACTATGAAGAAGCTATGATGAGCCCAGATTCCGATAAATGGTTTGAGGCCATGAAATCTGATACATCTCCAATGTATCTATAATGTTTGATTGTTCCATGCTATTATATTATCATTCTAGGATGTGTTACAATCATTTTATACTCATTTTATATCATTTTTGGTACTAACCTATTGACATAGTGCCTAGTGCCAGTTGCTGTTTTCTGCATGTTTTTTACATCGCTGGAAATCAATACCAAACCGAGTCCAAACGCAGTGAAACTTTTTGAGGATTTTTTTTGGGCCAGAAGACATCCAGTGGGCAAAGAAAGCACCCGGGGGATGCCCCGAGGGGGCAGCACCCACCAGGGCACGCCTGGAGGCCCAGGCGCGCCCAGGTGGGTTGTGCCCACCTCGGGTGCCCCTGAACTGCCTCTTTGCTCTATAAATACCCCAATATTCCAGAAACCCTAGGAGAGTCGACGAAAATCAACTCCAGCTTCCGTAGAATCCAAAACCACCAGATCCAATCTAGACACCATGACGGAGGGGTTCACCACTTCCATTGGTGCCTCCCCGATGATGCGTGAGTAGTTCTTTGTAGACCTACAGGTCGGTAGTTAGTAGCTAGATGGCTTCCTCTCTCTCTCTCTCTCTCTCTCTCTCTCGATTATCAATACAATGGTCTCTTGGAGATCCATATGATGTAAGCCTTTTTTGCGATGTGTTTGTTGGGATCCGATGAACTTTGAGTTTATGACCAGATCTATGTTTTTATCCATGAAAGTTATTTGAGTCTTTTTTGATCTCTTATGTGCATGATTGCTTATAGCCTCGTATTTCTTCTCCGATATTTGGGTTTTGTTTGCCAACTTGATCTATTTATCTTGCAATGGGAGAGGTGCTTTGTGATGGGTTCGATCTTATGGTGCTTGATCCCAGTGACAAAAGGGGAAACAACACGTACGTATCGTTGCTATTAAGGATAACAAGATGGGGTATATTTCTACATAAATAGATCTTGTCTACATCATGTCATCTTTCTTATTGCATTACTCCATTTTTCCACAAACTTAATACACTAGATGCATGCTGGATAGTGGTCGATGTGTGGAGTAATAGTAGTAGATGCAGGCAGGAGTCGGTCTACTAATATTGGACGTGATGCCTATATAATAATCATTTCCTGGATATCATCATGATTATTTGAAGTTCTATCAATTTCCCAACAGTAATTGTTTTCCCACGGTTTGCTATTTTTCTCGAGAGAAGCCACTAGTGAAACCTACGGCCCCCGGGTCTTTTTTCATCATATTTGCTTTTGCGATCTATTTTCCTTTGCATTTATTTTCAGATCTATTAAACCAAAAATACAAAAGTACCTTGCTGCAATTTATTTGTTCCGCGATCTATTTATCCTATCTACCACTTTTATCTCATGTTATTTGCCTATCTTGAGGCGTCGTTCCCGAAAGGGATTGACAACCCCTTTAACACGTCGGGTTGTGAGTATTTGTTATTTGTGTGCAGGTGTTGTTTATGTGGTGTGAGGAGGTTCTCCTACTCGTTCCATGAACTTGGTCTCAAAACTGAGGGAAATACCTACCGTCGCTATACTGCATCATCCCTTCCTCTTTGGGGAAATACCGACGTAGTTCTAGCAGACATCAAAAGGAATTTCTGGCGCCGTTGCCGGGGAGGATCTTCAACATCAACCAGGTTCCTAATCAAAAATCTCATCTCCTCGCAATTTACATTATTTTCCATTTGCCTCTCGTTTTCCTCTCCCCCACTTCACAGAAATTCGCCGTTTTATTCGCACTCTTTTTCGTTCGCCGTTTTCTCTTCAGATCTTTTATTTGCTTGAACTTGTCACCATGAGTGATTTTGGTATGGCAGAAATAGATGATGGCCTAACTCCTAAAATGGAGCGTACGGGTAATCTGGATGGCAAAACTTTTGTCTTGGGGCAAAGGAATTTTATGGGAAAAGAACATATCCAAGAATTTTTTAATTGTGTCAGAAAATTAAGTCTCGATGATATTCCTATACTTAAAAGGACTTAATCTTATGCGGAAGCTATTTCGGCACTTGTTTTGAAACTTGAAACTAGATTTATTCGTACTCATCCTAACTTGCAAAGATTGTTCTATGAGTTGCCTGTTATAAAGGATCCTAAAGCTAAAAAGTTAGCCACTCTTGTTTTGATGAATGAATTTGACTACATAATTCGGGAAGCTAGGTAAATCTTTCATTTTTATGGTATGAATCGTGAAAAACCCGTGATTGATGAAATTCTTTATAATAGTGATTATGCTTTAAGACATTTGCTTGGGGATAACCAAATCTTTGATGAGAATCTTAAGAAGCAAGTCCCTGTTTTAGATATGATCCAACAAGTTTTTAATGATGTTAATCAACACTATTCTCGGATCACTGCCAGGAATCAAAGGGGTTATGATAAAAAGCAACTTGATAGTGCTAAGGTTTCCATGGACAATGTGTTTTATGTTTTATTTACAAAACCTCCCGACACAAATACATCCAAGGAAAACAAGGATAAGGGTGACAAAACTTAGATCCTACGTGTTATGCCTAGCTAGGGGCGTAAAACGATAGCGCTTGTTGGGAGACAACCCAATGAATAAAATTTATTTTTGCTTTACGTTCTTGTGTGTTAGCACAATTATGCTACTGTTATGATTGTGTTTTTTGTGTTTTAATTAGTGTTTGTGCCAAGCAAGGCCTTTGGCTTGATTTGGGTGAAAGTTGATTTGATCTTGCTGAAAAACAGAAACTCATTTACTCACTTAAATAGTTTTAGTAAATCACAGAAACGTGATTTTGAGTTGATTCTTTTTGTAGAAGATTCATATACCAATTACACAGGTTTTCCTAATTTCTCAAGGTTTTTTGGGTTACAGAAGTATTCTAAATATCCATAATGCTTCAGACTGTTCTGTTTTTGACAGATTCCATTTTCTTTGCATTGTGTGCTTGTTTTGATGATTCTATGGTTTTCTTTGATGATTTTTTTCCATAGAGAAGTTGGAATACAGTAGATATAATGCAAAAACAGAATAATAATAGGTTTGCAACAGTACTTGTAGTAGTGGTTTGTTTTCTTATACTAACGGATCTCACGAAGGTTTTGTTGGAGTTTTGTGTAATTGAAGTTTCCAAGTTTTGGGTGATCTTACGATGGATGAAGGAATAAGGATTAGTAAAAGGCTAAGCTTGGGGATGCCCGAGGCACCCAAGATAACATTCAAATAAGTAGCAAGCAACTAAGCTTGGGGATGCCCCCGAGTGGCATCCCCGCTTTCTTCTAACAACCATCGGTATTTTACTTGAAGCTATATTTTTATTTGTCATATAGTATGAGTTTTGCTTGGAGCATCTTGTATGATATGAGTCTTTGCTGTTTTTCTTTGTGTTCTAAGTCTTGAATCCTTTTTGGACACAACTTTTTGAGAGAGCCAAAATTATGCTATGATTGCTCCTATGCTTCACTTAAATTTTTAGAGCCGTGGATTTGCTCTAGTGCTTCACTTACATCTTTTTGAGCACGGTGTGCTTTGTTATTTTTGAAGAAATGCTCTCATGCTTCACTTAGATTTATTTGGGAGTTAGTAAAATTTTAAGAAATTCTCTCTTGCTTCACTTAGATTATTTTGAGAGAAAGAAAAATTATGCTCATGTTCTTCACTTAAATTTGTTTGAGCTTATCAAAAGCAACATATGAAAATATCCCAAAGTGATAGATATCCAGGGAGGATATAATAAAAACTTTCATGGAGATCATTGGACAAAATAAACTTGATTCTTTGTAATGGTTTTGAGATATGACGATATGATATGTGAGTCATGTTGATGAGTAATTGTGCTTTAGTAAGAATATTGATGTTAAGGTTTGCGATTCCCTATGCAAGCACGAAAGTCAATAGTTATGCAATGAAATTTATATCCTACTTGTGGTGCATTATTCGGTGTTACTTATGCTTAATGCTTGGGTACGAGATTTTTCCCTTTTTGGTTGGTCGCTTCTCAATATCTTTGCTAGCCTTCATTTTGCACTAAGTATGATCACTACTTGTGCATCCAAAACCCTTTAAACCAGTTTTGCCTTATGAGTCCACTATACCTACCTATATGCGGTATTTCCATGCCGTTCTAAGCAAATTTGCATGTGCCATCTCTAATTTTCAAATAAGTTTCTCCTTTGTGTGCTCTACCGCTCGCGAGGTGGTGAAGGGTGACCAATATTTTCCATGCTAAATGTGTTATTCTCACGATGAGTGTTTATTCACTTGTCATTGCACGAGAGTACGGCTAAGGTATTAGGGATGCCTAGTCCCGAAATGAAAAATGAATTTACTTTATGTTGTCAAATAATAAATTCCTTGGAAAGTGTTGGTATGGAGGGAAACCGTGGATTCGGCTAGCCATCGAAAGTGAAAGTAATGGTCAAAAAAGGAATAAACTTTATTTTCTGTTTGGGAACCGCCTATGATGTATCTGGCATGGAAAGTGTTGGGAGCTCTAAGTCATTTTTGTTGGTGGGAAAAGGATGCCTCTCAAAAATATTTTTATCCCTCAACTTAAGCTTTGAGCTCTGGCACCTCTACAAATCCCTACTTCCCTCCGCGAAGGGCCTCTCTTTTACTTATGCAATTTTTATTTTGAATTTGAGTCTCCATCTTTGATACGTCTCCAACGTATCTATAATTTATGAAGCATTCATGCTATTTTATTATCTATTTGGAATGTTTATGGGCTTTATTATACACTTTTATATTATTATTGGGACTAACCTATTAACAGGAGGCCCAACCCAAATTGCTGTTTTCATGCCTATTTCAGTGTTTCGAAGAAAAGGAATATCAAATGGAGTCCAAAGGGAAGGAAACCTTCGGGAGCGTTATTTTTGGAACGGAAGCAATCCAGGAGACTTGGAGTTGAAATCAAGGAAGTTTTGAGGTGGCCACGAGGGTGAGGGGCGCGCCCCCCCTACTGGGTGCGCCCCCTGTCTCGTGGGCCCCTCGAGGCTCCCCCGACCGACTTCTTTCGCCTATATATTCCCATATACCCTAAAAACATCGAGGCGAACAATAGATCGGGAGTTCTGCTGCCGCAAGCCTCTGTAGCCACCAAAAACCTCTCGGGAGCATGTTCCGGCACCTTGCAGGAGGGGGGATCCCTCACCGGTGGCCATCTTCATCATCCCGGCGCTCTCCATGACGAGGAGGGAGTAGTTCACCCTAGGGGTTGAGGGTATGTACTAGTAGCTATGTGTTTGATATCTCTCTCTCTCTCTCTCGTGTTCTCTCTATGGCATGATCATGATGTATCGTGAGCTTTGCTATTATAGTAGGATCTTATGATGTTTCTCCCCCTCTACTCTCTTGTAATGGATTGAGTTTTCCCTTTGAAGTTATCTTATCGGATTGAGTCTTTAAGGATTTGAGAACACTTGATGTATGTCTTGCCGTGCTTATCTGTGGTGACAATGGGATATCACGTGATCCACTTGATGTATGTTTTGGTGATCAACTTGCGGGTTCCACCCATGAACCTATGCATAGGGGTTGGCACACGTTTTCGTCTTGACTCTCCGGTAGAAACTTTGGGGCACTCTTTGAAGTACTTTGTGTTGGTTGAATAGATGAATTTGAGATTGTGTGATGCATATCGTATAATCATGCCCACGGATACTTGAGGTGACAATGGAGTATCTAGGTGACATTAGGGTTTTGGTTGATTTGTGTCTTAAGGTGTTATTCTAGTATGAACTTTATGATAGATTGAATGGAAAGAATAGCTTCATGTTATTTTACTACGGACCCTTGAATAGATCGAGCAGAAAGAATAACTTTGAGGTGGTTTTGTACCCTACCATAATCTCTTCGTTTGTTCTCCGCTATTAGTGGCTTTGGAGTGACTCTTTGTTGCATGTTGAGGGATAGTTATATGATCCAATTATGTTATTATTGTTGAGAGAACTTGCACTAGTGAAAGTATGAACCTTAGGCCTTGTTTCCTAGCATTGCAATACCGTTTGTGCTCACTTTTATCATTAGTTACCTTGCTGTTTTTATATTTTCAGATTACAAATACCTATATCTACCATCCATATTGCACTTGTATCACCATCTCTTCGCCGAACTAGTGCACCTATACAATTTGCCATTGTATTGGGTGTGTTGGGGACACAAGAGACTCTTTGTTATTTGGTTGCAGGGTTGCTTGAGAGAGACCATCTTCATCCTACGCCTCCCACGGATTGATAAACCTTAGGTCATCCACTTGAGGGAAATTTGCTACTGTCCTACAAACCTCTGCACTTGGAGGCCCAACAACGTCTACAAGAAGAAGGTTGTCTACTAGACATCAAGCTCTTTTCTGGCGCCGTTGCCGGGGAGGTGAGTGCTTGAAGGTATATCTTTAGATCTTGCAATCGAATCTTTTTGTTTCTTGTTTTATCACTAGTTTAGTTTATAAACAAAACTACCAAAAAATGGAATTGAGTTTGCCTCTTACGCTTCATCTTTTTAATATCTTTCGTAAGTATGATGAAAAGGAAAATTGTGCTCATGTGCTAGAAGAAGAAGTCTATAAAATGTTTGATACTAAATCTTTGAATGATGAGCATCATTGCAATGTTGTTAGTATGAACTCCTTGAATATCCATAGTACTAATAATGATTGCAGTAGTTATGATAAAAACGTCTCTTATAAGCAAGTCAATTTTTGTGGAGAGCATTGGGTTTGCATGGACACACCAAATAGGGAAAATGGATATTGCAAGAGGCATAAGCATTGAGAAACTAAATTGTTGAAAGAAAGGCTAGATAAGAATGCTGAAAATTGACATTTCCTTTGCCGTACTTGTGAACTTTGCAATGAACGTGGTTATTTACATCTCCGATGCAAATTATTTCATGATCGAATCGTGTCCAAAAATTGTGATGATTTGATTTCCCTTGCACATTATAACGAACTTAGTTTTCTTTTGGGTTATGAAGAAATGAAACGTTTAACTAAGAATCTTCCAGATTTTGTCCTTAAGAAACTCTTTGATTTTGATCTAGAGAAAATTTATTTGTATTGTGTGGTGAATTGCATTGAAAATCCTTATATTGCCAATTACCTAAAGAAAAGAAAGCAAATAGAAGATGAAGAGAATACTAATGAAAGGGAAGAGACTTCCCAATATCCTCCTATTATTTCTTATGATGAATCAGGTAACGAGGAGGAGCTTTCTATTCAACCAATCTCATCAATAAGGAGCTCAAAGAAGAAGGTTGAACCCACACATAATGTGAAGAAGAAAAATAAAAGAAGGAGCAACAAAGGTAAAAAGGTATATCTCTCAAATGATGTTGCTCCTACTACTCATTGTGATGATGGTAATTGCTATACTATTGGTGCTATCCATACTATTAATGATGAGAGTGATTATGCTTATGATATGAAAAGACCCAAGCTTGGGGAAGCTATGTTTGGTGAGAATGACATATTTGAGAATATATTTGCTGCAATTAATGTTTGTCCCAAGCTTGGGGATGCTATGTTTAATGAAGATGATATTTTTAGCATCCCAAGTTTTGATATGCAAAGTTGTTATGATGATAGCATGCCTCTTACCTATGATGATTATATTGATGAAAGTGGGTTTGGAAGAGTGTCAACTTTAGGAAGTAATGACCCCACTATTTTGGAGGATGTTGAATCTTATTGTGATGAATATGAAAGTGGATTTGGAAGAGTGCCAACTTTATTTAGTGATGATTCCACTATCTTGGAAGAGGTTTCAATCGATTACGATGAGAACAAAGTTGCTACTTATGATGATTATTGTGATGAAACTTATGCTATAAAAAGTAGTCATGATTATATTTTTAAAACTTTTCATGATTATGATTACCCTTTTTCTGAACATTACTCTTTTAATATGGAAACAATTTATAGTATTCGAGTCTCTTATGATACTCCCACTATTCCGAATAAGAAGAATTTTGCTTATGTGTAGAGTAGTAAATTTTCTATGCTTGTAGATCATGAAAAGAATGTTTTAGGTGCTGGTTATATTGTTGAATTCATTCATGATGCTACTGAAAATTATTATGAGGGAGGAACATATGCTTGTAGGAATTGCAATAATATCAAGTTTCCTCTCCATGTGTTGAAAATCTTGAAGCTATTCTTGTTTTGCCTTCCTATGCTAGTTGATTATTGTTCCCATAAGATGTTTTCTCACAAAATCCCTATGCATAGGAAGTGGGTTAGGCTTAAATGTGTTAGTCATATGCTTCATGATGCTCCCGTTATGTTTCAATCCCTATCTTTTATGTGAGCATCATTGTCATCATCATGCCTAGCTAAAAGGGCATTAAAGAAAAGCACTTGTTGGGAGACAACCCATTATTTACCCTTACTGTTTTTGTGTGTCCACATGATTATTCTACTGTAGTAATCATGTTTTATAGTTTGTGTTTCAATAAAGTGCCAAGTAAGACCTTTAGGATAACTTACGGTGATAGTTGTGTTGATCCTGCTGAAAAACAGAAACTTTTGCACCCAGTAAATTAGTTTTGATAATTCACAGAAACGTGATTTTATTCTTGTTGCTCTGGATTAGTACACAAATTTCTTAGGACTTACTAATTTTTTAGGATTTTTGGAGTTACATAAGTATACGTTTGATACAGATTACTACAGACTGTTCTGTTTTTGACAGATTCTGTTTTCTATGTATTGTTTGCTTATTTTGATGAATCTATGAGTAGTATCGGAGGGTATGAACCATACATAAGTTGGAATACAGTAGATATTACACCAATATGAATTTATAATGAGTTCACAACAGTAAATAAGTGGTGGTTTTATTTTCTTATACTAACGGAGCTTACAAGTTTTCTGTTGAGTTTTGTGTTGTGAAGTTTTCAAGTTTTGGGTAAAGATTCGAACTATGGAATGAGGAGTGGAAAGAGCCTAAGCTTGGGAATGCCCAAGGCACCCCAAGGTAATATTCAAGGACAACCAAGAGCCTAAGCTTGGGGATGCCCCGGAAGGCATCCCCTCTTTCGTCTTCGTCTATCGGTAACTTTACTTGGAGCTATATTTTTATTCACCACATGATATGTGTTTTGCTTGGAGCATCATTATATCTTGTTAGTATTTGCTTGCTGTTATTTAGAATAATTTTTTGCATCTGTATTTTCAATAAAAATGTCAAGGATAGCCTTTACCATGCTTATTTTGCTAGTATACATGTTGCTGTTTGAAAACAGAAAGTTTACCACTGTTGCAAAAATTCCCTAGAAAAGTTAGAGAATGATATAATGTTGAAACTTTTTTCATTTTGAGCTCTGATAAATATTCTATACAGTAGTATTTTTCTCATAATTTTTGGAGTTAGGGAAGTATGATGAATCTTGCATTCTTTACAGACTATACTGTTTTGGCAGATTGCTGTTATGTTTGCATTGTTTGCATATGTTTGCTTGTTTAATGATTCTATTTGAAGATAGAAGTATTAAATATGCAGAGACATTTAGTATGCAATGTTGAATAATAATTTTATTGATTTGTTACAGTAGAAAATGGTAAGGTTTTTGCATTGGTTTATACTAACTTATCTCACGAGTTCTTGTTGAGTTTGGTGTGGATGAAGCTTTCGAGATTTAGGAAACTGAGATATAAAAGGAATTAAGGAGACACAAAATCTCAAGCTTGGGGATGCCCAAGGAACCCCAAGATAATATTTCAAGAAGTCTCAAGCATCCAAGCTTGGGGATGCCCCGATAGGCATCCCACCTTTCTTCTTCAACAATTATCGGTTAGTATCGGTTGAGCCTAAGTTTTTGCTTCTTCACATGAGTTGTGCTATCCTTGCAATGTCATTTTATTTTTCTTTGCTTGCTGTTTGAATAAAATACCAAGATCTGAAATTCTTAAATGAGGGAGAGTCTTCACATAGTTATATAATTATTTAACTACTCATTGATCTTCACTTATATCTTTTTGGAGTAGTTTGTCATTTACTCGTGTGCTTCACTTATATCCTATGAGTAAATGGTTGAATGAGTTGAATGTCATGAATCTGAAATTGTATATGTTTCATTTGCTTATCCCATGGGGTGTAATGACTTCACCACAACTAAGAAGTAGAGGTTGTAAATTTATTGGAGGTTAGCAAGCATTGTATTGGTCACTTGAACAATTCATGAAGAATATTGAAGGAAGAGAGATTTCACATATAAATATACTATCTTGGAGATCTTTTATAACTGTGAGCACTAATTAAAGTATGACATGCTAAAGAGTTGATGTTGGACAAGGAAGACAACGTAATGGTTTATGTTTTCTCACATCTCAGTTAAAGTATATTGTCATGGATCATTCAAACATGTTGAGCTTGCCTTTCCCCCTCATGCTAGCCAAATTCCTTGCACCAAGTAGAGATACTACTTGTGCTTCCAATTATCCCTTAAACCTAGTTTTGCCATGAGAGTCCACCATACCTACCTATGGATTGAGTAAGATCCTTCAAGTAAGTTGTCATGTTGCAAGCAATAAAAAATGCTCTCTAAATATGTATGACTTATTAGTGCGGAGAAAATAAGCTTTATACGATCGTGTGATATGGAAGTAATAAAAACGACGGACTGTATAATAAAGGTTCATATCACAAGTGGCAATATAAAGTGACGTTCTTTTGCATTAAGATTTTGTGCATCCAACCCTAAAATCACATGACAACATCTGCTTCCCTCTGCGAAGGGCCTATCTTTTACTTTATGCAAGAGTCAAGGTGATCTTCACCTTTCCCTTTTTCATTTTATCCTTTGGCAAGCACCTCATGTTGGAAAGATCTGATATATATATATATATATATATATATATATATATATATATATATATATATATATATATATATATATATATATATATATATATATATATCCAATTGGATGTAAGTTAGCATGAACTATTATTGTTGACATCACCCAAAGGTGAATACGTTGGGAGGCAACACCATAAGCCCCTATCTTTCTCAGTGTCCGATTAAAACTCCATAACCACAAGTATTGCGTGAATGTTAGCAATTGTAGAAGACTATATGATAGTTGAGTATGTGGAGTTTGCTAAATCAAAGCTCTGACATAGACCCTTCCTAAAAATAAGATGAATTGTAATTGTTTGATGACTGAGAATGAAGTTTGCTAGTTTTCAAGAAAGTTTATGGTCTATGCTTTAACATGTGAATAGCTTGTTACTTGATCTTGAGAAGTTTTATGGTATGAACTACTGTTATGACATATAATCATACTAGAAAAGGTGATTGAAATTATCATTGATCAAAATTGTGCACCTGCTAGCATTCACACTTCATAAATTCTTTCTTTTATCATTTACCTACTCGAGGACGAGCAGGAATTAAGCTTGGGGATGCTGATACGTCTCCAACGTATCTATAATTTATGAAGCATTCATGCTATTTTATTATCTGTTTTGAATGTTTATGGGCTTTATTATACACTTTTATATTATTTTTGGGACTAACCTATTAACCGGAGGCCCAACCCAAATTGCTGTTTTCTTGCCTATTTCAGTGTTTTGAAGAAAAGGAATATCAAACGGAGTCCAAACGGAATGAAACGTTCGGGAGCATTATTTTTGGAACGGAAGCAATCCAGGAGACTTGGAGTTGAAATCAAGGAAGTTTCGAGGTGGCCACGAGGGTGCCCCCCTAGTGGGCATGCCCCCTGTCTCATGGGCCCCTTGAGGCTCCCCCGACCGACTTCTTTCGCCTATATATTCCCATATACCCGAAAAACATCGAGGCGAATAATAGATCGGGAGTTCCACCGCCGCAAGCCTCTGTAGCCACCAAAAACCTCTCGTGAGCCTGTTCCGGCACCCTGTCGAAGGGGGGGATCCCTCACCGGTGGCCATATTCATCATCCCGGCGGTCTCCATGACGAGGAGGGAGTAGTTCACCCTCGGGGCTGAGGGTATGTACTAGTAGCTATGTGTTTGATCTCTCTCTCTCTTTCTCTCTCTCTCTCTCTCTCTCTCTCGTGTTCTCTCTATGGCACGATCTTGATGTATCGCGAGCTTTGCTATTATAGTTGGATCTTATGATGTTTCTCCCCCTCTACTCTCTTGTAATGGAGTTTTCCCTTTGAAGTTATCTTATCAGATTGAGTCTTTAAGGATTTGAGAACACTTGATGTATGTCTTGCCGTGCTTATCTATGGTGACAATGGGATATCACGTGATCCACTTGATGTATGTTTTGGTGATCAACTTGCGGGTTCCGCCCATGAACCTATCCATAGGGGTTGGCACACGTTTTCGTCTTGACTCTCCGGTAGAAACTTTGGGGCACTCTTTGAAGTACTTTGTGTTGGTTGAATAGATGAATTTGAGGTTGTGTGATGCATACCGTATAATCATGCCCACGGATACTTGAGGTGACAATGGAGTATCTAGGTGACATTAGGGTTTTGGTTGATTTGTGTCTTAAGGTGTTATTCTAGTATGAACTCTACGATAGATTGAATGGAAATAATAGCTTCATGTTATTTTACTACGGACCCTTGAATAGATCGAGCAGAAAGAATAACTTTGAGGTGGTTTCGTACCCTTCCATAATCTCTTCGTTTGTTCTCCGCTATTAGTGGCTTTGGAGTGACTCTTTGTTGCATGTTGAGGTATAGTTATATGATCCAATTATGTTATTATTGTTGAGAGAACTTGCGCTAGTGAAATTATGAACCTTAGGCCTTGTTTCCTAGCATTGCGATATCATTTGTGCTCACTTTTATCATTAGTTACCTTGCTGTTTATATATTTTCAGATTACAAATACCTATATCTACCATCCATATTCTACTTGTATCACCATCTCTTCGCCGAACTAGTGCACCTATACAATTTGCCATTGTATTGGGTGTGTTGGGGACACAAGAGACTCTTTGTTATTTGGTTGATGGGTTGCTTGAGAGAGACCATCTACATCCTACGCCTCCCACGGATTGATAAACCTTAGGTCATCCACTTGAGGGAAATTTGCTACCGTCCTACAAACCTCTGTACTTGGAGGCCCAACAATGTCTACAAGAATAAGGTTGTGTAGTAGGCATCAATCTTGTCTTATAAAGCACCAACTAAGGGGCACTATGATCGTATTTGAGCATTGGGTTTAGCTAATATTCGAGTGTGTTTCATGAATGGATCAATGATTGAGTATAATGGGCTAGGGATAACTTGCTTTAGTGTTGATATTTTGAAAGACATGGTTCCTTGTTGATATGCTTGAGTATTAAAGTCTTCATGTCAAAACTATACTATTGCTTTCAATCATATGAAATTCCAAATGTTCATGCTATAAAGAAAAGAAATGTGATGAACATGTTAGGCAGCACTCCACATCAAAAATTCTGTTTTTATTATTTACCTACTCGAGGACGAGCAGGAATTTAGCTTGGGGATGCTGATACGTCTCCAACGTATTTATAATTATTGATTGTTCCATGCTGTTATATTATCATTCTTGGATATTTTTCCAATCATTTTATAGTCATTTATATCTTTTTTGCTACTAACCTATTGACATAGTGCCTAGTGCCAGTTGCTGTTTTCTGCATGTTTTTTACATCACAGAAATCAATACCAAACGGAGTCCAAACGTAGCAAAACTTTTTGAGGATATTTTTGGGTCAGAAGACATCCGGTGGGCCAAGAAAGCACCTGGGGGGGAGGTGCTCCGAGGGGGGCAGCACCCACCAAGGCGCGCCTGGAGGCCTAGGCGCGCCCAGCTGGGTTGTGCCCACCTCGGGTGCCCGTGAACCACCTCTTTGCTTTATAAATACCCCAATATTCCAGAAACCCTAGGAGAGTCGACGAAAAACAATTCCAGCCTCCACAGAGTCCAGAACCACCGGATCCAATCTAGACACCATCATGGAGGGGTTCACCACTTCCATTGGTGCCTCTCCGATGATGTGTGAGCAGGGCCGTCTCTAGGAATTTGGGGCCCTGGTGCAAAATACAAAATGAGGCCTTAAAATTACGAAATTCATATACCTTCAGTAATGTCTTTAGACATCAGAATCATATTTTTCTATTTCTAGAAGACAAGATGGAGATTGAAATATATTTTACTATTTTACTTTAAGGCAATGAATTATCATCAGAAACTCTGCTACACGAGAGAGAAAATATCGAAGAAATAAACCTAGAACCTAACAACGGACGACACCGAGAAGAACATACAAAAATAGTCCTAAAGCTATATTATGTGAGATCAATGTCTTGGTCTCCTGGACCTAGTATATGCGTCGATCACAAAATTCACATTTAATTGATCTCCTAGATATGGCAGATATCTGGAGCACACTTGATTTCACAATATAATAATAAAATTGTCAGTACATGCATGGATCTCAAAATTATGTATGCAGTCATGTTTTAGGACTCACTAGATTAGAAGCGGAGAGCTTCTGGCCTGCCCAAGCGATCAGTTGATCTAGTAGATGAGAAGCGGACGCATGCCGATCAGGCCTGATGCCGACGAGTGTGACAGATTAAGGATGAACGGCAGATTGCGACGAAGCGGCAGAGGCAGGGCAGGCGGCGCCCGCGCAGCGGGGAGATTAGGATAAACTGCCAACGATTAGGGCTCAGCGATTCGCGTGGACGAACAGAACAACCCAACGAGCAACCTTTTTTTCTCTTGTGCAATTCTCATCCTACTAGGCCTGCTAATGACACAACGCCTTGGGGGCCCCACCTTTTTTGGGGGGCCTGTGTGGACGCACCGGTCGCACATGCGTGTCAACGACCCTATGTGTGAGCGGTTCTTTGTAGACCTACGGGTCCGTAGTTAGTAGCTAGATGGCTTCCTCTCTCTCTCTCTCTCTCTCTCTCTCTCTCTCTCTCTCTCTGATTATCAATACAATGGTCTCTTGGAGATCCATATGATGTAAGCCTTTTTGCGGTGTGTTTGTTTGAATCCGATGAACTTTGAGTTTATGATCAGATCTATGTTTTTATCCATGAAAGTTATTTGAGTCTTCTTTGAACTCTTATATGAATGATTGCTTATAGCCTCGTATTTCTTCTTCGATATTTGGGTTTTGTTTGGCCAACTTGATCTATTTATCTTGCAATGGGAAGAGGTGCTTTGTGATGGGTTCAATCTTACGGTGCTTGATCCCAGTGACAGAAGGGGAAATGACACGTATGTATCGTTGCTATTAAGGATAACAAAATGGGGTCTATTTCTACATAAATAGATCTTGTCTACATCATGTCATCGTTCTTATTGCATTACTCCATTTTTCCATGAACTTAATACACTAGATGCATGCTGGATAGTTGTCGATGTGTGGAGTAATAATAGTAGATGCAGGCAGGAGTCGGTCTACTAATCTTGGATGTGATGCCTATATAATGATCATTGTCTAGATATCGTCATGATTATTTGAAGTTCTATAAATTGCCCAACAGTAATTGTTTTCCCACTGTTTACTATTTTTCTCGAGAGAAGCCACTAGTGAAACCTACGGCCCCGTGTTTCTTTTCATCATATTTGCCTTTGCGATCTATTTTTCTTTGCATTTATTTTCATATCTATTAAACCAAAAATACAAAAATACCTTGCTGCAATTTATTTGTTCCATGATATATTTATCCTATCTACCACTTTTATCTTGCGTTATTTGCCTATCTTGAGGCGCCGTACCCTAAAGGGATTGACAACCCCTTTAACACGTCGGATTGCGAGTATTTATTATTTCTGTGCAGGTGCTGTTTACGTGGTGTGAGGAGGTTCACCTACTGGTTCGATAACCTTGGTCTCATCACTGAGGGAAATACCTACCGTCGCTATACCGCATCATCCCTTCCTCTTTGGGGAAATACCGACGTAGTTCTAGCAGACATCAAAATCTGAGATAGGATCCATGTATGAGAACAAAGTGTGGACTTTGGTGGATTTGCCCGATGATCAGCGACCCATAGAGAATAAATAGATCTTCAAGAAGAAGACTGACGCTGATGGTAATGTTACTGTCTAAAAATCTCGACTTGTCGCAAAAGGTTTTCGACAAGTTCAAGGAGTTGACTACGATGAGACTTTCTCACCCGTAGTGATGCTTAAGTCTGTCCGAATCATGTTAGCAATTGCCGCATTTTATGATTATGAAATCTGGCAAATGGACATCAAAACAGCATTCCTTAATGGATTTCTTAAAGAAGAGTTGTATATGATACAACCAGAAGGTTTTGTCGATCCTAAATGTGCTAACAAAGTGTGCAAGCTCCAGCGATCCATCTATGGACTGGTGCAATCATCTCGGAGTTGGAATATACACTTTGATGAGGTGATCAAAGCATACGGTTTTATACAGACTTTCGGAGAAGCCTGTATTTACAAGAAAGTGAGTGGGAGCTCTATAGCATTTCTAATATTATATGTGGATGACATATTGTTGATTGGAAATGATGTAGAATTTTTGGATAGCATAAAAGGATACTTGAACAAAAGTTTTTCGATGAAAGACCTCGATAAAGCTGCTTATATATTGGGCATCAAGATCTATAGAGATAGATCAAGACGCTTAATAGGACTTTCACAAAGCACATACCTTGACAAAGTTTTGAAGAAGTTCAAAATGGACCAGTCAAAGAAAGGGTTCTTGCATGTGTTGCAAGGTGTGAAATTGAGTCAGACTCAATGCCCGACCACTGCAGAAGATAGAGAGAAAATGAAAGTCATTCCCTATGCCTCAGCCATAGGTTCTACCATGTATGCTATGCTGTGTACCAGACCTGATGTGTGCCTTGCCATAAGTCTGGCAGGGAGGTACCAAAGTAATCCAAGAGTGGATCACTGGACATCGGTCGAGAATATCCTGAAGTACCTGAAAAGGACGAAGGATATGTTTCACGTTTATGGAGGTGACAAAGAGCTCGTCGTAAATGGTTACGTCGTTGCTAGTTTTGACGCTGATCCAAATGACTCTAAGTCACAAACCGGATACATATTTATTTTGAATGGTGGAGCTGTCAGTTGGTGCAGTTCCAAGCTAAGCGTCGTGGCAGGATCTACGTGTGAAGCAGAGTACATAGCTGCTTCGGAAGCAGCAAATGAAGGAGTCTGGATGAAGGAGTTCGTATCCGATCTAGGTGTAATACCTAGTGCATCGGGTCCAATGAAAATATTTTGTGACAATACTGGAGCAATTGCCTTAGCGAAGGAATCCAGATTTCACAAAAGAACCAAACACATCAAGAGACGCTTCAACTCCATCCGTGATCAAGTCAAGGAGGGAGCCATGGAGATTTGCAAAATACACATGGATCTGAATATAGCAGACCCGTTGACTAAGCCTCTTCCACGAGCAAAACATGATCAGCACCAAGACTCCATGGGTGTTAGAATCATTACAATGTAATCTAGATTATTGACTCTAGTGCAAGTGGGAGACTGAGGGAAATATGCCCTAGAGGCAATAATAAAGTTGTTAGTTTATATTTCCTTATTTGATGATAAATGTTTATTATTCATGTTAGAATTGTATTAACCAGTAACTTGATACATTTGTGGATACATAGACAAAATATCGTGTTCCTAGTAAGCCTCTACTAGACTAGCTCATTAATCAAAGATGGTTAAGTTTCCTAACCATAGACATGTGTTGTCATTTGATGAACGGGATCACATAATTAGGAGAATGATGTGATGGACAAGACCCATTCGTTAACTCAGCATTATGATCGTTCGGTTTTATTGCTATTGCTTTCTTCATGTCAAATACTTATTCCTTCGACTATGAAATTATGCAACTCCTGGATACCGGAGGAATGCCTTGTGTGCTATCAAACGTCACAACGTAACTGGGTAATTATAAAGATGCTCTACAGGTATCTCCGAAGGTGTTTGTTGGGTTGGCATAGATCGAGATTAGGATTTGTCACTCCGAGTATCGGAGAGGTATCTCTGGGCCCTCTCGGTAATACACATCATAGGAAGCCTTGCAAGCAAAGTGACTAATGAGTTAGTTGCAGGATGATGTATGACAGAACGAGTAAAGAGACTTACCGGTAACGAGATTGAACTAGGTATGAAGATACCGACGATCAGATCTCGGGCAAGTAACATACCGATGACAAAGGGAATAACGTATGTTGTCATAACGGTTCAACCGATAAAGATCTTTGTAGAATATGTGAGAGCCAATATGAGCATCCAGGTTCCGTTATTGGTTATTGATCGAAGAGGTGTCTCGGTCATGTCTACATAGTTTTCGAACCCATAGGGTCCGCACGCTTAACGTTCGATAACGATATTGTATTATATGAGTTATGTGATTTGGTGAGCAAATGTTGTTCGGAGTCCTGGATGAGATCACGGACATGAAGAGGAGTCTCGAAATGGTCGAGAGGTAAAGATTGATACATAGGATGATAGTATTCGGACACCGGAAGTGTTCTGGAGGGTACCGGGTACATATCGGAGTACCGGAAGGGTTACCAAAACCCCCGGGGAGAAGATATGGGCCATAAGAGGGGATCACACCAGCCCACAAGGGGTGGCGTGCCCCCATAGGCATGTGGCCGAATTGGAGAAGGAATAAGGGGGGTTCGGCCCCCCTTCCTTTCTCTCTTCTCCCTTCCCTTTCTTCTCTGGTAAAATAAGGCAGGGGGCACCCCCTAGCGGCCTCTCCTCCCCTCCCACCTATATATATATATATATATATATATATATATATATATATATATGTGTGTGTGTGTGTGTGTGTGTGTGTGTGTGTGTGTGTGTGTGTGTGTGTGTGTGTGTGTGTGTGTGTGTGTGTGTGGGGCGCCTAGAACACACAACATCAATTGTTAGCCGTGTGCGGCGCCCCCCCTACACAGTTTACACCCCCGGTCATATTCTCGCGGTGCTTAGGCGAAGCCCTTCGCGGATCACTTCACCATCACCGTCACCACGCCGTCATGCTGTCAGAACTCATCTACTTCCTTGGCACCTTTGTTGGATCAAAAGGACGAGGGACGTCTTCGAGCTGAACGTGTGCAGAACTCGGAGGTGCCGTACGTTCGGGTACTTGATCGGTCGGAGCTAGAAGAAGTTCGACTACATCAACCGCGTTGTCAAACGCTTCCGCTTACGGTCTACGAGGATACGTAGACACACTCTCCCCCTCTCTTTGCTATGCACCTTCTAGATAGATCTTGCGTGAGCGTAGGAAATTTTATGAAATTGCATGTTCCACGATCCCAACAACTCTATGTGTACCATGGTCTTAATGTGAACCACGCAAGTGAAGACCATGCTCACACAAACTGGTCGTCGAGCCACGAAAAGATTTGGTCACCACCAAAGGCTCTGAACACGAAGATCGTCATCACACACGCGACAAAGATTGGCGAGGGAGGAAGGTGCACCACCAAAATTCTAATTTTTGACGCTTTTACAGTCTGCACCATCCTCTTGCTCTGTGGTCCTCGCCTATGCCGATAGAATCAACCAGCAAACATACTCGCTGTTGCCGCCGTATCAGAAGGTCCTAGACCCTCGGCCCATCAACCGTCTAGTAGCACAAGACCACAAAGCAACCCGCGCACCCGAGCGGAGGACCGCCTCCTTGGAGCGCATACGACACGTCATTGTCGTCCATGTACCCGCAGACGGGGTTGCGGTCACTGACGCCTCGCCACCAGAGACCACCGGTCTAGCCAAAAATGTAGCCGCGGTCGCTGCACAACTATATCCTCTGCCTAAAGCCACCACACATAGACCGCATCTCACCGCCAAAGGCTACCAGAACGAAGGCCTCCTTGCCACCACCTTCATTGACCAGTGCCCCGTCTTAGTCTGACCACTACTCTCTAGGACGGCGAGGGGAAGGGAGGACGAACCTTGGTTGGCGGCTACTGAATGCTAGATGCGTTTTGGGTCATTTTTATAGACCACAATTATTCTTTTCTTTGTAAAAGTTATAAAAATGTACTCCGTTTGTATCAAAATATGAGATGTTTTTGACACTATAATAGTGTAAAAGAAGTCCTATATTTTGATACTGAGGGAGTATCATTTTATATCAATCGCACACAGATAATACTGAATGGTGCACCTGCGTTTTGTTTCCACGGCTTTTTGACTGAAAATCTGGTGGAAACCAAGTTCTGGTGAAAACAAAGTAAAAATCATGTTTAAAAAATCCTGACAAAAAAAAAACAATCTCACGTGCTTCACAAACATGTCAAACGTCAAATTCAAATTCAGTTCCGCTTGGGAGCTAGAGAAAAACACAAATTCGGCATCAATTTTGCATTTTCACATGTTTCATTTTTTTAGTTGCGTAATTTGTTTTCTTCATAGCTTCCAAGTGAGATTGAATTTGAAATTGATTTTTTTACATGTTTGTAGGACGTCACCTTCCAGCACACTATGTTTTTTTTGAACTTCACACTATGTTTTTTTAGAATTGCTGAAACATTGTTTCCATTGAAACTTGATTTTCTACCTAATGGTAGTAGTATTTGATCTGACCAAATACCACTGTACCACATCGTAGTTATAGTGGTAGTGGTAGCTGCGCTTGGTGCCCCCGGACGGGAGCTAAAAGCAACTCTAGCAGACCCCGCAAAATCCCGCGGGTCGAGAACGAGCACGGCCGATCAGAAACCGTAGATGAAATTGCATAATTTGAAAAAACAGATTCGCGGGAGAAATTGCACCAGAGTAGTTCATCATCACATACTACATATATTAGTTCATCACATGATTAGACACTACAAACATTAGTTCATACTACATAATACATAGGTACTAGTACTAGAGGTTGTGGGGATCTCACGGCGGTGAGCTCGCGGCCATGGACGACGCCGTGGAGGAGCTCAATCCTCCTCGCCGGAGCTGCCAAGGTCGATGTACTTCTCCCTCTACTCCTCGCGGATATGCCGCCACTCGTGGTCTTTCTCCTTGGCGGCGAGGTTGGCCGCGACCGCCTGAACACGAGGTCTTCGAGCTCCTCGTGGATGGCGCTGTTGCTCCGCCTCCTCACGCAAGCTCCGCTCGGCAATGGCGGCGCGACCGCGTCAACATCGGCGACGAAGTCCTCCGGCCCGATGACTCCGCGGCTGCCGAGCTCCTGGGCTCCTGCTTGACGGCGACCTCCTCCGGCTCCTCCGACCACTCCCTCTTCATGGGAAGAAGGCCCGCGCCGGAAGAGGAGGAGCTCCCGGCGTAAGAAGAAGATCTCGCCGCCGAGGACGAGCCCGCGGCCGAGGGCGGCGTACGACCGTGCCGACGGTCGTATTCGTCCATCTCCCGGACGCGGAAGCTCGGCGGCGGCGAGAGGCCGCGGTTGGTCCACTTCCTCGCCCCGCGCTTCCTCGCGCCGTCCGATCGGACGCGCCGCACGCGCTCGGGGTCACTGTCGCCGCCGGATCTGCTCCCGGAGCCGCGTCCGGAGCTCCACATGCGACCCCACATGGCGGATGGAGGCAGAAGGGGCTCGCCGGCGGCGAGAAATGTGCGGTGGGGAGTTGGGGATTGCGCGAGGAGGCGGCAGCGGGGGATGGGGTTTCGACCCGCAAACGCGTCACGAACTCGTAGATATACTGATCGGGGCGGGCGGTTTACGGGCCACGGTAAATATTTTTGCGGGCCGAGCGAGTATACGGGCTCTGTTCTAGCCAGAAAATCGAACCGAGCCCGTATACTCGCCGAAATTTTATAGGTCGGGGCCTTTTACGGTGTCTGCTAGAGATGCTCTAAACAGGGGCGATGGAACTGGAAATGGTGAAATGTCACCCTCCCGTTTTTTACCGGCAAGAACAAGTCCAGCCGCAAGCAGGCAGGGACTGACCGCCGATAGATTACATTACATCTCGGACACATCCGAGATTCCATCCAGATTTTGTGCTAAGAAACTTGCTGCGAGAGGATCAATGGAACTGTGCGACGTAGCGACGCACAAAGATCTCCTAGTGTATTTTCACCCTAAGGAGCAATGCCTTTAACGAGGTAGCCACGTAGAAAGATCTTCATTTTCAGGTAACGAACTAGGGTTTTGACCCTGGTACTTGAGACCGGATACTTGAGGAGCACCACCAAATTTAAGTCATCTTCTGTTGTTGTCATCACTTTTTGCGATCCCAGAAGTTACACGTGTACCACGGTCTTAACGTGAACCACAAAGTGAAGAACATACCTGCATAAATTGGTAGTCGGGCCGTGACAAGAGTCAGTCACCACTAAATTGGTAGTCGAGCCCTCAAGCCGCCACACTTAGATTGCATATCACCGTCGAAGGCTACTGGAACGAAGACCTCCCCGCCACCACCTTCATTGACCGGTGCCCGGGCTTAACCCGACCACCAGTATGTAGCAGCAGCGAGTGGGAGGGAGGACGAGGAGGCGGTACCTTTGGTTGGCCACAGCTGGTGCTAGATGCGTTTTGGGTCATTTGTATAGAGCACAATTATTATTTTTTTCTTGTAGAAGTTATAAATAGTTATCATTTTATATGGATCACACATACACATAATACTCAGTATTGCAGGTGCATTTTGTTTACACGACTTTTTGAAGCATGTGCTTATTTTGAAATGTATCAGGCTCGTATGAACCAACAGCAAATCCGATGGAAACCAAGTTCATGTGAAACTCAAGTAAAAATCATGTTTCAAAAATTCCAGCGAAAAAAAAGTCATATGACCGTAAATAAATATAAGAGCGTTTAGAACACTAAAGTAGTGATCTAAACGCTCTTATATTTCTTTACGGAGGGAGTAAAACGTAAAATTCTAATTCAGTTTCACCTGGTAGCTAGAAAAAAAAACCCACAAATTCAGCATCAATTTCACATGTTTCATTTTCTGGTTGCTGAATTTGTTTTCTTCATAGCTTCCAAGTGAGATTGAATTCTACAAAAACGTCACCTCTGCAGCGCACTATGTTTTTTTTTTCGAATTGCTGAAACATTGTTTCCACTGAAACTTGATTTCCACCTGTTACTTTCAGGTATCGCAACCAGTGTGCACATCGTAGTTATAGACTGAATTCGCAAAAAAAAAAAAAAAAAACGTAGTTATAGAGTGGCAGCGGTAGCGGCGCTTCGTGCCCCTGGAGTGGAGCTAAACAGGGGCGATGGAACTGGAAATGGCGAAATGTCATCCTCCGTTTTTTAACGGCAAGAACCAGTCCAGCCGCAAGCAGGGACTGACCAGCGATAGATTACATTACATGTCGGACACATCCGAGATTCCATCCAGATATTGTGCTAAGAAACTTGCTGCGAGAGGATCAATGGAACTGTGCGAGAGAGATCTCGTTAGGTGTCAAGGATCATTCCTGAGTGACACATCGATTAATTAGCCATTGAAACCTGCTCGTTTCGATCCTCTGACTCCCAATCCACGGAAAATAACGACGGTCTAATCGTGTAATCCGATCCTGTGTTGACAAGCACCAGTTCGTCCTCCATATTATACTGTAGATTTAGACTAGCTGTAGCTTGCCCTCATCATCGGCAGATCCAGCAAGATCTAGTATCTGATCAGATCAAATCCCGCGCGATCACGATGATGACGACGAGAAACATTTCGCTTGGTACGCACAAGTTTTCTCTTTGGAATTTATGACCAATGCATGTAGAAAAGATTGACTAGGGATTCCCTGGCAGTTTGGCACACGTTTCCTCTGGTTAGGAACGATGGCACTAGGTCCACTAGGTACGTACCATCAGTGATCAATGTATATAGCACATTGGCAGCCACGTTCTGCTCATCGAAAGAGAGGAGATTGTCAAAGCCCATCCAATATCTTTGATTGGTCACCAGGTTGACAATTGCTGCCTCCCTCGATGAACAATGGCTTATATTTGGCCGGCCATGGCTTGCGCCTGAAGTTGAAAGGAACTGTTTTATGTCATGGGGTAATGGGGGCACATTAATGCACCAGAGCAGGTGCGCTTAATTAGGGATTAATTACATCTAGTCAGCCCCTTCATTTCATTCGTTCGAGTGGTGCGATTCTCCGGATGACTGAAGTTTTTAAAACTCCAAATGTGCATAATCTGCAGGTGCGACCATTATTTTATACACAACGTTTGCCACCTCGCCCAGTTGCCCTGTGAAAGAAGTCAACTCGTCAAGAAGACATATATACGAAGAATAAACAACAAGAGATGTTTGTGTCAGAAAGAGAATCATATAGTCAACAACTGAGCATCAACATGTGTGATTGGTTCAAAACAAAATTGTTAACCGAACATTACTAACAGAAGATCATATCAAATCTGATCTCCATGAGAACATTTTGATTATGAACTTAATCTGGCCAATTAAGAAGGCATTGACACTAATCATTCAACTCCAGTTCTTGAGGAAACAGCTTATTCAAGTGAGAAGTACCACATCCACAAGTTACTTGGAGGATAGGAATTCATTTCTTTCTGTACACAGAAATTCATTAATTTATCTGAACATTTTAATCTATATGCTTTGACATTCAAGTACACCTATAATACTGGAGAGCACGTTCCTTCATTTGATTTTTGGTATATCATACTTTTTTTATATTGTTTGGAAATTTTAGCAAAAGTCTCCATGTATACTATGATTCCCCTCACCAGGAGAGAGTATCACTGAAAGTAAAATATTTTTGTTCAATCAATCATTAGCATACAGTATTTAAAAACAAGAGACATATCAGGTAATCGACTTAAATTCCAAGATCTTGCTGACATACGAAGCATGGACTAATTGATGATATACACATCTTACGAGAACTACTATTTTCCCTTCCTCACTTTTTATTATCTGTTTTGTCCATTGAAGATCACGAAGACGTATAAGAGTACTAGAGTGTTGCCAAAGAAGATGTGTGACAAAAAAAAATTGTATATCATACTTTGTTATTTCCCAGCACTTTGACAAAACCATTGTTTCAAGGTTCTAGTAAGAGCAACCTCTAGATTCATAATTATTTTATGTGCATTCATCATATAGGCAAAGTAAGACAAATCTTTCAGTCATGTTGGCAGTTGGAAAAAGTTAGCATTTCCCACAGAGCTCCATTTGTTCACATTATGATATTATTAGGACACCATTAGATCCACTTCGAGACCTTCTAGCATTCACCATATACATTTGTCACATTAACTGTCTCAGCAATATGGTAACGCGGTACTAAACATTACCTGAAAATAAGTCTCTAACCTGTGTTGCACTGCGGCATGATCCTCTTAAGTCTTCTGGAGTGACCTGTGGCATTCCATACCAAACATAGAATGGAGCAGAAGTTCCTTTGTTGCTTGGGGATAAAAGGAAATGAGGAGCCCAAGAAAAATCCTTCAAGAATCAAGATTCCTAGTATTAAGATGTTATCAGTAAACAAGAGAGGCACTTAACAGATTGCAGCAGAAAACACAATTGCACATAAACAGTGGTTCCGGAGGTTTGACATTTTGTAAATAGGTTTTCAAAAGTGCCATCTCAAGTCAAGCCCAGAATGATTAGCACCTGCATAATTCTGAACTTATACGCTTGAACTGGAACTTCCAAGACTAGCTAGCTAAAACTAAGCAGATTAGATGTTTCATAGAAACAATGTGACGAACAAAAGAAATGTGGTTTGGTCCTTTTTTATCGTTTACATCAGCTGACAAATACGCAATGACTAGTCCCTAGCTAAGGCATCAAGGAGACCCATCCAGACATCTTTATATTAAGAGCCACAAGCCATAAATGTCGAAGTGTACACGAGTAGGATGTCCCACGATTGCATACCGAAGCAATTTGGTAGAGTTGTACTACTTTTTTTATTTTGAAATTAGCCAATGAGAATATAAATTTTACCGGGTTGGGTGGTTTCAAAGGGCAATCTGAATTGGCTTTAAACTAGATAGCGAAACGCAAAATTGTTGGCATCTCTTAAAGGGTACACAACTTAGGCATGTAACATTACAATTCATTGAAGTTTGAATTCTACATACTATTGTATATTAACATGACATTTATAAAAATACATAAGAGGCATGAACCCATGGAAGCACCAAGCAAGAGCATACTACTAGATTTGAGGGCAAATAGCTACTTGATATCTTGTACAATCTAGAATTATCTATTTAATTTCACCTAAGATGGATAATCATATACTCTAGAATCAGATACTACATAAAAGGATACATAAGAACACATAATATCATAAAAGGATACATAATCTAGAATCATCAATGTACACATGTGTGTAGAAAAACAAATATGTAATATAGCATAATGGAAGATATACACAAATAAAATAGCACATATTTAGCGACAAAAATAGGTTATGAAGAAGTTAAAAAATAGTATAAATAGTCGGAAGTTTTTTAAACTTGTGTTTGGCCCACAAAATGGTTGTTTTATTCCGTAATGCACTTATGTCTCAAATATATTTTGTAATAGTAGTAAAAAATTGTGCCCATAATTAGCAAGTTTTAAGTCAGGGTGGGCGCATGAAATGGTTAAACAAAAACAAAATTAGGAAAGGGGAAGTGAGATTTACGTCAACCACTATTGCCGGAAATACCCTTCAATGTCATCAAAATTTACCAAACGATTTAAGATATTTTTTTATTGTTGAACATACATATGCTTTAAACCTTTTTATGCATAAATATTATGATAGACTGATGAAAGTATGTATCATGTATTGCATACCCACCTTAATCACAAACTAACATCTTCTGTATTCCATCCAAACCTATTCTCTCTTTTTTTAATTATGTTTTATCACATACACTGTAATTTTTTATTTTGTAATAATTTTTATATCCCATCTCGTATGATGATGATGGGGAGTTATTTCCAAAACAAAGTTACGAGAGGTTTAAACCATCAACTCTCGTATTATAATGCACTCAACTATGTGATGGTATGTGTTAATGTTTGTTTTAACTAGCTTGAAGAGGTAGTTTTTTTCTAGACATGAAGCTTTGCAGCAAAATTTTCAAAATGATGTTGTACTTGCTCGGCAAGCTTCTGCGCACATGTGTGTGTGTGTGGGGGGGGGGGGAGGGGGTCGTTTTGAGATTTTGCTTACCGCACAGCAAACCAAATTACTACCAAACCAAAACCCTTATTCTACCATCTATGTGCAAATTGTTTCTTGAATTCCTTTGTGATTTCAAAAACAGCCGTTGAATTTTAGTTTATATAAAGTAAACAAAGCATGTGTGTTCTTCAGTAGAAAATCATTTCTAGATGTCACTACTATTCTCTCATGGTGGGAGAGAACACGGGAATGACACAATATGAGATAGATTTGATTGGTTCTGTTCGATGGCACCACATCGGAAGAGTTACGCCTTTGATAACCTCAATCATACCGGGCACATAAGCCTGAATGGTGGGATGTGTTGCCAGATTATTGGAAATGATAAATGTGGTGCAAAGACGTGAAGAATACACAATACTGGTTAACATGTCATAAGTGCATAGTTACTTGATTTAAAGTGGAGTTAGCTTTACTATCATATGTAAGGTGATACATAGGAGTGCATATCATCAAACAAATCAAAAAAAGTTACGAGTTTGATGGTAACCAGTAAGGGCCAAAGTGGGGCACCTTGGCCCTTCAAATCCTCAACTATTTTTTGCAACAACACAAAATTAGCCATTGATTTAAATATTTTCATAAAAAATTTAGAATATATTTTTATAAAGGTCAAAGGACATACATTAATTAAGTAGCACTTGCCCTTGCACAAGAAATGAAGAAACTTCTGCTCCATTCGATGTTTGTTATGGATGCCACAGGTCACTCCAGAAGATTTAAGAGGATCATGTAGTACAACATAGGTTAGACACTTATTTTCAGGTAAAGTTTTATACTGTGTTACCATATTGCTGAGACAGTTAGTGTGACAAGTGTATATATGGTGAATTCAAGAAGACCTGGGAGTGGATCTAATGGTGTCCTAATATCATAATATGAACAAATGGAGTTCTGGGAAATGCTAACATTTTCGAACTGCCAACATGACTGAAAGATTTGTCTTTCTTTGTCTATATGATTAACATACATAAAATGATCATGAATTTGGAGGTTTCTCTTACTAGAACCTTGAAATAATGGTTTTGTCAAGGTGCTGGGAGTAAAAAAAGTATGATTCGCTTCTTTTCACACATCTTCTTTGGCTACACCCTAGGGCTGTTATACATCTTCATGTTCTTCAATGGACAAAACAGGTAATAAAAAAAAGGGGAAGGGAAGATAGTAGTTCTCGTAAGATGTGTATATCATCAATTGGTCCATGCCTCTTATGTCAACGAGATATTGGAATTTAAGTTGATTACCTTATATATGTCTCCTGTTTTTTAATACTGCATACCCATGATTGATTGAACAAAAACTATTTTACTTTCCGTGATACTCTATCCCGCTGGGAGAAATCATAGTATAAATGGAGACCTTGCTAGCATCTCGGAACTGCATAAAAAAGGTATGATATACCAAAAATCAAATGAAGGAGCGTGTTCTTGAGTATTATACATGTACTTGAATGTCGAAGGCTATAGATGAAAATGTTAAGATAACTTAATGAATTCCTGTGTACATAATGAAATGAATTACTATTCTCCAAGTAACTTGTGGGTGTGGTACTCCTCACTTGAATAAGTTATTTCCTCAAGATTTCGAGAAAAAAAAGTTGTTTCCTCGGGAATTGGAGTTCAATGATTAGAGTCAATGGCTTCATAATTTGACAGATTAAGCTCATAATCAGAATGTGCTCATGGAGATTAGATTTGATATGATCTTCCATCAGTAATGTCAGTTAACAAAAAAACAATTTAGCCAATCACCATATTGTTGCTCATTTGTTGACTACGATTTTCTTTCTGACACAAACATCTCTTGTTGTTTATTCCTCGTTGCAGTATATATGCCTTCCTGACGAGTTGACTTCTTTCACAGGGCAGATGGCGAGTTGGCAAACTTTGTGTATAAAATGATGGTCGCACCTGCAAATTATGCACATTTGGAGCTTTAAGAAACTTCAGTCATCCGGAGAACCGCACCACTCGAACGAATGAAATGAAAGAGCTGACTAGATGTAATTAAACACTAATAATTAAGCACACCTTCTCTGGTGCATGAATGTCCCCCCATTACTCCATGAAAGAAACAGTTCGTTTCAAATTCAGGTACAGGCCATGGCCGGCAAAACAAAAGCCATTGTTCATCGAGAGAGGCAGCAAATGTCAACCTGATAACCAATCGTAGGTATATTTGCCTGGTCACTGATGAACATAACGTGGTACATGTTGCCAATGTGATACATACACTGATCACTGATGGTACGTACCAAGTGCTATCGTTCCTAACCAGAGGAAACGTGTGCCAAACTACCAGTGAATCCCTAGTCAATCTTTTCTACATGCATTGGTCATAAATTCAAAACACAGAACTTGTCCGTACCAAGTGAAATGTTTCTCGTCGTCATCGTCGTGATCGCGCGGGATTTGATCTGATCAGACACTAGATCTTGCTGGATCTGCGGATGATGAGATCGAGCTACAGCTCGTCTAAATCTACAGTAGAATATGAAGGACTTACTGGTGCTTGTCAACACAGAATCGGCTTACACGATTAGACCCTCGTTGTTTTCCGTGGATCGGGAGTCAGCGGATCGAAACGGGTAGGTTTCATTGGCTAACTAATCGATCAGTGTCACTCATGCATGATCCTTGACACCTAAGGGCATCTCCAGCTGTTCGCCCCCTGTATGCCTAAATTCGGCATCTGGGGCGTGCGGCGCTTAGCTCGCCCTCGGGCGCGAGCTAGCGCCAATCACGCACTCCAACGCTACCGCCCCTGTGACGCGTTAATTCAAACTCGGCCGTTCCCGCTCTCAAGACGCCGCAAGTCCGACGATCGGGCATAGTCTGTCGTTACAAAAAAATAGAGCGCCGCCGTCCTCGGCGGGTTCATTCATCACTCGGCGGGGTAGGTCCTGTGTGTTGGCGGTGTCGGCGTCGCGAGCTCGGCGGTGTCGGAGCTGCTTCGGTGTTGGGCTGCGCCGGCGCGGCTTCGACACTGCTGGGCGGCAACGTAGAGTCTTCGCTCGGCGTCCGTGCGGCCGTGGGCGTCGCCGGCATCGTGGGCGCTACCATCGCAGCTCGTTCGTGATGAGGCCGCTGGACCAGGTACCACGCCTTGAGCTTCGTCGTTGCTTCAAGCAAGTCCGCCGCACCCATCGTAAAAGCCATGTCGGTGTTCCTCTTCTTCGCAGCGACGTTCGTCCGGAGCAGGTCGAGCTTGATGGCGTTGTTCTTCATTAGCGCCACCACCGCGCCTCGGTCTTATCTTCGCGCAGGACGGCCCGGCCTCGGGCGCCGGGCGGGCAGTGCTCGATGGACTCCTGCACTGCGCGATCGCCGCTGCGGGCGTTTTTCCCTTCTTGGCCAACTTGTGTCCGTCCGCCGCTCCGACGCGCTTCGGCCTTGTCGAGGGCATCGCCGGACTTCCGCCCACTTCGCACTTGTCAATGCGCTTGTAGACGGGAGGTGCTTGAAGTCGGCGCCTTAGTTGTCACCCCGAACATGGCGAACATGCGCAGCAGCTGCGCGACGGACAAACAGTTGGCGAACCGCGGGCGCAGGGGACGAAGATGCGCGGGCGAACGGCGTGCGTACCTGGTCTTCGACGCTGGCGCCGCTCTCCGGGCGAGCCGCGACCTCCTCGACGATGCCGTGCCATTTGTTGCACGCCAACTGGATACGCCCCCAATGGTTCGCCATCGCTTTGGCACCGCGCTGCATGTACACGCCTTTGAGTAGGGGTCGACGAGCTTCCGCCGTCAAACTCGCCTTGATGCGTCCCAAGACGCTCTCAAGCTCGTTCGCGCCGGTGGTCGGGTCGAGGCGACAACTTTTCACGCTTGGCGAGGCATTCCTCCTCCTTGACGCCCATTTGATGCGCGGCTCGCCCGACCTCGCCGCCCGCTTTTTTTCGCGCGCCTTCGCCGGAACAGAGCCTCCTCCTCCTCCTCCTCCTCCTCGTCCTCCTCCTCGGGCTCCTGCGCGATCGCCGCCATAGACGTAGCCGAAGCTCGGCCTCCATGTCGCCGCCGAGGTCGACCACCTCGCCCCGGTGGCGAAACCGGAGACGAGGCGGCGCGCCGATCCGGTCGCGATGATGTCGCCCATGTTGGCTCCCGTGTCGTCGGCGTCGCTGAGGTGCGAGAAGGGCAGCGGCCCGCGGTAGAGATGTGGAGTTGGCGTGGTTGCGTAGGCAGGGGCGGCGAGTAGTTGTATGGCGGGTACTGCACACCGGCGAAGGCCGGCGATGGCGTGCGCGTAGCGGGGTGACCATGAGGGAAGGTCACGTTTGGGTTGAACTCGCGCGCGCTGCCGCTGTCGGGCGTAGCTCGGCGACGATGAACCCCATGGAGATCCGGCGCCTTGCTGTCCCTGTATGCGCAGATTGGTGGGCGTGGCGACGACGGAGCATCGGCAGAAGAGGAGGACGCCGCCGCTGCCGCGTTGTCGCGGGCCTTCTTGGTTATCTCGGTTCCGCTTGTCGGCGGTGACCGCTTCGGCGCTGTATTTCCACCTCCACTCGGCGCTCGACAGTTCGGCGGCCGCTGGAGGCGCCTCGCTTCTCTGTTTGGTTGGGTAGCGGCGCCCGTCGCGGTCGCCGCGGCGCGCGGCATGGTGTATTTCTTCGGCGGCATGGGCGGCGGGCTGCGAGCGGGGTTGGCGGGAGAAAGGGGGAGAATGGCGGGAGCAAGGCGAGCGAGCGGGAGAGAAGGAGAAAAAAGGCAGCAAAACGGCGGGAAAAGGCCTTCGGTCGCCTCCAGTGCGGGCCCACGCGCCTTTTTCGCTGCGCTGCTCCTCTAAGCGCCCTGGCGCTGGTTCGCTTGGGTCCGCCGGCACCAGTTTTGGCCCGAGCCGGCGAAAAACGAGCTTCTGGGGGCGCGACTAGGGCCTTTTTTCGGCGCCGGCGCGGCGAAATCGCCTGGGGAGGGCCTGTAGGGGGCGCGGCTGAAGATGCCCTAACGAGATCTGTCTCGCACAGTTTGCGTCGTTTCATCCATGCTTTGCGGCAAGTTTCTTAGCACGAAATCTTTGTGGGATCTCGGATGCGTCCGACATTTATTGTATTCTATCGGCGGTCAGTCCCTGCTGGCGGCTGGACTGCTTCTTGCTGTTAAAAAACGGAAGAGACCATTTTCAGTTCCCTCGCCCCCTGTTTAGCTCCCCTACAGGGGCACCAAGAGCCGGTACCACTATAACTAGGAAGTGCACACAGTTCTCGGTTCAGCAACCAAATTTTAGTGGAAACCGGTCAAAACCAAGTAGGTGTAATATTTTAAAAATTGTGAAAAAAAATACAGAGTGCTGGAGAGGTGACATTTACAAACATGAAAATTTTCAGTTTCAAACTCAATTTCACCTCGGGGCTCACTCGCAAAAACAAATAACTTGGGGCTATGAAAATAACAAAATTAAGCAACCAAAAGATTGAAACATGTGAAAAATGTGAACTTAATAAAATTGATGCTGAATTTGTTTTCTTGTAGCTCCCAAGTGATTTTTTTTTTTTTGTGCGAAAAGCTCCCAAGTGAAATTGAATTCGAATATGACATTTGCATGTTTGTGAAACATGTGACGCTGTGGTTTTTTTGTCAGAATTTTTTGAGCATTTGAAATATGGTTTTCACAGGATTTTCTCTCAGTTTGTATGAGTCCGAATGTCCAATATATTAATGCTCGTGCTTTAAAATGTTGCCGAAACAAGACGGACGTGCAATAGCACGTACTATGTGCATGCGTAATTAATATAAAATGGTACCTTTTCATACCTTTAACCAAAAAGAATATTACGGTGTATATAAATAGGTGCTTGGTCCTTCATGTCTATCTTCAGGTGACAAATAAGCGCCGACAAGTGCTAAGAGCATCTACAACCCGACTCAGCAAATCCGGCCCTGCAAACGCCTGCGGACACGCTCGGGCATCAGTGGTGTAGCCAGCCCAATAAGTCAGGATGTTCCATCGATAAAAATATTTACATAAGTCTGTTTATTACACTATATACTCCCTCCGTTCTTAAATATAAGTCTTTTTAGACATTTCAAATGGAATACAACATACGGATGTACGTAGATATTTTAGAGTGCAGATTCATTCATTTTACTCCGTATGTAGTCACCTGGTGGAATGTCTATAAAGACTTATATTTGGGAACGGAGGGAGTACAAGCTATGGGGAAATTCCAGGGTGGTCCATGGCCACCCGCTAGCTACGCCACTGTCGGGCACGTCCGCGGGCACTGACCGGGCACTCCCTGTATCTACGTCTTCACACCCACATATCTTATATTCCGTCCCCTATATTCATACTAAACCACGCAACGTTGATAAAAACTAGTAGATCATGAGCGGACATACAAATACACAATCGATTCATCAAAAGTTGACAGCCGGATCATCGAAAGATAGTCAAAGTTCACATAATACACACAATACGACAGACAAGTTCAGACTACAACTAAAAACTTGAAATAAAGATGGATCTTCACCGCTTCCTGGCCGGCCCCTTGCCCTTAGGACCCGGCGCCGGCGGCTGGACTGCGCAGACCCGTTGGACCCGCCCGCCATCTCCCTTGCCCTCTGCCTCTTGCAGCGGGCGGCTTGTGCCTCCGACTTCGCAGTCCGCATCCGCAGCGTCGGCTGAGTGGGCAGTAGAACCCAGCGCTGCCCGCACGGAGAAGCGACCGGAGGTGGAGGGGCCGTCGGCGGGAGGAGCAGATCGGGCAGGCCTCGCAGATCCGCACGTGGGGCGGGAAGGGTCGGCGCTGCCACGACGGCGACAGGGGGCGTCGCACCAGACCCGGAGCTGCCGCCCGTATCGACCCACGAGCGCTCGAGTGCGATACGGAGCGCCAACTCCTCCTCATCTCCGGACCTTCCGTCGGAGTGGCTGACGGTGCTGGACATGCTCGTCGGCGCTAGGGATTTGGCGGACTGGGGAAATGGGAGCATCGGGAAGGGGAGGGGAGCGTGATAACCCACAAGTATAGGGGATCCTTTGTATCCTTCTTCGATAAATAAGAGTGTCGAACCCAACGAGGAGCTAAAGGCAGAACAAATATTCCCGCAAGTTCTATCGACCACCGATACAAATCTACGCACACCTGACGTTTGCTTTACCTAAAACAAGTATGAAACTATTTTGCAAGAATAAAACAATGAGTACTTTGCGAGAATAAAACTACGAATAAAATTGCAAGGTAGTAAAAGTGGATAGCTTTTGTCAACAGGAAAGTCATTTGTCCCTAGGTAATCGATAACAAGTACCGGTAATCATTCTTGTAATTTTATATGAGGGAGAGGCATGAGCTAACATACTTTCTCTACTTGGATCATATGCACTTATGATTGGAACTCTAGCAAGCATCCGCAACTACTAGACATCATTAAGGTCGTGAAACCCAACCATAGCATTAAGTACCAAGTCCTCTTTACTCCCATATGTCATACCCCACTTACTCGGGTTTAAGCTTCTTTCACTCTCGCAACCCACCATAAGCGAACCATGAACATATTGCAACACCCTACAGCGGGAGCCCCTCGCGTTTGTGCGAGAACGGAGCGCACCGTAGGACAACACCAAAATAAAATATGCAATTATACCAACCAAGATCACGATTAACCCATAGGACAAAACGGGTCTACTCAAACATCATATGATAACCATAGATCATTGGAAAATAATATATGGAGTTGAGCACCATGTTTAAGTAGAGATTACAGCGGGGAGAAGAGGTGTTACATCGCTGCATAGAGGGGGAGAGAGTTGGTGTTGACGGTAGCAAGATTGTTGATGAAGATTGCCGTCATGATCCTAGCCTCGGCAGCACTCCGGCGCCACCGGGAGAGATGGGGAGAGAGCCCCCCTCCTTCTTCTTATTACTTGGCCTCCCCCCTAGATGGGAGGAGAGTTCCCCCTCTGGTCCATGGCATCCATGGCGGCGAAGGGGCAGGAGCCCCTCCGAGATTGGACCTCCCTCTCTGTTCTCTTCTTTTTTGCACTCCCCAAATCTGGCCCTTCACTGTTTCCTAAATTTTCGGAGATCCGTAACTCCGATTGCGCTGAGATTTTTACACAATTTTTTTTCGGATATAAGCTTCCTTGCGCCTGAAGTATAGCTCCAACCGGAGTTCGAGGAGGGCACGATACACCAGAGCGCGCCTGGGCCCTGTGGCGCGCCCTGTTGGGTTGTGGTCACTGTGGGCCTCTGTTTGCATTGATTCCATCTCCCAAAAATCACATAAATTCCAAAATAATTCTCCGTAGATTTTTATCGCGTTTGGACTTCGTTTCATGTGGATTTTCTGCGATACAAAAAACATGCAAAAAAAGAGGAACTGGCACTAGGCATTGGATCAATAGGTTAGTCCAATAAATCATATAAAAATTGCCAAAAGTATGTAAAAGTTGAATAATATTGGCATGAAACAATCAAAAATTATAGATACGACGGAGACGTATGAAGCGGAGCGTAGCGAACTGAGCTAGGGTTTCTACCGGATGGGGTTTTTGTGGGGTCGGGGTGGGCCAGCGGTAGGCCGAGCTGACGTGGCGGGCGCGCCCGGGCGGGCCGCTCATATCCGCCCTCCATTTGGGACGGGTATGAGGGGTGCCGGTCAGTCCGGGCGTTTGAGACCCGTTTGAGAGCTCCGGTTGGGTCGGTATTTCGTGACCAGTCAGTGACCGGATGGCCTGCCTGGGGTATGAGACAGATATAGGGCATCCGGCTGTAGATGCTCTAAGGGCACTCCAATGTGGTTCACAAAAACGGACATCACCAAATATCCGCCGACACATCAAACAGTTGAGCAGGCGCAAGTCATCCAATCATATTCACCAAATGTGCGTGTGTTTTCCAACGGAAAGAGGAGAGAGAAACGAGGGAGAAGAAAAAGTGGGTTTATGGTGGGATTCAAGGCTGAGTTGGTGTGTCAGCTATATGTCCCAAACCTCCCCTATATTTCGTACTGATTTGTGGGATTTCGGATGTTCAGATTGTCTAGCCCACTGTCCACGGACATTTGATGACTTCTATTGAATGGCAAAACGTATATGGACCATCCGATTCAAACATTTACGGGCCAATCCACGTCAGAGTTGTGCTAAGCTAGGGCGATAAGGACACCCATCTAAAGACCTTTATCTTAAGAGGCGCAACCCATAAATATGATGGTGGATGGCCAACCTTCATTTTTATTTGATGACCTTCATTACACGGCTAAGCGTGTTGGTACTCCTGCAAAACCTAGTCATGCATAACATCGAACCGATCGCTGCCAAAGCTTCAAAAT
The DNA here is from genome assembly GCA_021437245.1 of Aegilops speltoides. Lineage (NCBI taxonomy): Eukaryota > Viridiplantae > Streptophyta > Magnoliopsida > Poales > Poaceae > Aegilops > Aegilops speltoides. The sequence goes on from CM038143.1 coordinate 66,366,761, forward strand.
ATCTGATATCGGGTCTGTATCAGTTGGCCTTCGACATATCGGATGCCGTCTATCGGTGATATATCAGACGATATGTAGATATATCAGAGAAAACATGTCTAGGTTTTTTTCATTATTCTTGTTCAAAACATGTAGTTTTAGTAAAACAAAATGTATGATGTCAATGCTTAAACATAACACTTTCAGATTCCTAGTTCATTAACTTTTAATTAAGAGACTATTAATTAAAGATTCACAAAATCCTTACTTTATGATTGAAAATAATGTGATATATATGCATTTGTACAAACATTGTGCATGACTTTGATAATATATGATGATGTTGTAAATGCATAATCTTATTTCACTGCTTTCAAATAAAGAATTGTTGTCATCTATGTATCGGTCAATATCGTTGGACATATCTGCCCAGATATCGGCCATATCGGTCGATGTTTCTATCCATATCGGATGATATATTTGAAAATGAGATTTAAAAAATGATATGTTATGTTTATATCGGCAAAAGAGATATATCGACATATATATCGGTCATGTCGGCCTAGATTTAAAAGCCTGCTCGCTGCGACCGCCTCCCCCTCCATTCTCATAGTCGCATCTTCTTCCCTTCCTGCAATCACCGCCTCCTACCTCACTATCCTCCCTTACCCTCGTCGCCGCTAGAAACCAGTGGTCGGGCTAAGTCCTAGGACGGTTCGATGAAGGCGGAGCGGGGAGGTTTCTCCTCTGGTAGCCTTCAGCAATGATATGTGATACAGATAACGATTTGAGACAGATGATATGGTCGTGCCACAGTGGCGGTGATGTTTCCAACCCGACCGGTTTTCTCTAGTGGCAAGGCGTCGGTGATCGCGATCCCATCCATAGGTGACCAGGCAGCGATGGCGCCCCTCTATGTCCCAATGAGCCAGTCTTCCGCTTGAGCGCATGGACGATGCCATGGTCATGCCCCGCTAGGTGGTCTTGCAATGGGCAAAAGGGTCTTGGGCCTTCAGATCTGGCAGAAACGACGAGTATGTTTTGCTGACCAGTTCTACAGCGTAGGCAAGGACGGAGGAGCATGAGGACGGTGCGAGACTGCCAGATTGTTCTGAATAGGAATTTTGGCAGTATTTGGTGACCTTCCTCCTTCACCAATCTTCATCTCATGCGTGATGGCGAACCATGTCGGTCTGAGCCTTTGGGGGTGACTGGCACGTGTTGCCGCTTGACTATTGCTTGTGCAAGCATGGTCTTCATTTGTGAGGCATCTAACCTGAAGGACGTGCTACGCATGTACCTTCTGGGATCTTGGAAAGTGGTGACAACAACACATGATGACTATGATTTGGTGGTGCTTCTCGAGTACCCAGTCACGATCTCTGATAACCCACAAGTATAGGGGATCAATTGTAGCCTCTTTCGATAAGTAAGAGTGTCGAACCCAACGAGGAGCTAAAGGTAGAACAAATATTCCCTCAAGTCCTATCGACCACCGATACAACTCTACGCACGCTTAGCGTTCGCTTTACCTAGAACAAGTATGAAACTAGAAGTACTTTGTAGGTGTTGTCGGATAGGTTTGCAAGATAATAAAGAGCATGTAAATAAAAAGTAGGGGCTGATTAGATAAAGAAGCAATAAAGTAAATATAGCGAATGTGGAAAAGTGGTGGTAGGAGTTGCGAAATTGTCCCTAAGCAATTGACTACTTTACTAGACCGATAGCAAGTTTTATGTGGGAGAGGCATAAGCTAACATACTTTCTCTTCTTGGATCATATGCACTTATGATTGGAACTCTAGCAAGCATCCGCAACTACTAAAGATCATTAAGGTAAAACCCAACCATAGCATTAAAGCATCAAGTCTCCTTTATCCCATACGCCACAACCCCCTTACTCGGGTTTATGCTTCTGTCACTCAAGCAACCCACTATAAGCGAATCATGAACGTATTGCAATAACCTACAGCGGGAATCCCTCATGCTTGCGCGACCCAGAGGGCACAATAGGACAACAACATAACCACAAGCAAATTAAACCAATCATAGCAATTCATCAATCGCCGAGGACAACGAAAATCTACTCAGACATCATAGGTTGGCAACACATCATTGGATAATAATATGAAGCATAAGCACCATGTTCAAGTAGAGGGTACAACGGTTGCGGGAGAGTGGACCGCTGAATATAGATGGGGGAAGGTGATTGAGGTGTTGGTGAAGATGATGGAGGTGTTGGTGTAGATCGCGATGATGATGATGGCCCCCAGCGGTGTTCTGGCGCCACCGGAAGCAAGGGAGAGAGCCCCCCTTCTTCTTCTTCTTCTTCCTTGACCTTCCCCCTAGATGGGAGAAGGGATTCCCCTCTGGTCCTTGCCTCCCATGGCATGGGATGGGCGAGAGCCCCTCCGAGATTGGATCTGTCTATCTGTCTGTCTCTGTTTCTACGATCCCAAATTGTGCCATTTCATCGTTTCTTATATATCCGGAGATCCGTAACTCCAATTGTATTGAAACCTTCGCCAAGATTTTTTTTCCGAAAATTAGCTTTCTTGCGGCCAAAGAAGAGAAGTAACCACCTTACGGGGTGCCGAGGGTCAGGGGCGCGCCTTCTGCCTCCTGGCCCCCTCGGGCACCGTCTCGCGTTGATTCTTCTTCCCAAATATCCCAAATATTCCAAAAATATTCTCCGTCCATTTTTATCTATTCTCCGTCCATTTTTATCCCGTTTGGTCTCCGTTTGATATGGGTTTTCTGCGAAACATAAAACATGCAACAAACAGGAACTAGCACTGTGCACTGGATCAATATGCTAGTCCCAAAAATAATATAAAAAGTTGCCAAAAGTATATGAAAGTTGTAGAATATTGGCATAGAACAATCAAAAATTACAGATATGACGGAGACAGATCAGCATCCCCAAGCTTAATTCTTGCTCGTCCTCAAGTAGGTAAATGATAAAAAAGATAATTTTTGATGTGGAATGCTACCTAGCATAACCTTGATCATGTAATCTAATCATGGCATGAATATTAAGACACGAGTGATTCAAAGCAATATTCTATCATTTGACATAAAAACAATAATAGTCAGGCATCCCAACAAACAATCATGCCTTTCAAAATATCAATGCTTACAGAACGTTATCCCTACAAAATCATATAGTCTTGTTGTTGGGGAACGTAGTAATTTCAAAAATTTTCCTACGCACACGCAAGATCATGGTGATGTATAGCAACGAGAGGGGAGAGTGTTGTCTACATACCCTTGTAGACCCGAAGCGGAAGCGATCACAACGTAGAGGAAGTAGTCGACGTTCTCCTCGCGATCCGACCGATCTCGGCGCCATATTCGACGCCCCGAAGTTCTTGACACACGACAGCTCGATGACGCCCTCAGACTCGATCCAGCCGAGTGTCGAGGAGAGTTCCACAAGACGACGGCGTGGGACGATCTTGATGTTTCACGGCGCAGGGCTTCGCCTAAGCTTCATGCGACAGATAACCGAGGTGGAATATGGTGGAGGGGGCACCGACACGGCTAAGGAACGATCTCACGATCAACTTGTGTGTTCCAGTGCCCCCTGCCCCGTATATAAAGGAGCCAAGGGGAGGGGCGGCCGGCCAAGCTTGGCGCTAAGGAGTCCTACTCCTCCGGGAGTAGGATTCCCCAATCCTAGTCCAACTAGGATTCCTGAGGGGGAAAGAGAGAGGGGCCCCTTCTCCTAGTCCTAATAGGACTAGGGAAGGGGAGGCGCAGCCCTCTTGGGCTGCCCTTCTCCTTTCCACCAAGGCCCATCGAGGCCCATTTACCTCCGGGGGTTCCGTAACCTCCCTACTCGATTCCAGAATTCCGCTTTTACCGAACCATTCGAACTCCAAACATAGGCTTCCAATATATCAATCTTTATGTCTCGACCATTCCGAGACTCCTCGTCATGTCCGTGATCACATCCGGACTCCGAACTCCTTCGGTACATCAAAATACATAAACTCATAATAACCGCCATCGAAACCTTAAGCGTGCGGACCCTACGGTTCGAGAACAATGTAGACATGACCTAGAACCATTCACGGTCAATAACCAACAGCGGACCTGATGCCCATATTGGTTCCTACATATTCTACGAAGATCTTTGTCGGTCGACCGCATAACAACATACGTTGTTCCTTTGTCATCGGTATGTTACTTGCCCGAGATTCGATCGTCGGTATCCAATACCTAGTTCAATCTCGCTATCGCAAGTCTCTTTACTCGTTCCGTAATACATCATCTCACAACTAGCTCATTAGTTGTAGTGCTTGCAAGGCTTCAAAGTGATGTGCATTACCGAGAGGGCCCAGATACCTCTCCGACAATCGGAGTGACAAAACCTAATCTCGAAATACGCCAACCCAACATCCGCCTTTGGAGACACCTGTAGTACTCCTTTATAATCACCCGATTACGCTTGTGACGCTTGGTAGCACCCAAAGTGTTCCTCCGCAAACGGAGTTGCATAATCTCATAGTTACGAGAACATGTATATGTCATGGATAAAAGCAGAGCAACATACTAAACGATCGTGTGCTAAGCTAAGGAATGGGTCATGTCAATCGATCATTCTCGCTAATGATGTGACCTCATTAATCAAATAACAACTCCTTGTTCATGGTTAGGAAACACAACCATCTTTGATTAACAAGCTAGTCTAGTAGAGGCATACTAGTGACATGTTGTTTGTCTATGCATTCACACATGTATTATGTTTCCGGTTAATACAATTCTAGCATGAATAATAAACATTTATCATGAAATAAGGAAATAAATAATAACTTTATTATTGCCTCTAGGGCATATTTCCTTCAGTCTCCCACTTGCACTAGAGTCAATAATCTAGATCACATCACCATGTGATTAACATCGATAGTTCACATCATCATGTGATTAACACCCATAGTTCACATCGCCATGTGACCAACACCCAAAGGGTTTACTAGATTCAGTAATCTAGTTCACATCGCTATGTGATTAACACCCAAAGAGTACTAAGGTGTGATCATGTTTTGCTTGTGAGAGAATCTTAGTCAACGGGTCTATCATATTCAGAGCCGTATGTATTTTGCAAATATTCTATGTCTACAATGCTCTGCACGGAGCTACTCTAGCTAATTGCTCCCACTTTCAATATGTATCTAGATCGAAACTTAGAGTCATTCCAGATCAGTGTCAAAACTTGCATCGACGTAACCCTTTACGACGAACCTTTGTCACTTCCATAATCGAGAAACATATCCTTATTCCACTAAGGATAATTTTGATCATTGTCCAAAGGATCTACTCCTAGATCACTATTGTACCCCTTGCCAAACTCAAAGTGCAGGGTATACAATAGATCTGTGCACAAGATGGCATACTTTATAGAACCTATGGCCAAGGCATAGGGAATGACTTTCATTCTCTTTTTATCTTCTGCCGTGGTCGGGTTTTGAGTCTTACTCAATTTCACACCTTATAATACAAGCAAGAACTCTTTCTTGACTGTTCCATTTTGAACTACTTCAAAATCTTGTCAAGGTATGTACTCATTGAAAAAACTTATCAAGCGTCTTGATCTATCTTTATAGATCTTGATGCTCAATATGCAAGCAGCTTCACCAAGGTCTTTCTTTGAAAAACTTCTTTCAAACACTCCTTTGTGCTTTACAGAATAATTCTACATTATTTCGATCCACATTATGTCATACATATGCTTATCGTAAATGTCAGTAGTGCTCCCACTCACTTTCTTGTAAATACAAGCTTCACCGCAAGTCTCAGATAAAACTATATGCTTTGATCAACTTATCAAAGCGCGTATTCCAACTCCGAGATGCTTGCACCAGTCCATAGATGGATCATTGGAGCTTGCACACTTTGTTAGCTCCTTTGGATCGATAAAACCTTCTGGTTGCATCATATACAACTCTTCTTCCGTAAATCCATTCAGAATGCAGTCTTTACATCCATTTGCCGATTTCAAAAATGCGCAATTGCTAACATGATTCGGACAGACTTTTAAGCATTGATACGAGTGAGAAAATCTCATTGTATTCAACATCTTGAACTTTGTCAAAACCTTTTTCGACAAGTCTAGCTTTGTAGATAGTAACACTACTATCAGCGTCCGCCTTCCTCTTGAAGATCCATTTATTTTCTATGGCTTGCCGATCATCGGCAACTCCACCAAAGTTCACACTTTGTTCTCATACATGGATCTCATCTCAGATTTCATGGCCTCAAGCCATCACGCGAATCTGGGCTCATCATCGCTTCCTCATAGTTCGTAGGTTCATCATGGTCTAGGTACATGACTTCCGAACAGGATTACCGCATCACTCAGTGCGGATCTCACTCTGGTTTACCTACGAGATTCGGTAGTAACTTGATCTGAAGTTACATGATCATCATCATTAGCTTCCTCACTAATTGGTGTAGTAGTCACAGAACAGATTTCGTGATGAACTACTTTCCAATAAGGAGAAGGTACAATTACCTCATCAAGTTCTACTTTCCTCCCACTCACTTCTTTCGAGAGAAACTCCTTCTCTAGAAAGGATCCATCTTAAGCAACGAATATCTTGCCTTCGGATCTGTGATAGAAGGTGTACCCAACAATTTCCTTTGGATATTCTATGAAGACGCATTCTCCGATTTGGGTTCGAGCTTATCAGATGAAACTTTTTCACATAAGCATCGCAGCCCCAAACATTAAGAAACGACAACTTTGGTTTCTTGCTAAACCACAGTTCATATAGTGTCGCCTCAACGGATTTAGATGGTGCCCTATTTAACGTGAATGCAGCTGTCTCTAATGCATGATCCCAAAACGATATTGGTAAATCGGTAAGAAACATCATAGATTGCACTATATCCAATAAAGTGCGGTTACGATGTTTGGACACACCATAACATTGTGGTGTTCTGTGGCGTGAGCTGTGAAACTATTCCATATTGTTTAATTGAAGACCAAACTCAGAACTCAAATATTCGTCTCCGTGATCGATCACGTAAACTTTATTTTCTTGTTACGATGATTTTTCCACTTCACTCTGAAATTCTTTGAACCTTTCAACTATTTCAGACTTATGTTTCATCAAGTAGATATACCCATATCTGCTCAAATCATCTTGTGAAGGTCATAAAATAACGATACTTGCCACGAGCATCAACACTCATTGGATCGCATACATCGGTATGTATTATTTCCAATAAGTCATTAGCTTGTTCCATTGTTCCGAGAACGGAGTTTTAGTCATCTTGCCCAAAAGGCACGGTTCGCAAGCATCAAGTGATTCATAATCAAGTGATTCCAAAATCCCATCAAGATGGAGTTTCTTCATGCGCTTTACACCAATATGACCTAAACGGCAAAGTACACAAATAAGTTGCACTATCATTATTAACTTTGCATCTTTTGGTTTCAATATTATGAATATGTGTATCACTACGATCGAGATCCAATGAACCATTTTCATTGGGTGTGAAACCATATAAGGTTTTATTCATGTAAATGAATAACAGTTTATTCTCTTACTTAAATGAATAACCGTATTGCAATAAACACGATCAAATCATATTCATGCTCAACGCAAACACCAAATAACATTTATTTAGGTTCAACACTAATCCCGAAAGTATAGGGAGTGTGCGATGATGATCATATCAATCTTGAAACTATTTTCAACACACATCGTCACTTCACCCTTAACTAGTTTCGCTTATTCTGCAACTCCGCTTGAGTTACTACTCTTAGCAACCGAACCAGTACCAAATACCGAGGGGTTGCTATAAACACTAGTAAAGTACACATGTATATCAAATATACCTTTGTTTACTTTGCCATCCTTCTTATCCGCCAAATACTTGGGGTAGTTCTGCTTCAAAGAATCAGTCCTTTTGCAGAGAAGCACTTAGTCTCAAGCTTAGGTCCGACTTGGGCTTCTTCACTTGAGCAGCAACTTGCTTGCCGCTCTTCTTGAAGTTCCCTTCTATCCCTTTGCCCTTTCTTGAAACTAGTGGTCTTGTTAACCATCAACACTTGATGTTTTTCTTGATTTCTACCTTCGTCGATTTTAGCATCACGAAGAGCTTGGGAATCGCTTTCATTATCCTTACATATTATAGTTCATCACGAAGTTCTACTAACTTGGTGATGGTGACTAGAGAATTCATCAATCACTATCTTATCTCGAAGATTAACTCCCACTTGATTCAAGCGATTGTAGTACCTGCATAATCTGAGTACATGCTCACTAGTTGAGCGATTCTCCTCCATCTTTTAGCTATAGAACTTGTTGGAGACTTCATATCTCTCAACTCGGATATTTGCTTGAAATATTAACTTCAATTCTCGAACATCTCATATGGTCCATGATGTTCAAAACATCTTTGAAGTCCCGATTCTAAGCCATAAAGCATGGTGCACAAAACTATCAAGTAGTCATCATATTGAGCTAGCCAAACGCTCATAACGCCCATCCGCTTCCTGCAATAGGTCCATCACCTAGCGTGCATTAAGGACATAATTCTTCCAGGCAGCAATGAGGATAAACCTCCGATCACGGATCGAATCCGCATCATTGCTACTAACATTTTTCAACATAATTTTCTAGGAACATATCAAAACAAACATATGAAAGCAACAACGCGAGCTATTGATCTACAACATAATTTGCAAAATACTACCAGACTAAGTTCATAATAAATTTAAGTTCAATTAATCATATTACTTAAGAACTCCCACTTAGACAGACATCTCTCTAGTCATCTAAGTGATCACGTGATCCAAATCAACTAAACCATAACCGATCATCACGTGAGATGGAGTAGTTTTCAATGGTGAACATCTTATGTTGATCATATCTACTATATGATTCACGCCGACCTTTCGGTCTCCGTGTTCCGAGGCCATATCTGCATATGCTAGGCTCGTCAAGTATAACCCGAGTATTCTGCGGTGCAAAACTGGCTTGCACCCGTTGTAGATGGACGAGAGCTTATCACACCCGATCATCACGTGGTGTCCGGGCACGATTTAACTTTGGCAACGGTGCATACTGGGAGAACACTTCTTGATAATTTAGTGAGAGATTATCTTATAATGCTACCGTCAATCAAAGCAAGATAAGATGCATAAAAGGATAAACATCACATGCAAATCAATATAAGTGATATGATATGGTCATCATCATCTTGTGCTTCATGATCTCCATCTTGCAGCACCACCATGATCACCATCGCCACCGGTAGCGACACCTTGATCTCCATCGTAGCATCGTTGTCGCCTCGCCAAACTTATGCTTCTACGACTATCGCTACCGCTTAGTGATAAAGTAAAGCATTACAGTATGCGATTGCATTGCATACAATAAAGCGACAACCATATGGCTCCAGCCATTGCCGATAACTTCGTTACAAAACATGATCATCTCATACAATAAAATATAGCATCACGCCTTGACCATATCACATCACAACATGCCCTGCAAAAACAAGTTAGACGCCCTCTACTTTGTTGTTGCAAATTTTACGTGGCTGCTACGGGCTTAAGCAAGAACCAGTCTCACCTCGCATCAAAACCACAACGATATTTCGTCAAATAGACTCCGCTTTAACCTTCTCAAGGACCGGGCGAGCCACACTCGTTCAACTAAAGTGAGAGAGACAGGCACCCACCAATCACCTTTAAGCAACGAGTGCTCGCAGCGGTGAAACCAGTCTCGCGTAAAGCGTCGCGTAATGTCGGTCCGGCCGCTTCATCTCACAATACCGCTGAACCAAAGTATGACATGCTGGTAGGCAGTATGACTTGTATCGCCCACAACTTACTTGTGTTCTACTCGTGCAAAACATCAAACCATATAAAAACCTAGGCTCGATACCACTGTTGGGGAACGAGTAATTTCAAAAATTTTCCTCGCACACGCAAGATCATGGTGATGTATAGCAACGAGAGGGAGAGTGTTGTCTACATACCCTTGTAGACCAAGCGAAGCGATCACAACGTAGAGGAAGTAGTCGACGTTCTCCTCGCGATCCGACCGATCTCGGCGCCACATTCGACGCCCCGAGTTCTTGACACACGACAGCTCGATGACGCCCTCAGACTCCGATCCAGCCGAGTGTCGAGGAGAGTTCCACAAGACGACGGCGCAGGACGATCTTGATGTTTCACGGCGCAGGGCTTCGCTTAAGCTTCGCGACGGTATAACCGAGGTGGAATATGGTGGAGGGGGCACCGACACGGCTAAGGAACGATCTCACGATCAACTTGTGTGTTCCAGTGCCCCCTGCCCCGTATATAAAGGAGCCAAGGGGGAGGGGGCCGGCCGGCCAAGCTTGGCGCGCCAAGGGAGTCCTACTCCCTCTGGGAGTAGGATTCCCCCCCCAATCCTAGTCCAACTAGGATTCCCGGAGGGGGGAAAAGAGAGAGAGGGGGCCGGCCCCCTTCTCCTAGTCCTAATAGGACTAGGGAAGGGGGGGGAGGCGCGCAGCCCTCTTGGGCTGCCCCTTCTCCTTTCCACCAAGGCCCATCGAGGCCCATTTACCTCCCGGGGTTCCGTAACCTCCGGTACTCGAGAATTCCGTTTCGCCGAACCATTCCAACTCCAAACATAGGCTTCCAATATATCAATCTTTATGTCTCGACCATTCCGAGACTCCTCGTCATGTCCGTGATCACATCCGGGACTCAACTCCTTCGGTACATCAAAATACATAAACTCATAATAACCGCCATCGAAACCTTGCGTGCATGGACCCTACGGTTCGAGAACAATGTAGACATGACCTAGAACCATTCACGGTCAATAACCAACAGCGGACCTGGATGCCCATATTGGTTCCTACATATTCTACGAAGATCTTTGTCGGTCGAGACCGCATAACAACATACGTTGTTCCCTTTGTCATCGGTATGTTACTTGCCCGAGATTCGATCGTCGGTATCCAATACCTAGTTCAATCTCGCACGCAAGTCTCTTTACTCGCTCCGTAATACATCATCTCACAACTAGCTCATTAGTTGTAGTGCTTGCAAGGCTTCAGTGATGTGCATTACCGAGAGGGCCCAGAGATACCTCTCCGACAATCGGAGTGACAAAACCTAATCTCAAATACGCCAACCCAACATCTGCCTTTGGAGACACCAGTAGTACTCCTTTATAATCACCCGCCACGTTGTGACGCTTGGTAGCACCAAAGTGTTCCTCCGCAAACGGAGTTGCATAATCTCATAGTTACAGGAACATGTATATGTCATGGATAAAAGCAGTAGCAACATACTAAACGATCGTGTGCTAAGCTAAGGGAATGGGTCATGTCAATCAGATCATTCTGCTAATGATGTGACCTCATTAATCAAATAACAACTCCTTGTTCATGGTTAGGAAACACAACCATCTTTGATTAACAAGCTAGTCTAGTAGAGGCATACTAGTGACATGTTGTTTGTCTATGCATTCACACATGTATTATGTTTCCGGTTAATACAATTCTAGCATGAATAATAAACATTTATCATGAAATAAGGAAATAAATAATAACTTTATTATTGCCTCTAGGGCATATTTCCTTCACTTGTATGCTTCCTTTTCTTAACACAAGGTACCCCTCATGCCTATCCTGGTGTCAGCCAAGCAATTGGTTCATACTTTTTACCGCGCTTCAGTTTTTTCAACCCTCACGCAATACATGAGCGCAAGCCATGGATATAGCACTATAGGTGGAATAGGATATGATGGTGGAGGTGGTGTGGAGAAGACAAAAAGGGAGAAAGTCTCACATTGACGTGGCTAATCAACGGTCTATGGAGATGCCCATCAATTGATGTCAATGCGAGGAGTAGGGATTGCCATGCAACGGATGCAATAGAGCTATAAGTGTATGAAAGCTCAAACTGAAAACTAAGTGGGTGTGTATCCAACTTGCTTGCTCATAAAGACCTCGGGCATTTGAGGAAGCTCATCATCGGAATATACAAGCCAAGTTCTATAATGAAAATTCCCACTAGTATATGAAAGTGACAATATAGGAGACTCTGTATATGAAGAACATGGTGCTACTCTGAAGCACAAGTGTGCTAAAAGGATAGTAACATTGCCCTTTTTTGAATGGGCTTATTTGGCCCCCTTTTTTATTTAGGCTTCTTTGGCCTCTCTTTTTTTACATGGGGCAATGCTCTAATAATGATGATCATCACACTTTTATTTACTTACAACTAAATATTACAACTCAATACTAGAACAAAGATATTGTTGGGGAACGTAGTAATTTCAAAAAAATTCCTACGCACACGCAAGATCATGGTGATGCATAGCAACGAGAGGGGAGAGTGTTGTCCATGTACCCTCGTAGACCGTAAGCGGAAGCATTATAACAACGCGGTTGATGTAGTTGTACGTCTTCACGACCCGACCGATCCGAGTACCGAACGTACGGCACCGCCGAGTTCAGCACACGTTCAGCTCGATGACAATCCCCGGACTCCGATCCAGCAGGGTGTCGGGGATGAGTTCCGTCAGCACGACGGCATGGTGACGATGATGATGTTCTACCGACGCAGGGCTTCGCCTAAGCACCGCAACGATATGACCGAGGTGGAATATGGTGGAGGGGGGCACCGCACACGGCTAAGGAACGATCACGAAGATCAACTTGTGTGTTATGGGGTGTCCCCCTGCCCCCGTATATAAATGAGCAAGGGGAGGAGGGCCGGCCAAGGAGGAGGAGGCGCGCCCAAGGGGGGAGTCCTACTCCCACCGGGAGTAGGACTCCTCCTTTCCTAGTAGGAGTAGGAGAGAAGGAAGGGGAAGAGAGAAGGGAAGGAAGGAGGGGGTGCGGCCCCTCCCCCTAGTCCAATGCGGACTAGGCCTTGGGGGGGCACGTGGCCTGCCCTAGGCAGCCCCTCTTTCTTTCCCGTATGGCCCAATAAGGCCCAATACTTCTCCCCGGCGAATTCCCGTAACTCTCCGATACTCCGATAAATACCCGAATCACTCGGAACCTTTCCGAAGTCCAAATATAGTCGTCCAATATATCGATCTTTACGTCTCGACCATTTTGAGACTACTCGTCATGTTCCCGATCTCATACGGGACTCCGAACTCCTTCGGTACATCAAAACTCATAAACTCATAATAAAACCGTCATCAAACCTTGTTGCGTGGGACCCTACGGGTTTGAGAACAATGTGGACATGACCGAGACACGTTTCCGGTCAATAACCAATAGTGGAACCTGGATGCTCATATTGGCTCCTACATATTCTACGAAGATCTTTTATCGGTCAAACCGCATAACAACATACGTTGTTCCTTTTGTCATCGGTATGTTATTTGCTCGAGATTCGATCGTCGGTATCTCAATACCTAGTTCAATCTCGTTATCAGCAAGTCTCTTTACTCGTTACGTAATGCATCATCCCGCAACTAACTCATTAGCCACATTTCTTACAAGGCTTATAGTGATGTGCATTACCGAGAGGGCCCAAATATACCTCTCCGACAATTGGAGTGACAAATCCTAATCTCGAAATACGCCAACTCAATATGTACCTTTGGATACACCTGTAGAGCTCCTTTATAATCACCTAGTTACATTGTGACGTTTGGTAGCACACAAAGTGTTCCTCCGGTAAACGGGAGTTGCATAATCTCATAGTCATAGGAACATGTATAAGTCATGAAGAAAGCAATAACAACATACTAAATGATCAAGTGCGAAGCTAACGGAATGGGTCATGTCAATCACATCATTCTACTAATGATGTGACCTTGTTAATCAAATGACAACTCATGTCTATGGCTAGGAAACACAACCATCTTTGATCAACAAGCTAGTCAAGTAGAGGCATACTAGTGACACTATGTTTGTCTACGTATTCACACATGTATTATGTTTCGGGTTAATACAATTCTAGCATGAATAATAAACATTTATCATGAAATAAGGAAATAAATAATAACTTTATTATTGCCTCTAGGGCATATTTCCTTCAGTCTCCCACTTGCACTAGAGTCAATAATCTAGTTCACATCGCCATGTGGTTTAACACCAATATTCATATGTGTATATGATTAACACCCATAGTTCACATCGTCATGTGACCAACACCCAAAGGGTTTACTAGAGTCAATAATCTTGTTCACATTGCTATGTGATTAACACCCAAAGAGTACTAAGGTGTGATCATGTTTTGCTCGTGAGAGAAGCTTAGTCAACGGGTCTGTCAACATTCAAAGCCGTATGTATTTTGCAAATATTCCGTGTCTACAATGCTCTGCACGGAGCTACTCTAGCTAATTGCTCCCACTTTCAATATGTATCCAGATTGAGACTTAGAGTCATCTGGATCGGTGTAAAAGCTTGCACCGATGTAACTCTTTACGACGGGCTCTTTCATCACCTCCATAATCGAGAAATATTTCCTTAGTCCTTACTAAGGATATTATTGACCAATGTCCAGTGATCTACTCCTAGATCACTTATTGTACTCCCTTGCCAAATATAGAGCAAGGTATACAATAGGTCTGGTACATAGCATAGCATACTTTATAGAACCTATGACGAGGCATAGGGAATGACTTTCATTCTCTTTTCTATTTTCTGCCGTGGTCGGGATTTGAGTCTTACTCAATTTCACATCTTTGCAACACAGGCAAGAACTCTTTCTTTGACTGTTCCATTTTGAACTATTTCAAAATCTTGACAAGGTATGTACTTATTGAAAAACTTATCAAGCATCTTGATCTATCTCAATAGATCTTAATGCTCAATATGTAAGTAGCTTTACCGAGGTATTTCTTTTAAAGAACTCCTTTCATATACTCCTTTATGCTTTCCAGAAAAATTCTACATGATTTCTGATCAACAATATGTTACTCACATATATTTATCAGAAAGGCAGTAGTGCTCCCACTCACTTTATTGTAAATACAGGCTTCACCGCAAGTCTGTATAAAATTATATGCTTTGATCAACTTATCAAAGCGTATATTCCAACTCCGAGATGCTTGCACCAGTCCATAGATGGATCGCTGGAGCTTGCACATTTTGTTAGCACCTTTAGGATTGACAAAACCTTCTGGTTGCATCATATACAACTCTTCTTTAAGAAAACCATTAAGGAATGCAGTTTTGACATCCATTTGCCAGATTTCATAAAATGTAGCAATTGCTAACATGATTCGGACAGACTTAAGCATCGCTACAGTTGAGAAAATCTCATTGTAGTCAACACTTTGAACTTGTCGAAAACCTTTTTGCGACAAGTCGAGCTTTGTAGATAGTAACACTACTATCAGCATCTGTCTTCCTCTTGAAGATCCATTTATACAATATGGCTTGCCGATTATCGGGCAACTACACCAAAGTCCACACTTTGTTCTCATACATGGATCCCATCTCAGATTTCATGGCCTCAAGCCATTTCACGGAATCTGGGCTCATCATCGCTTCCTCATAGTTCGTAGGTTCATCATGGTCTAGTAACATGACTTCCAGAACAGGATTACCATACCACTCTGTTGTGGACTATACTTTGGAAGACTTACGAGGTTTTGTAGTAACTTAATCTGAAGTTTCATGATCATCATCATTAGCTTCCTCACTAATTGGTGTAGGAATCACTGGAACTGATTTCTGTGATGTACTACTTTCCAATTCGGGAGAAGGTACAAATCACCTTATCAAGCTCTACTTTCCTCCCACTCACTTCTTTCGAAAGAAACTTCTTCTCTAGAAAGGATCCATTCATAGCGACGAATATCTTGCCTTCGGATCTGTGATAGAAGGTGTACCCAACAGTTTCCTTTGGGTATTCTATGAAGACGCACTTCTCCAATTTGGGTTCGAGCTTATCCGGATGAAACTTTTTCACATAAGCATCGCAACTCCAAACTTTAAGAAACGACAGCTTAGGTTTACTGCTAAACCATAGTTCATATGGTGTCGTCTCAATGGATTTAGATGGTGCCCTATTTAAAGTGAATGCAATTATATCTAATGCATAACCCCAAAACAATAGTGGTAAATCAGTAAGAGACATCATATATCGCACCATATCCAATAAAATGCGGTTATGACGTTCGGACACACCATAACGTTGTGGTGTTCCAAGTGGCGTGAGCTGTGAAACTATTCCACATTGTTTTAATTGAAGACCAAACTCGTAACTCAAATATTCGTCTCCGCGATCAGATCGCAGAAACTTTATTCTCTTGTTACGATGATATTTCCACTTCACTCTGAAATTCTTTGAACCTTTCAACTATTTCAGACTTATGTTTCATCAAGTAGATATACCCATATCTGCTCAAATCATCTTGTGAAGGTCAGAAAATAGCGATACTTGCCACGAGCATCAACACTCATTGGATCGCATACATAGGTATGTATTATTTCCAATAAGTCAGCAGCTTGTTCCATTGTTCCGGAGAACGGAGTTTTAGTCATCTTGTCCAAAAGGCACGGTTCGCAAGCATCAAATGATTCATAACCAAGTGATTTCGAAAATCCATCTTTATGGAGTTTCTTCATGCGCTTTACACCGATATGACCCAAACGGCAGTGCCACAAATAAGTTGCACTATCATTATTAACTTTGCATCTTTTGGCATCAATATTATGAGTATGTGTATCACTACGATCGAGATCCAACAAACTATTTTCACTGGGTGTATAACCATCGAAGGTCTTATTCATGTAAACAGAATAACAATTATTCTTTAACTTCAAATGAATAACCGTATCGCAATAAACATGATCGAATCATATTCATGCTCAACGCAAACGCTAAATAATATTTATTTAGGTTTAACACTAATCTCGAAAATATAGGGAGTGTGTGATGATGATCATATCAATCTTGGAACTATTTCCAACACTCATCGTCACTTCCCCTCAACTAGTCTCTATTTATTATGTAACTCCTATTTCGAGTTACTAATCTTAGCAACCGAACAAGTATCAAATACTCAGGGGCTACTATAAACATTAGTAAGGCACACATCAAACACCTGTATATCAAATATACCTTTGTTCACTTTGCCATCCTTCTTATCCACCAAATATTTAGGGCATTTCCGCTTCCAGTGATCATTTCCTTTGCGAGGTAAGCACTCGGTTTCAGGCTTTGGTCCAGCTTTGGTCTTCTTCACGGAGTGAGAACTTGTTTGCCATTCTACTTGAAGTTTCCTTTCTTTCCTTTGCCCTTTTCTTGAAACTAGTGGTCTTGTCAATCATCAACACTTGATGCTCTTTCTTGATTTCTACCTTCGTCGATTTCAACATCACGAAGAGCTCGGGAATCGTTTTCGTCATCCTTTGCATACTATAGTTCATCACGAAGTTCTAGTAACTCAGTGATGGTGACTAGAGAATTCTGGAAATCACTATCTTATCTGGAAGATTAACTCCCACTTGATTCAAGCGATTGAAGTACCCAGACAATCTGAGCACATGCTCACTAGTTGAGCAATTCTCCTCCATCTTTTAGCCGTAGAACTTGTTGGAGACTTCATATCTCTCAACTCGGGTATTTGCTTGAAATATTTAACTTCAATTCCTAGAACATCTCATATGGTCCATGACGTTCAAAACGTCTTTGAAGTCCCGATTCTAAGCCGTTAAGCATGGTGCACTAAACTATCAAGTAGTCATCATATTGAGCTAGCCAAACGCTCATAACGCCCCGCATCCGCTCCTGCAATAGGTCTGTCACCTAGCGGTGCATCAAGGACATAATTCTTGTGTGCAGCAGTGAGGATAAACCTCAGATCATGGATCCAATCCGCATCATTGCTACTAACATTTTTCAACACAATTTTCTCTAGGAACATATCAAAATAAACATATGAAAGCAACAACGCGAGCTATTGATCTACAACATAATTTGAAAAATACTATCAGGACTAAGTTCATGATAAATTTAAGTTCAATTAATCATATTACTTAAGAACTCCCACTTAGACAGACATCCCTCTAGTCATCTAAGTGATCACGTGATCCAAATCAACTAAACCATGTCCGATCATCACGTGAGATGGAGTAGTTTTCAATGGTGAACATCACTATGTTGATCATATCTACTATATGATTCACGCTCGACCTTTCGGTCTCCGTGTTCCGAGGCCATATCTGTATATGCTAGGCTCGTCAAGTTTAACTTGAGTATTCCGCGTGTGCAATTGTTTTGCACCCGGTGTATTTGAACGTAGAGCCTATCACACCCGATCATCACGTGGTGTCTCAGCACGAAGAACTTTCGCAACGGTGCATACTCAGGGAGAACACTTCTTGACAATTAGTGAGAGATCATCTTAAAATGCTACCGTCAAACTAAGCAAAATAAGATGTTTAAAAGATAAACATCATATGCAATCAAAATATGTGACATGATATGGCCATGATAATCTTGCGCCTTTGATCTCCATCTCCAAAGTACTGTCATGATCTCTATCGTCACCGGCACGACACCATGATCTCCATCATCTTAATCTATATCAATGTGTTTTCACATGGTCGTCTCGCCAACTATTGCTCTTGCAACTATTGCTATCGCATAGCGATAAAGTAAAGCAATTATTTGGCGCTTGCATCTTATGCAATAAAGAGACAACCATAAGGCTTCTGCCAGTTGCCAATAACTTCAACAAAAACATGATCATCTCATACAACAATTTATATCTCATCATGTATTGACCATATCACATCACAACAAGCCCTGCAAAAACAAGTTAGACGTCCTCTACTTTGTTGTTGCAAGTTTTACGTGGCTGCTACGGGTTGAGCAAGAACCGTTCTTACCTATGCATCAAAACCACAACGATATTTCGTCAAGTTAGTGCTGTTTTAACCTTCGCAAGGACCGAGCGTAGCCACACTCGGTTCAACTAAAGTTGGAGAAACTGACACCAGCTTAGTCACCTGTGTGCAAAGCATGGCGGTAAAACCAGTCTCGTGTAAGCGTACGCGTAATGTCGGTCTGGGCCGCTTCATCCAACAATACCACCGAACCAAAGTATGACATGCTGGTAAGCAGTATGACTTGTATCGCCCACAACTCACTTGTGTTCTACTCGTGCATATAACATCTACACATAAAACCTGGCTCTGATACCACTGTTGGGGAACGTAGTAATTACAAAAAAATTTCCTACGCGCGCGCAAGATCATGGTGATGCATAGCAATGAGAGGGGAGAGTGTTGTCCACATACCCTCGTAGACTGTAAGCGGAAGCGTTATGACAACGCGGTTGATGTAGTCGTACGTCTTCACGACCCGACCGATCCGAGTACCGAACGTACGGCACCTCCGAGTTCAGCACACGTTCAGCTCGATGATGATCCGCGGACTCCGATCCAGCAGGTGGTCGGGCATGAGTTCTGTCAGCACGACGGCGAGGTGACGATGATGATGTTCTACCGACGCAGGGCTTCGCCTAAGCACCGCAACGATATGACCGAGGTGGAGTATGGTGGAGGGGGGCACCGCACACGGCTAAGGAACGATCACGAAGATCAACTTGTGTGTCATGGGGTGCCTCCCTGCCCCCGTATATAAAGGAGCAAGGGGAGGAGGGCCGGCCAAGGAGGAGGAGGCACGCCCAAGGGGGGAGTCCTACTCCCACCGGGAGTAGGACTCCTCCTTTCCTAGTAGGAGTAGGAGAGAAGGAAGGGGAAGAGAGAAGGGAAGGAAGGAGGGGGTGCGGCCCCTCCCCCTAGTCCAATGCGGACTAGGCCTTGGGGGGGCACGTGGCCTGCCCTAGGCAGCCCCTCTTTCTTTCCCGTATGGCCCAATAAGGCCCAATACTTCTCCCCGGCGAATTCCCGTAACTCTCCGGTACTCCGATAAATACCCGAATCACTCGGAACCTTTCTGAAGTCCGAATATAGTCGTCCAATATATCGATCTTTACGTCTCGACCATTTCGAGACTCTTCGTCATGTCCCCGATCTCATCCGGGACTCCGAACTCCTTCGGTACATCAAAACTCATAAACTCATAATAAAACTGTCATCGAAACCTTAAGCATGCGGACCCTACGGGTTCGAGAACAATGTAGACATGACCGAGACACGTTTCCGGTCAATAACCTATAGCGGAACCTGGATGCTCATATTGGATCCTACATATTATACGAAGATCTTTTATCGGTCAAACCGCATAACAACATACGTTCTTCCTTTTGTCATCGGTATGTTACTTGCCTGAGATTCGATCGTCGGTATCTCAATACCTAGTTCAATCTCGTTATCGGCAAGTCTCTTTACTCGTTACGTAATGCATCATCCCGCAACTAACTCATTAGCCACATTGCTTGCAAGGCTTATAGTGATGTGCATTACCGAGAGGGCCCAACTATACCTCTCCGACAATCGGAGTGACAAATCCTAATCTCGAAATACGCCAACTCAACATGTACCTTTGGATACACCTGTAGAGCTCCTTTATAATCACCCAGATTACGCCAGACGCTTGGTAGCACACAAAGTGTTCCTCCGGTAAACGGGAGTTGCATGATCTCATAGTCATAGGAACATGTATAAGTCATGAAGAAAGCAATAGCAACAAACTAAACGATCAAGTGCTAGGCTAACGAAATGGGTCATGTCAATCACATCATTCTACTAATGATGTGACCTCGTTAATCAAATGACAACTCATGTCTATGGCTAGGAAACACAACCATCTTTGATCAACAAGCTAGTCAAGTAGAGGCATACTAGTGACACTATGTTTGTCTATGTATTCACACATGTATTATGTTTCCGGTTAATACAATTCTAGCATGAATAATAAACATTTATCACGAAATAAGGAAATAAATAATAACTTTATTATTGCCTCTAGGGCATATTTCCTTCAGATATGACTCTATATGAATGCCTCCGGCGGTGTACCGGGATGTGCAATGATATAGCATAGCAATGACATCAAAAAACGGACAATCCATGAAAACATCATGCTAGCTATCTTACGATCATGCAAAGCAATATGACAATGAATGCTCAAGTCATGTATATGACAATGATGGAAGTTGCATGGCAATATATCTCGGAATGGCTATGGAAATGCCATGATAGGTAGGTATGGTGGCTGTCTTGAGGAAGATATAAGGAGGCTTATGTGTGATAGAGTGTATCGTATCACGGGTTTGAATGCACCGGCGAAGTTTGCACCAACTCTCGAGGTGAGAAAGGGCAATGCACGGTACCGAAGAGGCTAGAAATGATGGAAGGGTGAGAGTGCATATAATCCGTGGACTCACATTAGTCATAAAGAACTCATATACTTGTTGCAAAAGTTTATTAGCCCTCAAAGAAAAGTACTACTACGGATGCTCCTAGGGGGGAGGTTGGTAGGAGTTAACCATCGCGCGCGCCCGACCTTCACGCAAAGATAAACAATCAAAATACAATGCGTGCCAATTTCGTTACATAGTTAGCAGACCATACGTGCATGCTTCGGGAATCACTAATCTTAACACCAATATCCTTACTAGACACAACCATCTACTAGAACCTCCCACATATTATCATCTCTATATCGCAAAACTATTGCAAGGAATCAAACATATCATATTAAGTGATCCACAAGTTTTATGTAGGATTTTATGACTAACCATGTGAATGACCAATTCCTGTCATCTCTCTAAATAGATATAAGTGAAGCAAGAGAGTTTAATTCTTTCTACAGAAGACATGCCCACGCTCTAATAAATACGTATAAGTGAAGCAAAAGAGCATTCTACAAATGGCGGTTTTCTATGTGAACAGAAACAGGCAATCCAAACTTCAAATGGTATAAGTGAAGCACATGAAGCATTCTATAAAGCCATACTCAAAAGATTTAAGTGAGGTGCAATTAGCATTCTATAAATCAACCATGGACTATCTCATACCATAATGGTGCATAAAATAAAAGTGAAAACTAAATGCAAAAGACGCTCCAACATTTGCACATATCGCATGAATGAAACGAATCCGAAAACATACCGATACTTGTTGAAGAAAGAGGGGATGCCTTCCGGTGCATCCCCAAGCGTAGACGCTTGAGTCTCCTTGAATATTTACTTGGGGTGCCTTGGTCATCCCCAAGCTTGAGCTCTTGCCTCTCCTCCTTTTCCTCATATCGAGACCTTCTCCATCAAACACTTCATCGACACAAAACTTCAACAGAAAACTCGGTAAGATCCGTTAGTATAATAAAGCAAGTCACTACTCTAGGTACTGTTGCAAACCAATTCATATTTTGTTTTTGCATTATAGCTACCTGACTATAACTTTTCCATGGCTTAATCCACAGATAGAAATTGATAGTTTCATCAAAACAAGTAAACTATGCATCAAAAACAGAATCTGTCAAAAACAGAGTCTGTAGCAATCTGAACAATCACCATACTTCTGGTACCCCAAAAATTCTACTAAAATTAGGGAAAATAAACAATTTGTACAGCAAGACAGTGCAAAAAGTTTCACAACCGTTTGACATTCCAGTAAAAAAAATGTAAAATCGCGCAATACAGCCAAAGTTTCTGTCCTGCAAACCAACAAGCACTGCGAACATCCTAAAGGCAAACCTTAGCACATTATTTTTATAATACAATGGAATTGTACAAGGGGATAATTATTTTTTTATGAAAAGTTACTGTAATTAAGATTCACAAAGTTTCCGTGAGCATGAACAAAGTTCAAGGAGCTCCCCCACTTCCACAATGTTTGTCTTTCTCACATTCGCTTTCCTTTCTGAAAAGTTTTGGGTTCCCCTCTTTATTTTTTTGTTTTTAAACTATATAAAAGCACTCAACAGAAATAAATGACTCTCTAAAAGTTCCGGGTTGTCTCCCTGGCAGTGCTTTCTTTAAAGCCATTAAGCTAGGCATATAGTGCTCAAGTAATGGATCCACCCGGATCCCAAGGTATATCAAAGCCAATTTTAATTAACAATGATTTGTGATTTAGTAGTGAGCACAAAGTAACATATATTATGCAACAACAAAGTCTAACTCTCTTCCTATGCATCGACATGTCAGAAAAGAACAATTCATGCACACCAAGTAAAGGCCAATGCATAGTATAAGCAGTTTCTTGCAATTCTATCGTGTTAGAAACATAAAGAGGCGGAGATGTAGCTCCTCTCTCAAAATAATTGCAAGTAGGAGCAGCAAGCACATGCATATTATATCTATCAAAATCATCATGTGTAGTAGTAAAACGCAACCCATCAATATAATCCTTATTAAGGGCAAACTTCTCCGATATAGTGTAGTCGGGACAATTAAAAAAGATAATAGGACTATCATGCGTGGGTGCAATAGAAACAATTTCATGTTTAACATAAGGAACTATAGCAAGTTCATCTCCATAAGCATAATTCATATTGGCATCTTGGCCACAAGCATAGCAAACATCATCAAAAAGGGATATTTCAAGAGAATCAACGGGATCATAACAATCATCATAGCAATCATCCTTCGGTAAGCACGAAGGGAAATCAAACAAGGTATTAGTTGAAGAGTTACTCTCATTAGAAGGTGGGAACGGGTAGCTAATCCGCTCTTCCTCCTTTTGTTCTTCGCTCTCCTCATAATCTTTTTCATCCAATGAGCTCACAGTCTCATCAATTTCTTCTTCCATAGACTCCCGCAAAATATTAGTCTCTTCTTGGAGAGCGGGGACTTTCTCAATAAATGCATCAATATCGGAATTGAATTCATAATTCTCATAGCAATATTTAAGTATAGCAAAATTTTCAGGTTTGTAAACAGCATCTTCAAGATTTTCACTCTTTAAACAAAGATTCAATCTCATAAGCACCCATAAAAGCAACAAATTCTTCTATTTGTTCCACATCATAGTAATCATATATACCATTAGCATAAGAGGCTAAAGTTTCATTAGCATTAAATTTGCATGAAAAGGGAAGGTGTGGAGCCTTGATCCTAGAGCAACAAGTATAATCATATCTCAAGCATAGTTGCCGAGCATACCAATGCAACATGTAAATTTGATCCCATAATAGTTTCCCTTTTTGTGTCAAGCGATAATCCCTAAAGTATTCACGTTGATCCAACGTGTTTCCCATAACATAATTGAATGGGGTTTTCTTAGGATTATCAAAGTAGTACATAATATCTTTCACATAATGAGCATCGAGGGTTTTAGGAGGTTCCCCATCTCCATGTGTAGCAAGTACACCTAATTTTTTTGGTATTTCGTGTTCCATATCCATAACTAAAGATAGAGAACAACTAAGAACAGCAAATAAAAATTACTTAGTGATAAAGCAAACAAGCACACACGAGAATATTCACCCCACGCTATGACTCCCCGGCAACAGCGCCAGAAAAAGGTCTTGATAACCAACAAGTATAGGGGGTCAATTGTAGCCTCTTTCGATAAGTAAGAGTGTCGAACCCAACAAGGAGGTAGAACAAATATTCCCTCGAGTTCTATCGACCACCGATACAACTCTATGCATGCTTAGCATTCGCCTTACCTGGAACAAGTATGAAACTAGAAGTACTTTGTAGGTGTTGTTGGATAGGTTTTCAAGATAATAAAGAGCACGTAAATAAAAAGTAGGGGATGATTAGATAAAGAAGCAATAAAGTAAATATAGCGAGTGTGGAAAAGTGGCAGTAGGAGTTGCAAAATTGTCCCTAACCAATTGACTACTTTACTAGACCGATAGCAAGTTTTATGTGCGAGAGGCATAAGCTAACATACTTTCTCTTCTTGGATCATATGCACTTACGATTGGAACTCTAGCAAGCATCCGCAACTACTAAAGATCATTAAGGTAAAACCCAACCATAGCATTAAAGCATCAAGTCCCCTTTATCCCATACGTCACAACCCCCTTACTCGGGTTTATGCTTCTGTCAGTCAAGCAACCCACTGTAAGCGAATCATGAACGTATTGCAACACCCTACAGCGGGAATCCCTCACACTTGCTTGACACGGAGAGCACAATAGGACAGCAACATAACCACAAGCAAGTCAAACCAATCATAGCAATTCATCAATCACCGATAGGACAACAAAAATCTACTCAGACATCATAGGATGGCAACACATCATTGGATAATAATATGAAGCATAAAGCACCATGTTCAAGTAGAGGGTACATCGGGTTGCGGGAGAGTGGATCGTTGAATATAGATGGGGGAAGGTGATGGAGGTGTTGGTGAATATAATGGAGGTGTTGGTGTAGATCGCGGTGATGATGATGGCCCCCGGCGGCGTTCCGGCACCACCGGAAGCAAGGAAGGGAGAGCCCCCCTTCTTCTTCTTCTTCCTTGACCTTCCCCCTAGATGGGATAAGGGTTTCCCCTCTGGTCCTTGGCTCCCATGGCATGGGAGGGGCGAGAACCCCTCCGAGAATGGATCTGTCTCTCTGTCTCTCTCTATTTCTACGTTCCCAGATTCTGCCCTTTCACCGTTTCTTATATATCCGGAGATCCGTAACTCCGATTAAATTTAAACCTTCACCAAGACTTTTTTCCGGAGATTAGCTTTCCTGCGGCCAAAGAAGAGCAGTAACCACCTTATGGGGTGCCCACGAGGGTCAGGGGCGACCCCTGCCTCGTGGCCCCCTCGGGCACCGTCTCACATTTATTCTTCTTCCAAAATATCCCAAATATTCCAAAAATATTCTTTGTCCGTTTTTATCCCGTTTGGGCTCCATTTGATATGGGTTTTCTGCGAAACATAAAACATGCAACAAACAGGAACTGGCACTGGGCACTGGATCAATATGTTAGTCCCAAAAATAATATAAAAAGTTGCCAAAAGTATATGAAAGTTGTAGAATATTGGCATGGAACAATCAAAAATTATAGATACAGTGGAGACGTATCAAGCTCTTGAATGAAACCCCTAGGTTTGATTCTACTTGGTTATGCATAGCAATGACAGTGTTTTTGCGATGTTATCTTGTTGAAGGCATTTCTCGGATTTGCTCAAACTTTATCTTCGGAGTGAAAACCCAGATCAACCGATTGGTGATTGGAGTCAGCGATGATGGTGCTTGAGCATCACTCCTTCCTGGAGGCATTGCAATTAGAGAATCATTCTCATTGTCTTGTAATGTTATGAGATGGTTGGTGTGGTATGGTGGTTGTAGATACTCGACCGCCATTTTGATCACTTTGGAGTTTCTGTTTCATTTTTTACTTCATTTAGGTGTATATATTGTATAACTTTGCTATTTGCTTGTGTAATTTTGTGTGTGCGCGGGGAGGTGGGACTATCCGGTGCACCGGTTCTTGTGGTGCTACCGGTGCACCAGACGCTACAGCGTGAAAAATGTTTTAAAAAAATTGTAACAAATGTAGCACGTTGACACAACATCGGCCTATGTTTGCAATAAATCAAATCAAAATTCAAAACATTGCACAAGATACAAAAATGACAAATTAAGCATCAATGTGGTAATGGGCCAAATCTGAAGCCCAACTTATGTTGTGTACTATTCATTATGGATTTTGTGATTTTCGTAGATCGAGCAATGTTTCAAATTTTGAGTTGAAAATTTTGCGACAAATAAGACCGTTTTTGTGTGAATGCGCTAAAAAATCACAAAAAAATTCAAACATTTTAAATGTGCAACGGGCGTTCGGTGCACTGGTAGCACCACAAGCACCGGTGCACCAGATACTTTCCCGCGCGTGGAGGTGGGGTGTATGCATCCTAGTCATCCAGAGGCCGGATGTCTGCTCATTGTGTTTGCATTCATTGATGCTTCATTTCAAGTTAATAAAATCCATTATTTGTCGAAACAAAACAACCCATAAATATCAATGAGTACACATGTACTCTAAAAAAACAACCCATAAATATTTGGCAGACAATCTGAACTTCTTTCAAACGTGATCAAGAGAAGTCAAGTAGTTAGAATCTAGGAATGGGTACACAATTTATGCATGTTACAATATAATATTTTCTGTGGTAATCAACATATAAATAAAGTGAACCGCACTGCAAATCCTAGAAGTTCGATTTCCTTATACTTGTTGTTGGGGAACATAGTAATTTCAAAAAAAATCCTACGATCATGCAAGATCTATCTATGTGATGCATAGCAACAAGAGGGGAGAGTGTGTCCACGTACCCTCGTAGACCGAAAGCGGAAGCATTTAGTTAACGCGGTTGATGTAGTCGAACGTCTTTGCAATCCAACCGATCTAAGCATCGAACGTACGGCACCTCCGCGTTCAGCACACGTTCAGCTCGGAGACGTCCCTCGTACTCTTGATCCAGTTGAGGCTGAGGGAGAGTTTCGTCAGCACGACGGCATGGTGACGGTGATGATGAAGTTACCAGCGCAGGGCTTCACCTAAGCACTACGACGATATGACCGAGGTGTGTAACTGTGGAGGGGGGCACCGCACACGGCTAAAACAATTGTCAACTTGTGGCTTTGGGGTGCCCCCTACCCCCGTATATAAAGGAGGGGAGGAGGAGGCCGGCCAACAAGGGGCGCGCCAGGAAGAGGGGAGTCCTACTAGGACTCCAGTCCTAGTAAGATTCGGCCCCACCCTTTTTTCCTTCTACCGGAGGGGGAAAAGGGGAAGGAGAGGGAGTAGGAGAAGGAAAGGGGGGTGGCACCCCCTTCCCAAGTCCAATTTGGCCTCCTGCCCAAAGGGGGCGCACCAGCCCTTTGTGGGCTGGTGTGCTTCCCTCTTATGGCCCATAAGGCCCATAACTTCTCCCAGGGGGTTCCGGTAACCTCCCGGTACTCCAGAAAAATGCCCGAACCACTTGGAACCATTCCGATGTCCAAATGCAACCTTCCAATATATGAATATTTATGTCTCGACCATTTCGAGACTCCTCATCATGTCTGTGATCTCATCCGGAACTCCGAACAAACTTCGGTACATCATATCACATAAACTCATAATACCAATTGTCATCGAAAGTTAAGCGTGCGGACCCAATGGGTTCGAGAACTATGTAGACATGACCGAGACACGTCTCCGGTCAATAACCAACAGTGGAACCTGGATGCTCATATTGGTTCCTACATATTCTACGAAGATCTTTATCAGTCAAACCGCATAACAACATACGTTGTTCCCTTTGACATCGGTATGCTACTTGCCCGAGATTCGATCGTCGGCATCATTATACCTAGTTCAATCTCATTACCGGCAAGTCTCTTTACTCATTCCATAATACTTCATCCTGCAACTAACTCATTAGTTACAATGCTTGCAAGGCTTATAGTGATCAGTATTACTGAGAGGGCCCAGTGATACCTCTCCAAAACACGGAGTGACAAATCCTCATCTCGATATATGCCAACCCAACAAACACCTTCGGAGACACATGTAGAGCACCTTTATAATCACCCTTTTACGTTGTGACGTTCGGTAGCACACAAAGTGTTCCTCCGGTATTCGGGTATGGCATAATCTCATAGTATGAGGAACTTGTATAAGTCATGAAGAAAGTAGTAGTTTCATCAGATGACAACACATGTCTATGGTTAGGAAACATAACCATCTTTGATTAATGAGCTAGTTAAGTAGAGGCATACTAGGGACTATAAGTTTTGTCTATGTATTCACACATGTACGAAGTATCCAGTTAATACAATTCTAGCATGAATAATAAACATTGATCATGAATGAAGGAAATAAATAATAACTTTATTATTGCCTCTAGGGCATATTTCCTTCAGTCTCCCACTTGCACTAGAGTTAATAATCTAGTTCACATCACCATGTGACTTAACACCAATATTCACATCTGTATGTGATTAACACCCATAGTTCACATCGTCATGTGACCAACACCCAAAGCGTTTACTAAAGTCAATAATATAGTTCACATCGCTATGTGATTAACACCCAAAGAGTACTAAGGTGTGATCATGTTTTTCTCGTGAGAGAAGTTTAGTCAACGGGTCTGTCACATTCAGAGCCGTATGTATTTTGCAAATATTCTATGTCTACAATCTGCACGGAGCTACTCTAGCTAATTGCTCCCTGAGGGAGTCCTGGATTAGGGGGTCCTCGGACAGCCGGACTATATGTTTGTGCCGGACTGTTGGACTATGAAGATACAAGATTGAAGACTTCGTCTCGTGTCCGAGTGGGACTCTCCTTTGCGTGGAAGGCAAGCTTGGCAATTCAGATATGTAGATTCCCTTCTCTGTAACCGATTCTGTGTAACCCTAGACCCCTCCGGTGTCTATATAAACCAGAGGGTTTAGTCCGTAGGACAGGACAATCATAATCATAGGCTAGCTTCTAGGCTTTAGCCTCTACGATCTCGTGGTAGATCAACTCTTGTAATACTCATATCATCAAGATCAATCAAGCAGGAAGTAGGGTATTACCTCCATAGAGAGGGCCCGAACCTGGGTAAACATCATGTCCCCCGCCTCCTGTTACCATTAGCCTTAGACAAACAGTTCGGGACCCCCTACCCGAGATCTGCCGGTTTTGACACCAACATTGGTGCTCTCATTGAGAGTTCCTCTGTGTCGTCACCATAAGGCTTGATGGCTCCTTCAATCATCTACAACGACCCGGTCCAGGGTGAGGTTTTCCTCCTCGGACTAATCTTCATATTCGGCGGCTTCGTACTGCGGGCCAACTCACTTGGCCATCTGGGGCGTATCGATAGCTATGCCCCTAGCCATCAGGTCATGTTTGGAAGCCTGAACTACACTACCGACATCCACGGAGACTTGATCTTCAATGGATTCGAGCCCATGACAGGTACACCCTACATCCACGATGAGCATGACCTAGATCTGCCATCGGACGGTGTTCAGGAGATCGCACCTGCAGTTACCCTGGCTTTAGATCCAGTGCAGATCATGCCATCCGAGGACGGGAGGATGGACCCCGCCACGGAAGCCACACACTCAATAGTGATAGGGCCCTCGGACTCGTTTCCGGCCAAGGACTCCAAATCACGAGTATCCGTGCCCATCGGATCTATCTGGGCACCAATCATGGAGTTTAGCTCCGCGGATATCTTTCAGCACTCGCCCTTGGGCGAGTGCAAAACTCATTAAAATCTCTCTCCTTGTGAGGAGATTCGTGGCCGAACTATGTCCGACTCGAGTGGGAAGCGGACGATGAAGGAATTCGTTACCCACCCACCACCCACTTGATAGCCACTGTCGACGACTTAACCGACATGCTCGATTTTGACTCCAAAGACACCCACGGTATGGACGACGATGCCGGAGAAGAACAGGAACCACCACCCACAGGGCGCTGGACAGCCACCTCATCATATGACATATATATGGTGGACACACCCAAAGAAAACAATGGCGAGGATAAAAAGGATGCAACGGAGGATAACCCTCACGAGAAACAGCCGAAGCGCCGACGTCAGCGGCGCCACTCTAAACCGCGCCAGGGTAGAAACAGCGATACAGGCACAAAAGACAATAGCACTCTAGATGATGCCGAAGACGAAAACAATCCCACCCAGCGAAGCTTCCAACAGGTCGGACGGGAGGACGGGCAAGCTAGCCCTGATGAACAGGCAATGAATGAATACTCGGAAGATGACAATTACATGCCCCTCTCCGAAGATGAGGTGAGCCTCAGCGACGAAGAATTTACCGTGCCTGAGGATCCCGTCGAGCAGGAGCGCTTCAAGTGCCGGCTTATAGCCACTTCAAAGAGCCTGAAGAAAAAACAGCAGCAGCTTCAAGCTGATCAAGATCTGCTCACTGATAGATGGACTGAGGTCCTGGCAGCCGAGGAATACGGACTCGAGCGCCCAACCAAAAGTTACCTGAAGCGCAGGTTGTTGCCTCAATTCAAGGACGAGGCACTAGAGCCTATACTACCAGCGCAGGATGCGGCTGACCGACCACCTCGTGGCCGAGACAAAGCGGCGTATCAGCCCGAACACCAGCCCGCACCCCGTAGCCGAACAAATAAAAACACGAAGGCCCGGGGCTACACGCATGACCTGCGAGGCAAATTGGAAAATAAAGCAGGACAGCTAAGATTGATCTACAGATCGTGGGGGCACGCCCCAGCGCGTGACGATGACCGCCACGCCGGATATACTAAATACAAATCCGTCCGGGCCGAATACAACAGACCAGATTCATCTGAACTGTGTCGCAGTGTAACCCGGCATAGAGGCACCACACACCCCCTATGCTTCACCAACGAAGTAATGGAGCATGAATTCCCAGAAGGGTTTAAACCCGTGAACATCGAACCATATGATGGGACAATAGACCCCGCGGTATGGATTGAAGATTTCCTTCTCCACATTCACATGGCTTGTGGCGATGATCTCCATGCCATCAAGTACCTCCCACTAAAACTCAAGGGACCAGCTCGGCACTGGTTGAATAGTTTGCCGGGAAATTCCATTGGCAGTTGGGAGAACCTGGAAGACGCATTCCTTAACAACTTTCAGGGCACTTATGTGCGACCACCGGACGCTGATGACTTAAGTCATATAACCCAACAGCCTGGAGAGTCAGCCAGGAAATTCTGGACTCAGTTCTTAACTAAAAAGAACCAAATCGTTGACTGTCCGGACGCCCAAGCCCTAGCGGCCATTAAACATAACATCCGTGACGAGTGGCTCGCCCGACACCTCGGCCAAGAAAAGCCAAAGTCCATGGCAGCCCTCATGACACTCATGACCTGCTTCTGTGTGGGCAAGGACAGCTGGCTAGCCCGTAGCAACAGCGCCGCAAGCAAGCTTGCAACTTCTGCATCCAGAGATAATAACGGCAAGCCCCGACGCAGCAAACACAAGCGTCGAAATAATGGCGACAACGCCGAAGACACGACCGTCAATGCCGGATTATGTGGCTCTAAGACCGGCCAAAGGAAGAAACAATTCAAATGAAACAGTCCGGGCACGTCTAGTCTGGACCGTATACTCGACCGTCCATGCCATATTCATGGCACCCCAGGAACACCAGCCAATCATACCAATAAAGAATGCTGGGTCTTCAAACAAGCCAACAAGTCAAGTGCCGAAAGCAAGGAGAAGGGGTCGCAAAGCGATGACGACGACGAGGAGCCCTAGCCACCGAACAGAGGAGGGCAAAAGAAGTTTCCCCCGCAAATTAAAACGGTGAATATGATACACGCCACCCATATTCCTAAACGGGATCGGAGGCGCACACCTAGGGACGTCTACACAATGGAGCTAGTCGCCCCAAAATATAACCCATGGTCGTCTGGCCCAATCACCTTTGACCGCAAGGATCGTCCGTCCAATATCCATCAGGGAGGCTCAGCCGCACTAGTCATTGACCCAATAATTGACGTATTCCACCTCACGCGAGTCCTTATGGACGAGGGCAGCAGTCTAAACCTGCTTTATCATGATACAGTGCGCAAGATGGGTATCGATCCTTCAAAGATCAAACCCACTAAACCACCTTTAAAGGTGCCATACCAGGCGTTGTGGCCCGCTGTACAGGCTCCATCACCCTAGAAGTAGTCTTCCGACCCCGGATAATTACCGCAACAAAGAGTTAATCTTTGACATCATCCCTTTTCGCAGCAGCTATCACGCACTTCTCCGACGAACCGCGTTGCTCGATTCAACACGGTGCCACACTACGCTTATCTTAAGCTCAAGATGCTCAATCAACATGGCGTCATAACAATTAATGGCAAAGCTGAACACTCCCTCCGTACCAAAGAGCGCACCTCCGCCTTAGCAGTAGTAGCGCAGAGTGGCATTTATTAATCGGACCTTCATTCGGCAGCCAGGCTCCCGGACACCATCAAAAGAGTCCGAACTACTCCACGGCAGGATAGCCCAGCTTGTCAAGACCTCAATTAACCACTTCGGTGATAGGCGGAGGCAAAGCTAGGTTAGGCCCCACAATGCGGCTTAACTGCTCCGTGGCACACAAACATTTTTTTGCATTTTCCTTGCAGGTCCACTTTTTTCTAGGCCATCACTGGCAGCCTGGCGACCGGACCTACGAAGGGACGAACACACCAAGGAGGGAAACAGCTCGAGCGCGTAAGGGAATCCTTAGATATTCCCCTTGATGATCATCCGATTATTCCCCGGATCTGCACACAACCCCCTGGTCTCAGCGGGTTCCAAAGTCATATTTCTTTTTATCGCACTACTTGTATTCGTACGCCTCAACATATATTCAATTACAACATGAAGCTTTATATGACACTTACTTGTTGTTCTTTCTTATTGATATTTTTGTCAAGTGGCAGTCGTACACTACGCCTTAATATGCCAGGGGCCTCGTTGTACCCATAATACGGCAACAAAGTCCAAACACCCTCATGGTCGTTTGGCACCCCGAACTTATAGCATTATATGCATCGGCTCCGAATCATGTCTTGGGTAAATAGTTGGGTTGCCCGGCTCCTGTGCTTGCTACCCTACGTTCCACTATATCGGCTAGGGTAGTAAAGGGAGAACTACTGTGATTGTGTCCCGGTTCTTCCAGACGAGCACCTCAGTAGAGAAAGCCGAAAATTGACTGTCATGATGCGGCGAGAGCTGGTCAGCTGTTCGAGAGGTCACAAAATCTTTAAGGATTTCTTCCGAATTATGCGATAACTAATGCAGCGTGCGACAGATCATTTTTTTCCGATCAGGTGCTTATAGAGCCCCTAGTGCGGTCTTCCGAACGCCAGGGGCTGCGCCTACTTTCCTTTTGTCAAACTCCCATGGCTAAGTGAGGGTGATAAAGCCTTATAGTCCGTTTGCCTGGTTCGTTGAACTGAACACCTCCTTCAAGGACCCAAAATTGGGGTAAAGAGTGTTCAGGTTTATCTCGAACACCCCTGTACTTCCTACATGGGGGCAGAAGCCGACGACTGGCCAACCCTCAGGATATATACAAAACAGCCGCACAGGAAGTAAAATTTTCGAAATAACAGGCATTATATTATATAAACGACCCTGTTCAACATTACAAAGGATAACATGAATGTATTCATGGGAATATAATATCCTTGGCACATTGATCCGCTACAAGGTGGTACCCTTTCAGGACACTATCATAATATAATTCAGGCTTGTGGTGCTCCTTCCCCGCAGGCGGTCCTTCGGTCATCAGCTTTTCGGCATCCATCTTCGCCCAGTGCACCTTGGCATGGGCGAAGGCCATTCTCCCACCATCCATACAGACCAACCGCTTGATAACTTCAAGTCGAGGGCAGACACTTACAAGCCGCTTTACGAGCTCGAAGTAGCTGCTGGGAATCGCCCACTACAAAAAAAGACACATCCGTGACATTTTGGGCCGAACACATTTTTTTTCTGTCATACATATGACACTTCTATGATGATAACTGTGACAAAACCCGGTATCATTATAGATGTGGTGGGATCCTACTTCTATGACAAAAAATCATGACAGCAAATGGGCTTTTCGTCCTGGACGGGCTGGAGACGCAGCTGCATGACATACTTTGGGCCGTCCATGAAGGAAAAAACCATGGTAGAAGCGAGGGGGAGGAACATTTCGGGGAGTTGCCAGTTACGGTGGGAGGTCGGGGGCCGAGTGATGCGCGCTTTCTCAGACACGACGCTGCGTGCGCGAGGCATTGGTTTCTTCAACCCAAGCGAGGCGTTGGGCTCTAATCGAACCCGAGCGATCGCGACTGCGAGTTACGTTCATCGAACCCGAGCGATCGATCGATGGCTGTTAATTGAACCCGATCGAGCGATTCGCCGCTCTGCTGCTAATCAAGCCGATTGATTGGATGAACAATGGCGCGCGGGGGTTGGATGAACAAGGAGCGGTGGCGTTGCCTCTGGATGAACAGAACCCCGTGGTGTGGAGGGCTGGATGAACAGTAGACGGTGGAGGGGTGCCCGTGGAGGGGTGGTTGAACAGGACCCCGTGTTGTGGAGGGCTGGATGAACTGTAGACGGTGGAGGGGTACCCATGGAGGGGTGGTTGAACAGTAGCCGGTGGAGTAGCGCGCGGTGGAGGCTGGATGAACAGGAGCCCATGGAGGCTGGAGGAGGTGGACGGTAGCCCGTGGAGGCTGGAGGAGTTCGATGGTGGAGATGAACAATATCCTGTGTAGTCCGGTTTTGCGGTACGCCACACCCCTCCCGATGAACAGGATCCCCGTTTCGACCGTAGCGCTCCAACACAAGTCCGTTTCGTCCATTTTGCGGTACGCCACATCCCTCCCGATCAACAGGACCCCCGTTTCGACCGTAGGAGGTCCGTTTCCTCCGTTTTGCGGTACGCCACACCCCTCCCGATCAACAGGACACCCCGTTTCGACCGTAGGAGGTCCGTTTCCTCCGTTTTGCGGTACGCCACAACCCTCCCGATCAACAGGACCCCGATCCAAATATAGGAGTTCTGTTTCCTCCGTTGTGCGGTACGCCGGGCCTCATTTCCATCGCTTGTTCCGTCCAAACCCTCCCGATGAACACGACCACGCATTCCGTTCCGACCCAGCCGGTTGGCTCCCCATGAACACGACGACGACGCTGTTTCTCCGTTCCGACCCAGCCATGTACGTATGCGCGAGTAGGCGTTCGAGACCCTGCCCATATGTACGTACGTGGCCGTATTTTCTTTCTTGCACCCTCGCCGCTGTACGTACATGTACATGCTACGTGCGCGCCTCTACTACGACACGTGCGCGCCTCTACATCGACCAGTATGTACATACATGTTCGCGACCAGAATGACAACGCTACGTACGCTTCGACCAGGTGGGTCCCGACTGTCAGGCACTTCCTTTCCTGCGAAGATGTAGCTAGTGGGTCCCAGTAGTGAGGGGGGTGAATCGTTTTTTTGCCCGGATGCACTTCCTTACGTGCGAAGATGTAGCTGGTGGGTCCCAGCGATTAGGGGGGCGAATAGTTTTTTTTGCCCGAACGCACTTCCTTGCGTGCGAAGATGTAGCTGGTGGGTCCCAGCAGTCAGGGGGGAAACGTTTTTTTTTTCACAAAATACGATGGCCCATCCGGTGGGTCCCCGCTGTCAGGTGGAGGAAACTATTTTGCGCGTAATAAGGAGGCACTTCCTTGCTGCGGCCGTAGACCCAGCTGTCAGCGTCTCCACGAACAGTACTCTTCCGATGGAAGTCGGTCGTTGACCACATTGACCACGCCGCGCCGAGAGCACCACGGCGGTGGACGACGGCGAGGCCTAGGAAGGGATGACAGGGAGGCAGGGAAGACTCAGTAGTTGTTTCCCACGCGGAGGGGAGTATGACTGTACGAGGGTTTACTGGTTCGTCTGCCGTCGTCAGAGAATAACAGCAGGTGTGGGTGAGTAGAGGGATGGCTAGGCCAGCGCTGGGAGTACGGTGGGGCGGTGAGGCCTGCGCGCAGCACAGCCGGCCATGGGGAGGAGGGAGCAGAAAGTCCCACCGGCGCTTGTTTGAGCGGGTGGAGAAGGAAGATCAGAGATTGAAGAAGCACGACGGCCGTTGGATGGACATCCAACGATCCTTTGCTGTCGTCCAACCTTTTTAGGAAAGCCTCAAATCTGTGGAAAACAGCATACAACCCATCTGCCATTATTTCTAATAATTTACAGCCCATTTGCTAATTCTTAAGGTTTTTTTTGGAGCCCATATTCTTTTTGTTAGCATTACAACCCATATTGTGGCCACGGTTAAAAAATTATACGAAATTTTGCATATTTCAAAAGTGTCCAAACTATTTTTAATCCCGAAATTTCGACTCACATTCAAACTGATTTTAAAAATAAATGTATATCATTATAAAATCCAACAAATTCTCCACGCATAAAAATTAATGTAATTTAAAATCTTGAAATGAAAAAAAAAGATATTTGAAACTAATTGCCGGTTTGATGTGTTTTAAAAATGTACAACCCATTTCTCATTAATGATGGGCCATTTTCTCGGCCAGCCGAATGAAAGCTCTCCTCATCTTGAAAGATTTGCAGCCCAACAGCCCTGACAAAGCGACTTACTTGGCAAATCACAAAAAAACTGGGTTGTGGCTGTGGACCCAGCTGTCAGCCTCTCCACGTATAGTACTCTTCTGATGGAAGTCGTTCCTTGACCACGTTGACCACGCCGCACGGAGAGCACCACGGCGGTGGACGACGGCAAGCCCTAGGAAGGGGACGACGCGGAGCCAGGGAAGGCGCGGCAGTGGAAGCCTGCGCGGAGAGGAGTATGAGGGTTCACTGGTTGGCTGCGGTGTGAGGCTGTCATTGCCGCAGGGCCTGGCCGGCGGTGGGAATAGTAGGGGGAGGTGAGGCCTCTGTGGCAGCACAGCCGGCCACGGGAGGCAGGAGCATGCGGCACGACCGGCGCTACTTTGGGCGGCTGGAGCAAGAAGACCAGAGGTTGAAGAAGCACTACGGCCGTTGGATGGACATCGTACGGTCACTGGAGCTAGAATCGTTCATATTGACTAAGTTGACAAAGCCCTTCGTCCCCATCAACTTAGTAGGCCCACAAGTCAGCCTCCTACCAAGGTGGGTCCCAGCTAGACGGGGGAGTATTCATTTTTTTTGTGCGTAATAAGGAGGCACTTCCGGTGGGTCCGAGCTGACAGCGGGGGGAACGTTTTTTTCGCGAAATATGGTGGCCCGTCTGGTGGGTCCAGGCAGTCAGGGGGAAACATTTTTTTTCGCAAAATACTGGTGGCCCATCCGGTGGGTCCCCGCTATCAGGTGGAGGAATAATTATTTTCCGCGTAATAAGGAGGCACTTCCTTGCGGCTGCTGTGGACCCAGCTGTCAGCCTCTCCACGTACAGTACTCTTCCGATGGAAGTCGTTCGTTGACCACATTGACCACGCCGTGCCGAGAGCACCACAGCGGTGGACGACGGTGAGGCCTAGGAAGGGGACGACGCGGAGCCGGGCCACGGGAGGCAGGAACAGGCGGTAACACAGCCGGCCATGGGAGGCAGGAGCAGGCGGCACGACCGGCGCTGCTTTGGGCGGCTGGAGCAAGAAGACCAGAGGTTGAAGAAGCACTATGGCCGTTGGATGGACATCATACGGTCACTGCTGTATTGACTAAGTTGACAAAGCCCTCTGTCCCCATCAACTTAGTAGGCCCACAAGTCAGCCCAACAATATTGTGGGTCCCAGCTAGCAGGGGGTATTCATTTTTTTGGGCGTAATAAGGAGGCACTTCCTTGTGTGCGAAGATATAGCTGGTGGGTCCGACCTGTCAGCGGGGGGAACGTTTTTTTCGCAAAATACAGAGTCCCTTCCTATGGGTCCTAGCTGTCAGGTGGAGGAATCATTATTTTGCACGTAATAAGGAGGCATTTCCTTGCATGCGGCCGTGGACCCAGCTGTCAGCCTCTCCACGTACAGTCCACTTCTGATGGATATCGTTCATTGACCATGTTAACCAGGCTGTGCCGAGAGCACCAGGGCGATGGACGACGGCGAGGCCTAGGAAGGGAACGACACGGAGCCAGGGAATACTCGGCAGTTGTTTCCCACGTGGAGTACGAGGGTTTTACTGGTTCGTCTGCCGTCGCCGGAGAATAACAGCATGTGTGGGTGAGTAGAGGGATGGCTAGGCCAGCGAAGGGAGTACGGTGGGGCCGTGAGGCCTGCACGACAGCATAGCCGGCCGCGGGAGGAGGGAGCAGGCAGTCCCGCTGGCGCTTGTTTGAGCGGCTGGAGCATGAAGAGCAGAGATTGAAGAAGCACGACAGCCGTTGGATGGACATCCAACAGTCACTGCTCTCGTGTGTTGACTAAGTTGACACGGTGTTGCGTGTGTGTCAACCTTTTTTTTATGAAAGCATACGCGTCAACCTGTAGTAGGCGCACAAGTCAGCCTCAAATCTGTGGAAAATAGCATACAACCCATCTGCCATTATTTCTAATAATGTACATCACATTTGCTAATTCTTAAGAATTTTTTTGGAGCCCATCTTATTTTTGTTAGCATTACACCCCATATTGTGGCCACGATTAAAAAGTATACGAAATTTTGCATATTTCGGTGTGGTCAACTGTTTTTAATCCAGAAATATCGATTTACATTCAAACTATTTTGAAAAATAATTTATATAAATATAAAATCCAAATAATTGTCCACACATAAAAATCAATGGAATTTAAGATCTTGTAATGAAAAAAATTGAAACTAATTCCCGGTTTGATGTGTTTTAAAAATGTACATCCCATTTCTGGGCAAACCGAATGAAACTCTCCTCGTCTTGAAAGATTTGCAGCCCAGCAGGGCCGATAAAGCAAGTTGGCCTTGTTTGGGTATTTCTTTAAAAAATAGAACTGGGCTAGCCATTTTCAGCAAGAAAAAAACACAACTGGGCTCATGATGTGGTAAACATAAATAAAACCCTGGCTAGATGGACCACAACCCCCGCACAGCCCCGTTGTTACCCTGATCTGTCTTTAAAACTAGTATAAATAATAACTGCTTGTTCCTCAAAAAAACTGTGCGACTTGCTGGGTCCCTGGTGTCAGCCGCTCGTAGTGTAATTCTCTCGTTTATTGACTACGTTGACAATGGCGTGAGCCCCAGATGTCCAACCATTAGGAGGAACCATATTTTTGGGCTTGTACTGTAGAGGCACTTGCTTGCGTACTGCCATGACGCCGGTGGCTCCCTACTGTCATCCTCTCCACGTACAGTCATATCCTTGTTCCTCTCGGTTGTTGACGACGTTGACAACGCAAGAGGGCGGCGCACCGCGCACGGTGAGCGAACCAAGGCCGCAAGGCGGAGGATGATGGCAAGGCCTCGGACGGAACGAACAGGAGCCGTTGAAGATGCGCCGGTCCAGTCACAGGCGGAGGGGAGTACGAGGGTTGACTGGTTCGGTCACGGGTGCGTGTTGTGGCTAACATCGCCGGAGAATAACAGGACGTGTGGGGGAATAGAGGGAGGCACTGGCCAACGTTGGAGGGTACATACGATAGGGCGGCGGAGGCGCAGCCAGCCATGGGAGGTGGGAGCAGGCGGAGTCGACGGGGTGGTTTGGTTTGGGCGGCTGGAGGAAGAAGAAGACAAGAGATAGAAGATACACGACAGATGTTGGACGTCAATCCAACGGCTGGTAGGCAGAATCGTTTGTTGACTGGCTAGTAAGTCGACACCACCTTGGATAGGCTATTTCCTTGCGGGTCCCAAATGTCAGAATCCAAATCTGTCACGGTCATGCAGCCTTTCCTATGAAAATTTATAGCCCATTTGATGTGCTAGTTCTAAATAAGCTTGTGGGTGCTGGTGGGGGCTAATCACTTGGCTTCTGTAATGCACAGTGAGCTCAAGCAGCCGGCGAGAGTGATGTTATTTCCCTTGGTAGGGATTTGTTACAATATTTCACTCTAAATTAAACGAATGGCAAGCCATTTGCCTTGTTTCAAAGAAAATATGACAGTCACAGCCGAGTTGAAAAGGGCAGGAACATCTAACTCCAGCTTACAAACTATACAAAAGCATGAGGGTTAATTGTTCATCAGGTTTACAAAAAACCCAGATTGAAAAGGGCAACAACATCTAACTCCAGCACTGTTTTCAGCAGTCACAGTCAAATGGATCGGTCAGGTCCATAGAATGAACATCCTGGGTAGTAAAATTTACTGGATTATGACCACAATATGTTGTAAATAGAAGCCCGGGACGTTCATAAGCTCTTTTTCCCACCTAAAACTCCTTTTTTTGCTCTTTGACATACCATCCGTCAAAACCATGATGCTGATAAACTTAAGCCTGATGGACAATAGTAACCTCACATTCAGCAGGAAGAATGTGACAAATCTTGTGTTTGCACGGTTGGCTACATATCGTTCTAGCGTTATTGTCTTCAATCGAATCTCATGAGAAGTGAGAAAATCCCAATGCTTTCGAATCCACCGATTGGTTATAACTTTCTTACCCCATCCTGTTGCCTAAATAGACATGAAGATTGAAAATAGTTAAGGTCTAAAAGAAGAGTGTCAAAAGAGCAACAGCTGAATGGTTAATTCTAGAACACTATATGCGGGCTTCCAATGTGCGTGAAATTATCACCTTTATATACAACTTCTCCAGACATGGAAAGCATTGTAGCAAGCCAATAATCTTGTTCGGATCAAAACTATTCATTTGGATATATAAGATCTTGACAGAATCCAGCACCATTGATAGGCCATCCGTGGAGAAACTCTTCATTGAGCATAGAACATAATATTAGCACAAAATGTGTACTCCAAGATGATATATAAATTATGCGTAGAAATTTAAAATTCAGCTTATGGTTACAAGTGTAGATGATAATATAAAGTATCTGAAGAACTGTGGAGCCAAACACCATATTGAAATGAGCATAGAGATCATGTATTACACCCAAGGTCTCCAGTTTAGGCGCAGAGAAGACGATTATTTGCAATGGTGAATAACTAGAATCAAGGATCAACCTTTGAAGTGAAGGGGCATCTTGGATGATGAGCTGTCTTCCGTCAAAAGAAATTCCAATTCTTACAAGGTTAGGCGACTTTATTTGGAGACAACCGATTCTAATCAGGAAAACAGCACCAAGCACTCCAAAGACAGGCAATCGGAGGGATGATGCTGTGCAATGAGGCCTCCGATATACGAACCCGCACAAGTGAAAGTTCCTTGAGAAATGGGAGTAGAAGGTTTAGTACCAGATTGTCTGGTAGGTAGCACAGCGCAAAGATGGCAGTGTGGAGAGAGGAGGAAAACCGCGAGATGGACATCGGTGCTGAGGGCACAAGTTCATGGCGTTCGGTATGTGGTATGTGATTTCCAAGGGAATAGTAGAACTCAAGCAGCTGTAGTTCTATGAATTCATGGGATTTCAGCCAGGCGTCCACCGTGCAGGGCATGGTATGCTTGCTCAGGTAGCATGACGGGATGCAGAGGCTTTGCATGGAGCCCTGGTGGGAGGAGATGATGGCTCTAGGATTTCAAAATCATTGAAGAGAGATAGCTGACGACAGTCGAGATTAGGGGCACGGCGCGCCATAGAGGGCGCCACCGAATTGAGAGGACTTGGGTGCGGCAGCAATCCTTGGTGGGGAGAAGCGAGATGATCTC
Organism: Aegilops speltoides; assembly: GCA_021437245.1. Classification (NCBI taxonomy): domain Eukaryota; kingdom Viridiplantae; phylum Streptophyta; class Magnoliopsida; order Poales; family Poaceae; genus Aegilops; species Aegilops speltoides. The sequence goes on from CM038143.1 coordinate 66,408,756, forward strand.
CCCAAGGACAGCGTCCGGGAGGTCGCTGATGCGGTCCACCCGAGATTCTACGGGTTCCTGGGATCCGGTGGGGGCGGGGTCGCCGCTTCTCCCCGCGCTGCCAGGTGCGGGATCTACAACAGGCGAAGCCGCTGGTGGGAGCCTCATCTACTTGGCGCTGGGGTCAGTCGGCTCAATTTTCCTCGAGGGTGTCGCATCACGCTCACGGATTTGAGCAGAGTAACGAATGACGAGCCTAGTTGCAAAGCTGAAAGAAGAAGAAGGGAGCTGGGGTTTTCAGAGGAGTGAGGAAGAAGGGGAGCTGGGGTTTTCTGTAGGAGTGAGGTGAGGAATTTGGGGGTACGAGTGGAGTGAGCTGACATGAGGTGGGTGGGAGCGAGGAGGAAGAAGAGCATCCAAGTTTTTGGGGGGGCGGTGTGCTGGGTGTGGGTAGCGCCTTTTGAATTGATTTTACTATTTACTAGTGTGGATTGGCTGTTTTGTCTTGGGCCCAGAGAAACAATTACTACTAGTACAATGGAGACACTCTACAGCTACCCAAAAAAACAATTACTACTAGTACAGTGGAGACACTCTACCGCTTCTGGCTCCTCCTAGGTCATTGAAACGTTTCCCTCTACTGAATGTCATTATACTTTTGTTCACCGACATGCGGGCCATGCAGCCTGTGCAGCCCCAAATGCCATCCACCAAATTAGAAGGCAGTATGCAAAGGAGAGTCACCCAGTCGAAGGCCGGCGATGTGAGCCATCGTATCACAAAACCCCACCTCCCCGCAGTCTAAGTTTGACGGACGAAGCAACCATCATTTCACTCTTCGCCGAATCCCCTTCTCCCTCACCATCTTCAAGAAAGGCAACACTCGCATCTGCCACTGTTCTTCTCTCCCAACGAAGGGAAGGTAAGTGGATCCATGATGTTGGTATATTTTCGTTCAGAGAGAAAAAAGAACTTTTGCAAAGCAGTAACCGATCCTCACTCTCTTTTTTGTTTCATTGTCATTGCGATTGTGTTTTCCTTTTAGTGGTCTCCTAGTATTCATCAGTTTCATGATGGACCAAGGAGAACCAGGCAAAGATCTGCTGATATTGGAGCAGACGCGGGAGGCTAATCCCCACAAGACAGAGAGCTCCAAGAAGATGGAGGCAACCACTAAGCCGACCCCAGATACGCTCACGGCCACTACTGAGATGGTTAACGCCCCGTTTGAGGTTACAACCCCCGTGGCACTGCAGGAGCAGTTTTCCCCTTCGAGGATGTGCCCCCCGAGCTGCCCAAGGTGATTTCCTTCTTTGTCGATCTCGATTGTGGTTTTTCATCTAAGTATGTGGTGATTTTTTTTAGAAAAGGAAGTATGTGGTGATTAATAATGCAAAATTTATTAGCTTCGATGTCATGCTATACATAGTGGTTTAAAAAACTTGTGTTTATTATACTGAAAAGTAATTCAAAATTTGTTTCTGTTTCAATTAGAGCCCTGATGCAGACAAGGATTGTGTGGTTGTACATGTCACTCGCTATGAGGCGGACGGCCTGAATATACGCACTGGGAAAACAGAGTTCCTAGGTTGTTGGATCATGGAAGCCATTTGCGGTTATACCAATGAAGGGTTGTATTCCAGCCTCACTGTTGTCAAGCGTGTTGTCCAGGGTGTACTGAAGCACAAGAAGTTCAAAGCTACTCCTTCGTTTGTGAGGCATACTGTTCTTGCCAAGCTTACGCGGGATGATGATGTGGCATGCCTCGAGAAAAAAGTTTATCAGTGGCAAGGCCACAATGTTGTCTTCATGAAGGTTCACAAGATTGAGCTGCTGCGGGACGTCCTCGATGATGTTCATGGCAAGGTCCGTCTTGTGTCCAGCCCAAATTAGATCGAGGCATGAAATAGTTTCCCCAGCTAGTGTTTAATAGTAGTTTGGATTGTGTCTAATTATCCGAACCTTGCCTGTTATCGACCCCTCTGGGGCTAGTACTCTGTTTGAATCCGTCTATGGGAACTTCTGCTACTTTTGTGTGCCCGTCAATCATGTGAGAACCATCGTAATTGTTGCTGAAACAGATGCGTCCTAACTAGTTTTTTCATGAATATGGCATGGTAAGACATAAGTTGTCACGGTTTATCATACGAGAAGTGTGTGTTTTGATGAAATAGAGCACTCGTTCGAGAACCGTGCGCCGACATATACATAAGTACTTGTAAACACTGTTGGTGCTACCCCACTTGTAAGTAGTTGTGCAAAACACGGCACATTGGCTCAGCTCGCTTCAACACTAGGCTATCGACCAGCTAACAATCAACAATCTGCTGTCTAACATATAAGAAACTATGTATCTTGTTACACTGGTTCATGCAGTTAATTGAGGCCACAATGTAATAAATTCCAAACGTTCACACGCTAGTCCAGCGCTCATGTGGAACACTCACATTAAACTCGTCTTCATAAAAAACTTGAAAAGCATAAGTTAAGCAATTTTATACATCTCAATGATTCATAGAACATAACAAACATATACTAGTTCACAGCAAAAGACAAAGTTGTGAGAAGGTTTACAAATCAGGAAAAAAACAAGCACGGCTTCACTGAGCAAGGGGCCTCCTGGCAGGCTTAAATTTCCTGGAGTTCACTCTGGTTTTTTCTTGTTGCCACCATCCAGGGTTAGGTTCTCTCATTCCAGAATAACCAATTATAATTGTGGTCTCAGCTGGAATGCTGAACTGAACCATGCAGTGTACTGACCAGCTGAAATGCTTGTGCATTCCACTAAATTTAAGCACCATTATTTGCAGAAATAAGCAGACCTTAATGCCTCTTATCCGCGCACCTGTCCAAAAAACCGCCGTGCAGCCGTGCCAGCTAGTCCTCGGTCCATGAATGAACTGGTAGAAAGTGCATTCCGGACTACCATGTAGTTGTTTTCGCTCAACCCTGCATTGCAATCAGGAAGTAAAACGTACGAATCAGCTTCTTTTAGATTGCGTTGGTCATTCTACCTTAGTTACTACCAATGTAGGGATACCTTGAAGACAAGAGGTTAGACAATGGCATCGAGACATAGCCATCTCATTTTGCACAGTTGTACTAAAACTGAGGTGTGTACTTTTGATTGCGCGGATAGAAACGATACGGAGACAGACATCCCGAAACGATATGGAGACAGACATCCCTGTTTGTGCAAATACGAAATACAGTTATTTAAACAGTGACAGATATTACTACTTTCCCCCGTTTCCTCTTAGAACCAAGTCCTGGATTCATGCTACAGCTTTCCCACTTTCCTCCCTGTTTGAACCAACGCTTTGAGTCGACTGTATGAACTAGCTTTACTTCTAATAATAGTAGAAGTCTAGGTGGCTTTGGAACAGCGGACGGAAGTAGAAAAGGATCCACACGAAGGGGGAAGAGCTGGGGCAATAGAGCAAGGCAGGTTTCGAAGGAATATATACCTGAGGGTCGTCGTCACGTGGCAAAGACGGCGTCAGGAGGCCGCATCTTGGCCACAATACCGCAGGGAGGAAGAAGGGATCGGAGGCCCTCTCGAGCCGGCGCTCTCTCGGAGAGAACGGCACGGCCGCCGATCGGGACGCGCGGGCAGCCGTTGGTCTCCTCCCTCGCCGCCGACGACAGCATGAACGATGCACCTACACCCCTGCCCCGGTCGAGGTTGTCCGGCCGGATTTGTGAACAGCCTGAGCTGAGAGAGAGTGTGTGGCCACCTATGTCTTGCTTAGATCTGGAGAGCATGAGAGAGTGAACGAGAGGAACCCTAGTAAAGCAAGCACTAAGGCTCCTACTTTTATATATAGTGGAGTGATTTTGTTGTACCAGCTTCAAAAAAATGTGCTCCTACGTGTACCCGCGAGTGGGTGTGAGAGAACTAGTGCGTGCGTGCACCGCTTCTCTTCGTGAGAGTACAATATACTATGCCCAAAGAATGTTCGTCGCAAGAGTAATACTCCCTCCGTTCAGAATTACTTGTCACAAAAATGGATGTATCTACAACTAAAATACATCTTGATACATTCATTTCTTGGACGAGTAATTCTGAACGGAGGGAGTAGTATAAGTGTGTGATGTGTGAGCTAAAATAAAATGTGTGTGCCGTCTTTTGTTTTTTAGAAGTTCTGAGGGTAGGGTGTGAAGAACACATATGTGCGTGACGTCTACCTGCAGATAGAAGGTGGGTGCGACGTGCGAGTCTGCGAGAGGAGTCGGGAGAGTCGTGACTCGTGAGGGTGCGTGTGCGTGAGAGAGAGGGGGGGCATGTATCAATGCAATGCATGTGTCCGTAAATCATTATCCGACAAACGTTCGCCACAAGCCTTTTCCTGACGAACACCGTAAGAACCGTTAGATCGACATCCGACAGTGTCAGTTTTGCCATGTCATTTAACATAACAGCCACTCCTCCTACACACAAATCTTCCATGTGAGTGTTAGCAACTGCCGTATGCTCCCTCCGTTCCGAAATGCAGTGCATATAGCTTTATTGAAAATTCGAACCTCGCAAACTTTTACCGAGTTTTCATGTACCAAATTGCACATGTAGAATACCCTGTTTATATCATTTCATTCATCTTCGAGAGGCAACTATAAAGATGGGTGAGGAGTCTACAAAGAAAGACCATCGACTCACCCGCAGCAATTTCAACCATCCTTTAGTGTCAAGGAATATCATAGGAACTCCATATGATATGATTTTTATAGGATTTTTTCCTTTAGATCCAATTGGTTCATAGGAATAGATTCATATACTCTACATTTCAAAGGAAATAAACATGATATCATTTCTATAGCTTTAGAGCCACTTGGTTCATATGAATGGATTCCTATACTCCCTTAATTTCAAAGGAAAATAAACATTAGCGTATATTCAATAGAAAAGTTCCTATGATATGAACCAAAGTACATCTCTTTTCTAATCCCTCCTCATAGGAATTGAGATACATGTCATCTCTAGATTCAATAGAGAAGTTCCTATGATGTGAACCAAATGACATCTCTTTTCCAATCCCTACTCATAGGAATTGAGATGCTCCATGTCATCTCTTTCCCTACAACTTGCATGTATACATCTTCTATTCCTAAATAGATAGTACAACCCACTAGTAGCTTTTTTCCAAAACATGCAACTATGCCACAAGAGCTATATAGTGTGCCAATTGAAAGATGGTCGCTGGATGAAGCTAACCCGACAGTGCAGAGATGGGCAAATCTGAGCACTACTGGCCGTTGGATATCATCAACAATTCACCAGATCTGCCACATGTACAATTTAGAAGACTCCATGGTTGATCTTAGGCATAATGCACAAACCTCAAAACACAAGCACTTCTCCTTTGTTCTAGAATCTTCTGTATCATAATTGATTATTATTTCTAAATGAATTGCCATTATTTGTTTTTAACTTTATGATTTACAATGCACAACCCCATGAATCTTAACATTTTTATAAAACTAATTGATTTTGAATGAGATGAACTATAAGAACTAAACAAATATCTACATCATGCATATATGACTCAAAGCTTTACATGCTATAGTGTGTATTTATTCATAATTTGGTTTCGAAATCTCATGCGTTCAATACATGTGTACCTTACTAGTTTTGAGTAGAGTAGCAAATTTCACGCAGCCCCGGGTATATCAAAATGTAGGGCCCATGCATCATTGCCTTTTGGTCGAACCTACGTCCACAATTTTTTGTACGTACTATATCTCCACTGGTCCCCGAACCCAAAATGCTGCCTCGTTCCCGTAAAACCAAGCGGCCCACACATATTTAAGGCGTCGACTCGAACCCGTTTACTACGATGTGGCCCCGCACACCGTAGTACTCCTACAAACCCTACCGCCACACTCATCATCGGTTTTCTTCAAGAGGACGAGGGAGAAGCCGATTTGTAGTGGAGGCGCTTTCAAAAAAAAGGATCTGTAGTGGAGACCCCTACCATAGGGTGCCCCAGGTAGCTACCGCACGCATCATTGTTTTCTCTTTTCTTTATGCTCTTGCGCCCTAGAGTGAAATGATGGTTGCTTCATCCGTCCAGCTTAATGCGGGAAAGGTGGGGCTTTGTGATATGACCCCTCATCGCTCATTTTCTACTACTGCGGTGCTACGACCGAGGTGCCTCCAATTCCAACCACTGCTCCGAACCGTAATTTGGTGCATCGCACGTGGAACAAGACGGTGGATGAGCCACATGTCTGCCAAAGGGGTCCTGTTAAGTGTGTCGCCATTTTGTGTGCGGACTGACCCTGCTTGAGTTGCTATGCCAACACGACAGGAGCAGCCTACCACTTGGTTTTGCTCCTTGGTGAATCCCGACTATATTGATCTAAAAAGATACGTGCTGAACTACCCTCTCTGTCTTGGTTTTTTATTTGTAGGCGTCTCGGTTTATAGGGCCTGCACGTAGTTCTAGGTCATCCATTTGACTAACTAAATATGAGTTACTATGTCACAAAAAGTATATCATTGGATTCTTATTGGTTGATATGTGAAGAAACAAGAAACGAAGTAGAAGTTAATGCACCGCGGCTTAGTATTTTGGGATTATTTGGTTTTCGTAAGATGACTTACTCACCTAGACGGAGGGAGTAGTTATATTTAAAAGTCGAGGATGGGGCTTTTCCTGCGCGGTAGGCGGGGCAGTTCCGCCTAGTCAGTTCGACAGAGACGCGAGAAGAGGAGGGAGTAGGTTGCTGCAAACGTAGGGCTGTGTGATTTGACAACGAGTTACTGCTGGACAGGTGGGGCCCCGTGATTTGACTTGTCATTATCATTTTAACTGCGGCGCTACGACCGGCGTGAGTCTCCCGATTCTTGACCACCTCCATACAGGTGCCTCTCCCAATGCTCCACCATGTCGTAGAGGCTGGCTCTTGCATGACAGCCCACTTCTCCACTTTTTCCTTGCCTCTCTTTCCTCCACATATGCAAATGCCATGTAAAGCGCACTATTGTACTTACTTGCTCCTACAGGTGCTTAAGCTTGCCACATAGGCATAAAGTCTGATGTGGCAAGTTAATCAAGAAGAGAGAGACTAGTTTGGTGACCCAAGGAAGAAACAGTGCTAAGCACGTGTACCTAGGTGAAAAGACAATTTTGAGTCTATAGCTAATTAAATGAAGCAAACTTAGCAACACCATTTCATTGGAAAAGGTCACTCCTTGGCAAATGCAATATACTAGTACTCCCTGTGTCCCATAATATAAGAACTTTTTGGCACTACACTAGTGTCAAAAACGTTCTTATATTATGGGACGGAGGGAGTACGAAGAAAGAGATAGAGAGGAGTAAAAAAATACACTTATAGCCAACCTTGTTGTAGTATGAGTGACTAAGTGATGACTATGTATGACATGCCAACATCAGATAGCCTAACGCACCGTGTTAAATCTCCAAGGGCGCGACCGTGCGAGCGACGTGACGGTCGTGGTAGGCGCAACCATGATACGGGCTGCTGGCAGCCCTTGGATCTAAGAACAAACGGTCGCATGCTAAGTTGCTGAAAATTTGCAGAATAACCCTCCAAGATAGGATATTCACCCATAGGTCTAGAATCACGCCATGCAACCGTTCGATCTCAGATCCAAGGGCTCTTGGAAGCCCGTATCATGGGAGAATGGAAAGCCACTACCCTGCCGTTCGCATGCTAGCAGTTCGCTCCTACTCGTCCCCACACGTCCTTTAATACTACGGCGGTTCGCTCCTAGTCGTCCCATCCATTCACATTATGGCAGTTCCACTAATCATAACCCTCCTCCCAAATCCATGGCATCCCAAATCTCCCCGATCGGCTGTGAGTACAAGGTTAGAACCATCACCGATGATGAGTTCGACATCATCTACACCCATACTTCCGCTACGGTGAAAGGATGCCTTTCTCGCTTCAGACGCATGTTCGAAAACTCAGATGATGAGTGGGTCACTGGGCTAGATGTTGAGTACACCACAGTCCTGGGACGAGAGAAGGATCTAAAGGACGAAGAGAGGAAGAAACCCGCCGTGATCCAGGTTTGCGTACATAACGTTTGCTTAATCTACCACATATGCCACGCCGACGTTGAGTGCCAGGATTTTAAGAACTTCCTCGAGGACAAAACAGTGAAATTTGTTACTGTAGACTTTAAAAATGACAAAGAAGTCCTGGGTCGGATAGGCCTCGTTGTAGGCAACCCCTTTGACCTCCAGAAGAATCAGCTGGTGCCCTCTCGTCAGCCCTCAATCGCGACCTGGCAGAGACCATGGTTCATCCTTCGTATCAAAACGGAGAAACCTCATTACACGGTTCATCGTCATGCATGGCAGCGGAATGTACTAGATATAGACCACATCCACTACGCTGCAATGGATGGCTACCTTTGTTTCAATATCTACAAGGTTTGGATGAAGAGCAACAGCCAAGTTGGCGGTTCAAGCAAAGAAGTATCAGCCAAGAGGAAGAGGGACAAGGACGAAGTCAAGGACATGGACGAGGACTCCGAGTAAGGTGGCAGTGTCGTTGCTCATGGTGGTTCTAAACTTCTAATGCAGTGTCTACCAGATTAGCTGCATAGTTTAATTTCAGTGTGCTTAGTTTAATTTGAGGGTGTGTTGTCTTTGAGCCCCAGCAGAACTATGTTATGTTTCTTCTCGTTACTTTAACTCTTCAGTATGTACATACTACTAGTATTTCTTTAATAGAATTTAGCGCCCCAATTAAGCACGTACTAGCTTTTTTAATAGTACTATATGCATAATTTGGCGACGAGCGCTCTCTATATGTACCACCTTTTTTTTAATTTCAATTTTTGCTCCATGGCGCAATCCATCGATAGTACTACTGTACAAAAGTACACATTTTTTAAAAGGCTAGAGTACTGTTCATCACACATATATATAGCCAGTTAAATTCTCAACCTAGAACGACGTGCATGCCATGTAGTAAACCAATACGGAGGAAGTATAGTAAAAATGAGGTGATTTTACCGAGCGATCGGCGGGGGAGCATGGCCTGTCATGCGATCCCACGTGTCATGATGTACCAAGGTGATGCGCGTGTCCCTCTTGAGGAATAAGCAATACTAGTACGTGGTTTGAGATGATGTTGAACCGAAGTGTGAAATAGTGGTTGCTTCGTCCATCTGGGAAGGTGCGGCATTGTGATTTGACGTCTCATTGCTCATTACTACTACTGGGCCGGTACGAGTGGGATGCGTCCCCCCTGCTGTTCTGCACTGTTATTTGGTGCTTGACACATCGACCCGGTTGCTATATGTCCACACATGTCGGCGATAGGAAGTACAGAATTCATGAAAGGGAGCGTCGATGGAGGAGTATACTATAGAATTCATGAAAGGGAGCAACTTAGTTTTGGAAAATTCTGTTTTTACGGAGTACGTACCCACTAGGGTTTATAGGGCTCATCTAAAAAAACATTCATTTTTCCATTTGATAAGTCTCAATTCTACTATACTAGTAGTAGTACCATTACATGTTGGATTTCGAGGTGCGTTAGATCACCCGACGCAAGCAGTGTCAAGAGGAAACTAACCAATGCATGTACAAGTTCATGGAAATTTAGTGGTCATTCATGCATTCGTTCTAATTAATGCCTCGGTAAACATAACTTCTTGAGAAAAACGAGCGTACTGTGCAAACTACGAAATTAATTCGACCACTCATCGTCTACCTTGGTTGGAGAGATTTTGAAATTGAGCCATAAACTGGAAAGGAGGGAGTAGTAACTTTTGTCTCGATTACTATTTGTGGCCTTGTATAGATGCCAAATGTATTTTTTTTATAGTGGCCTAAGTAAATAGAGGGAGTACTAACCAAAGTACGTAGTAGGGACGAGGAGTAAACGGAGGGAGTAGTAAAATTTTCTCCTCGTGCTGCGAGCCACCGCACGCGTGGGTGAGGGAGCGGGCGTAAAGGCGTACAGTAGTAGTAAGCTTCACCTTATCCTACGAGCCATCGTGCCCGTGGGCGGGGGAGACGGTGTACTAAGCAAGCTTCTCCTCGTTCTGTGAGTTGACGGGACACATCAAAAGTACTCCAGTGTATAGAGCCTTGCCTCTAAGGTAGGCCCCACATGGTTTGCCTCTTTTTTTAATTTAACTTAACGCGTCAAGTCGCAATTTGTTTGTTCACCCGTGGTAGACGATCCTCCCTCCACCAAGTGGACAACCAGTACACGTGACAAATTACCACGTGGGCTGCCTTTTTCGTACAGAAATGAGCTCCACCGTGTACCCGCGCGGGTGTGGTTGGGAAAGAGACGGGAGTACATGCACCATGCGTGCACCTCTTCTCTTCGTGCACGTCCCCCACCTACGTGGGTGTGTGAGAGAGAGATACAAACCTAGACATAATGCGCCGTCCATCCCCATGCCTCCGCCCAGTCCGACCACCAGACACCACCACGGCACCATGCCCCACTCCTCCTCACCTTATCTCTCATATTTCTCCCTCCATTTTTATATACAAGGGGCCACTATCAAAATTAGAATTTGCAGATATACAAGGCCACTAACACTAATTGATGCAATATTAATGGTGTTTGCCTCATGGTACTAGCAAAGGAGGACATTAATTATCCCTTGCCTGCATGCCAGAGTTTGTAAAAAAATGCATCTTGATGTTCCGTGCAATACACGGGCATCTTGCTAGTCCATGAAAACAACACATGGCAAAATTCCACGGCGAACGAGGGATTTGAATCTGTTGGGAGGGGCTGTTTGGATCTTGCCTGGGGTAGCCAAAATATTGGCGACCCTTTTGTCCACTAGTGCCTTTGCCACCGATGAACGAGGAATGGCTCGGGTGGTCATGCTGTCATGCATCCTCCAGCGCGCACGTTGGAGACGAGCTCGCACGAGCTGTGTTTTTTTGTCCCACAACACCGCCCGAGCCGCCCGCAGACCGACCGGCGACCCACAAATTACGCCATCCAACCGTAGCCGCACACATTATGACAACAACTCAACCAACCGGATGAAATTCACGCAAACACGTAGACAAACTGATATTTCATGTAAACAACGACGGAAATCATATAAAATACCAGATTTTCACACAAACATGACGGATTTCATTACATTCAAATGAACTACGCGGTGCTAGTTCTGGACAGCAGAGGTATATAATACCTGGCCTAAATGGTCGCCCGCCGATCGATTTGTGTTCCTCATGTCCGCAACGATCACCAGATCGCGGAGCCCCGGAGGTATATGCTTCAGCACAAAGGACGGCTCGCTTCCCCACTGCCCAACTGATATCATTGGCTGGTGCCGAAGATGATGGTGGCCGGCACCGGTTCGAGTTCATCACCGGCCACTACTTCACCATGGCGGGCACCGGCTCGAGTTCATCCTAACATTCCCCTCTTCCGTGGATCCCATGCGGGGCCGATGAAGGTCCTCGCAACAAAAGGATCCGGCAAGACACCTGCTGTGTACGCCGGCGTCGCCTCCGCGGTGGCCTTCATGGGACCCAAGCGGCGGCGGTCTCCCGTGTTCTACTTCTCCTTAATGATGGCGGCGGACGTGGAGGCGCTGGCCACCGACTCGTTGCTCTCCGTGCACCCGGCTTCTGTCGCTGCTTGCATGGCGTGGCCGCCGGCATGGGAGTCTCGGCCACAGAAACGGGAGACGGGGTACGAGGCGGCGGCGTGGACGGCAGCAACGACGCCCGTGCGCCGCTCCTCGTCGAGCTGGCCTAGAGCGGCGAATTGCTGAACCACGTGCCGGCTTGGGGCGGCAACTGGCTCCGTCGGGCGAGGGGAGGGAGGTGGATCAGCAAGCTGCATAGCTCGTATCCGGCAAGCTACCCAGCCGGCTTGGATGCGGAATAACTACTCTTCGTAAGCCATTGTAAGAGTGGACAAAATGGTGGAGGAGATAGGGGAGCGGCGGAGGTGTGCGATTCTTGGCTGGCGTTTGGCCTCGTTTAAATAGACGGTGGACAGGAGGAGCTCGGCCAGCGTTGTGTTTAACGCCGGCCCGGTCATCAACGGACGTGTGTCCAGAGTGGGTTTCTCGGCTTCCACACGGGCGGGTTTCATGGAGGCGTTTGAATGCGGCACAGAGGCGTGTTCAGCCGGGCGTGCCGCGAGTAGCGCCCTCGACTCTGACCTAGGACACCGCGCCGTTCTTCCACTGACGTGTGGGCTCTTTGGGTGCATGGCCTGCATGTCAGTGACCCAATGCAGGCAGCGCAGAGGAACCTTTGGTGGGCCAGGGCGGTCGGAAGCGGGAATTTCATAAACCAATGATTGTTCATTGAGTGTGATGTCATCTTTTTCATGTAGTTAAGCCTACTATGTTGATAGCCCGTTCGATACGTTATGATTCATAAAGACCGCTGCAAACATCAATGTTCTACTTATCACAGATAAGATTGATTAATACCCGTAACAATCCATGTCCTTAACAAAGGGTGCATGCACATATAGGTTGAGCGTGTGTCTTGCGTCGTGTGCTGTGTGCATGCAGGCGTGCGAGTGTTGCGTGCGTGCAAGGGTGCGATTCAGTGTTGCATGCATGGGTGCGTACGTGCTTCTGTTCATGAGTGCATGTGTACATGTTAGTGTGGCACGCCAGCATGCGTGCATGTGTACGTTATGTGTACGTGTCAGTGTTGCATGCCTACATGCGTGCGTGTCTTGCATGTGTGCATGTGTACGTGTGGGGTGAGGCTACACGTCAGTCGACTGACTTTTTCATCTCTGGTCATTAGATTTTCCAGCCGTTGGATACAAAATCAAGGGCCTCCAGTTTATCATCAAACTCCATCCCCCCTGAACCGCCAGTCACCACCGACCGAACCGCCCACCCCCGCCGCCCGCGGCCGGCCCGCCCTCCCCGAAACCACTCCCCACCGCCGGTCCGCCTCCGCACCGGCCATCCCTCTAGCCCCCCCAGCGCGCCAAGCTTTTTCTCCGGGGATCCCCACCCCACCGCCCAATGAACACCCCCCAACCGCCGGTGACTGCCAACCAGAGGTCTCACGACTTCGAATACCCACTGTCGTGGATTTGTCACGTCAGATGTCCTTAGCGTCAGGACTTAGTCGCGAGGCCAATGCATCTATGTGGTAGCTTGAGAGGGGTTGAGCGGAATCGAGAGACGCAACACAAGACAGGGATTTAGACAGCTTGGCCCGGAAACATCATCCGGTAAAAACCCTACATCTTTGTTTGAGGCTAGGTCTCATTATCATCACGAGGAGTCGCCAGAACCGGCTCTCCTCTTTGTGTCTAACCCTAGAGATTATTGCTTCTTGCTTGTAGCTTCTAACTTGTCCCTCTTTGGGGAGCCCTGCCCCTCCTTATATATGTTGAAGGGGCGGTTTACATGTGGAGTCCTATTAGGATTAGGACTAGTCTATCTCTAATACAAACCGGATACAAGTCCTAGTCTTAACTCCTTGTAAGGCAAATATTCCTTTCCTCTTAAACCGGCCCACAATGGTTGAACCGGCCTTCATGAACCGCCAGACAGGCTACCGGGTCTTGTCGCTCCTTTGGCCCGTCCGCCGGATTACCAATGAGCTGTAAACCGTCTGGTCTGTGCAGGTTGCCGGTGAATCGCCAAGTCCGGCCGGTTTATACTTCCGGCCGGTTTACACCGCGGGGCATATCCCCGACATTAGCCCCCAAGTTTAGCATGGATTTATCCATGGTAAACTTATGCTGCAAATAAACAACAGAACAATTCTGACAGGTTGTGCTCCGGGTTAAGAATTCTTGTATACCGGTACCTGATCATCCTTAAGTCCTTGTCATTTCCTCCTTCTAGAAAATCCGGGTCAATAACCAGCTTCATACTCAAATTGCTGATGTTGGCTTCTTATAGAACAATATTGTGAAGAATAATCCACTTGAGTCGGCTTCCAAAGCGCCGGTTTAAGAAATATTGGTCTTGAAATACTCATCTGATATTCAGCCGGCTTGAAGATGTAAAAACTTGCCGGTTTAACATTACCAAAATGGCTAGGTTATAAAAACTGATAATTCCGGGTCATGATTGTTGCCAACACCGGTTCATGATTGTTGCCAACGCCAGTTCATGATTATTGATGACGCCGGGTTGCAGACACAGGGTCACAATGATTGGTGACGCCGGGTCAATCTAGTTTGCTTAAACAGAGAATTTGAAAATATTTCCTTGATAATAATATAATACCTGTAGCCCCCAAGTCTTGAGTAGAACAAAGTGATGGCTTAAGACTTGCTTCAATATAAATACTTTCACTATCGAAGAAATCCATGTTGTTCATCCCAGTCACTAGCAAAAACTGAATACTCCATATTATGTAGCCCCCAAGTGCCGGGTTGTTCTGCTTGCAGCAACCTAGGACTTGTAATTGTCTTATAAAAACTTCAACCCGTGTATCCCCCAAGGGCCGGGTCATTATGCAATAATGAGCAGGGACTTTGATATATACTTCAATGAAAATAACATCATATGATGTAACCCCCATCATGGGGCTTGAATTCACGTCCACAAGGTTAAGAGCTTTGTGCTTTACCAACTGAGCAGTGGTCCCTTCAATATAATGAATAAAAAGCTTTGTACCTTGATTTGTTTGACAGGAGCAATTGGTAGCCCCTAAGGGCCGGCTCATTATAATGTGATGAGTCGGGTCTCCAATAAGATGAACAAAGAATGACTTTGCATTAGCCCCCAAGTGTCATGGTGCATGCTTCCAGCGACATGAGACTTGCATATTTGATGTAATCTCAATTTAAATTATGTAGCCCCCAAGTGCCGGGTTGTAAGCCTGCAGCAACTCGGGACTATTCCTTCAATTGTAGAATAAAAGCCATATCCATTGATAACATAATATCCATTGCGCTAAAGCAACTTTGAAAACCTTAATCATAATATTAATAACCATAATAAAAATCCAGCCATGTTGGCTATTCAAGATAATATAATCCGGTATGAAAAACTCATCCAATATCATGATGAAAATTCAGCCAAGTTTGGCTATTTGAATAATATAACCCAATCATTTATAAGCGCATGATTCCAATGGCGCAATCCAAAAATATACTGGCGACTTATATTGCCAAGCCAGGCCGGTTTAATAAACACCGGATAACTTCTCATCATATACTGGCGACTTATCGTCTTAAAGCCAGGCCGGTTTAATAAACACCAGATAATTTATCATCATGCTTTATTCAACCTGTCTTTGCATACAACAATTTTAAAGTGTCCTGGCGGTTTACCGCCGGACGGGTCATAATGCCCAACATATAACCCGGGTTTATAACCAAGGCTGCACTTAAGAATAATCAAATATGAAATATATCATACCTGTGACATACATCGTTGGTTTACCAACTTTTTGTAGTAGAGGCAATAACCCAAAATTTGAGTACTGATAACTCCTTCCATATTGTGCCGGTGTGATAAACACCGGATTAACCATATATAATACTGGTGACTTGTAGTCAAACCAGACCGGGCTGACAGTCTCCAGATTATAACTTGATTGTGTACCGACAACTTGTAGTTGAAAGCCGAGCCGGGTTGATAAACACCGGTTTACTCCATAATAGGATGGTAACAGAAAATCAAACCGGGCAGATAACCTCCGGATTAAAAATGAACCAAATCCGTCAGCTGAACCGGTAAAAAGGTGTTTGTTGACATAAAAGAAATCCAACAAAAACAAAGAACAAACAAGCCATGAAAATAACATGGAAGCAAAGGTAATGTTAAAAACCGTTTGCAAAAAATATGCTATACTGAGCTGATCAGATGGTGTTACCGTGGTCGGACAGGACCAAGCCCCCAATAGGTGTGGCGATGGTTCAAGTCAGCCAGGTCCCCAAATGATTCGTGGCATATATGCCAGATCAAGAGGCGTGGCAATGGTTCGGGTACGACCATGCCCCCAAGTGATTTTGTGGCCTTAGGCCGACCAAGAGGCGTGACTGGTTCAGACTTGACCATGTCCCCAAATGATCTGGTGGCTGTTGCCTATCAAAAGGTGTCGCGTTGGTTCGGACACGACCAAGGCCCCTAGTGATATATAAAAAAGCAAATGTCAAGGTGTAAACCGGAGGCCGTTTTAAAAACAGAGCCACTCCATGTAACTACGCATGATGTAAAAAAGAATAGAGACCCCGCTTTATTAAGCAGAAGCCCCCATGTGATCAATAATATGTTAAGCCAATAAGGCATGATACCCATGTTTGAACCGCGCATCATGGCAGCAGGTCCTCTTTGGTAATTTTTAACTTTTTTTGCAAGAGATAAATTTTTCTTGAACCGGGATCTTGAACCGGATATTGAGAGCTTCAAAGCTTTGTGGGAGACATCTTTCCCTTGAACCGGATTTTAAACCGGAATCCTCATTTTCAGCTGGAAATTTTCTGACGGCCTTTAAACTCGAACTTGCGACAAGTTAATTCCTTTTTGAACCAGAAATTCTTAAACCGGATTTGAGAGCTTCAGTGAGACTGGCTTCCCTTGAGCCGGATTTTAAACCGGAATCTTTTCTGATGACCCAGCACTTCTTCATTGAGCCGGGATTTTGTAGTTGTCATATACTTTCTAAGCCAGAAATTTTCTGACGGCCTTCAAATAACAGTAGCCTCCTGGACCGGGTTATCTTTCCCTCCATCGTCCTGGGGTTCTTAAATTTGCTGACAACTGGCAAGATTTGCTGAGTCATGTCATCGTAGCCCCCGAGTCTCAAGGTGACTCGAGGAGTTGGCTTGAAACTCTCCATATTTGATCGTGATATAAACCGGCATAAGTTGTATATCATTGGTGTTGATAGCATGATGTGAATCCAACAGAAGGTTGAGGTGACTGCGGCGGGTTATAAATGATCCCGTATGAGCCGTGTCAGCAACTCGGCCAATGGTTCCTTCCAACTGGTGATTTGAAGTTAACCAAACTGTAATGGCGGCGACTTGTGCGCCTGCCTAGTGAACCACCCAGTGTAGACAACAGTTGATAGTATATAATAATTTGCCTCCATTTTGCTTGAAAGAAAACCGGGCTACCCAAGTTGTGACTTGCTCATACCCAATAAACAGCTCATGCAGACAGGTGCGGCCCTGGTATGTTGATGTTGACCAGGCCGCAATAGATGAACGGTAAAGACGACCGCGAATTCAGAGGCAGCACAGACCGATGAGTCGGCCGCGGGGTTGTAAACCGGTGCGAACGGCGAGTCACTCACAGGCGCGGTAAGCCGCGCGGACGGCTAGTTGATGTAGACCGAGTCACACGGGCGGTGGCTTGTGCACGTCCATTCATCGGGTAATATGTTACGGATCATCGCCGGGCAGAACATTGTCAGCCCGTGCTCCATATCCATGGTATAAACCATATTTGTAGTGAATGATTGTCCTGTATAAAAATATATAAAGATCAAAGTAATTGTTTCCTTGGTAAAAACAACATATATCAAGAAAATAGATTTAGATGGATATCACCTAATTTTCTCGGATGACGGATGATCCGTTCAACGCGACAGAGGCGGCTCAATGCAGCCCCAGCGGCTCAACACAGCAGAGGCGTCTCAACACGACCCTGGAGGCCCGCGCTCGATGGCGGCTTAGAGTGGCCCCGGTGACTCGAGTAATTGCTGGCATAGTAAGCCGCACGGACGGACATGCCGGCCGTATGTTGATGTAGACCGGACTGCCGAGGCCGTGGCTTGCACATGTATTCATAGATCATTACGATAGGTCTGATGCATGATATCCTTGATATGACAATTGCTCTTGCAATGCATATTTGCCCTGCACCCCAAAAAATACCGCAAGCCAGAGTAATTGCTCTTTTAAAGAAAGCAATATATAATATAAAAATATACTGGATGGATTTCACCTGGTATGTTAGGCCAGTTAATATCCACTGCGGGGTTGATGACCACCATGGTGAAGTTGAAATCGATCATGGCCGAGTCAACCACGGCAACAAGGCAGATGAACCGGCCGCGGCAGTATAAACCGGTGCAGACGAGTAAGCTGTCCTCCGCGTTATAAACCGGCTCTGACGGGAGTTATTCACGTGTGTTGATGTAGCAGGGGCAACGACTTGCGCATGTGTCCGTCAAGCAGCACGGTACGAACGCAGCAGTACAATAATATCGGTGCATGCCCCTTTGCAACACCCCTGAAATGAATAATGGCCCTGCGAAAAATACCACGGACCAGATTAATTGTTCTCAAACAAAGTATGTGTTGATAAAATATATAGGAGGGATAACACCTGATTCACCCGGACAACAGACGAGTCGACCGTGGCATTGTAAGCCGGAGTAACTGTTCTCAGACAGATTACTGTATAGATGAAATAGACCGGAGAGGTATCACCTGATATATTTTTCGGATGTTGATAGCAGCTCATCTGAACATCTCCAACAGCTACCCTTCCCTGACAATAGCCATACACGTGACCATACCATTGAAAACCGCCAACGTACATGTCCTGATAATATAGTTGACCTTTCAACTTGATCTTCCACATGAATACTTGACGTTTTATTGCCAGATGCCCCAGATACATGCTCGGTTTGGTTACCCATGATTAAACTTCAGCTCAGCCATGGGGAATAGCACCCTGGTGATTTTAGTGACGCATAAATCCTGGCGGCTCAACAGCTCATATTCTCTAAAAGCAGAGCTTGTACTCCGCGTGTTGATACGGAGGCAAGCGACGGCGGGTCAGATGCGCAGGACGGTTTGGGCAAAGGTGAGCGACGAGGTGGGCCGCAACAGCAGCTCAAGGCACCGGCGACCCAGACCATCGCGGGACAGTGTAGGCGTGGTCGGTTTACTAGCGTTAACCTCAAACATCCATGGCAGAAGCACGAGATGGCGCCGGCGACTCAGAAGTTGAAGCGAGCAACAGCGCAGGCGGCTCAAGGTCGCAGTGGCGCGGCGGCAGTATAGGGGCGGTGACTTGGGGTAGCTCGAGGCTGTAACAGCATCAGGGTGAGGCCGCGGGGCGACTTGGAAGTGGGCGGCAGCAGCCGTAACTTGCCGGCGCAGGCGAGGCTGCGGCTATAAGGCGGACCGTCAGGCAGCAGAGGCCGATGGCTTGGTCAAGTCATCGGAAGCCACGGCGGTTTTGACAGCGAATCCTAGCAGAGGCGGGACCAGCCATAGCGGCAGAGCGAGGCCGTGACGGCGAGGCTCTGGCAGCGTAACGGCGGCTCGGCGCGCGGGCGAAAACCGCAGTAGATACATGTCATCAGGGCATCTCAGAGGCGGAGACTGCCCGGAGATGCGGATTTGGCCCAGAGCGGAAACGAGTCCGAGTCGTCTTGATACTATGGTGGACCATCCGACTGAGGCCGCGGGCGACTCGGGATGAGTCGAGGCGAGGCCGACTTGGAGTTGGTTCAGGACGGCCATGGCAGAAACAGGGCCAGCAACTCAGGCAGGCCGCGAGGGCAGCAAGGCGATCCAGCGGAGGTGCGCTGCGGTAGCGAGGCAAACCGGAAGGCAAGGCAGATTTTGCCGGCGAGGGCGGCTGGAGGAAGCCAAACAAAGCCGCGTCGGTCATGGCAAATCATAGCGGAGGTGCATCGGCGGAAATTGACAGCTCGATGCGAGCTCCGCACAGGGGCGGCTCGGAAACGAGGCGGCGGAGGCCAGATCCAACTCCCCTCCACGTCGTTGTATGTGGATGTATAACACTTTTGTACTATTGCTGGTTTGATGGATGTGGTAGCAGCATGACCCTGACATGACTTCGGGACCTAATCCATCATAATAAACAGCTGATGTTTTGGCTGTAACGAAAATACTCTGTTGATCTCGGCGACTTGTACTTCGTATCGACTGATTTTGGATGCGAAACTTTGACCTGTAGTGTCCACGGAAATTTACCCGGCCTCGACGGATCATCCGAGCGCGTGCGCTGGCGTATAAACGCAACCCTAATTTTCTTGTACATGTCACTTTGATTGTTCGTCGATGGCTCTTTTCCATCTGGCACGTCGCGAACTTCTTGATCCCTGAAGAAATCCCTCTAAGAACTCAACACCACCGTGCGCGGGCCCCACGGTGGGCGCCAACTGTCGTGGATTTGTCACGTCAGATGTCCTTAGCATCAGGACTTAGTCGCGAGGCCAACGCATCTATGTGGTAGCTTGAGAGGGGTTGAGCGGAATCGAGAGACGCAACACAAGACAGGGATTTAGACGACTTGGCCACGGAAACATCATCCCAGGTAAAACCCTACATCTTTGTTTGAGGCTAGGTCTCATTATCATCACGAGGGAGTCACCGTAAACCGGCTCTCCTCTTTGTGTCTAACCCTAGAGATTATTGCTTCTTGCTTGTAGCTTCTAACTTGTCCCTCTTTGGGGAGCCCTACCCCTCCTTATATATGTTGAAGGGGCGGTTTACATGTGGAGTCCTATTAGGATTAGGACTAGTCTATCTCTAATACAAACCGGATACAAGTCCTAGTCTTAACTCCTTGTAGCATAAATATTCTTTTCCTCTTAAACCGCCCACAATGGTTGAACTGCCTTCATGAACCGCCAGACAGGCCACCGGTCTTGTCGCTCCCTCCCGCCCGTCCGGGATTACCAATGAGTCAGAAACCGTCTGTGCATGCGGGTTGCCGGTGAATCGCCAAGTCCGCCGGTTTATCCTTCCGCCGTTTACACCGCGGGCATATCCCCGACTACCACCGACCACTAATTTATTATCATTTCATCCTTCATATCTGCTACCGATGGGTGGGCCCTATGGTAATGTCTTGCTGCTGAATGTGGACCGTTTGACTGGTCAATTGATCGTGTTATCAACAAATTACGGAGTTGTATGGTGAGCCAGTGACCGTATGATCACCCTAAAATGTACTCCTATTTTATTAACATAGTACAGACTCAAACTACCATTTCTTTCTTTCATATACGGGCTGACAGGTGGCCCCACGGTTACGCACCCCGATGGTGCAACACTAGTTGCGCCGTTTGACTGGTCAATTGATTGCGTCATCAACAAAATACGGAGTTGTACGGGTGAGCCAGTGACCGTATAATCATGACATGTATTTGTTTAACACGGTACAGACACAAGGGCTCATATATACGCGCAAGCACTCACCGCTATAAGCGCACACACGTGAGCCCTACCCCTATGAGCACCTTCGAGAGAGTGGGCCAGCATATATGATCTTGAGATTTTATGAAGTCACCATAGGTGCCTCGTAGTCAAATGTAACGTCTCCTCCCACTGAACGTACATCGCCGGAAAATATTGAAATTAACACAAGATAAATGTGAGTACCGGGACTTTAACCTTGGTGGGCTCGAGAAACCACTGTCCTCTAACTATCCAACCACATGTTGGTTAGCACGACAAAATGTATGTGGTGACCGTGATGATCTTATTCTGAAGTCCAGTGACCATATCGTGCTTTCGCTTCAAATACAATGACCGTAAGTGTCGTCAACAAAATACGGAGCACGCATCAAATGCGAAGTCCGTCAGTGTCATCAACAAGATATGGAGACGTATCGTGAGCTAGATATCGTTGTACTATTGTATATGCTTATTTTCTTAGTGGCCGATTGCGTGTGTGGTGTGGTGGGCACATCATTTCTAGTTGTGGTGGGTCAACATGAAGACTCATGGGTCGGTTCCATCCTGCGCCACATATAGGTTGGACCGAGACGTGTTATACGAAGACCCATGTGGAGGACTCGGCGTACAACACGAAGCTACCAGAGTCGCCGAGGACTCTATCCCCACTGGTGATAAGCCGACTATATATGATTTGTAACCCTAGGCCCTTAGTATGTTATACAAGCTTGGGGGCTAGTTCGTCGATAGTATACACACACGCACAATGCCTTGTATTCACGTGTACTTTGTACACACCCCTATCACTAATATACAGTACCAGGAGTAGGCTCTTTCTTCAACTGCAAGAGTCCGATCCGAACTAGGGTAAAACTTTGCCTCGTATACCATCCAGCCTAACAGCCAGGATATCCTACCAATGATATGATGAAATCATATCGCCAACTACTAAGAGAGAGGTGTGTCGGGGGCAATGTGTGTAGAGAGGCCTAAAGATAATGTGCGTGCGGGAGACACGTAGGCACATATATGTGCATATAAAGGGCTAGTAGAGACCGTGCATGTGTATATATGCATGTGAGAGAAATAGTGTTTTCCAACTGAGATTAGTGAAAAGAGTGGTACATAGTAGTCAGAGAGAGAGAGAGAGAGAGAGAAACAGAGAGAGCATGTGCGTGAGACACCCCGACACCCTGAGAGAGATTCTGAGCATGTGTGAAACAGAAATGTCGATGCATATAAAGTGTGTGCACTTATGCGTTAGATAGAGAGAGATATAACGCGTTTGTGAGAACGGGGCGAGGCATAGTACATCTACATGTAAAAGGCGGTTCTACACATTAAATTAAAATATAAATGGCATTATTATTTTTGGATGAGATCATGAATTTTGCAAAATTGCGTATGGACGAAAATCGGTCTATCAGACACCCATACTCTATTGAATTCTAGCATGTGCATGTGTTTATTTCATATTATCGATCCATAGAGTGAGAGCGGTTTGAAATACAGGCAATGGATGCTTTTGCAATTCATATATAAACATTAATTAGTGCACTCCATGTTGTTAGTGTGAAGCACTTTATACATTTGTCACTTGCATGGATACATTCCAAATTGCTAGCTACGAAATAAAATACATGTCGAATTCAACATAAAGGGGGTTTCGAAGATTCGAATTCATAGGAAGTGCATTCATCTATTTGAACCCAAGATAATGGCATTTGTAAATCAGATGTAAAAGGGGGCATCAATCTTTGTTGTGAGTTTGAACATGCTATATATATTCATACGCATATCAAACCTTTTTTTTGCAACCAAGGAGATTATATCTGGAACCATGCATGAACTGAGGTAAGTTGCATGTTTTTTAATATATACTCGTGTACAATGTATATCAAATGTACCCCCTCCATTCCAAAATAATCGTAGCTTTAGGATTTTCAAGAGTAAAGATTTGTGAAGTTTGACAAATCCTGAAAGTTCAATTCAAGAGAACCGAAAACGTTAATGCTTGTGCTCCCAAATATTGAACGAAGCGCCAAATAGGCCTCTGGTCACCCGAAACCGCGCGAGACTAATGTTTTGGTGGTAGGAAATTACTGTCCTGACTCTGGCCCGTCTAGCCTATCGGCCCGATGTCCAAAGGTCTAAACCGGGGTAGGTTTGTAACTTCACCAAGACGCCAGTCTCAACCGCCTCCGAGAAGCATTCATACGCCGTGGGAAACTAAACACCCATGCGCTCGGCCGAAATCTATCCCGCCCACATTTGGGACACCTGACATGACTGTCCTACCCCCAACCCGCAATATGTCCGAAATTTTAGATGGGGGCAAAGTTTGTAACTTTCCCCAAATTTCAAACAAGCGCGTCTCAAACCAAAACATTGTTCCCCCTTAGCTCCTCACCTCACTCCGTTTCCCCATTCATACTCCATGGGCGCGAAAACGCCCTCTCCACCAGCCGCGAAACCCTAGCCTCCTCCGTCCTCCACCCCATAGCGGCCAATCCACCGCCGCCCTCCTCCATCACGCCGGAGCCGGTACCCCGACGTCATCGTCCAAAACCGCAACCGCAACGCCCTCAAGGACTTAGCAGCTGAAGCTGAGGCAGAGCTGCCTCCACGCCGCCGACGCCGACGTGCGCCGTACCAGAACCACTCCAACCACGCCGTCCTGCGCCTCACTACTGCGGCTCCACTGTCGCAACCGTCCACCGCACCGGAGCTATTCCCGCTATGCCGTCATTCGCCGCCTCGGATCTGCTTCCCCGCCGCCGACAGGCAGCCAGTGCACCACACTCAACAACTTTGCCATGGGTTCGTCCAAGGCTGCACCGTCCTCCAGAACTTCTGGTTTCCGGCGAACAACAAGAAGATCGTCGGAAAAACAGAAGGAGGACACATCACTGCCAGCAGAAAGACGTACTCCTCTTCCCTTATTCGTGCAAATCTTACGTCTCCGCTCACACCGTATTCATCCCACAAAAGAAACTAGTTGAGCGCTTCTTACTGCATCTTCTTTGTGATACTAAATGCACAAGGTTTCCTCCCTTTTACTATTTCACCTTTGCTAGAGGTCAAGAGCCGCCTCGATTTCAATTCAGGTCGGTCGAACCGCAATTAAAAGAAGCAGCACCCGCTTAGGCGCGCAGAGCACCTAGTCCGCCTGTTCCCCGGGGAAGCGGCGCATCGGTGTCTATCATAGGGGTGTGGGGCGCAGGAGCTGCTTGCGCCCGATCTGGAGGTTGGCGGGGCTTGAATGGATGGCCGGGGGGCGGTGCCAAGCACGGCGGTGCGGTGAGGTCAAGGGGAGGGCGCAGGCAGGGGAGGAATACTGGGCCGATGGTCGCTGGTGTTTCGAGGAAGATCGTCAACACTGACTGGCTGGAGGTAGATGAAGGCGATATGCCCGTTCTTTGTACATCGGACGATGCAGAAAAAATGGACTGACCTATTTGCTTTCAGTCGACTGTTATTTTCATAGAATCTTGTAGTAATTTAGTGTGCCATGCATGTTGTAGAGCTATCATATGTCTCCCGTCATTTATTTCTCACCAACCTGCTATCTGCTACCTTTACACTGTACTAATGGTGCACACACTTCACCCATACTCACACTATTGTTTTTTTATGCATGGGTATTTTAGACTCTCACGCAGTGTTGATGAATGCAGAAAAGAAAAGACAGAAGTCGCTCTAGTGTAATTCGAAGATAAGCACTAAGCGTTTAAGCGCTCTAATGGGTGCAGTGTCAGCAATTGGAGATAGTAAACGTAGCTCTGTAGTTGATGATCTCAATTGCCACACACAACCATCCCAGGTGATTGCTTTAACTTCACGATGTCAAATGTGGTTGCATGTTGCATATGGTGTCTAGCTTGTATTGCTTCCAATTTGTTAAATTGCATCTGCTTACTTTACACATTATACCTCGATAATGACATGCCTTCCTGTTTTTGATACATACTACATATGTCTATAACCATGTTCGTACATCAAACTAATGCTCTTTTGTATCCCTCGTCAATCACTTATGATGAGATAGTCACCCGAGTGGGTTACTGTGAGACGCCCTACTCGTTTAAAGAGTGCAGTGTCATCCTCCCCACATGATTCTCAAGAAACAGCAAGGCTAAATGAAGATAGTCAACGTAGCTCTCTAGTTGATCACCGCAATTCCCCCACACCACCATCGCAGGTGCTTGCTCTTACTTGGCAGTGTGATATGTGGTTGCATGTTGCATATGGTGTCTACCTTGTAATGCTTCTAATTAGGGTAAATTGCATCTGCTTAGTTAACACATTATACCTGTGAATATGACATGCCTTCCTGTTTTTGGTACATACTACGTCTTTCTATTAACCATGTTCTTACATCAAACTACTTTTCTTGTGCATCCCTCATCAATGCTCCTAATTTGTTAAATTGCATCTCCTTAGCTTACATATTATACATGTGAATATGACACGCCTTCCTGTTTTTGGTACATACTACATCTGCCTATCACACCATGTTCTTACATCAAACTACTGTTCTTGTGTATCCTGCGTCTATCGCTTATGATGAGACAGTCACGCGTGTGTTAATATGAGATGCAATACTCTTATAAAGAATGCAATTTCATCCTCTCCACATGATTCTCAAGAAACAACAAGCCTAAATGAAGATATTGAGTGTTGCTCTATACCTGAAGACCGCACTTCCCCTACACCACCATCACAGGTGCTTGCTCCAACTTCACTGTTCTTGTGATATGTGGTTGCATGTTGCATACGGTGTCTAGCTTGTAATGCTTCTAATTAGGGTAAATTGCATCTGCTTAGTTTACACACTATACCTGTGAATATGACATGCCTTCCTATTTTTGGTACACGCTACATCTATGTGTTAACCTTGTTCTTACATGAAACTACCTCTCTTCTGTATCCTGCATCAATCACTTACGATGAGTCACCTTTATTCGTTACATATTGCATATTATTTCTAGCCTATTGCCATGTATTGCTTCTAATTTGGTCAAATACATTTGTTAGGGCACCCTTTTAATTTGGAAGAGTGATATTGGTTTCATCATTCATATGGTTTCTAGCTTGCATTGATTCTAACAAGTTCAAGCACCTTGTGCTTAGTTTACACTTTATACATCATACATGTCAATATGTCACGTCGTCCTGTTTTTCATACATATTCCATCCTCCTATCATGCGGCTGCCTTACATGAAAGTAGTGTTCATCAGTATCATGCATCAATAAGTTCTGAAGAGCAAATTTTATTCCTTTTTCTTGTGGGTTTGACTTGACAAGGCAAAATCAAGAAAGAGGAAGGAAAAGAGTAAGGAAGGCGATGATGGTGGTCCTCTGCAGCAACATAAACGGAGGATCTGTACCGATTCTCCTTGTACTGATAGTGCATTACAAGGTCCAAGTCTCCGCTCCCCTACTCCACCATCCAAGGTGCTTGCTCTAACTTGGCAGTGTGATATATGGTTGCATGTTGCATATGGTGTCTAGCTCGTATTGCTCCTAATTAGTGTAAACTGCATCTGCTTAGCTTACACATGATATATGTGAATATGACATGCTTTCCTGTTTTTGGTACATACTATATCTGTCTATCACACCATGTTCTTACATGAAACTACTCTTCTTGTGTATCCTGCATCAGTCACTAATGATGGGACACCTTTAAGTTGGCAGTGTGATATTGGTTTGCATCTTGAATATGATTTCTAGCATGTATTGCTTCTAGTTTGATGAACGCCACCTATGACGAGATAGTTTTAACTTGGCAGAGTGATATTGATTGGACCTTCCATATGGTGTCTTGCATTGTTTCTAATTTGTTGAAGTGCCTTCTGCTTAGTTACCACATCATAGGTGTGAATATGTCAAGCTGTCCATTTTTTCGTACATATTCCATCCTCGTATCATAACTTTGCCTTTCATCGAGTAGTGTTAAATCGATATCATGCATGAATGAGTTACGAAGAGCGAATGATATTCCTTTTTCTTGTCGGTATGACCTCACAATGCAAAATCAATAAATCTGAAGGAAATTGGCAAGGCATTGGATGATGGTGGTCCTTCCGAGCAAGCTGAAATGGAGGTTCTCTCTGATTCTACTCGCCATCCTCCCAACAAGATTCGCAAGACAACGCAAGGCTAGGCAGTCAACATAGCTGTGTAGATGATGAGCACATCTCCCTACTCCACCATCACAGTGCTTGCTCTAACTTGCACTATTATATGTGGTTGCATGTTGCGTATGATGTCTAGCTTGTATTGCTTCTAACTTTGTTGAATTGCATCTGCTTACTTTACACATAATGCCCGTGAATATGACATGTGTTCTGTTTCTACATCGACTACTATTCTTGCATATCCCACATCAGGTCACTTATGATAAGGCACCTTTAAGTCGCCATTTGTGATATTGGTTGTGTCTTGCATATGATTTCTAGCATGTCTTGCTTCTAATTTGTTGAAACGCCATACAGTTTGAACTTGGCAGAGTGATATTGGTTGCATCTTTCATATGGTGTCTAGCTTGCAGTGCTTCTAATTTGTTGAAATGCCTTCTGCTTAGTTACCACATCATAGGTGTGAATATGTCACACCATCCTGTTTTTCATACATATTCCATCCTCGCATCATGTGTTTGCCTTTCATCCGAGTAGTGTTCAATCGAATCATGCATGAATGAGTTACAAGAGCGAATTTTATTCCTTTTTCTTATTGGTTTGACTTCACAATGCAAAATCATTACAGCTGAAGGAAATTAGTCCGCGAAGGATGATGGTGGTCCTTGAACAACTCAAACAGGGGTCTATACAGATTCTACTCGCCATCCTCCCAACAAGATTCGCAAGACAACACAAGGCTGGACGATCAACGTAGCTGTGTAGATGATGAGCACATCTCCCCTACTCCACCATCACAGGTGCTTGCTCTAACTTGACACTATTATATGTGGTTGCATGTTGCGTATGATGTCTAGCTTGTATTGCTTCTAACTTGAATTGCATCTGCTTACTTTACACATAATGCCTATGAATATGACACGTGTTCCTGTTTCTAGAACATACGTGTACATGATGAGCACATCTCCCCTACTCCACCATCACAGGTGCTTGCTCTTACTTGGAACTGTTATACGTGGTTGCGTTTTTTGTATGATGTCTAGCTTGTATTGCTTCTGATTATATAGAATTGCATCTACGTAGCTTACAACTTATACCTGCAACGATCACTTACCCATAAGACACATTTAACTTGGGACTATGATGTAGGTTGCATCTTGCATTGTCTTCTAGCTTGTACTGCTTCTAATTTCTTGAAATGGCACTTACGACGAGACACTTTTTACCTGATAGAGTGATATTGGTTGCATGTTCATATGGTGCCTAGCTTTCATTTCTTCTAATTTTGTTGAAATGCCTTCCGCTTAGTATTTTTTCATACATATTCCATCCTCCTATCGTACGTGTGAATATGAAACGCTGTCTTTTTTGTATATATTCCATCCTCCTATCTTGCGCTTGCCTTACATCAAAGTAGTGTTCGTCTGATCATGCATCAACCAGTTATGCAGAGCTAATTTTATTCATCTTCTTGTGGTTTTGACTTCATAAGGCAATATCAGAAAATAGGAAGGAAAAGAAGTTAGGGGATGTTGGTGGTACTCCGCACCGACGCAAACAGAGACTCTCTAGATTTGCCATTACTCTCGCTAATGAAGTTCAAGTCCCAAGTCTACATGATGAGTTCATCTCCGTACTCCACCATCGCAGTGCTTGCTCTAAGTTGACATGTGATAATTGGTTTCATGTTGCATATGTTGTCTAGCCTATATTTCTTCTATTTTGATTAAATTGCACCTGCTGAGTTTATCGTTATACATGTGCATATGACATGGCTTTACGTGTCTAGAATACACTACATCTATCTATCATACCATGTTCTTACATCAAAGTACTGCTGTTGTGTATCCCGCATCAGTAACTCATGATTGGACGCTTTTAACATGGCAGTTTGATAGAGGTTGCATCTTGCATTGATTTCTACGTTGTACTGCTTCTAATTTTTCAAATTGCCACTTATGATAGGACACTTTTAACTTGGTAGAGTAATATTGGTTGTGTCTTTCATATGGTGTCTAGCTTGCATTACTTCTATTTTCTTGAAAATCCTTCTGCTTAGTTTGCACATCGTAGCTGTGAATATGTCATGCCGTCCTGTTTTTCTTACATATTCGATCCTCATACGGTTGTCTTACATCAAAGTATTGCTTGTCTGTATCATGCATCAATGAGTTCTGAAGAGCGATTTTATTCTTTTGTGTTGTGGGTACAGCTTGACATGGCAAAGTCAAAAAAGAGCAAGGAAAATAATATAGTAGGGAGTGCTGTTACTCGTTAGGTGAAACGGAAAAGGTTCTGCCGTTGAGATTCTGCTGGTACTTATAGTACAGTAGAAGGTCCAAGTCCACCGGCTAAATCTACAAACACAAGTATCACTGCTCCACCAGCTGCAGATCCGCTTCAACTGTACCAAAGATCTCAACCAGTTACTCGTTCATTTTCTCTAGAATCGGCGGTTTCAAGCTGCCTTCACACCTAACACTACTTCCGAAGCATCACGACACAACAGACTTGGCAAGATCAGATGAACCTCATGAGCATCAACACCAAGACGGTACCTGACCGAGTCAAATTGCAGTTGCATGCTCCTTTATATGTACTCTCACAGTTTGACGTACACTAACACTTTCCATATTCATTGTTGAACTAGCACCATGGCGCAAGCGGAAACAGACATCAGGGATAATGCTTGATAGATTAACAAAATCTAAAGGAGGAAGAATGGAGATCCATTTTGAAGCAGGTTTAAAAAGGCCGCGTGATGCTACAGAGTCAGCCAAGTTAGTATCAGAGGCAGCCGTTGCCGTTAGGTGTCATGCACGTATCCTCCCAACGTGGATCCAGTATAGGAATGAGAAAGACAATACCCAGTTTAACACCTTCTTTGACCATTTATCCGTAAGTAATGTTATTCATCGCAATTAGTAATATTGTCTTGCTCTGTCCCATACTTTCTAGCTTCCTCCTAATAAGACTCACATTCTTTTTTCAACAGATGAGGTTCAAGTTGGATCCGAAAGATGATGCAACTAAACAAGCATGCACTCATGTTTTTCGATCGCTTCTGCTTGATGTCGGTACCACCTTAGAAAATCTCACTTTGAAGGCAAGGCTAACAATGAAATCGCCCAGACATCTCCAGTGGAATATATTACAGATGAAGACTAGACAGCCCTCGTTAAACACTGGTCTGATCCAAAGTATCAGGTAGGCTATATGTATTTGATCAGACCACATATTGAACTTGTATTTATGTATGTGCCTTACAATTGTATCTTCTTCTAGGCTAACTGTCTGAAGAACAAAACCAACCATTCTAAAGTGAAATTCCAATAGACAACAGGATCTCGTAGCTATATTGCACACTGTGAGGCTCTTGTAAATAGCTGCTACTTCCTTCTTTTTTTGTGCCATACTATCGTATCTATTTTGACTTGTTCCAAATACATGGGAAAGCCCATGCAGACCAAAAAGAACCTGAATCGAATGCAGTGAAATCTTCAAGGATTGCCACACCAGCAAGATGAAGGCATGAGCACACCAGTTCAAGCCGCTGTTGTAAGTCCTTACTCCTCCTGCCTTGAACTGATTGGTAATGTGATGTGTTCATTTAACTACTTGGTTTGCAGCCAATGTCAGTTACTCTGTTCACTTTTATACACAGTTCTCTTAATGTATCATTTCACCTTAGATGGTTTAAAAGAGATGAAGGATATTCTTTTGGTCTTGATCTGTAATCTAGTTGTTATGTTCACGTGCGCACACAATGATAAAATAGCATGTTTGTTTTATATCTGTTTGCCCATGATATGAATGATCTCATACTATGTTCATCCTACTTTAAACCCATGTCTCTTTATCCTTAGATGTCAACGAATGTGAGGAAATAGACAATACAGTAGGCATGCTACATGGACATATGTTCCGAAAGTGATTTTATTATGTAGTTGGCACTACAATACATGCTAATGTATTACAGTAGTTCACCAAAATAAGTTATGTATAAACATTTAACCTACTTTGTTTGTTTTTGTCTCATTAGTAACTTATCTGGTACACTAATCTACAAGTTCAAACTTTCAGGAAGCTATGGAACAAATGATTGAACAGCCACAACCACCTGAAGGTGACGAGGCTACTACAGGCACAATGTCACCTCTTGCTGCGGTCTTGCCATCTCTCCACTAACAGTGCAAAAAGCACCTTCCTACGTAATTCTGGGTTGGTTGTCAAGGTAACCTCGTCCAAATCGCCTACTGAACAAAATCTTCCTGCTAGACAGAGTGATATATCTCTGCTCCAGACACAAGTCCAATCCCTAATGGACGTTGTCTCGGAAACAAGAATAGTGGTTGAGAAATATCGTCAAGATATGAATGGTTTTGAAACCAGACTATCAGACATTCGCTTCGTTGTTCAAGAGCAATGGCGGAAAAAAGGTGGAGATCGTGCTGCTCCATCAGATTCTACAACCTGAAACATTAGCACTCAGGTCAAATGATATGTGATTCTATACATCTGATGGTGCTTTTATCTGGAAGGACTATAAACTTTATGCCAACAGGCCTTTTGTTGTATGGTTGGAATTTATTTTGTTGTGATACAACATTTATGATGTTGCCACAGGCTGCAGTAATTACGACGCTATTTTTGTATAGTCTAGGTTTATCTTAGTAATGTATTCGGCCGAAAGCTTCGTAGGAGCCCAACATGTCAACATTCATCGGGCCCATTCCAATTGGGCTAAAAACGATTACGGGCCGAAATTGGCATGTAGCCCACTAAAAATATCTGGGCTTAAATCAACATAAGCTTTCATATTTTTCTGGTAGGCATGTGCCCATAGTGGGCCTTTAACAGGCCTAAACATAATTTGGGCCCTCAGTAAAAATAGGCCGTTTATAGGTGTAAATATCTCGAGCCCATAAAAAACATGGGCCTTTAATAGACCAGAAGTGAGATTGGGCCCTGATTGTGCCAAATAACCCACTGGACTTAGCAGGCCGAAATGGTGACCATTTACGATGCGGATATTTGACAGGCCGAAATTCGGACGGGTCGTAAATGCGCCGACCTAATACACGGGCCTTTAACAGGCCGGAACTTTGGTCGGGCTAGATTATCTTCATTTTTATATGGGTCGTTACTGGGCCCAATATGACGTTGAGCCACATATGGCCCATGGTTTACGTCCGGTGTTAACAGGCTGAAAATGACAACAGGCCGAAAGTGGCCCAAATCTATAATGGTCCTCTAACAGGCCGAATGACAGACATGGCCGAATATGACCCAAATCCTTCACGGTCGTTTATGGGCTGAAAGTTTTGATGGCCTGTAAATGGGCCCAAATGAAGCCGGACCTTTAACAAGCCAAAAATACACTGGGTCGTAATTCGGCCCAATTACTTAGCGGACTGTTAACGGGCCAGAAGTGACCATGGGCCGCATTGATGACAAGTTTAGACCAGGCCGTTGACGGGCCGATTTGACAGAGAATGTTGGGCCTTTAGGTGGGCCGGCCCATTATGGTCTGCAGAATCTTGTGGGCCTTTAGCTGGGCCGGCCCATTGTGGTCCACAAAATCTTGTGGGCCTTTAGCTGGGTCGGCCCATTATAGTCTGCAAAATCGTGTGAGCCTTTAGCTGGGCCGGCCCATTATGGTCTGCTAATTTTTGTGGGCCTTTAGCTGGGCCGGCCCATTATGGTCCGCTAAATCTTATGGGCCTTCGGTTGGGCTGACCCATTTAATCTTTGTGGGCCACTTTTGGGCCGTCCCACGTGTCAACATATCATAGGCCCATCTCGACCATTGGATGAGTGACACCTGTGCCAACGCGGAGCTGACACGTGGATCCGTCAGCCAATGAGAATTTTACACGTGGAAAATCAGCATTGGTCATGGCTGTTAACGGGTTATCAGATCCAAAATCCGACCCGATAGCTTAACGGTGTTACGTTACGGTGGATGCCACGTGTTGGTCACCCTTGACGAAAGCACTTCTGTGACGCGCGATTTATCGTCATGGAAGTGGACACTTCCATGGTGATAATTTTGGTAATGTCATGGAACACTTCTACGACAGCACAGGTATGACTATCTTGATCTGTCATAAAATCGTCATGGATGTACATGCATGACAGAAAACGCGACCTACTGTGACTAACACGTATCATCACGGAAGTGTATTTTTTTGTAGTGGCCTCGGCGGGCCATAGCCGGATAATTAAATCCTTCATCGCTAGTTCGACCGCCCTATGCACCTCGATCAGCTGTTTCAGTTGATTGGCAAAAGGCACTGGATGCTCTGGCGCCAGATATTGCGACCAGAACAGCTTCTCCGTAGTGCTCCTTTCTTCGGCTCGGTAGAATTGTGTGGCATCAGATATGCTGCGCGGCAGTTCCGCAAACACCCCTAGAGAAATCCGAATTCAGATTAGTAACATGATTTTCTTCCTTCAAATATTTGCTTTGAATAGAAAAAGCCTTACCCGTCGCGATCTTTCTGGCCTCCTGGATTTCTTGAAGGGTGCCTTGGGCTTCCCCCCGGGAGTCGTGTGCGGCTTGATGAGCCTTGGTGAGTTTGGATTATTTCTTCGTTAAACTCTGCTCCAAGGTCTCGCACTTCTTCACGGCCTCTTGGAGCTCTTGCTGAACTTTAATAACCCTGGCCTCGTGCTTTTCACGAAGGGCCTGCTCTTTGGCCGCCTTCTTCTCGGCCTCGGCCACGACCTTCCTAAGAGCCTCGACTTCGGCCATCGCTCCTAGAGCACATCATGGGATTTTTTTCGTCATACTCAATTATTCATTCGTACTAAATGCAAACAAGGTTTTTTGCATACCTTGGTTATCCTTCAACTTCTTTGCTTCATTTGGTGAGCTCTTCTTTGGCCCGCTCGGACTACCTTGATGACGGAGACTTCCGAAGTATGAGAGGTGGCAGTCACTACAGATGCCTGCTTAGAAAAACAAAAGAGGGAGAGGTACTACATGGTAAGTCTCCTGCCAACATATATTTGATCTTCTGTCCGGTTTTTCCTTCCGAACACCGAACAGTGTACCAGGGGCTACTATATATACTACGACACTCTTTAAAACCTCACAACATACCTTAAAGCCAGTTATAAGGCTGATGCAGGCTTCGGTCAGCCCGTTTTTGGCAGACTGAATCTTCTCAATCACCGCACCCATAAGGGCACGGTGTTCTTCAATGATGGAAGCGTTCTTCAGCACTGCTGATAAAGTATCTGGCACCTCTGGTTGGGCAGAGGTTGCCGGTGGAACAGGCGCACCCCCTTCTGTCGAGGGAGGTTGCCCGCCTGATTTCTGAGCCGTGTTGGTCTCCGGAACTGTGGCCGGCTGGGAAACAAATTCAAGATAGCCCCCACCGTCGGTGTCCATGGGGGCCTTTTCCCCCGTGTGTCCGGCCGCCGAGGTTTGACCCTCCGGCGCCACCTTGACGGTCTCCCCGGCCCCTCCTCGGCCTGGGTCCCTTTGAGACGATACCTCTGTGTCATCCGCGTGTTTTCGGGAAAAGGCCGTCGGGGTGTCCCGCTGTCCATAGCGTCCGAACCCAGTGAATCCTCCGATGAGGATTGCTCGGCGCGGGACATGGCTGGACTGCAAAAAAGGCGTGACTCGATGCGTTAAATGCTATACGAGAGTGAGTCTGGATATACAAACATGTCTGGGTTTTATATACTCACGATTTAACCAGGGGATGGACCCTGGGATCCCACTCTGGACTGCTGTCGGTGGCGGTGGTGGATTCATCCGGAAAGGGGGTTTTTCCCTTCTTAGGCGACTCAGCCTCCAAGTGTGTGGAGGTCGACCTTTTCTTTCTCCCCCTCGCTGGGGGGATCGGCTTTCCTCCTCTTCCTCGTCCTCTTTGGAGGAAGAGCGGGCCTTAGAGTCTTCGGATACTATATCCGAAGTACCCTGGCGATTTAGGCCGCCCCTGGTCTCTTTGGCCTCTTTCTCGGTTTTCTTCTTCGGCGCCTTGTAAGGCGCCGGGACCAGCATCTTTGTTAGAAGTGGGCCGGCTTGTTCTTCTGGCAGTGTGGCCAGGTAGTAAATCCGCTCTACCTTCTTCATCCAGCTCTAGGAGAGTTGTTGGAAAATACATTAAGCGTTCCCCTTGGATTATGCAGATAAAGCATATGATTTGCCAATATACGAAGACTTGCCGAACTCGCGGGTCGGGACAATTGGTACCCGCGGTCCTTGGCCGAATCTAGCCACGATTTGCTGGACTTAAAGAGCACCTTCCATATGTCTTTGTGCAATGAGTCAAAGAACCCTAGTAGGGTCTGGTGCTTGGCCGGGTCGAATTCCCATAAATTGCAAGCCCTGCGTTGAGAAGGGAGAGTCCGGCAAACTAACATCACCTGGACTACGTTGACAAGTTTGATGTTCTTGTCTTCTAGGCCCTTGATGCGTGCCTGGAGCACCGACAGCTCGTCTGGTGAAGACCAGTTCAGGCCCTTCTTGGGCCAGGACGTCAGCCGCAATGGAGCTCCCGATCGGAATTCGGGAGCAGCGGCCCATTTTGTGCTGCGTGGCTCAGTGACGTAGAACCATTGTTGTTGCCACCATTTGACGGAGTCATTGAAGGTACCTGATGGACATGTGACGTTGGGCATCTTGCCCACCATGGCTCCTCCGCACTCAGCGTGCTCGCCGCTCACCACCTTGGGCTTCACATTGAAAATCTTCAGCCATAATCCGAAGTGTGGAGAGATGCGGAGGAAGGCCTCACACACGATGATGAATGTCGAGATGTTGAGGAAGGAATTGGGGGATAGATCATGAAAATCGATCCCATGGTAATACATAAGGGTGCGAACGAATGGGTGGAGGGGAAACCCTAGCCCGCGGACAAAGTGAGGGAGGAATACAACCCTCTCGTGGGGTTCTGGAGTAGGGACGATCTGCCCGCCATCGAAAGGCGGTGGCCGATCTTCTTGGCCAGATACCCGGCCTCCCGAAGTTTCTTAATATCCTTCTCCTGGACGGTAGAGGCCATCCACTTGCCTCCGGCTCCAGATCCAGACATTTTCAGAATGTCTTTGTGGGCGGAGAAGGCAAATGCTTGGGCGCTGGAGCTCGAGCGAGAGGGAATAGGCGGAAGAAGAAGAAGAAGGCGTGGGTGAAAGGGGGGAATCCTTGTCTCTTCATAAAGGCAGCAGAAATCATGCGCCTCCCCACTTGCCCTAGAAACTCGCTTATTCCCCAAGCGTCGTGCTAATGGTGCGGTTGGGTTACCCACACCCGTATTAATGAGAATCCTGTGATAAGGGGACACGATATCTGCTTCGACAAGATGTGCCAATAAAACCGCCTCGCAAGATGTGTAGTAGCAGGTTGAGAAAACGGTTCGATTAATTACCGGGCCACGGCGTGATGTCACGCTATGGAAAAGCTGTTAGCAGATTAGACTCGTGGAATATTGTACTCTCTACAATGGTATGTGGAATTTGTTTTGCAGAGCCGGACACGATTCTTGTGTTCAAGATCTACTTTGGAGTATTCGGAGAAGGAACCCGCGTTGCAATGCCGAAGACAATCTGCACGCCGGACTCGTCGTCATTGAAGCCTGGTTCACGGGCTACTGAGGGAGTCCTGGATTAGGGGGTCCTCGAACAGTCGGACTGTTGGACTATGAAGATACAAGATTGAAGACTTCATCCCCTGTCCGGGTGGGACTCTCCTTTGAGTGGAAGGCAAGCTTGGCAATTCGGATATGTAGATTCCCTTCTCTGTAACCGACTCTGTGTAACCCTAGCCCCCTCCAGTGTCTATATAAACTGGAGGGTTTAGTCCATAGGACAGGAAAATCATAATCATAGGCTAGCTTCAAGGGTTTAGCCTCTACGATCTCGTGGTAGATCAACTCTTGTAATACTCATATCATCAAGATCAATCAAGCAGGAAGTAGGGTATTACCTCCATAGAGAGGGCCCAAACCTGGGTAAACATCGTGTCCCCCACCTCCTGTTACCATTAGCCTTAGATGCACAGTTCGGGACCCCCTACCCGAGATCCGCCGGTTTTGACACCGACACTCCCACTTTCAATATGTATCCAGATTGAGACTTAGAGTCATCTGGATCGGTGTAAAAGCTTGCATCGATGTAACTCTTTACGACGAGCTCTTTTATCACCTCCATAATCGAGAAATATTTCCTTAGTCCTCACCAAGGATATAATCTTGACCGCTGTCCAGTGATCTACTCCTAGATCAAAATTGTACTCCCTTGCCAAACTCTGGGCAGGTACACAATAGGTCTGGTACATAGCACATGATACTTTATAGAACCTATGACTGTGGCATAGGGAATGACTTTCATTCTCTTTCTATTTTCTACCGTGGTCGAACTTTGAGTCTTACTCAACTTTACACCTTGTAATACATGCAAGAACCCTTTCTTTGACTGATCCATTTTGAACTTCTTCAAAACTTTACGAAGGTATGTGCTTTGTGAAAGTCCGATTAAGCGTCTTGATTTATCTCTATAGATCTTGATGCCCAATATGTAACAGCTTCACCGAGGTCTTTCATTGAAAAACTCTTATTCAAGTATCCCTTTATGCTATCCAGAAATTCTATATTATTTCCAATCAACAATATGTCATCCACATATAATATTAGAAATGCTACAGAGCTCCCACTCACTTTCTTGTAAATATAGGCTTCACTGCAAGTCTGTATAAAACTATATGCTTTGATCAACTTATCAAGGCGTATATTCCAACTCCGAGATGCTTGCAAAATTCCATAGATGGATCGCTGGAGCTTGCACACCTTGTCATTACCTTTGGAATTGACAAAACATTATGGTTGCATCATATACAACTCTTCTTTAAGAAATATCCATTTAAGGAATGTAGTTTTGACATCCATTTGCCAGATTTCATAAAATATGGCAACTGCTAACATGATTCGGACGGATTTAAGCATCGCTACAGTTGAGAAAATCTCATTGCAGTCAACACCTTGAACTTGTCGAAAACCTTTTGCGACAAGTCGACCTTTGTAGATAGTAACACTACTACCAGTGTATGTCTTCCTCTTGAAGATCCATTTATTTAATATGGCTTGCCTACCATCGGGCAAGTTCAATAAAGTCCACACTTTGTTATCATACATGGATCCCAACTCAGATTTCATGGCCTCAAGCCATTTCGCGGAATCTGGGCTCATCATCGCTTCCTCATAGTTCGTAGGTTCATCATGGTCTAGTAACATGACTTTCAAAATGGGACTACCATACCACTCTGGTGCGGACCGTACTCAGGAAAACCTACAAGGTTATGTAGTAACTTGATCTGAAGTTTCACGATCATCATCATTAGCTTCCTCATCATCATCATTAGATTTCTGTGATGAACTACTTTCCAATTCGGGAGAAGGTACAATTACCTCATCAAGCTCTACTTTCCTTCCACTCACTTCTTTCAAGAGAAACTCCTTCTCTAGAAAGGATCCATTCTTAGCAATGAATATCTTGCCTTCGGATCTGTGATAGAAGGTGTACCCGACAGTTTCCTTTGGGTATCCTATGAAGACGCAGTTCTCCGATTTTGGTTCGAGCTTATCAGGTTGAAGCTTTTTCACATAAGCATCACAGCCCCAAACTTTAAGAAACGACAACTTTGGTTTCTTGCCAAACCATAGTTCCATAAGGCGTCGTCTCAACGGATTTTGATGATGCCCTGTTTAACGCGAATGTAAATGTCTCTAATGCATAACCCAAAACGATATTGGTAACCTGGTAAGAGACATCATAGATCACACCATATCCAATAAAGTGCGGTTACGATGTTCGGACACACCATTACGCTGTGGTGTTCCAGGAGGCATGAGCTGTGAAACTATTCCACATTGTTTTAAATGAAGGCCAAACTTGTAACTCAAATATTCTCCTGCACGATTAGATCATAGAAACTTTATTTTCTTGTTATGATAATTCTCCACTTCACTCTGAAATTCTTTGAACTTTTCAAATGTTTCAGACTTCTGTTTCATTAAGTAGATATACTCATATCTGCTCAAATCATTTGTGAAGGTCGGAAAATAATGATACCCGCCACGAGCATCAACACTCATTGGACCGCATACATCGGTATGTATTATTTTCGGTGAATGGAGTTTTAGTCATCTTGCCCATATGGCACGGTTCACAAGCATCAAATGATTCATAATCACATGATTACAAAAGTCCATCAGCATGGAGTTTCTTCATGCGCTTTACACCGATATGACCCAAATGGCAGCGCCACAAATGAGCTCCACTATAATTAACAACTTTGCATATTTTGGCATCAATAATATGAATATGTGTATTACCACGATCGAGATTCAATAAACCATCAACATTGGGTGTATGACCATAGAAGGTTTTATTCATGTAAACAGAATAACAATTATTCTATGTCTTAAATGAATACCCATATTGCAATTAACATGATCTAATCATATTCATGTTCAACGCAAACACCAAATAACATTTTTTAGGTTCAACACTAATCCCGAAAGTATAGGGATTGCTCGATGATGATCATATCAATCTTGGAACCACTTCCAACATACATCGTCACTTCATCCTCAACTAGTCTCTATTTGTTCTGCAACTCATGTTTCGAGTTACTAATCTTAGCATCGGAACAAGTATCAAATACCCAGGGATTACTACAAGCACTAGTAAGGTACACATCAATAATATGTATATCAAATATACCTTTGTTCACTTTTCCATCCTTCTTATCCGCCAAATATTTGGGGCAATTCCACTTCCAGTGACCATTTCCTTTGCAGTAGAAGCACTTAGTTTCAGGGTTAGGTCCAGCTTTGGGCATCTTCACGGGAGTGACAAATTGCTTGCCATTCTTATTGAAGTTCCATTTCTTTCCCTTTGCCATTTTCTTGAAACTAGTAAGCTTGTTTAATCATCAACACTTGATGCTCTTTCTTGATTTCTACCTTCGTCGATTTCAGCATCACGAAGAGCTCGAGAATCGTTTTTGTCATCCCTTGCATAATATAGTTCATCATGAAGTTCTAATAACTTGGTGATGGTGACTAGAGAACTCTGTCAATCACTATCTTATCTGGAAGATTAACTCCCACTTGATTCAAGTGATTGTAGTACTCAGACATTCTGAGCACATGCTCACTAGTTGAGCAATTCTCCTCCATTTTTTAGCTATAGAACTTGTTGGAGATTTCATATCTCTCAACTCGGGTATTTGCTTGAAATATTAACTTCAACTCCTGGAACATCTCATATGGTCCATGACGTTCAAAACGTCTTTGAAGTCCCAATTCTAAGCCGTTAAGCATGGTGCACTAAACTATCAAGTAGTCATCATATTAAGCTAGCCAAACATTCATAGCGTCTGCATCTGCTCCTGCAATAGGTCTGACACCTAGCGGTGCATCAAGGAAATAATTCTTCTATGCAGCAATGAGGATAAACCTCAGATCACAGACCCAGTCCGCATCATTGCTACTATCATCTTTCAACTAAGTTTACTCTGGGAACACATATAAAAACATAGGCAAGCAACAACGCGAGCTATTGATCTACAACATTATTTGCAAAATACTATCAGGACTAAGATCATGATAAATTAAAGTTCAATTAATCATATTACTTAAGAACTCCCACTTAGATAGACATCCCTCTAGCTAGTCATCTAAATGATCACGTGATCCAAATCAACTAAACCATGTCCGATCATCACGTGAGATGCAGTAGTTTTCAATGGTGAACATCACTATGTTGATCATATCTGTTATATGATTGACGCTCGACCTTTCGGTCTCCAGTGTTCGGAGGCCACATCTGCATATGCTAGGCTTGTCAAGTTTAACCCGAGTATTATGCGTGTACAAAACTGGCTTGCACCCGTTGTATGTGAATGTAGAGCCTATCACACCCGATCATCACATGGTGTCTCAGCACGAAGAGCTGTCGCAATGGTGCATACTCAGAGAGAACACTTAGACCTTAAAATTTAGTAAGGGATCATCTTATAATGCTACCGCCATACTAAGCAAAATAATATGCATAAAAGATAAACATCAGATGCAGTCAAAATATGTGATATGATATGGCCATCATCATCTTCTGCTCATGATCTCCATCACCGCAACATCATCATGATCTCCATCGTCACCGGCGCGACACCTTGATCTCCATCGTAGCATCATTGTCGTCTCGCCAATTATTGTTACTACGACTATCGCTACTGCTTAGTGATAAAATAAAACAATTACATGGCGATTGCACTGCATACAATAAAGCGACAACCATATGGCTCCTGCCAGTTGCTGATAACTTTGTTACAAAACATGATCATCTCATACAACAATTTATATCACATCATTCCTTGACCATATCACAACACAACAAGCCCTGCAAAAACATGTTAGATGTCCTCTACTTTGTTGTTGCAAGTTTTACGTGGCTGCTACGGGCTTCTAGCAAGAACCGTTCTTACCTACGCGTCAAAACCACAACGATTTTTCGTCAAGTGTAATGTTTTAACCTTCAACAAGGACTGAGCGTAGACACACTCGATTCAACTAAAGTTGGAGAAACAGACACTCACCATCCACCTATGTGCGAAGCACGTCGGTAGAACCAGTCTAGCGTAAGCGTACGCATAATGTCGGTCTGAGCCGCTTCATACAACAATACCGCCGAATCAAAGTATGACATGTTGGTAATTAGTATGACTATTATCGCCCATAACTCTTTGTGTTCTACTCGTGCATATAACATCTACGCATAGAACTGGCTCTGATACCACTGTTGGAGAACACGGTAATTTCAAAAAAATTCCTACAATTACGCAAGATCGATCTATGTGATGCATAGCAACGAGAGGGGAGAGGTTGTCCACGTACCCTCGTAGACCAAAAGCGGAAGCATTTAGTTAATGCGGTTGATGTAGTTGAACGTCTTCGCATTCCAACCGATCCAAGCACCGAACATACGGCACCTCCGCGTTCAGCACACGTTCAGCTCGGAGACGTCCCTTGTACTCTTGATCCAGTTGAGGCTGAGGGAGGGTTTCGTCAGCACGATGGCATGGTGACGGTGATAATGAAGTTACCGGCGCAGGGCTTTGCCTAAGCACTACGACAATATGACTGAGGTGTGTAACTGTGGAGGGGGGCACCGCACACGGCGAAAACAATTGTCAACTTGTGTCTTTGGGGTGCCCCCCTGCCCCCGTATATAAAGGAGGGGAGGAGGAGACCGGCCAACAAGGGGCGCGCCAAGGAGAGGGGAGTCCTACTAGGACTCCAGTCCTAGTAGCACTACTAGGAAAAGGCCTGCTAGTGGCACACCTGTTTTGCCTACTAATGGCGCACTACAGGTGCGTCACTAGCACCACGCCATTAGAATTTTTTACTAATGGCGCACCACAGGTGCGCCATTAGTATCTGGTATTCTAATGGCGCACCAGCCAGTGCGCCATTAGTATAGCCCATGGTGCGCCATTAGTATGCCTCCCAGGGGGCCATATTATCCACGTGCTTTGGCTTACTAATGGCGCACTAGGGGATGATGCGTCATTAGTGTCCTT
Organism: Aegilops speltoides; assembly: GCA_021437245.1. NCBI lineage: Eukaryota > Viridiplantae > Streptophyta > Magnoliopsida > Poales > Poaceae > Aegilops > Aegilops speltoides. The sequence goes on from CM038143.1 coordinate 66,451,564, forward strand.
TCTGCAGTGCGCCATTAGTGTGCTGAGTGGTGCGCCATTAGTATGAATATTAGGGATTTTTTTCTTTTCTGATATTTGCACAGGTTACAAAACATATTACTGCACATAATATAGAGAGCACAACATATAAACAGCAGATTTATCGAATACAATAGAAGATTAGTCTCCGAATACAATTCATCATATTAGTCTCCGAATTTCAAATACCGAACAAAGTTAGAACATTACAAGTCTCGAAACTGCGAGTAGTGAGTTTGTCTTCACATTACAAGTTGATATCGATCATCTAAACTACCATCACATAGAAGAGAGCTTCGGTCATCACGATGAGCATAATCGCGATGAAACTGGTCTTCATCCGGTTCCTCCAACGCTCCCTCCTCTCTCCCGCTAGATAGCGCGCATATCTAACTTCCACCTCCGCCCTAGTGGTGTACCCTTTGTAATTGTTACCGCTGAAACGGTGAACCTATCTCCGACACTCCTCCCAGTCGTCGTAGACTCCGGGAACCTTACCCTTGTACACGACATACAACGGCATCTCTATGTACTAGCCAAACAAAACGTTAGTAACAATTCACAGACAATACATAAGCAATATATAAGTATGCAACAAAAGGATCGGAAGAGAAAAGCAACACATTAATAGCACGATTCATGGTCCTACTAATAAATAGAATCGAGTACATATAAGTTGAACGACTGTCCAAACCAAAGAGACATACAAGTTCATTAATTTTTAATATTACAACATGAGCCAGTCGATAATTCAGAACTACATAGCATCACTACTTTCGACTCGACTCATGGGACTAGAGCGTGGATGAAGCCGTCGTCTTTCGTGATGGTCATGAAATCACGGGCGTTGTCAGCCTGCATTTGTAGTGTTGTTTCTATCTCACTCTTGGACGGTTGAGATCTGAGGTAGAACTGCCCCGAGGTACGAAGGACATCTTGATGGATGATTTCCGCAAACTCCGACTAGATGCGAAATAATTCTTGTCGGATGTCCGTGTCCTGGATTGCCCACAAGCGGGTGGCCCAATCTTTGAGATTATTTGGTAGCAGAAGGTGATTATGGTCCTGTACGATCGCCCGCATGTGATGGAGGGCGTAGTAGGCATCCTTCTGACCGCCTGGCGGCTGCTTGACGCAGGGGAACATCGTATTGTGGGTGAACATGTGCTTGTCGTGCCTATGAACTGGCCTCTTGAAGGTGCCTCCAGATCTGGCGTAGCCGGGGAGAGCATCATCAAGAACTTTCTTGATATTTGTGTAGTCTATCTTCGACTCACGGTCCGGGTCGAAATACGTGGCCATGGAATATTTCGGGCTTAAGAGGATGAGTGTGCAATGTGTGTCGCTGCACAAAACACGAATGTTAGAAAAATAAGAACGATCGAAATCTAAGAAATCATATGTTACAGGGCGGTGAGGGGATGACTTACTCGGGAAAGTAAGGCACGAGGAAGTTATCCTTATCTGGGTTTGCCAGAATGACGCCTTCGAGGTGTGAACTCGCGACTTGCTGGTCCCCAGCGCTGCCCAAGATCTTGGCACGCATGTAGAAGGGGTTGACTATCCTGTTGTCCGGGGTCTTGTACCTACTGATCCGCATCTCCATACTCAACGAAAACAGCCGAACGAAGGTGTAGTGCAGTGGATGAAGGTTAAACATAGGGAAGATGTCATCAAACTGCAGGACGATCGTACCCCCGATGGCGCTATCCACAAAGCCCTTGCCCTCTGGCACCTTGGCCACGAAAACCGGGTATGCCACATCATTCTGGGAGAGACGCCGCTTCTCCAAAGAAAGAACACTGTCATGCAGACTCCGCATAGCACCGGTTGCAGCATTGAGCAGATTTGTCGGTAGCATCGCCCTACCCGCCACATGAACCCTCCTCGAGATATCCTTAGGTGAAGGTGGCCCGTCCTGTGCACGGATCGTACTCGGTGCCGGCTGGCTCGCACCGCCCTTGTTATTCTTTCGTTTCCGTCCCTTCTTCTTCATGTGTTGTAATGGGATCGAATTCTGCTCACAGACCGCCTTGAGTGTGTTGGGGCTGATAATATTTCGCACCACGGCTATCTGAGGCTCGGTGAAGGTGGCAGCTAGAGGCGTCTCCTGAGAATTGAACGCCAGACGACGCCTATTGCAATTGGGTTTCTCCGCGGTACCAGCTAGATCGCGGTCGTCTTTTTCAGGGTTGGGTTCTTGAGAAGGAGGCCCGTAGAATTCGTCACCGTACCCATGTTCGGCAAAGTACTTATCGACGTTGGTAAATGTACCATCGTTGTTGTCGTCATCGTCCGGATCCTGTCCCATATACATGTCCGGATCCTGTGCCATAGGGATGTCCGGCATGTCCGGTAGCGTTGCGGCGGCCTTGCCATGGCTTGGCGCCGGCACGACTGGCGGTGTTGTCTGTGGGGTGGTGTCCTCCACCCCCAAACGAATCTGGCTCTTCGGCCAAAGCAGGAGCTTACACAGGCGCTGAGGGTCATCACATCATCTTCGTCGGCCCCAGCAGGTTGAATCAGAGGTAACAACTCATCGCAGCCTCGCAGCACCCGAACCAGTTCAACCCTATACACGGTGGGTGGCATCGGATTACCGTGGAACATGGGGTTGCCCGGTTGAATGATTCTGCCCTTGGCAACATCGATCAACTCGCCACCCACGAAGTGCAGGAGAGTGCATGGAACGTTGGCGGCGCCCTGCAAAAACATGTAGGGCGTCAGGGATGCCCAGTCAAAGGCAAGGAGATGAAGTCATCGGCCGAGAGGCTTAGTTACCATGATGGCGTCGAGCTCGGCTAATGTCGAGCCACCGCCAACGGCGGGCGTGCAACTGACGGAGGGGCCGCTTGCTGGCGAGGTGCCGGCCGGCGTACACCCGGGTGCATCAAGCTCCAATGCTCGTGCCGGCGCTGGAGACATGAATACCGCCTCCGCCGGAGACACCAATGGCGCCGCCTGCGCGTTGTCGAAGTTCTTGGCCATGAAGCGGCAACCGGGAGGCCCTGATGCCGCCCGCATCCCATGTCGTCGACCCACGAATCAAGGTAGGCACCATGGCGTTGAGCGTCGTTCCCAGTTGTTGTTGCACTTGCTCTTGGACACTCTCCGGAATCTACGCCACTTGTGCCTTGAGTTCTTGAACCTTGCGCGACTGGCTTTCCGAGCTGGTCTTTTTCTCCTTTCACCCACCAGCATTATAGTATGACGACCATTTTGTGGACAAGCCTTTGCCGGCCACACGACGAGCTGACGACGGCTTACTGAGCTTATCCTTTTTTTCATTACGTTTAATGCCCTATTTAGAGTGTTGTCCCAAGGGGAGCTCTGAGACGACCCCGCGCTACTGCTTTCACTCTCCTGCGGAAGGAATGTGAACCATTTAGAAATTTGGCTTTATTAATTAGAATGCAACCATATGGAGCTAATTACGCGGGGGTGCATTCCTTACCAGAACAAGCTCAAGCGCCTTGGTCTTCGGATCCGTGGTAAGCTCCTTTGTTACCGGGTCCTCCTTGTACCGGGCCCTGACAAAGTTCCTGGTCTGCTTGTCACGGTATTTCTCGAAGCAGGGCGGTAGGCCTTGCTCGGCACGCTCCGCGTCCTCCTTGTCCCATATAGGCTCCGCCACTGTATAAACGCCGGGACTGAGTTGGTGGACCCCTAAGTTCAACTCCCGCATTTCTTTCCCACACTGACTTGATTCCACGGTTGCGCTGCTCTCGCACTTGATCTTGAACTCCTTGTAGTCATCTTCCCTGATCGAAGGATATTTCGCCTTGATCTTCTCATAACTATCAACTTTGTCAATCATTTTCTTCACCGCGCTTCTCCAAGTAGACAGGGACGTGCTCATCCTCGTGAGGGTGGCACTGTTCACTTTATTCCCTGGGAGGCATGTGTTTGCAAAGTCAGCGGGGAACTTGTATCGTTCGTGCAGCTTTGTGAAGAGGAGGTTGCGCAAATTCCCTCGGTCCTTATGCCTTAGGTTCTCGGTGTTGATCGAGACGGTGCTCCGGAGAATGCACCCGAGCTGAACTGAGTACCCCTTGACTAATTCTTTGGGCGCCGTTGGATGCCCGTCGGAGTTCACTTCAGTAAATTCCTCCTTGATGGTGCCGAGCACATTCGGGCGCTGGTCCTTCCATTGCCTCTTCGGTTGGCTGCCATCTGTGTGTGCGCTGCCATCATCAGTGGTGGCATCCTCGGCGGCACCATCAGTGGTGTCATCCCCGACGCCACTAGGGGTTGTGTAGTCAGGATCGGTGTCTTCCACGGCGTCCTCATAGCGGTGAGGTTCTTCCTCCATCTCCTGGGACAGCTCCTAGAATTGCTTGCCCGAACCGCCGGCCTCATCGTTGTGGGCCATGTTTCGCTCTAAATAGGAAAAAAGTTTGGTCAAGAAGTTGGTTATTGTCAAGGAACAAGATCATGGTCTCATCATTTAGGGTTTGTCAACACCGAGGCATCCTAAAAGCTAAGCTTTTATCATTTAGGGTTTGTCGACGCCGAGGCACCCTAAAAGCCTAAGCTTTCATCATTTAGGTTTTTATCGACACCGAGGCACCCTAAAAGCCAAGGCTTTATAATTTAGGGTTTGTCGACTCTAAGTTGGGCCTAATCACTTGGCTCTATTGCCACCTATGGTTTAATGCAGCAAGAATAAAGGGGCAGTTGATCCTACTTAATTAAGTACTAAGATACCCCGGCCCATGCATTAGTCGCAAGTACCCCATATGTCCTATTTTTAGCAAAGTCATGCTAAAATTCACGGAAAATTCAGCATGACCTTTGCTGAAAATAGGACATATGGAGTACCCAAATTTGCCGGAACGGAAGTTAATCGACATTCTGGCAAACTCAAGGGTCTCTCGGGGTACCTGCAAAATCATTACCCCACCCCCGCCCAAAAGCAACCCCACAACACCCCACAATATCATCACGACACGATGGTCGGAGACAAAACCCCCCAATATCATCAAAATACTCAAGTTATGAAGTAAAACTCCTGAAGTGTTCCAGGAGTAGAACCTGAAGTGTAGTCAGTGGCTTCACATATGTGCATACAAATCATAAAAATTCAAAATCATTTGAAACATAATCACTCGGACCACACCACATGCCACAGCATACATAGTACATAGAGTTGACATCTCAGCATCGACCACACCACATGCCACAACATACATAGTACATAGATGATCCAACAGACTACATAGCAGGACAGTTTAAGCGTGAACCACATCATACAAAATAGAAGAACTTCACTACACAACTGAAACTCAATTAAGCTAGTTAAATGGAGTTCATCTACTCACTAGTAGTACTACTAACTGGCAGTACTTAAACAAGTTAAGCTACTCACTACAGTACTGGCTACTCACTTAAGCTAGAAGCTACAAGTTAAACACATTTGTAGCACTGAGAAATAATGCTGAGATGTAGCAACAAGTTAAGCTAGAAGCTACAGTACTGGCAACTAGCAGCAAGGAGTATAATGGCAATCATGTAGCAATCATGTCCTTCCCTTCATATATTCATGATATAAATGGATTGTTCTACCTAGTAGGTTGTTGGAAATTCAGTTGCTTTTTCATTAGGACTGGCAACAAGACATGGTCAAATTTCAATTAAGATTATCTGTTGGTTCAAGACTGGCAACAAGACTTGTTCTACCAAATCAATTATCTATTGGTTCAATGGTTGTTTTTCTTTCCCTTTTTATAATTGCAAAAAAGGAACAAGACATGGTCAAATTTCAGTTAAGATTCAGTTAAGATACATACAGTAAAATCAAAACGACAGTAAACTGTAATTTGTTACACAGATTTTCCTACTGAAAATATAACTGAATGGACATAAAAAAGGGTGAAAAGATAACTGAATGCTAGGCTAAAATGGACAGTAAACTGTAATTTGTTAACAGTTTACTGTGATTATCAGGTGTCATAATCTACTGAGTAGTCATGTCCCAGTCATGCATCCATGCATCCAGTGGCAACATCTTGCATACGTGATCAGGAGTACATCAAAATCTATTGAGTAGTTCTTGTGCTCATCCAGTAGCAACATCTTTCATACATGATCAGTAGTCATGTGCCAAATTTTTATTTAAACTGAATTTGCAAATCACCAAGAGCTCTACTAGTTTCAGACTAGATTTACACTAAACTGAAAAGGATGCAGATTCTTCGGCGAACAGCGAGAGAAGTACTACTGATTCACATGTTTTTTTCTTGATGATAGAAATGATTCACTCACATTTGCAAGGAAGAAAAAAAGGGGCATTTCATGAAGAATCATCATGCTGTCTGTGCACCTAAGATAGTACAACAGCACTGCATGAGTAACAGAGTTGCATGATAATTAAACATTAAGGGCTGACAGTTCGATCTTGCATCCTCCCCAACAAACATGATGTTGTCTGCCAGGTAAGTTAGGGTTAGCTTTTGTTAAAAAAATTCAGTTTACACACGGTTAAAAAAATCAGTTAACTCACTGTCAAAGAAATTCAGTTACATGCGTACATTCAGTTTGAATTATTCTCTCATATTCCCTACACACATTGTTAACCTTACGGGCAGAAGATTGTCCCTTACCATAGGTTATTCTGTCAATCTTTGTTAAGCAGAACTATCTACAGTCCATGTGTTGAAAAATGCAGTGACATTCAGATCACTGTTGTGCGAAAATTCAGTTAACACACTGTCAAAAAAAATCAGTTACAAACATACATTCAGTTTGAATTAATCTCTCATATTCCCTTCACATTGCTAACCATATGGCCAAAATATTGTCCCTAGACATCTCCTGGTCCTATTTAACCACTAAAATTATTTCTCATGGCGATCCTCAACGAAATCTTATGACAGAACTACCAACTTTATAAACCCAAGATAAACCCTAGGAAGAATCAGATCTTCAGGGCCTCAATGCTTTTGTGGAACCATAGCTAATCGTACAACACTCCTTAAAACTTGAGAAATACATCAACTCCGTGGCATGGTCGAGTAGAACTTTTTCCCTAACCAAAACATGCTACACGGGAACAGAAGGTGGAGACAGAGAAGAGAGGGGATCTAGCAGAGAGGGAGAGGGCAAGGAGGGAGGAGCAGAGAGGGAGAGGTGGGAAATGGAGGCGGGGGTGAGTTGAATGGGGTACCTGCGGGCGTAGAAGACGGGGGCGGGGACGAAGACGTCGACGCTATGGATGTTGCCGCCATGGGAGGCGATGCAGTCGGAGATCCGGGACAGTGAACTGCACGCGGAAGCCAGGGAAGTTGAGTCAGTCAGGGGGAGGGGGCTTACGGGCGGAGGAGGATGGGCGGAGGAGGAGGGGTCTTACGGGCGGCGGCGGGACGGTTGCAGGTGGTCGGCGGCGGTCGTCGTCCTGCACCCCGTGCGGTCATCGGCGGCGGGATGGTTGGGGGCCGCGGCGGGATGGTTGGGGGCCGCGGCGGCTTGCTATCCGGTGGGCGGCGGAGGAGCTGCAATGGTGGGGGGCACAGGGGCACGGGGGTGGCGGCGCACGTAGGGGCAGCGGCGCACATAGGGGCGGCGGCGTCATGGGTCGGGGCAGCGGCGCGCAGTTGGGGGGCTGAGAGATGTGAGATGGGATCGAGGATTGGGGCCGAGATTTTAGTCGGGGGAGGTATAGCAATGGTGCACCACCTAGCGGTGCTCCATAAGTAAGTTTTTTTAGATAGCAATGGCGCACCACCCAGCGGTGCGCCATAAGTAATTTATTATTATTTTTTTTGTTGTATCTAATAATTTTTTAGAAAATGAATATGAATATGAAACAGTAATAATTTTTTATAAAAACAATAATAATTTTTTTAAAAATATCATCAAATTTGTTATTTGAAAATATTTATGAATATGAAAAAATATCATCAAATTTTTTATTTGAAAATATCATCAAATTTGTTATTTGAAAACATCATCAAAAAATTTATTATTATTTGCTCGGCGGTGGTGGAGCCGACCGGGAAGGGTCTTGAGGTCGGCGGCGGTGGAGCGGGAGGTGCAGGGGTTCTCGGCGTTGGTGGAGCGGGCCGGGGAGGGGTGCGGGGGGCCGTCGGCGGTGGTGGAGCGGGGGAGGGTGCGGGGATGCTCGGTGGCGGTGGAGCGGGCCGGGGAGGGTGCGGGGGGTCGGCGAAGGCAGTGGAGCGGGGGAGGGTGCGGGGGGATCGAGATCGAGATGGAGGGGGATAGTGATCGAGATGGAGGGGGATCGAGATCGAGTGTCCTCATGAATATTCAATATTTTTTCATATTGAATATGAAAAAATATCATCAAATTTGAAAAAATATTCATGAATTCAAAAAGTGCCCATGAAATTTAAAAATATTCATGAGTTCAAAAAGTGCCCATGAAATACAATCGAGAAATGAAGGCTACAATTAAATACAATCGATCTTAGCTAGTTATCTGTTCACAATCTTCTTGCCCTTATTTTTCGTAAATGGAGTTCTTCTCTTGAACGGACATCCTTTAGGTAGGGTGGTCCTGCTTCTTCTTGTGGTGTATGCTGGTACTTCATCGTCGTCGTCATGTTCCATCTTCGGGTCGCCGTACTTGTCGAAGTCTTGCTCATTGGCGACTCCATCCATTCTGATGATCTTCATTTTGCCTCTCCTCACAACAACACGACTGGGCTTTGGCGAGTCGGTAATGAAGAAGCATTGGTCCACTTGGGAAGCCAGTACCCATGGCTCATTTTTCACGGTGGCGTTTATACCATGATCTTGGATTTGGCCGGGTATAACCATGGTGGTGAAATACGGTCTTCTTTTATGACGCTCTTGGCCCATCGACACGGAACATCGGGACCTTCTCTCGGTAGTAGCTCAGCTCCCAGATCTCCTCGATCCTTCCGTAGTATCTGTCCTTGTCGTTACGGTGTAGGATTCATTTGTTACCCGGAGTTCGATAACCATCGCTCTTCATGTCCTTTCCTCGGTGTAGAATGTGTAGCCGTTGATATCGTGCGCCTCATACATCATCGAGGTTGTGCTCGGCATACATGACAAGGAGAATATGAGTTGTTCTTCCGCAAGAATCCTCATGTAAAGGGTGCGACGAAGCTTCTGCTTGAACCAACGCGTGAAACATGAGTTGTGCTCTTTGATTATATCTCCATCCATCCTCTGTTGGCCTCGGTCATTGTACGTCTTCTCAATAAAGGTTTTGTGCTCTACCACCCAAGGATCGACCACGTCTATGTGTTGTAGAGTGACTAGGTTTTCTCTTTCAAAGTCGGCGAGTCGACCCTCGAAGTCGACATGCATTTCGCGGCGACCCTCACGGTGACCCCATCCAGCGAGCCTGCCGAGGTTCCTGTTGACGGGCTGACCAACGGGGTTCTCGATGCCTAGATAATTCGTGCAGTAGGAGATGCACTCTTTTGTCAAAAAGCCCCTGGCTATGCTTCCCTCTAGACGTGACATGTTGCAAACGTAGATGACACCATTCATCCTTTCGAACGGCATCATGCTGTGCAGGAATGTCGGCCCGAGTTAGATGATATCCTCCACGATATGGACTAGCAGATGCACCATAACGTCGAAGAATGCGGGCGAGAAGTACATCTCAAGCTCGCATAGTATCACCACGATCTCTTCCTGTAGCCTTCTGAGTTGCCTCACGCCAACCGACTTCCGAGATATGACGTCGAAAAAGTTGCATATGCCAAATAGCATTTCACGGACGTGCGCATCAATGATCCCATGGATTGCAACTGGAAGTATCTGCATCATCAGCACGTAACAGTCGTGAGACTTCATCCCTCTGAACTTGTGCTTCGCTGAGTCTAGGTATCTGCTTATCTTCCCCGTGTAACCGTAAGGAAGTTTTACTCCTATGAGGTAGGTGAAAAACTGATTGATCTCCTCCTGACTTAGAGTGAAGCACACGGGAGGGAAGTCATTTCCGGTCTTCTTGGCCTTTTTGCCTTTGCGACGACTTTCCGTGTCCTACTTCGCCTCATCATCATCATCATCATTAGCGTGAAGCTCCTCCCTGATGCGCATTGATTTCAAGTCTGCCCTTGCTTCCGGCCCATCTTTGGTCCTCTCTGGCATGTTGAGCAGGAAAACACGTTCTTCGTGATATGCATGACATCAAGGCTGTGAGGCACATGGTGGATCTTCCAGTACGGCAAGTCCCAGAAAACAGACCTCGTTTTCCATACCTTCAGCAGCGGCTCTGGCGCCTTTCACTTCTTTCCCGGCTCTGGCGCCTTTTGCTTCTTTCCCGGCAGTGGGCAATCTTTCCAATTTTTCAATAGCTTGTCTATTTCTTCCCCGCTCCTCGTATGCGGGCATCTTTGGGGTTCGGTTTCACCATCGAACAGATCCTTGCGTTTCCTCCATGATTCATCGTCGTGAAGCCACCTTCGATGTCCCATGAACACGGTTTTCGAAGACCCGGGATCTCTATCTAGCTAGCGATACGTTGTGTCATCCATGCACCTGACGCATCCAGAAAATCCGTGGACCACCTGCCCCGTGACATATCCGTAACCGAGATAGTCGTGCACAGTCGTGAGCAGTGCGGCTCTCATAGGGAAATATTCTTTCTCTATGGCGTCCCACGTATTGGCTAGCGTTATCCACAGCGTGTCTAGCTCCTCTTTCAGCAGCCCCAGATACAGATTGATGTCGTTCACTGGTTGTTTTGGCCCTTCAATTAGCATACTCATGTGAATGTACTTCCTCTTCATGCACAACCAGGGGGAAGGTTGTACATCCACACAAACACAGGCCAGGTGCTATGTGTGCTTCTCTGGCTGCCAAACGGATTGACTCCATTGGTGCTCGCGCCCAGCACGATGTTCCATGGATCCTTCCCAAATTCTAGGTGTTCGAAGTTCAACGCTTGCCACTGTCTCCCATCCTTAGGGTGACTCGGCATCTTGTATTTTTTATTTATCTCTGGATCATTTGCGTCATCTTCTCGCTTCTTCTCCTCCCTATCCACGTGCCAATGCAGGAGCTTTGCTACCTTAGGGTCCGCGAAATACCGCTGCAGACGAGGAGTGATCGGAAAGTACCACACCACTTTTCGAGAAGCTTTCTTCCTCTTCCTATATCGAGTGACGCCGCACACCAGACATATGGTAGACTCCGCGTGCTCGTACCGATAAATGATGCAATTTTTCATGCACACATGGTATTTCACGTGCGGTAAATCCAGAGGACACACGATTTTCTTCACACGAAACTGGTCGGGCACTTGTTCCCCTTGGGAAGACGTTCGTGCCAGAATGACATGTTCTCGTCGAAGCATGTGTCGGTCATTTTGTGTTTTACCTTCATCTCCAGAGCCATGAGCGTTGCTTTCAGGCGGGTATCCTCGGGCCTGCATCCTTCATAATGGAGTAACCGCGTCTATCTCCAGTTGATTCAGCTTGGCTTTCTCTCGGGCGGCAGCTCTTGCATTACCCGTCTGCTTGAGAAGCAGCTCTTGAATATGAGGGTCCTACACCCAGCCCATCGATGGTCCATCGTCGTCTGCTCTGGCATCTTCATCTTCATGATCATGCCCTTCATCTGCTCCGGCATCTTCCTCATCATCGTGTCCGGCATCTTCTACATGATGACTATGTACTGCATCTACTTCGTGATCATGTCCTGGAGATTCTTTGTCTTCTCGCCCGCCCTACGCGCGGTTGTTGTCTTGCCCTTCCTCATTTCTTGCCCGGCCCCCATGGACGACTTCATAATCATCTTCATCACCTTGCCACCGATAGCCATCCATGAAACCACGCAAGAGCAGGTGGTCCCGCACCTATACGGAATCCGGGTCCACAAGGCTCCTCAGCTTGCATCTTCGACACGGACATCTTATCTCCGTCTCGTTCTTTTGAAGCATCTCGGCCTTCGCGGAGCTCAAAAACCTATTCACGATGCCTTCGGTCATCGTGCGGACCATGGTCGCCCGCGGGGTAGAGCAAAATGATATTTTAGAACCAAGAAAAAATTTGGCATGACTTTGCCTAAAAATAGGACCAAAAAGAATGCATAGTGCCAAAATTCTCACAGAAACGGAAATAAATCAACATTTCGGCAAAATATTGGCAACTATCGCATTTCAAATACCGGTACCTGCATACACAAACATATATGCAACAGCACAAACATATGCAACACCACAAACATACATAGATCTAGCTAGGCCATAAAAAGTGCATGTGCACGTTGTTGGAGGGAGAAAAAAAGTAGTTCTACAACATAAAGATAGCTTTCCCCTTACTTACCTATCAAAAAAGGTAATTTAACCACTTAATTTGGATGAATCTATGGTGCAAATGAGGTGAGGAGGAGGAGGCAACCAAGACAAGCTTGGAGGAGGAGGTGGAGAGAATGAAGTGGGGAAAGTGAGTGTGTAGGTGTGGCTGTCCAAAATATCTAGCTAGTCCCAGGTTACTAATGGCGCACCACCTACAAATGCGCCATTAGTAACCCTGGTTACTAATGGCGCACTAGCTGGTGGTGCTCCATTAGTAGTTTTGCAAAATATATATATATAGTAGTGGCGCACTGTGTGGCTGGTGCGCCATTACTAGTTAAAACTAGTAATGGCACTCTGCCCTGGTGCGCCATTAGTATTTTTGGAAAAAAAATTGTTACTAGTGGCGCACCATGGGTCTGGTACGCCATTAGTGTCTTTAACACTAATGGCGCACCAACACATGGTGCTCCACTGCTATATAGTGGTGGCGCACCACATGTCTTGTGCACCATTAGTGGCCATATCATCTATAGCCCTTTTCATAGTAGTGTAGGTTTTGGCCCCACCCTTTTTTCCTTCTACCGGAGGGGAAAGGGGGAAGGAGAGGGCGTAGGAGAAGGAAAGGGGGTGGCACCCCCTTCCCAAGTCCAATTCGGCCTCCTGCCCAAAAGGAGGCGCATCAGCCCCTTATGCGCTGGTGTGCTTCCCTCTTATGGCCCATAAGCCCCATAACTTCTCCCGGGGGGTTCCGGAACGTCCCGGTACTCGGAAAAAATGCCCGAACCACTCAGAACCATTTCGATGTCCAAATGCAACCTTCCAATATATGAGTCTTTATGTCTCGACCATTTTGAGACTCCTCGTCATGTCCGTGATCTCATTTGCGACTCAGAACACACTTCAGTACATCATATCACATAAACTCATAATACCAATCGTCATCGAACGTTAAGCGTGCGGACCCTATGGGTTCGAGAACTATGTAGACATGACTGAGACACTTCTCCGGTCATTAACCAATAGAGGAACATGGATGCTCATATTTGTTCCTACATATTCTACGAAGATCTTTATCGGTTAAACCGCATAACAACATACGTTGTTCCCTTTGTCATCGATATGTTACTTGCCCGAGATTCGATCGTCGGTATCATTATACCTAGTTCAATCTCATTACCGGCAAGTCTATTTACTCATTCCATAATACTTCATCCTACAACTAACTCATTAGTTACAATGCTTGCAAGGCTTATAGTGATCAGTATTACCGAGAGGGCCCAGAGATACCTCTCTGAAACACGGAGTGACAAATCCTAATCTCGATATATGCCAACCCAACAAACACCTTCGGAGACATCTATAGAGCACCTTTATAACCACCCTTTTTTGTTGTCACATTTGGTAGCACACAAAGTGTTCCTCCGGTATTCAGGAGTTGCATAATCTTATAGTATGAGGAACGTGTATAAGTCATGAAGAAAGCAGTAGCAATGAAACTGACACGATCATAATGCTAAGCTAACGGATGGGTCATGTCCATCACATCATTCCCATATTGATATGATCCCATTCATCAAATGACAACACATGTCTATGGTTAGGAAACATAACCATCTTTGATTAACGAGCTAGTCAAGTAGAGGCATACTAGGGACTATAAGTTTTGTCTATGTATTCACACATGTACTAAGTTTCCGGTTAATACAATTCTAGCATCAATAATAAAAATTTATCATGAATTAAGGATATAAATAATAACTTTATTATTGCCTCTAGGGCACATTTCCTTCACTCGTGTGTATTACGTAACAACATGACGTTGATAGAAGGGCATACTCCCTCCATTTGGATTTATTAGGCCCCCTCTTATTTTGGGGCAAACGTTTAAGCATGGATTAAACAATATATCATAAAAACTATACCGTGTAATCTCTTTTGAATGCAAATCTAACAATGTATTTTTTGTAGCATATATTTATAATTTGTTTGTTATATAGATGGTCAAACTTTAACTCAAAATACGAGGGGGCAATAAACCCATACAGAGGGAGTAAAAGGCATGTGCCAATGGCCCCACTGAAGCAAGAGGGGAAGACGAGATTTGAGGACAATTTGCTAGTTGACACTTTGTGCAATCTAGAATTATCCTATTTAATTTGACCTAAGCTTGATACTCCTATACTCTAGAAAGCACTGCCAAGTTACTTACTAGTCATTCGCTACCAAATCTTGTTGATATTTAAAGGATACTATATGAACAGGATACATCAAACACATAATTTCATGAACTCCACTAAACAACATAGTTTCTTAAATATTCCAAACTAAATAGAAACCAGTTTTGCAACAAGAATATGCGATTTTAGTTTGGCAACAGAAGATGTATTTGATGATCATTATTAGAACAGTGTGAAAAATATGCAACTTAATATAATGAGTGTGTTTACATTCATAGTTCTACTAATTATAAATAATATTATTATTCAATATAGTACAACAAATGATGTATATAAATAAAAATAGCATACATTTAGCGACAATATAAATTATGACAAAGTAAAAAAAGTTCAATATAAATGTGTGAGTGTGTTTTAACCCATGTTAGACCAACAAAACAGTTGGTCCGCCACGTAATGTGATTATCTCTCAATTATATACCATACTAGATCATCTAATGCGCGTGTTGTTGCGCCAATCTATTTTGGCACTATAAAATTAATGATTGATGCAATTATATGCAAGTGTAGTATTTTGATTACATGATATAAATATGAAAATAAATTCAAGGGTATTAGTTTTAATCATGTGATATAATTATCACGCCCATGAATCATGGTTTTTGACAAGTGTTTTGTCACCTGAATATGTTGATTAATTTTTTTTTGTATGAATATGTTAGATGGTAAGAAGGTTGGTAAGTTTCGATTTTGTAAAAGAATGGCAAGGGTTCTAAACCATGGGAGGGATAGGAAGCAAGAGAGGCAAGGCAAAAAATGTTGGCACTCAAATACTTGATGGATAACTACAACAGCTATGCAGTATACATGAGGAGCGAGCACAAGTAGTATCCAGTACTGGTGAATAATTCTGAAGAATTAATATTGCAAAAACTTACAACCAAGATGTGCTTAAACTTAAAAGGAGCACTTTAAATTACCAAGTTGGTTGAAGTTTCTCAATATATCGATGTCTCAGTTTTACAAAAGAAGGCAGATGCATATATTAGAAATTTGATCTGTAGCCTACGTGTTGTATAGTATAAACAACCACTGTATGCCATGAATTAAAAAAATGTATAATATTTTTAATGATGTATGGTTCAATTTTTTTAATGATGTAGGATTCATTCCTTGTTAACATACATCAGGTGAACCAATCTTATGAAATAGAATATATACAGGAGAAACCTATGCTTCATGAGTGTTCAAAGGTGAATCTGACAAATGCATAATCGAGATAGTTATTTTGAAGGATAAAAGGATGAAGTATATGAACATAGATCAACTTCGATAAGATACCTACATGGATGAGCCTTGAAAGGGACTTGCGCATTACAGAACGTTCTCCTAAAAGAGGCAAACACGAAGCGGCCGACAACCACAACAGGATGGGATGGTTTCGTTGTTAGACCCTGCCCACCACAGAGGCACATAGCTCTCTCTCCCTTATGGCTGCCATTAGGTGATAATAGGTGTGAGAAACAAAAGAACAGGATAAGAACTCTTGGAAAAGAACAACAAACATTTGTTGCTCATGTTGCCTACTGTATTCTAACCAATACGATTATTGGTCCTACATTAAATGATCTCGTTGGCAATAGAAGTTTTAGCAGGATAAAAAATATGAAGCAAGCAAGTGGCCATAAACTGTAACATTGACATAATAAATAATATTTGACAACTATGGAATTTCATACTTTGATTTCCCCCAAAGTGATATAGTAAGGATACATGCAAATATAAAGGCGTAGAAGAAATATAACCAATTGCTACACATGAAAAAAAATAGTGGACCAAAAAAACACAATGTTGTCTAGCTTCAAGAGGTAAAAAACTATGATAATGTTATTTGCATGCTATTTTAGTATTTATATCCCATCTCGCATTGAGGTGATCTCATCGGATATGAAGGACTCTTCCTTGAACAACACAGTATAGAATATGCAGTTTAGAATTCATATGGAATATAAAAATAAATAAATATGAATTAGAAAGTGAAAAGTGAATATTGCACTTCTAATATCATGTCGAAATTTGATTGGTCCATCAAATATACAGTTTTTCACTGAACTATACTGTTTTGGGACACTTCCCTGAATATTACTGGTACAGGACATCATTACTTCTCACTAGGTTTCTATAGAAATTTGGAGCTGCCATTGTACCGGCATTATCATTGCATCGATTCCTTTCAATTCATTCTTCCTAGATACCCACTCCCTGCCTATATATCCATCAGGACAAAAAAGTAAATGATACTGAAAAATCAACAGTAACATCGGAGATAGCAGATAAGAAGTGAGGGAAGAGAGGCAATCAAATATGCAGTTTCAGACTGAACTATACTGTTTTGAGACACTTCCCTGAATATTACTTGTAACAGTACATCATTCATTCTCAATTTGTTTCTGTAGAATTTTGAAGTTGCCATTGTACTCACATTATCATTGCATCGATCCTTTTCAATTCATTCTTCCTAGATACCCACTCCCTGCCTATTGCAATGTCCATCTGCACAAAAAAATAAATGATACTGAAAATTCAACAGGAACATCAGAGATTGTAGATAACGAGTGAGAGAAGAGAGCACATCGACCAAAGAGAAAATTACCCAAAATTGCGAGGTTTTTGGGCACACAGGGAACGGTGGCGAGTCAGGCCAAAGCAAAGGTGCATGTGGCAGATGTGTCGCCTCGCATCCGGTCAACCGTGTCGCTTCTTGGTTATCCGATGATGTCTAGGGTGTAGACCTGCACTCCATTGTCGCACCATCGGTCAACACAAAAGGTGAATGGGGGAGCGCCGCCCACAATATGGACGTGGGAAAAACGCCACAACGCCCATCCGCATCGATGCGAAGGAGGAAGGTCAGCCCGATAGATGAGGAAGGCATGGTGGCAGCTTTCACCGTCGTTGTCGACGTCGCCAACGCCTCTGGCGGCATGGCAGACAGGCAGAGTCGAGGGCAAGTTGCCGCCAGCGGCGCTAGGTTTCTCGAGGGCGATGGGAAGGAAGGGGAATGAGGCGAACGCCAGCGGAGAGGGCCCTTT
Organism: Aegilops speltoides; assembly: GCA_021437245.1. Classification (NCBI taxonomy): domain Eukaryota; kingdom Viridiplantae; phylum Streptophyta; class Magnoliopsida; order Poales; family Poaceae; genus Aegilops; species Aegilops speltoides. The sequence continues at coordinate 66,469,092 of CM038143.1, forward strand.
GTTGCAAAGGGTAGCCTAATGGGCTGCGGGAAACAGGTCGGATGACCCAATAATAGCCCGATTAACCAGAGAGCTTAGCCCGATTAACCAGAGAGCTCCGAAAAAGTTACGAGAATAGCTGCCCCTACGACATGCAGCCCATCGGGATTATCGAACGGCCATAAACGTCCAGCACATAAAATCGAACGGCCGAGAACGCAGAGTGCGTGAGAGGGTTGGGTTTAGGTTCGGTTTTACTGTTCTTAATAAGGGCTTGGCTACCAAAATGAATTTTGGTAAGGGGTAGCGATATATATGGTTACAGTTGTTACAGGAGAATAGCTCGATACCATCAGATATTTTCAAATTAATTTGGATTTCAGAACTTCTTGTTCAACATAATTATGCTTTGAATATTTGTTATACATAAATATTGTTTAGCATGGCATAAGTGTATAATTACATGGTTTGAGATCCTCTGAAATTGGGAGGGAAATCACAGGATAAGTACCCTGACATTCCTTTGCCAGATTTACACAAAACGCGATATAATCCAGTGATTTGTACACAGTAATCGTGAGCAGTGATTTGTGAACAACAATACATCTACAATGATTTGTAGACCAGTGTAAGATCCCTAAATTCCCTTCGCCATTTTATATATAGTGGCACTGTAGCCTTTTGACTTGCCTTCTACAAGTCAGAGGATCGGGCTCCCATATATAGGTGATGCATAAGAATGCATACCATCAATATTTTAGAAAAAAGGTTTAAAGTTTGCAATTGGTGATAGTCAGTGGGGCACCTTGGCCCCCTCAAATCCTCAACATTTTTGCAACTGCACAAAATTAGCCTCTTTGATTTATTGGACTTTCATATAAATTTTAGATGATTTGAATCCTCACTTTTACATATGATGATTCTTTGATTTGAAGGACGGAATCCATTAGTATTTTTTCTTTGCTAAGGATCCTTTGCACTTCATTTTATAGGAGAATTACTGTTGCCTCAAACTTCACAGAATTGTTTCTTTGTTCATATGACAACTATATGACACACACCTAATCCTTGAAGAAGTTCCCAGGTTTTTTCTTGATGTAATCAAACAACTTATATTCAAATGATGTTGATTTATGTACACTTTGACTTATTTTTTTTAAACAGGACCCCTACGGTCTAATCCATTAATTAAGAAGAGGGTGCCTACTTAATTAATGAAAAACCAAGCAAAGACAGTAACAACTCGCTACTCATGCCCACACAACAATGCAAAGAAAACCTCGTCGAGGTTGCACATGGGTGTCATTGTCATCACTTGTCCCCAAGAAAGTGACTCCTGACTTTGCCGCAAAAGGACCGCCAACCAAGCCCACACCTTAGAGGATGTGATAAGCCACACGAAGATCCATGCCAAGCAATCGGTCACATGTGTCGGCCACAATTCTGATTATGACGATGAGGTATGAAGAAATTATGCAACGTTGGCGTCGCGGGATACACTACTAGGGAAAACCTTATACACAGAGGCTTCAGTAGCGCGGGTTAAAGAGAGACGCTACTGCTAATTAGGAGTGCGCTCTAGTTTCAGGTGCTACTAGTGGGTGGTTAGGAGTAGCGCGTTTTGGTAAACCGCACAGCTGTTATGGCCAGTCGGGCCCATGTGCCCATCCCCACTTAGCAGTAGCGCATGTCTTGTACCGGTGCTACAACTATTGACTTTAGTAGTAGCGTTAGGCCTAAACACGTTCTACTACTAAGCCCATGTTATCATCGTCCTCCGCGCCTGACCTCTCAGTCTTCCCTCCTCACTTTCCATCTCCACTCTCTCTCCCACCCTCATCGGCGGCCTGCCCCTGCACTGCTCCGGCCGCCCACCCCCGGCACGTGCCCACCCTCCCCCGCGCCCTTCCTCCTCATGCGCCGGCCCTCCCCCACACGTCGCCGCCCTTCCCCGTGCCTGCCCTCTCCATCCCCTTCCCAGCCCCGGGCTACCTACCGTCTGAGTACCTCCTTCTCCTCTCAATTCACCCAAAAGCTAGGTATCTCTAAATGTGTTGTATGAATTAGCAAATGCAATATATTCAGATTTTTTACTAATTTTGTTCATATATATGAACCCTAGGTGTTCATATATATGAGCCCATTTCATCATTAGAACACTAAATAGGTTTTTTGAGTACAATAGAATGTAGATATACATAACCCTAGGTGTTCATATATATGAACCTACTACTAGCAGAAATCTTATAGATAAATGGGTGGATGAAATTAGGTTTTTTAATGCTTGGGTAGATAGATGGATAGCCAAATGGATTAAACTAGGTTTTCTTTAGTAATGCTTTGAATTGATAGATGGATGGATGGATAGTTGTTAGGGTTACAACTAGGGTATTTTAGATAATACAATTTTTTAGTAAATATAGGTCTTTTCAATCATCATAAGAATGTTTAGTTGATAGCTTATAGGGTTTCACTAAGTCCTAAGATGAGGATAATAATGTTTTTGTTTATATTTTATTTTTGCAGAAATCAATGAGCCCCTGCATCATCCCCGTAGTCGTCCCCCACACCGATCACCTCCGACCTCGAGGTGATACCAGCCAAATCCCCATGTCGATGATGATGATGTTTTGATAGATGCAGTAGAGTAGTAGCTAGATGAGTAGCTATGACAATATCCATGGAATAGAAAAATTTCAATGTAGGTCTTCAAATGTGATGGAGATTTAGACATGTGATATGTAGTGTGTGTACTACTAGTGCTTGCCCAAGTGACCTATGTTTGCAGGGAACACCTTAGAGTGACCTATGTTTTGCCAGAGTGTTCATTATTTTTCATTCTAGCAAATTTTAGGTGCTCGATATATGTCCTTTTTAGCAAAGGTCATGCCGGATTTTTTTCGTGAATTTTCACATGACTTGTGCTAGAATGTGTAGGAAATATCGAGTGGCCTAGATTTTCTAGAAAGATAATTAAGCAACATTTTGGGTTGACTTTAAGTCTGTCGGGACTCCACCATATATGAGAGAAGAAGAATGCCGACTGTTGTCGTGGGGGTCGTTCTTCCTCTTCTTTCTCGTGATAGACCTTTTGGTAATGCACGAGAAGGAAGAGAAGAACGACCATCACCGACGTTCGCAAATGTCAGAGAAGAAGAATCCCAACTGTTGTCGTGGGGTCGCTTCTCCTTCGTTCCCGTGTGCTAGACATTTTGGTGTAATGCACTCGGGGACGAAGGAAGGAGCGACCATCACCGATGGTCGAATATATACAACACGTGAGCTGAGAGTTTTCAAGAAAAGACTCGACAGACCGATAGTCAACCTGCGATGAATAATAATAATGTAATTTAGTTTTTGTAGTACATATATTTAATTTTAGAAGTTTAATCTTTGAATTATGAACATAGGAAATGTCTGATGATGGCAATAGGATCCCGGAGTGCGACTACTGCGGCGACGACCGGGTCTGCATGCGACGAGCCTCACACAGTAGACAGGGCGGCGCTTTGATATTAAGCTTGATCATCGACAGCGGTCAAGAACATCTGAAATACCGAAAAGGACTAAGGATATGTTTCTCGTATATGGAGGTGACAAAGAGCTAGTCGTAAATGGTTACGTCGATGCAAGCTTTGACACTGATCCGGATGATTCTAAATCGCAAACCGGATACGTGTTTATATTAAACGGTGGAGCTGTAAGTTGGTGCAGTTCTAAACAAAGCGTCGTGGCGGGATCCACATGTGAAGCGGAGTACATAGCTGCTTCTGAAGCAGCAAATGAAGGAGTCTGGATGAAGGAGTTCATTTCCGATCTAGGTGTCATACCTAGTGCATCGGGACCAATGAAGATCTTCGTGACAATCTCGGTGCAATTGCCTTGGCAAAGGAATCCAGATTTCACAAGAGGACCAAGCACATCAAGAGACGCTTCAACTCCATTCGAGACCAAGTCCAAGTGGGAGACATAGAGATTTGCAAGATACATACGGATCTGAATGTTGCGCACCGTTGACTAAGCCTCTCTCACGAGCAAAACATGATCAGCACCAAGACTCCATGGGTGTTAGAATCATTACTATGTAATCTAGATTATTGACTCTAGTGCAAGTGGGAGATGAAGGAAATATGCCCTAGAGGCAATAATAAAGTTATTATTTATTTCCACATATCATGATAAATGTTTATTATTCATGCTAGAATTGTATTAACCGAAACATAATACATGTGTGAATACATAGACAAAACTATGGTCACTAGTATGCCTCTACTTGACTAGCTCATTAATCAAAGATGGTCATGTTTCCGACCATAGACATGTGTTGTCATTTGATTAGTGAGATCACATCATTAGAAGAATGATGTGATTGACATGACCCATTCATTAGCCTAGCACTTGATCGTTTAGTATCTGCTATTGCTTTCTTCATGACTTATACAAAGTTCCTGCAACTATGAGATTGTGCAACTCCGTGTACGGAAGAACACTTTGTGTGCTACCAAACGTCACAACGAATCGGGTGATTATAAAGGTGCTCTACAGGTGTTTCCAAGGTTCATGTTGAGTTGGCATAATTCGAGATTAGGATTTGTCACTCCGATTGTCGGAGAGGTATCTCTGGGCCCTCTTGGTAATACTCATCACCTAAGCCTTGCAAGCATGTAACTAATGAGTTAGTTATGAGATGACGTATTACAAATGAGTAAATAGACTTGCCGGTAACAAGATTGAACTAGGTATTGGATACCGACGATCAAATCTCGGGCAAGTAACATACCGATGACAAAGGGAACAAAGTATGTTGTTATGCGGTTTGACCGATAAAGATCTTCGTAGAATATGTAGGAACCAATATGGGCATCCAGGTCCCGCTATTGGTTATTGACCGAGACGATGTCTCGGTCATGTCTACATTGTTCTCGAACCGTAGGGTCTGCATGCTTAAGGTTTCGATGATGCTTATATTATGAGTTTATGTATTTTGATGTACGAAGGTTGTTCGAGTCCGGATGTGATCACGGACATGACGAGGAGTCTTGAAATGGTCGAGACATAAAGATTGATATATTGGACGGATATATTTGGACACCGGAAAGGTTCCGGGAGAGTTTGGGAATATACCGGAGCTCCGGGAGGTTACCGGAACCCCCGGTAAGTATATGGGCCTTATTGGGCCCAAGTGGAAGGAAGGGATAAGGAGCAAGGGAGGGGGGCGCGCCCCCCCAAGCCCAATCCGAATTGGGAAGGGGCCCCCCCCTTTCCTTTCTCCTTCCCCCTCTTCCTTCCTACTACTAGTACTCCTTCCTTCCCCCTCCAACTTGGATTAGGAAAAGGAGGGGAAACCTACTTGGAGTAGGTTTCCCCCTCCCTATGGCGCGCCCCCCCTTGGGACGGCCACCTCCTCCCTCTCTCCTTTATATACGGGGGTAGGGGGCACCCTATACATACAAGTTGATCATTGATCATTCCTTAGCCGTGTGCGGTGCCCCCCTCCACGATATTACACCTCGGTCATATTGTAGCGGTGCTTAGGCGAAGCCCTGCGATAGGAGAACACCAAGATCATCACCACGCCGTCGTGCTGACGGAACTCCCCCTTGGCGCCTCTGCTGGATCGGAGATCAAGGGTGCGTCATCGAGCTGTACGCGTGTTGAGAACTCGGAGGTGCCGGAGTAACGGTACTTGGATCGGTCGAACCGGGAGGACGTATGACTACTTCCTCTACGTTGCGTCAACGCTTCCGCTTCGGTCTGCGAGGGTACGTAGACAACACTCTCCCCTCGTTGCTATATCATCACCATGATCTTGCGTGTGCGTAGGAAAATTTTTGAAATTACTACGTTCCCCAACAGTGGCATCCGAGCCTAGGTTTTATGCGTTGATGTTATATGCACGAGTAGAACACAAGTAAGTTGTGGACGATATAAGTAATACTGCCTACCAGCATGTCATACTTTGGTTTAGCGGTATTGTTGGATGAAGCGGCCCGGACCGACATTACGCGTACGCTTACGCGAGACTGGTTTTACCGCCGTGCTTTGGACACAGGTGACTAGCGGGTGTCTGTTTCTCCAACTTTAGTTCAACCGAGTGTGGCTACGCCCGGTCCTTGTGAAGGTTAAAACGGAGTCTATTTGACAAACTGTCGTTGTGGTTTTGATGCGTAGGTAAGAACGGTTCTTGCTAAGCCCGTAGCAGCCACGTAAAATTTGCAACAACAAAGTAGAGGACGTCTAACTTGTTTTTGCAGGGCATGTTGTGATGTGATATGGCCAAGACGTGATGCTATATTTTATTGTATGAGATGATCATGTTTTGTAACCGGTTATCGGCAATGGCGCAGGAGCCATATGGTTGTCGCTTTATTGTATGAAATGCAAACGCCTGTAATTGCTTTACTTTATCACTAAGCGGTAGCGATAGTCGTGAAACGCAATAGATGGCGTAAACGACAACGATGCTACGATGGAGATCAAGGTGTCGCGCCGGTGATGATGGTGATCACGACGGTGCTTCGGAGATGGAGATCACAAGCACAAGATGATGATGGCCATATCATATCACTTATATTGATTGCATGTGATGTTTATCCTTTATGCATCTTATCTTGCTTTGATTGACGGTAGCATTTTCAGATGATCTCTCACTAAAAAATTATCAAGAAGTGTTCTCCCTGAGTATGCACCATTGCAAAAGTTCGTCGTGCTGAGACACCACGTGATGATCGGGTGTGATAAGCTCTCGTCCATCTACAACGGGTGCAAGCCAGTTTTGCACACGCAGAATACTCAGTTAAACTTGACGAGCCTAGCATATGCGAGATATGGCCTCGAACACGGAGACCGAAAGGTCGGCGTGAATCATATAGTAGATATGATCAACATAATGATGTTCACCATTGAAAACTACTCCATCTCACGTGATGATCGGTTATGGTTTAGTTGATTTGGATCACGTGATCACTTAGATGACTAGAGAGATGTCTGCCTAAGTGGGCGTTCTTAAGTAATATGATTAATTGAACTTAAATTTATCATGAACTTAGTACCGATAGTATCTTGCTTGTCTATGTTTGTTTGTAGATAGATGGCTCGTCTTTGTTGTTCCGTTGAACTTTAATGCGTTCCTTGAGAAAGCAAAGTTGAAAAATGATGGTAGCAATTACACGGACCGGGTCCGTAACTCGAGGATTGCTGCACGTAAGAGTTATGTCTGGAAGCACCGCTGGGTGCGAACTCTTCGCTGATGTGGCCGACGGCGTTAAGAACGTCTGGCGAGCAAAGCTGATGACTACTCTATAGTTCAAGCAGCCATGCTTTACGGCTTAGAACCGGTCTTCAACGATGTTTTGAACGTCATGGAGCATATGAGATGTTCCAGAGTTGAAGTTAATATTTCAAGCAAATGCCCGGATTGAGAGATATGAAGTCTCCAATAAGTTCTATAGCTGCAAGATGGAGGAGAATAGTTACGTCGGTGAACATATACTCGTAATGTCTGGGTATAACAATCACTTGATTCAACCGGGAGTTAATCTTCACGATGATAGTGTCATTGATGAATTCTTCAATCATCGCCACCAAGCTACAAGAGCTTTGTGATGAACTATAATATGCAAGGGATGAACAAGACTATTCCCGAGCTCTTCGCGATCTTTGAAAGCATGGAGGTAGAAATCAAGAAGGAGCATCAAGTGTTCATGGTCAACAAGACCACTAGTTTCAAGAAGAAGGGCAAAGGGAAGAAGAAGGGAACTTCAAAAGAATGGCAAGCAAGTTGCTGCTCAATAGAAGAAACCCAAATCTGGACCTAAGCACAAATCGAGTGCTTCTACCGCAAGCGGATCGTCATCGAAGCGGAACTGCCCCAAGTATTTGGCAGATAAGAAGGATGGCAATGTGAACAAAGGTATATGTGATATACATGTTATTGATGTGTACTGTTGGGGATATTACCACTAGGTGTAAACCGGCCAGCCTGGGCCGGGTTAACTCCGTTAGTGGTATAAGCAAAGGAAGGCCCAAGGCCTGTAGTCGGTTTAGAACTTGTGGCCGTAAACCGGCCAGATGTATAACTTGTATTGTAAGTTAGGAATAGAGGGATACCGACCGGGATACGAGTATGAACCGGTTGGGACTCTATGAATCGACGGGCGTCACCCGTGTATATAAGGGGACGACCCGGCGACGGTTCAAGGACAGACAACGACAACTCGAGCCTAGGCGAAGCTTGTTTTGCTCCCTAGCCATCGAGACCACATCAATTCCATCACAACTAGATGTAGGCTTTTACCTTCATCGAAGGGGCCGAACTAGTATAAACCCTTGTGTCTTTGTGTCCGCTTTAACCCCTTCAAGTAAACTCATAGCGATGGCTCCACGACTAAGTCCTTTCGCTAGGACATCAGCCGTGACAAATCCACGACAGTTGACGCCCACCGTGGGGCTATCGCACGATGGTTTGACGATCTTGGAGGGCAAGCTCAAAGGACTCGAAGGCTACGTCGTGGGCCGGATGACTAAGAGTCGTCTTGGCCGGATCTACATCGACGATGCAGGATGGGGTCCCGAGGCCGATTCAATTGAGTACGGGTACCGGGTCCCCTTTGGTGGCATACATGTTTTCATCGGCAAGATCGGGGAGCCTGGGCCTGAGCCGGACATCTACACCGACCTCGTCGAGACGTCTCAGCGTGCGAGACCTACCCAGGCTAAACCGGCCGTGAAGCGTGTCTTCGTTGGGGTCATCCACGGAGGAGAACACGACGCGGTTCGTAACACGTAGTGAGACCGCTGCTTATTCCGCGACGAATCTTCAACAGAGAAACTGAATCATTGTACCGATTCAGGGGCGATATGATCGAGGGCTGTTCCGATGGCGGCGATATTCCGGACCCCCAAGCCGATCAACGGGTTGGAATATTCATGGCGATCTGCAGCAGCGAATCACTCTTCAACCGCTGCAGCGATGCTTCCGGATCGGCAGCGGGGAGTGGCGGCGGGGCAGGAGGCCCGAGCGCCCGCCGGTTCAAGTTCTATCGACCTGTTTGATGCACTAGCTGCGCCATGGCGAGAGGACAACCCGCGGATCAGAGGCCCATAATGCAGAAATTGCGAAGGTGAAGGAGCAGATCACGCAAGCCAAAGCGGATATGGCGGCAGAAAAGGAGCGGATGGCGGCAGAACGGGCCGCTCTGGACGCCCAGGCCTACAAACTCATGCTTGACCAGAGTGCGTTGCAGGAGGTGTTGAAGCGGAAATATAGATCACGCCTACCATTAGGGTTTGATCCCAGAAATCTCTTTCAAACCCCAGGAGTTGGACCCAGTAATCGGCCCCAGCACCGGGAGGCAAACCGGATTGAGCCACCAGGGCCAGGGGCGACGGTCCAACCTCGCCTGATGGAGCCCCCTCAGCAGAATACCGTGTTTCCCCCTCCGGTTCAGACACCCCCAGGCCATTATTCTAATCCTATGGACAACCTGGTCGCAGCCGCCGCGCGACTGGAGGCTATCCCAGTCGAAGGGGACTCACCGCAAGTGATCGAGACGCGTCGGGTTAAGGAGCTTCTCCGAACTGCACTGATTCAGCAGGAAGCATATTCATACAGCCGTGATCGAATTCATTCTACGCCCCGTCCAAGCAGGAGCTATAGCAGGCGCATGGATGAGCCGGCCATATCAAGCAATGCGCGGGACCGTGAAGCGGCCCGTGGCAATAACCCGACAGGTGGCGTTCGCGATGCTCAGGAGGTAGTGGACCGGGCCCGGGCACGAAGGGAGGCCGAATTGGCAGCACAGGATGACGCAGGCCAACTTATGCCGGTTCACCCTGCCACCTTCGCCGGACCAGGAGTCGCATCTGCTTTAGGGGTGCCCTGTTTGATCCCTGCTTTACGCAATGTACGCCTGCCTAAAGACTTCAAGGGTCCGCGCAAGGTACCGAATTACACCGCCGATTTGTCCCCCGAAGCGTGGGTCGAAAGTTATGAGATGGCCATGGAGATGCTAGACGTGGATGAGACTGCGTGTGCAAAATATTTCACCATGATGCTTGAAGGCACGGCTCGTACTTGGTTGAAGAGCCTACCGCCCAACTCTATCAGCTCATGGGCCCAGTTGCGGGCCCGGTTTATCCAGAATTTCAAGGATACATGTAAGCAGCCCAAGTCCATAGTAGACCTGGCGGCTTGTGTCCAGGAGGAAGGAGAGTCAACGACCCGTTGGGTACGCCGTGTTTCGGAGATTTTGCACTCATCTGACAGGATCAACGCTGACTCTGCGATCTTAACCCTAGAAGGCAATTGCCGGTTTGAGCCCTTAAAATTGAAATTGGGGCGCATGAAGCGGTTCTGTAATGACATGGGAACCCTCATGGCCGCGTTGGTGAAGTACGCTGATTCGAGACGGCACCAAGGATCCCGAGGCTGATGATGATGAAGCAGAGGAAGGAAAGAAGAATGGCAACTCAAGGGCAGCAGACAAACTGGCGGGTCATGGAACGGAGGCAAGCGCAGCGGATGGCAACATGGATTTCGTGCCCAATACTAATGCACAAGACAGGGGGCAGCGGCAGAGGTAAAGCGGCAAATCGTAATGGGGGTCCCAATGCGAGCCGCTTGAATTACTTGTTAAATCAGCCTTGCCCAAAGCACGGGACGAAAGAGTCGCCAGCTACCCACCTCTGGAAAGATTGTTATATTATGCAGGAGTTCAAAAACTCTAATGCCTTCCGGTATGACCAGGGGTCAGGTGGCGGCTCAGGATCCGGTTTCCACGGGCCGGGTCACGATGGACCTTCCGGTTCAGGTCTTAATCAGGGCGGTCATAATAATCAGAATAATCAGAACGGCCAGCAGCAGCAGCAGCAGTCGGGTTATCAGAGCCAACCGAAGCAGTTGAACAATGGGCAATATCATGTTTTCACGACTAGCTTGGATAAGCGCGACCGGAAACTTCACAAGCGAGCATTAAACACTGTTGAACCGGCCTTGCCGCGTTATTTACGCTGGTCGGAGCAGCCTATCGTATGGAGCAGAGAGGACCATCCTCCCCGGGTTGATAATCCGGGCCAGCTAGCATTGGTGGTAGACCCTCAGGTGGGGGGTTATAAGTTCACCAAGGTACTTATGGACGGAGGAAGCAGTATTAACATACTATATTATGAAACTTTCCGCCGCATGGGCCTAACGAGACAAGGATCTCGCACCGTCCAATACAAAGTTCCATGGTGTAGTACCGAGCAAATCTGCATATCTGTTGGTAAGATCGCCTCGATGTGGCTTTTGGAGACGAACACGATTCCCGGTCTAAAAACTAACCTTTGAGGTAGTGAAGATCCGAGTCCATATCACGCCTTGTTCGGGCGGCGGCTTATGCTAAGTTCATGGCACGACCTTGTTATATTTACTTGCAGCTCAAGATGCCGGGTTACAAGGGAACGATAACGGTGCATGGAAGCCGCCAGGTCGCTTTGGAATGTGAGGAAGGTGATGCAGCTTATGCAGAGGCGGTTTGTGCCACGGAGGAGTTGAAGTTCTATAAGGACAATGTTGATCCGGCAGATATGACCCATTTAAAGAAACCAACTACAGAGCATGAATCGGATCTGAAGTTTAAATCGGCAGCTGAGACTAAACTTGTTGACTTCGTGCCAGGTGATTCGTCCAAACAGTTCACTGTCAGTGCCAATCTGGATCCCAAATAGGAAAGCGCGCTCATCGAGTTCATCCGTGAGAATCGGGATATCTTTGCATGGAAGCCATCTGACATGCCAGGTGTACCGAGGGAACTCGCTGAGAACACACTTAATGTGGATCCTAAGTATAAACCGGTGAAACAGTTCCTCCGCCGGTTTAACGAAGAAAGGCGCAAAGCCATTGGAGAGGAAGTGGCCAGGCTTTTGGTAGCTGGCTTTATCATTGAAGTGTTTCATCTAGAGTGGCTTGCTAATCCGGTGCTGGTCCTTAAGAAAAACGACACTTGGCGTATGTGTGTGGATTACATAGATCTTAACAAGGCCTGTCCAGCGGATCCTTTTGCCCTCCCCCGCATTGATCAGATTATTGATGCCACAGCGGGCTGCGAGCGTTTAAGTTTTTTGGATGCGTACTCTGGATATCATCAGATCAAAATGGCAGTTAAGGACCAGGAGAAAACAGCGTTTATTACTCCCTTTGGAGCCTTCTGTTATGTATCTATTCCTTTCGGGCTCAAGAGCGCTCAGGCTACTTATCAGCGGTGTGTACAGAATTGCCTGCATACACAGATCGGCTGCAATGTGCATGCTTATGTGGATGATATTGTCGTGAAATCAAGACAAAAGGAGACGCTGGTGGATGATTTAAAGGAAACCTTTACCAACTTGCGCATTTACAAGATGATGCTTACTCCGGCCAAATGCGTCTTTGGTGTTCCGGCAGGCAAGTTATTGGGTTTCCTGGTATCTAACAGAGGAATTGAGGCTAATCCGGAGAAAATTAAAGCTATTACTTCCTTGGCTAAACCGAAGTGTATCAATGATGTTCAGCGTTTGGCGGGCAGAATCGCTGCGTTGAGCCGGTTTATCAGCCGCCTCGGAGAAAAGGCCATCCCTTTGTACCAGATGCTGAGGAAGACAGATAATTTCATCTGGAGTCCGGCTGCTGATGAAGCATTTGAGGACTTAAAGCGGCAATTGGCCAATCCACCTGTTCTTGCGGCTCCGATTGACAAGGAGCCACTGTTGTTATATGTCGCAGCCAATGCTCGGCGATTAAGCGTGGCTATTGTGGTGGAACGCAAGGAGGCGAGCAAGGAATATCCGGTTCGAGGCCGGTTTATTATATCGATGAAGTGCTTATTGAGTCCAAGCAAAGGTATCCGCATTGGCGTAAGCTAGTCTATGGTGTTTTCATGGCGATCGGAAATTGAAGCAAGATTTCCATGGGCACCCCATCACGATGGTCGATTCAGCTCCTTTGGGTGATATCATCTGAACCGGAGGCGATCGTCGGATTGCCAAATGGGCTATAGAGCTTGGGCCGCATGGACTAAAGTATATACCACGGACAGCGGTGAAGTCTCAAGCACTTGTTGATTTCATTAATGATTGGACGGAGTTACAAGCACCAGAGGAGAAGCCGGATCACACGTATTGGACTATTCATTTCGATGGATCCAGGCAGTTGGAAGGCTCGGTGGCTGGAGTCGTTTTAACTTCCCCACGAGGTGATAAGTTTTGTTATGTTCTCCGCTTAATGTTCCCTTGTACTAATAATGCAGCTGAATACGAAGCCTTGCTCCATGGTCTCCGGATGGCTAAAGAGATGAACTTAAGCCGGTTTAAGTGCTTTGGTGACTCGGACCTTGTGGCTCATCAAGTGTCTGGCACTTGGGACTCTAAGGACCCGCTCATGGCCGCATATCGTCGGGAAGTGGATAATATTGCGGGTTGCTTCAAAGGTTATCAAGTGGATCATGTGGACCACCGGAAGAATGAAGCGGCGGACGCTTTAAGCCGTTTGGGTTCTCAGCGCAAACCGGTCCCGCCTAATGTCTTTTTGGATGTATTGCACAATCCGTCAGTCCAGCTCCCAGGTGAAGCGGATTTGTCTATTCCTGATCCGGAGGCTCAATTGGTGGCAGCACTACATGCTATTCCGGATTGGACGGTTCCTTTTCTTGCGATATGACTCGAGGGAATTGCGGAAGATGAGATTCGGCGAGACGTATAGTCCGCGCCCAAGTCTATGACGATTCTTAATGGTGAGTTGCATCATTGCAGTATATCAGGGGCATTTCAACGTTGTGTTTCTCCTGAGGAAGGCTGTGAAATCTTAAGAGAAATCCATGAAGGGGATTGTGGACATCACGCCGGTTCAAAGTCTCTGGTGGCAAAGGCGTTTTGTCACGGGTTTTACTGGTTGACAGCACACGCTGATGCGGAGGACTTGGTTAAACGGTGTGATGGATGTCAGAAATTTTCAAGGCATGCTCATGTACCGGCACAAGAGTTGAGGATGATCCCAATAACGTGGCCGTTTGCAACTTGGGGGCTGGATATGGTTGGACCTTTTAAACGATCCAAGGATAAGAAGACCCACCTTTTGGTGGCAGTAGACAAATTTACCAAGTGGGTTGAAGTGGAGCCTGTCAGCAAGTGTGATGCAGCAACAGCAGTGCAGTTCATCAAAAAGGTGATCTTCTGGTTTGGCTTTCCACACAGTATCATTCCTGACAATGGTACCAATTTATCCAAGGGTGCTATGAAAGAATTCTGTGAACGTGAGCACATCCGGCTTGACGTGTCATCAGTGGCTCACCCCCAGTCCAACGGATAGGCAGAACGAGCTAATCAAGAGATCTTACGAGGCATCAAACCCCGGCTTATGGTCCCGTTATAGAGGACACCAGGGTGCTGGGTTGAAGAACTACCATCGGTGCTATGGAGTATCAATACTACACCAAACCGGTCCACTGGATATACACCGTTCTTCATGGTCTATGGAGCAGAGGCGGTTCTCCCGGCGATATCCGGCACGATTCGCCCGTGTGGCGGCTTATGTTGAAGCGGACAACGAGACGGCACGGCAAGACGCTTTGGACCTATTGATGAGGAGCGTGATATGGCAGCTGCTCGTTCGGCGATTTACCAAGAAGATCTTCGTCGTTATCACGATCGCGGGTTAAAACCAGAACCTTTCAAGAAGGAGATTTGGTGCTTCGACTCATCCAAGACCAGACAGATATGCACAAGTTATCCCCACCTTGGGAAGGACCCTTTGTGGTCAGCAAGAATCTGCACAACGGGTCATACTATCTGATTGATATTCGAGAGCATAAAGACTCACGCACGTCAGAGGAGGAGACCAACAGGCCATGGAACATAGCTCATCTTCGGCCTTACTACACTTGAGCCCTCGGCTCTATTTATGTACATATCATGACAATGTATATATTATCTTCGATATAATAAAACCGGAGCCTCAGCTAAAGCAGGGTCTCTGTCTTTCTCATCATGCGTGGTTACATGGAGTGGCTCTGTTTTTTAAAAGCGGCCTCCGGTTTACCCCTTGACATTTGCTTTTTTGTATATCACTAGGGGCCTTGGTCAAGTCCGAACCAACGAACACCTTTTGATAGGCGACAGCCACCAGATCACTTGGGGACCAGTCAAGTCTGAACCGGTCACGCCTCTTGGTCGGCCTAAGGCCATCGCATCACTTGGGGGAATGGTCGAACCCGAACCATTACCACGCCTCTTGATCTGGCATATATGCCAACGAGTCATTTGGGGACCTGGCTGACTTGAATCATAGTCACACCTATTGGGGGCTTGATCCTGTCCGACCATGGTAATGCCATCTGAAAAGCTCAATATAGCGTATGTGTATACAAAGGATTTATCATTGCCTTGGTTTCCATGCTGTTTTCATGGTTTCTTTGATATTTGTTTTTGTTGGATTTCTTTTATCAAACAAAACACCCTTTTTCCGGTTAAGCCGATGAATTTGATTTCCATTTAAACCGGAGACGTACGCCCGGTTTACCTTTTCTTGTTATCATCATCGAGTAACAAGGAGGCTTGTGTTGTTTCAGCACAGGTTTATATGGGAGCTGTTCTCTCCCCGCTTTACCGACGGTAATGGTCTCTAAGACCTCCGCTTTAGGCTTGGCTACGCCAGCTTCATGCCCAGACATGGCAGGTATTTGTATCACATATTTGTTATATTTCTGATACATATATTCAACATCATAAACCGGCTGGCGGTATAACCGCCACCGAAGTTCAAATTTTCTGGTTGCAGGAAGTACGAATCGAGCAAAAGCTTAAGTACTTATGCACGAAGGCATATTCAAGATGGAAGTATTAACTAAGTTATTACAAGGCAACACGGTGCCCAAATAAAATCATTGTTCTTTGGGCAGCAGCCAACGACATCTATTCAACTGGCCTCCGGTTCAAGCTCTGCTCCTCATCCTCCGCCGCTTGACTTCCTCGTCTCTACCCATTGGCTGGAAATCAACAAGGGTCCAACGATTCCCATTAAAGCTTGGAAAACAGCCTCTTCATGGATCAGGGAAGACGGTTCAATATCGAGCGTAAGTATGCTTACGGATTGAGGGATCAGATTTTCGCTTCAAAGGTTGGGGCGATCACCGCTTGTTCGGTCATTGTATTGTGCTTGATAATGTGTCAAGTCTGCTTCTTCACCACCGACAGCCGAGGGCGACCGCACAGTTTATCCTCGTAAATCCTCTTCATTAAATTCAGAACCATCTTCCTTCACACCGGGTAGCCTTGAGCTGCTTCCACGGGTCAAAATCTGGTACCCATGCCTTGGCTCGGATCAACGCATTAATGGCTCCGGTTCGGGCAGCAGATTTCTTCACCTCCTCAATCCGGGCAGGAAGCATAGACAACCTGTTCAGAGTATCCTGGAGTAAGGAAGGTGCCGGGTTATTATGAGAAGCTGTGGTGATGATCCGTTGGGCTCCGGTATATAGTTGTTCTACTAAGGTGTAGACAGCCTTCAGTTTCTTCCGCACATCGTTTCCTAAGTGCCCGATGCATGTGCCTACAACAACAAAGAGATAGTCTCAAACCGGATTTATACTACAGCAGGTTCAACGCATCACAAATGTTCGAAGGAGCTTACCAAAGATTGCCGGTCATGGAATGCACTTGCCGCTTCGGTTGTCGATCATCTACCACCGGTTTAAGGGCAGCTTCAAAGATTTTCGCTTGCTTGATTAAATTGGCTTTCTCGGTGGCCCAATCAGCCCGTTCTTTCTTGAAGCTTTCTTCAGCTTGTTCAAAGGCCGCTCAAGGCACCGTTAATTCTTTCTTGGCCTTCTCTATTTCGGCCTGCTGGGTTTTCAACGCCTCTTGTAAATCGGCAATCCGGTCCTCCTTGATTTTCACCTCAGCCTACATATAGATAGTATTTTCAACAAGCAGTTCAAGAAAGTGCAAGTCTCAACCACACAACAACGTTATATGCTTGACACTTGGGGGCTAATGCACCTTCAATTTTTATACATATCACTAGATGGCAAAGTCCCAAGCTCAATACAAGTATTCAACTTGGCACTTGGGGGCTAATGGCTATTTGATCTACGTATGTGTCAACGGACAGCTTTTTATTGAAGCCCCGGTTTACGTATGTAAAGATAAATCGGCCCTTGGGGGCTATGCAGGTGGATTTCAAAATTGTTAAAGAATATATTCAAGTCCCGGTCTGATCAAGATTGCAAACCGGCCCTTGGGGGCTAGAAGGACTGATATAATGGCAGTAAGTAAAGGAGTGGGTTACCTCAAACTTGTCTCTCATCAACTTGACCAGGCCAGCTTCATAGTCACGGCTAGTATAAAGCCAGTTTAAATAGCCAGAATGAAGGTCTTGGGCACTCAGAGCAGCATATGTCTCCAGTTCAACATCCCATTTTCCTTTATTCAAAGCGGAAAAATCTTCTTTCACAAAGTGCCCGGTTAAGGTTGCAGGATTTCCGGTTCGTAACGACTCCATACCAAGAATCACAACATCATCATCTTTGGACTCAACGGATTGTGTGGGCACGGCCGCTTTTGTCGCCAGGATCGTGGATTTATCAAACCGGACGGAGCTGACAGGCGGATCGGCAGAGATTGAAGCGTTAACAGGCCTCTCTACGGGTGCAACATCATCTTGCAACGGAGGATCATTGGGAATATCTTCAGAGGCAAAATTTTCAAAATCTGCCGTTTTATCATGATCTGGGGCGGTATCTTCTTCAGCCGTTTTATCCAAACGGGCCTTCTTGCTGGGTTTCGGTTTGGTTCTAAGAGAAAAAACAAAGTCAGTGAAAAACATAAGCCATTGCACAAATACACTAGAAGCATATGCTCGGTTTGACTTACCCAACGGCTATCTTCAAAGGTGGTAACTGAGTGGCCGATGATTCACCAGAGGATGAATGGGAAGTGACCTGATAATCGGAGTCGGACGGATTAAGAGGTTGACGGAAGAAACCCGCTTTAGAATTTAAAGCAATAAAAAGGCCGGAGACCTCAGAGCGGCGTTTTCAAACCAGGCTATTTGGTAAACCGGCAGAGGTAACTACCTGACCACTATGCTGGGTTGTGCGGCGAGCTTCATGTTGCTGCGTCTTCATAAGAAATTTGGGATCCAAATAAGCAAGAGGGTGAGAAAAATTGACTTTCCGGCTTGCCTGGCGAAATTTTGGCAAGGGCAAATTTTCAGAATCGGAAGAGAGAATAGTTACCTCAGCGAATCCTGCATTGTTGGCCTCAGCGTCGTCCTGACAAGCATCATCATCAATAAGGCGCGTAAAAAGCAAGCCAAGAGAATCAAGTTCTACCTCAAGATCCGGATTACCCACATCATCGTCAATGGCTGGGTCAGATGAAGTGGTGGTTTTTCTCTTGTGAGCTGGTTTCTTAACAACTTTGGTTTTAGGCCGGGTTGGCCGCCCTACTTTCTCCGCTTTATCTTGTGAGAGTTTCTTGCTCCAAAACGGATTATCACCCTAGATCAGAAATAGTCAAATGTCAGAGACATAAAGCAGTAACAGGTTTAATGACAGAGCAACTAAAAGCTTACCGTTGGCGGTTTGTTGGTGGTGCAGTAAGGAGGCAGACCGGTTTGAGCATAGAGATGCTCCGGTTCATTCAACATCTTTTTTACCGAGTCTGTAACTTCATCATCAGAGAGTTGGATTTTGGTGTGTCGGAGTGCGTCGTCGACATTATCAGTATACTGGCACATTAAACCGGAGCGTCGGCTCAGAGGTAGTATGCCCATGATAACCAGCAGCGTGCAAGGTCTATTCCTGTCAAACCGTTAGCCATAAAAGCTCGGAGTTTGGACAGTTGCGGGGCATATTTGCTTCTATCTTTGGCGCTCAATCTTTGTGGAAACGGATGGGTGTTGCTCACCGCCCGGACGAAAAGCCGTAAGGGATTTTCACCTTCAGGAGAAGTATCTTTTCAATAAAACCAAGTCGCATTCCACTCCTTGGGGTGAGTATGGAGTTTGACGTGGGGATAGGTGATCTCCTTCCTCTTTTGAATAGCCATGCCACCCAATTCAGTATTGGGGCCGTCGGTGAATTCAGTACGACGGTTTAAATGGAAGAGGTCTCTAAACAGTTCAACAAAAGTTTCCTCTTGAAGATATACTTCAGATAGTACTTGAAAGTGGCATAAATTGGTGACAGAGTTGGGGCCAATATCCTGGGGACGGAGCTGAAAATTGGCTAGCACGTCCCGGTAAAATTTATAGCCAGGCGGTTTGAAGCCCCGGGCCAGGTGATTTGCGAAGACCACAACCTCTCCTTCTTGAGGTGTAGGAGGGCATTCTTCTCCAGGGACCCTCCAGTGGATAGTATCTTTATCGTCTAAAGCGCCAATCGAGACTAGATCATTCAGCTGTGATTCGGTGATGCGAGAAGGAACCCAGTTGCATTCATACACTTGTTTGGCCATGGTAAGATCTACAAAAAATAGTTGATCCGGTTCAGGAATATGCTTGGTACAAGGAATTGATCTTAAAACTATGATAAAACGGAGGCAGTGTCTACAAACCGGTTTCCTGTGATACGGTATCAGGTGAATTCTGGCGGTTCAACAAGGGGACTAATGATATATATGTGCCGGTTTAGCAGTTTTCTTCCTATGGTGAGTTAAACCGCCTGATCTAGGCATTGGAAGCGATTGAAGCTATGGATAGCTAAATATGCAGAAACAAGTTTCACAAGATCCTATTATAGCTGCGGATCAAACGCAAGCTTACAGAAAACAGAAAATGTTTCACGGAAGTAAGGCAGAAACAGAAGCAAACTATGGAGCAGATATATATGCGGAAGATCCATGGACTGGAGATGAGAAAATACAGTGGATGTGCAGGGATCGCTATCAAATACAGCACAGGTTCATGGATTTGTTCAAAGTTAAAAAGAACAGATATGAATGCGCGAAGAACACAGTATGAAACTGGAACCCTAAAAACAGATCTAGGTCAAGAAGGGGAAGAAGATTACCGGTAACGGAGAAGACGCGGAAAGAGGCTGCAATGCTCTGGTACGTTCAGGTTGATGCAGCGGCCGAGGATGAGGCAGAAGTCGACGACGGTGGCGGAGCTCCAAGACCAGCGGTGCGAGGAAGACGAAGAAGAGGGGACGAAGGGAAGAAAGAAATGACCTTTCGGTCCTATTTATAAGGCAACCAAGCTAGGTCAAGTGCGTGGATCCAGGAACTGCTATTAAAAGAGGGCGTTATAAATGATAAAATTTTCAGGATTCGTCATGCCGGTTTATAGTAACCAGAAGTGATGACGATATGGCGGTTTGCCAGTCACTAGAAGATGTCCAAGATGCAAGTTTTTCTAAAGGATTGACATGAACCAGTTCAAATCAATCTGGGGCCTAATGTTGGGGATATTACCACTAGGTGTAAACCGGCCAGCCTGGGCCGGGTTAACTCCGTTAGTGGTATAAGCAAAGGAAGGCCCAAGGCCTGTAGTCGGTTTAGAACTTGTGGCCGTAAACCGGCCAGATGTATAACTTGTATTGTAAGTTAGGAATAGAGAGATACCGACCGGGATACGAGTATGAACCGGTTGGGACTCTATGAATCGACGGGCGTCACCCGTGTATATAAGGGGACGACCCAGCGACGGTTCAAGGACAGACAACGACAACTCGAGCCTAGGCGAAGCTTGTTTTGCTCCCTAGCCATCGAGACCACATCAATTCCATCACAACTAGACGTAGGCTTTTACCTTCATCGAAGGGGCCGAACTAGTATAAACCCTTGTGTCTTTGTGTCCGCTTTAACCCCTTCAAGTAAACTCGTAGCGATGGCTCCACGACTAAGTCCTTTCGCTAGGACATCTGCCGTGACAAATCCACGACATGTACCTAACTAGAGCTCGTAGTAGCACCTGGGTATTTGATACTGGTTCTGTTGCTAATATTTGCAACTCGAAACAGGGACTACGAAATAAGCGAGCACTAGCCAAGGACGAGGTGACGATGCGCATGGGAAACGGTTCCAAAGTCGATGTGATCGCCGTCGGCACGCTACCTCTACATCTACCATCAGGATTAGTCTTAGACCTAAATAATTGTTATTTGGTGCCTGCGTTGAGCATGGACATTATATCTGGATCTTGTTTGATGCGAGTTATTCATTTAAATCGGAGAATAATGGTTGTTCTATTTATATGAGTAATATCTTTTATGGTCATGCACCCTTTAAGAGTGGTCTATTTTTATTGAATCTCGATAGTAGTGATACACATATTCATAATGTTGAAGCCAAAAGATGTAGAGTTGATAATGATAGTGCAACTTATTTGTGGCACTGCCGTTTAGGTCATATCGGTGTAAAACGCATGAAGAAACTCCATACTGATGGTCTTCTGGAATCACTTGATTATGAATCACTTGGTACTTGTGAACCGTGCCTCATGGGCAAGATGACTAAAACACCGCTCTCCTAACTATGGAGAGAGCAACAGATTTGTTGGAAATCATACATACGTATGTATGTGGCCCGATGAATGTTGAGGCTCGTGGCGGATATCGTTATTTTCTCACCTTCACAGATGATTTGAGCAGATATGGGCATATCTACTTAATGAAGCACAAGTCTGAAACATTTGAAAAGTTCAAAGAATTTCAGAGTGAAGTGGAGAATCATCGTAACAAGAAAATAAAATTTCTCCGATCTGATCGTGGAGGAGAATATTTGAGTTACGAGTTTGGTTTACATTTGAAACAATGCGGAATAGTTTCAAGAACTCACGCCACCGAACACCACAACGAAATGGTGTGTCCGAACGTCAGAATCGTATTTTACTTGATATGGTGCGATCTATGATGTCTCTTACCGATTTACCGCTATCATTTCGGGGTTATGCTTTAGACACGGCCGCATTCACGTTAAACAGGGCACCATCAAAATCCGTTGAGACGACACCTTATGAACTGTGGTTTGGCAAGAAACCAAAGTTTGGGGCTGCGATGCTTATGTGAAGAAACTTCAACCAGATAAGCTCGAACCCAAATCGAAGAAATGTGTCTTCATAGGATACCCAAAAGAGATCATGGGTACACCTTCTATCACAGATCCAAGGCAAAACATTCGTTGTTAAGAATGGATCCTTTCTAGAGAAGGAGTTTCTCTCGAAAGAAGTGAGTGGGAGGAAAGTAGAACTTGATGAGATAATCAGATCTACTCCCTTATTGAAGGTAGTTCATCACGAGAACCGGTTCCGTGACAACCACACCAATTAGTGAGGAAGCTAATGATATTGATCATGAAACTTCAGATCAAGTTTCTATCAACCTCGTGGGTCTACCAGAGTAAGATCCGCACTGAGTGGTACGGTAATCCTATTCGGAAGTCATGTTACTTGACCATGATGAACCTCACGAACTATGAGGAAGCGATGATGAGCCCAGATTCGCTAAATGGCTAGAGGCCATGAAATCTGAGATAGGATCCATGTATGAAAACAAAGTGTGGACTTTGGTTGACTTGTTCGATGATCGGCAAGCCATTGAGAATAAATGGATCTTTAAGAAGAAGACTGACGCGATGGTAATGTTATCGTTTATAAAGCTCGACTTGTTCGAAAGGTTTTCGACAAGTTCAAGGGGTTGACTACGATGAGACTTTCTCACCCGTAGCGATGCTTAAGTCTGTCCGAATCATGTTGGCTATTGCTGCATTTCATGATTATGAAATTTGGCAAATGGATGTCAAAACTGCATTCTTGAATGGATTTCTAGAAGAAGAGTTGTATATGATGCAGCCGAGAAGGTTTTGTTGATCCAAAACGTCTCGACAAAGTTTGCAAGCTCCAGCGTGCTCCATTTATGGACTGGTGCAAGCATCTCGGAGTTGGAATAAACGTTTTGATAGTGTGATCAAAGCATATGGTTTTATATGCACTTTTGGAGAAGCCCATTTTTACAAGAAAGTGAGTGGGAGCTCAGAGCATTTCTAGTTTTATATGTTGATGACATATTATTAATTGGAAATGATATAGAATTTCTGGATAGCATAAAGGGATACTTGAATAAAAGTTTTTCAATGAAAGACCTCGGTGAAGCTGCTTACATATTAGGCATCAAGATCTATAGAGATAGATCAAGACGCTTAATAGGACTTTCACAAAGCACATACCTTGACAAAATATTGAAAAAGTTCAATATGGATCGTGCAAAGAAATGTTTCTTGCCTGTGCTACAAGGTGTGAAGTTGAGTCGAACTCAATGCCCGACCACAGCAGAAGATAGAGAGAAATGAAAATGTTCCTATGCTTCAGCCATAGGCTCTATCATGTATGCAATGCTGTGTACCAGACTGACGATGCTTAGCAATAAGCTTAGCAGGAAGGTACCAAAGTAATCCAGGAGTGGATCATTGGACAGCGGTCAAGAACATCCTGAAATACCTGAAAATGGCTAAGGATATGTTTCTCGTATATGGAGGTGACAAAGAGCTAGTCGTAAATGGTTACGTCGATGCAAGCTTTGACACTGATCCGGACGATTCTAAATCGCAAACCGGATACGTGTTTATATTAAATGGTGGAGCTGTAAGTTGGTGCAGTTCTAAACAAAGAGTTGTGGCGGGATCTACATGTGAAGCGGAGTACATAGCTGCTTCTGAAGCAGCAAATGAAGGAGTCTGGATGAAGGAGTTCATTTCCGATCTAGGTGTCATACCTAGTGCATCGGGACCAATGAAGATCTTCGTGTGACAATATCGTGCAATTGCCTTGGCAAAGGAATCCAGATTTCACAAGAGGACCAAGCACATCAAGAGACGCTTCAATTCCATTCGAGACCAAGTCCAAGTGGGAGACATAGAGATTTGCAAGATACATACGGATCTGAATGTTGCGCACCTGCTGACTAAGCCTCTCTCACGAGCAAAACATGATCAGCACCAAGACTCCATGGGTGTTAGAATCATTACTATGTAATCTAGATTATTGAATCTAGTGCAAGTGGGAGACTGAAGGAAATATGCCCTAGAGGCAATAATAAAGTTATTATTTATTTCCTCATATCATGATAAATGTTTATTATTCATGCTAGAATTGTATTAGCCGGAAACATAATACATGTGTGAATACATAGACAAAACTATGGTCACTAGTATGCCTCTACTTGACTAGCTCATTAATCAAAGATGGTCATGTTTCCCGACCATAGACATGTGTTGTCATTTGATTAGTGAGATCACATCATTAGAAGAATGATGTGATTGACATGACCCATTCTCATTAGCCTAGCACTTGATCGCTTAGTATACTGCTATTGCTTTCTTCATGACTTATACAAAGTTCCCGCAACTATGAGATTGTGCAACTCCGTGTACCGGAAGAACACTTTGTGTGCTACCAAACGTCACAACGAATCGGGTGATTATAAAGGTGCTCTACGTGTGTTTCCAAGGTTCATGTTGAGTTGGCATAACTCGAGATTAGGATTTGTCACTCCAATTGTCGGAGAGGTATCTCTGGGCCCCTCGGTAATACTCATCACCTAAGCCTTGCAAGCATGTAACTAATGAGTTAGTTATGAGATGACGTATTCTGAACGAGTAAAGAGACTTGCCGGTAACAAGATTGAACTAGGTATTGGATACCGACGATCAAATCTCGCAAGTAACATACCGATGACAAAGGAACAAAGTATGTTGTTATGCGGTTTGACCGATAAAGATCTTCGTAGAATATGTAGGAACCAATATGGGCATCCAGGTCCCGCTATTGGTTATTGACCAGAGACGTGTCTTGGTCATGTCTACATTGTTCTCGAACTGTAGGGTCCGCATGCTTAAGGTTTCGATGACGGTTATATTATGAGTTTATGTATTTTGATGTACCGAAGGTTGTTCGGAGTCCCGGATGTGATCACGGACATGACGAGGAGTCTCGAAATGGTCGAGACATAAAGATTGATATATTGGACGGATATATTTGGACACCGGAAAGGTTCCGGGAGAGTTTGGGAATATACCGGAGCTCCGGGAGGTTACCGGAACCCCCCGGTAAGTATATGGGCCTTATTGGGCCCAAGTGGAAGGAAGGGATAAGGAGCAAGGAGGGGCCCCCCAAGCCCAATCCGACTGGGGGGGCCGCCCCCTTCCTTTCTCCTTCCCCTCTTCCTTTCTACTACTAGTACTCCTTCCTTCCCTCCAACTTGGATTAGGAAAGGAGGAAACCAACTTGGAGTAGGTTTCCTCCCTATGGCGCCCCCTTGGGCGGCCACCTCCTCCCTCCCTCCTTTATATACGGGGTAGGGGGCACCCTATACATACAAGTTGATCATTGATCGTTCCTTAGCCATGTGCGGTGCCCCCCTCCACGATATTACACCTCGGTCATATTGTAGCGGTGCTTAGGCGAAGCCCTGCGACAGGAGAACATCAAGATCGTCACCACGCCGTCGTGCTAACGGAACTCCCCCTTGGCACCTCTGCTGGATCGGAGATCAAGGGTGCGTCATCGAGCTGTACGCGTGTCAAGAACTCGGAGGTGCTGGAGTAACGGTACTTGGATCGGTCGAACCGGGAGGACGTACGACTACTTCCTCTACGTTGCGTCAACGCTTCCGCTTCGGTCTACGAGGGTACGTAGACAACACTCTGCCCTCATTGCTATATCATCACCATGATCTTGCGTGTGCGTAGGAAATTTTTTGAAATTACTACGTTCCCCAACACCCAGTGGGAGTCGGACTCCCCCTGGCGCGCCTCCTCCTGGCCGACCGCTCCCTCCCCCCTTGCTCCTTTATATACGCTGCTCCCTCCACCATAGTCCTCCTCGATAATATTGTAGCGGTGCTTAGGCGAAGCCCTGCGATGGTAGAACATCATCATCATCACCACGCCGTCGTGCTGACAGAACTCTCCCTCGACACTCGGGTGGATCGGAGTTTGAGGGACGTCATCAAGCTGAACGTGTGCTAGAACTCGGAGGTGCCGTGCTTTCAGTGCTTGATCGGTCGGGCCGTGAAGACGTATGACTACATCAACCGCGTTGTTCTAACGCTTCCGCTTTCGGTCTACGAGGGTACGTGGACAACACTCTCCCCTCTCGTTGCTATGCATCACCATGATCTTGCGTGTGCGTAGGATTTTTTTTGAAATTACTACGTTCCCCAACAGTGGCATCCGAGCCTGGTTTTATGGCTAGATGTTATATGCACGAGTAGAACACAAGTGAGTTGTGGGTGATACAAGTCATACTGCTTACCATCATGTCATACTTTGGTTCGGCGGTATTGTTGGATGAAGCGTCCCGGACCGACATTACGCGTACGCTTACGCGAGACTGGTTCGACCGACGTGCTTTACACACATGTGGCTGGCGGGTGTCAGTTTCTCTAGCTTTAGTTGAACCGAGTGTGGCTACGCCCAGTCCTTGAGAAGGTTAAAACAGCACTAACTTGACGAACTATCATTGTGGTTTTTATGGGTAGGTAAGAATGGTTCTTGCTCAGCCCGTAGCAGCCACGTAAAATTTGCAACAACAAAGTAGAGGACGTCTAACTTGTTTTTGCAGGGCATGTTGTGATGTGATATGGTCAAGACGTGATGCTATATTTTATTGTATGAGATGATCATGTTTTGTAACCGAGTTATCGGCAACTGGCAGGAGCCATATGGTTGTCGATTTATTGTATGCGATGCAAACGCCCTGTAATTGCTTTACTTTATCACTAAGCGGTAGCGATAGTCGTATAAGCAATAGGTGGCGAAACGACAACGATGCTATGATGGAGATCAAGGTGTCGCGCCGGTGACGATGGTGATCATGACGGTGCTTCAAAGATGGAGATCACAAGCACAAGATGATGATGGCCATATCATATCACTTATATTGATTGCATGTGATGTTTATCCTTTATGCATCTTATTTTGCTTTGATTGACGGTAGCATTATAAGATGATCTCTCACTAAATTTCAAGGTATAAGTGTTCTCCCTGAGTATGCACCGCTATGAAAGTTCTTCGTCTTTGAGACACCACGTGATGATCAGGTGTGATAGGCTCTACGTTCAAATACAACGGGTGCAAAACAGTTGCACACGCAGAATACTCAGGTTAAACTTGACGAGCCTAGCATATATAGATATGGCCTCGGAACACTGAGACTGAAAGGTCGAGCGTGAATCATATAGTAGATATGATCAACATAGTGATGTTCACCATTGAAAACTAATCCATCTCACGTGATGATCGCACATGGTTTAGTTGATTTGGATCACATGATCACTTAGATGATTAGAGGGATGTCTGTCTAAGTGGGAGTTCTTTAGTAATATGATTAATTGAACTTAAATTTATCATGAACTTAGTACGTGATAGTATTTTGCTTGTCTATGTTTGTTGTAGATAGATGGCTCGTGTTGTTGTTCCGTTTAATTTTAATGCGTTCCTTGAGAAAGGTAAGTTGAAAGATGATGGTAGCAATTACACGGACTAGGTCCGTAACTTGAGGATTATCCTCATTGCTGCATAGAAGAATTATGTCCTGGAAGCACCGCTGGGTGCCAGGCCTGCTGCAGATGCAACTGACGACGTTAAGAACGTCTGGCAGAGCAAAGCTGATGACTACTCGATAGTTCAGTGTGCCATGCTTTATGGCTTAGAACCGGGACTTCAACGACATTTTGAACGTCATGGAGCATATGAGATGTTCCAGGAGTTGAAGTTGATATTTCAAGCAAATGCCCGGATTGAGAGATATGAAGTCTCTAATAAGTTCTATAGCTGCAAGATAGAAGAGAATAGTTCTGTCAGTGAACATATACTCAAAATGTCTGGGTATAATAATCACTTGATTCAACTGGGAGTTAATCTTCCTGATGATAGTTTCATTGAAAGAATTCTTCAATCACTGCCACCAAGCTACAAGAGCTTCGTGATGAACTATAATATGCAAGGGATGGAGACGACTATTCCCGAGCTCTTCGCAATGCTAAAGGTTGCGGAGGTAGAAATCAAGAAGGAGCATCAAGTGTTGATGGTCAATAAGACCACCAGTTTCAAGAAAAAGGGTAAAGGGAAGAAGAAGGGGAACTTCAAGAAGAACGGCAAACAAGTTGCTGCTCAAGAGAAGAAACCCAAATCTGGACCTAAGCCTGAGACTGAGTGCTTCTACTGCAAGTAGACTGGTCACTGGAAGCGAAACTACCCCAAGTATTTGGCAGATAAGAAGGATGGCAAGGTGAAAAAAGGTATATGTGATATACATGTTATTGATGTGTACCTTACTAATGCTCGCAGTAGCACCTGGGTATTTGATACTGGTTCTGTTGCTAATATTTACAACTCGAAATAGGGAGTACGGATTAAGCGAAGATTGGCTAAGGACGAGGTGACGATGCGCGTGGGAAATGGTTCCAAAGTCGATGTGATCGCGGTCGGCACGCTACCTCTACATCTACCTTTGGGATTAGTTTTAGGCCTGAATAATTGTTATTTGGTGCCATCGTTGAGCATGAACATTATATCTAGATCTTGCTTGATGCGAGACAGTTATTCATTTAAATCAGAGAATAATGGTTGTTCTATTTATATGAGTAATATCTTTTATTGTCATGCACCCTTGAAGAGTGGTCTATTTTTATTAAATCTCGATAGTAGTGATACACATATTCATAAAGTTGAAGCCAAAAGATGCAGAGTTGATAATGATAGTGCAACTTATTTGTGGCACTGCCGTTTAGGTCATATTGGTGTAAAGCGCATGAAGAAACTCCATACTGATGGACTTCTGGAATCACTTGATTATGAATCACTTAATACTTGCGAACCGTGCCTCATGGGCAAGATGACTAAAATGTCGTTCTCCGGAACTATGGAGCGAGCAACTGATTTGTTGGAAATCATACATACTGATGTGTGTGGTCCAATGAATATTGAGGCTCGTGGTGGGTATCGTTATTTTCTCACTTTCACAGATGATTTGAGCAGATATGGGTACATCTACTTAATGAAACACAAGTCTGAAATATTTGAAAAGTTCAAAGAATTTCAGAGTGAAGTGGAAAATCATCGTACCAAGAAAATAAAATTTCTACGATCTGATCGTGGAGGAGAATATTTGAGTTACGAGTTCGGTTTACATTTGAAACAATGCGGAATAGTTTCACAACTCACGCCACCCGGAACACCACAACATAATGGTGTGTCCGAACGTCGTAATCGTACTTTACTAGATATGGTGCGATCTATGATGTCTCTTACTGATTTACCGCTATCGTTTTGGGGTTATGCTTTAGAGATGGCCGCATTCACGTTAAATAGGGCACCATCAAAATCCGTTGAGACGACGCCTTATGAACTGTGGTTTGGCAAGAAACCAAAGTTATCGTTTCTTAAAGTTTGGGGTTGCGATGCTTATGTGAAGAAACTTCAACCACATAAGCTCGAACCCAAATCGGAGAAATGTGTCTTCATAGGATACCCAAAAGAGACTATTGGGTACACCTTCTATCACAGATCTAAAGTCAAGACTTTGTTGCTAAATTCGGATCCTTTCTAGAGAAGGAGTTTCTCTCGAAAGAAGTGAGTGGGAGGAAACTAGAACTTGATGAGGTAACTGTACCTGCTCCCTTATTAGAAAATAGTTCATCACAGAAACCGGTTCCTGTGATGACTACACCAATCAGTGAGGAAGCTAATGATATTGATCATGAAACTTTAGATCAAGTTACTACAGAACCACGTAGGTCAACCAGAGTAAGATCCGCTCCAGAGTGGTACGGTAATCCTATTCTGGAAGTCATGTTACTTGACCATGGCGAACCTACGAACTATGAGGAAGCGATGATGAGCCCAGATTCTGCAAAATGGCTTGAGGCCATGAAATCTGAGATGGGATCCATGTATGAGAACAAAGTATGGACTTTGGTTGACTCGCCCGATGATCGGCAAGCCATCGAGAATAAATGGATCCTCAAGAAGAAGACTGACGCTGATGGTAATGTAACTGTCTACAAAGCTCGACTTGTTGCGAAAGCTTTTCGACAAGTTCAAGGAGTTGACTACGATGAGACTTTCTCACCCGTAGCGATGCTTAAGTCTATCCGAATCATGTTAGCAATTGCCGCATTTTATGATTATGAAATATGGCAAATGGATGTCAAAACTGCATTTCTGAATGGATTTCTGGAAGAAGAGTTGTATATGATGCAACCAGAAGGTTTTGTCAATCCAAAAGGTTCTAACAAAGTGTGCAAGCTCCAGCGATCCATTTATGGATTGGTGCAGGCCTCTCGAGTTGGAACAAACGCTTTGATAGTGTGATCAAAGCATATGGTTTTATACAGACTTTTGGAGAAGCCTGTATTTACAAGAAAGTGAGTGGGAGCTATGTGGCATTTCTGATATTATATGTAGACGACATATTGTTAATTGGAAATGATATAGAGTTTCTGGATAGCATAAAAGGATACTTGAATAAAAGTTTTTCAATGAAAGACCTCGGTGAAGCTGCTTACATATTAGGCATCAAGATCTATAGAGATAGATCAAGACACTTAATTGGACTTTCACAAAGCACATACCTTGATAAAGTTTTGAAAAAGTTCAAAATGGATCAAGCAAAGAAAGGGTTCTTGCCTGTATTACAAGGTGTGAAGTTGAGTCAGACTCAATGCCCGACCACAGCAGAAGATAGAGAGAAAATGAAAGATGTTCCTATGCTTCAGCCATAGGCTCTATCATGTATGCAATGTTGTGTACCGGACTGATGTATGCTTAGCAATAAGTTTAGCAGGAGGTACCAAAGTAATCCAGAGTGGATCATCGACAGCGGTCAAGAATATCCTGAAATACCGAAAAGGACTAAGGATATGTTTCTCGTTTATGGAGGTGACAAAGAGCTAGTCATAAATGGTTACGTCGATGCAAGCTTTGACACTGATCCGGACGATTCTAAATCGCAAACCCGGATATGTGTTTATATTGAACGGTGGAGCTGTCAGTTGGTGCAGTTCTAAACAAAGCGTCGTGGCGGGATCTACATGCAAAGCGGAGTACATAGCTGCTTCGGAAGCAGCAAATGAAGGAGTCTAGATGAAGGAGTTCATATCCGATCTAGGTGTCATACCTAGTGCCTTGGGACCAATGAAGATATTCTTTGACAATACTGGTGCAATTGCTTTGGCAAAGGAATCCAGATTTCACAAGAGGACCAAACACATCAAGAGATGCTTCAATTCCATCTGGGACCAAGTCCAGGTGGGAGACATAGAGATTTGCAAGATACATACGGATCTGAATGTTGCAGACCCGTTGACTAAGCCTCTTCCACGAGCAAAACATGATCAACACCAAGGCTCCATGGGTGTTAGAATCATTACTGTGTAATCTAGATTATTGACTCTAGTGCAAGTGGGAGACTGAAGGAAATATGCCCTAGAGGCAATAATAAAGTTATTATTTATTTCCTTATATCATGATAAATGTTTATTATTCATGCTAGAATTGTATTAACCGGAAACATAATACATGTGTGAATACATAGACAAACATAATGTCACTAGTATGCCTCTACTTGACTAGCTCATTAATCAAAGATGGTTATGTTTCCTAACCATAGACATGAGTTGTCATTTGATTAATGGGATCACATCATTAGGAGAATGATGTGATTGACTTGACCCATTCCGTTAGCTTAGCACTTGATCGTTTAGTATGTTGCTATTGCTTTCTTCATGACTTATACATGTTCCTACAACTATGAGATTATGCAACTCCCGTTTACCGGAACTATGAGATTATGTAACTGGGTGATTATAAAGGAGCTCTATAGGTGTCTCCAAAGGTACATGTTGAGTTGGTGTATTTTGAGATTAGGTTTTGTCACTCCGATTGTCGGAGAGGTATCTCTGGGCCCTCTCGGTAATGCACATCACTATAAGCCTTGCAAGCAATGTAGCTAATGAGTTAGTTACGGAATGATGCATTACATAACGAGTAAAGAGACTTGCCGGTAACGAGATTGAACTAGGTATTGGGATACCGGCGATCGAATCTCGGGCAAGTAACATACCAATGACAAAGGGAACAATGTACATTGTTATGCGGTTTGACCGATAAAGATCTTCGTAGAATATGTAGGAGCCAATATGAGCATCCAGGTTCCGCTATTGGTTATTGACCGGAGACGTGTCTCGGTCATGTCTACATAGTTCTCGAACCCATAGGGTCCGCACTCTTAAAGTTTCAATGACAATTATATTATGAGTTTATGAATTATGATGTACCAAAGGTTGTTCGGAGTTTTGGATGTGATTACGGACATGACGAGGAGTCTCAAAATGGTCGAGACATGAAGATTGATATATTGGAAGCCTATATTTGGATGTCGGGAGTGTTCCGGGTGAAATCGGGATTTTACCGGAGTACCGAGGGGTTACCGGAACCCCCCGGGGGCTTAATGGGCCATAGTGGGACTTAGTGGAGAAGAGGAGAGGAGGCCAGGGCAGGGCCGCGCGCCCCTCCCCCCCTAGTCCGAATAGGACAAGGAGAGGGGGGCGGCGCCCCCCCCCCCCTCCCTTCCTTCCTCTCTCTCCCTCCTCTTTCCCCCCTTCTCCTAATCCAACAAGGAAGGGAGAGAGTCCTACTCCCGGTGGGAGTAGGACTCCCCCTGGCGCGCCTCCTCCTGGCCGGCCGCCCGTCCCCCCTTGCTCCTTTATATACGGGGGCAGGGGCACCTCTAGACACAACAACAGATCATTGATCTCTTAGCCGTGTGTTGTGCCCCCCTCCACCATAGTCCTCCTCGATAATATTGTAGCGGTGCTTAGGCGAAGCCCTGCGACGGTAGAACATCATCGTCGTCACCACGCCGTCGTGCTGACGGAACTCTCCCTCGACACTCGGCTGGATCGGAGTTCGAGGCACGTCATCGAGCTGAACGTGTGCTAGAACTCGGAGGGCCGTGCTTTCGGTGCTTGATCGGTCGGGCCGTGAAGACGTACGACTACATCAACCGCGTTGTTCTAACGCTTCCGCTTTCGGTCTACAAGGGTACGTGGACAACACTCTCCCCTCTCGTTGCTATGCATCACCATGATCTTGCGTGTGCGTAGGAATTTTTTTGAAATTACTACGTTCCCCAACAAGTAGGTCCTAGCTAATACTCATGATCATGTGCTAAGAAAATTAAGTAGGGTTGGTTAGATGACTATGATGATGATGAGTATGACTTGTTATAATGATAACGAGTAGAAGTTGTTAGATGACTATGATGATGATGAGTATGACTTTTTATTATGATAACGATGATGAGTTATTATTAATGATGATGATGCTTAGTTGCTATATGAGCATGATGAGTTATTATATATATCAGTGGGTGAAAGAGACTACTGTATATTATAATAACTCGTCATGATCATAAAATAATATGATAAGACTACTGTATAAAAGTTGTACAAATATAGCGCCAATATGTTTCATAAAAAATACAAGAAAAGTTAGCAGTAGCGTGGTTATAGAGGCGCTGGTGCTATTAGCAATAGCGTGTTTCGGGAGGAACGCTACTACTAAGTAAGTTAGCAGTAGCACGGGCCAAAACGCGCTACTGATAAAAGTTAGCTCTAACGCATTATCAGTAGTGCGGGTCACGCTACTGATAGACATCTGACCCGCACTACTGCTAGGCTTTTACCTAGTAGTGATATGACATAAGAGGTCGGTGCCGACCATCATCGTTACTATGCAAACTCCGTCGCCGCAACTCCGACTTCACAGGAGCAAGGAACCCAAAACGAACTGATGAACACGTGAAGTGCCGACTACCATAACCTCCGGCGCGACTCCGACATCTCTCACCCCCTACCCTCGTTGCCTTTCACGGATCCCTTTTGCCGATGACCAGCTCCAAAAACGATGCCCCAGAAGATGGAGGCTACACAAAAGTGTCGCCATCGTCCGATCAGACATATCTAGGGGTTCCCTTGGAGCTGCAAGGTGGAGGGCGGAAAGCATCACCTCTATGTTAAGAAGGGAACAACGCTTGAGAGCGTCATTATCGGCTGCTCTAGCTATGGTTCGAAACAAGTCTTGCATTTGGATCTTGGAACCCCACACCCATGTTATGAATTTGAACTAAAACCACGACACTTATTTTGGATCAGAGAAAGTATTTTCTATGTCGCCGAGTCCTATAAATCAAAGAGATCCTAGCAGTGATTGAGTTTTTTTTTTTTTTGCAAAAAAAAGACAGTGATTGAGTTTTTCAAAACAATGGTTCTAGATCTGTTGGTCCAAGTTGTCCCACTGACCGCGTTATAGATATAGACCCTGATCGATTAGCCAGGCCATCTGTGACTGTGAGGCAGATCTTAAGCGTCATCCAAGGGCTCGACCGGTACCTCAGCGGATCTCACAAACTACGACCGTGATCGCTACGCGTATGTACATTCCACGAGCGTAAGAACGAACGCCCTCGAATTTAGTCATTAAAAACCAAGCGAAACAAACACATCTTGGTCTTTTTAATACAGAAGAAGCCACATGGATATGAACGATGTCTCAACAATCAACTGATTTGCCCTGTCAACGACCGGCAAGATTTGGTCACGGCGCCAAAATCAGGCTAGCAGTCGTGCTGCTGACCGGAACCAAGCCTTCATGAAAATTGTGTACGTACCCCAAACGTGCTCATGTAAAAAAGATCAAGAACCAATCCTAGAAAAAGATCAAGAACTGTGCATGTGCATACAAATAACCAGGAGACGGTCATTCAGGACAGAGACAAATCTTGGTCTTCGGATGACACGCGATATGATCCTCGAAGATCTTGCAAAGATACGGCAATATCACCTAGACGATCACCTAGGAAGGAGTGTGACACCGGCGAAGCCCACGTGGTCCCCAGGGAAGGTGGCAGCGGGGCGTCCTCGTCGTTTCACCATGGCCTCGCGCAGATCTCGCGGCGACCGGTGGCACGCGGCGGTGTTCCGCCGGTGGCTGGTGCCTGCTGCCCGTGGGGCGGCGTCCCTCACGGCGGTGGGGCTGCCCCTGAACGGCGCTTGGTGGTGGCCACTTGGCGGCGCGTGGGTGGGCCGGATCTGGGCTGCGGGTCTGCATCCCCGTCTTGGCAGCGCTTGCCGTTGCCCTCGGCCATGGGTCGTGGTCCCGACGGGCCTAGCGCCGGTGGTGCTGGCCAGGACCACGCTGACAGCGCCCTACTTCATCTCGCGTCGTCTCGCTGGCCAGTGGTGGTGGTCATCTTCTTCGTCAGAGATGGCCGGCCAGAGGCTTGGTGATCGGATCTCGAGATCCATCATCTAGTCCCGGCTACGAGTTGGGGAGACATGGTTGCCGGTGAAAACCGAGTCGACGGCAGGAGATGGCGGCGTTCTACGCCGTTACCTTGATGGAGGAATCGTCGTGTAACTACTGTTGACCCACTCGTGCTGCTCCGGGGGAAACCCTAGGATCTGGTGTTCCAGATCGGACGATGGCGGCACTGCGGTGTCGTTTCTCTCTTGGGAGCATCGTTTGTGGAGCAGTGCTGGAAGTCAGAGGCAGGAGGTGGAGCGGCTTCGTCTTGCACGGAGCTTCGGTGAAGATGTCAAGTCATGCCTGACCGACAGGTGCTACGTGTCATGCATGGTCGGTAGGTGCTACGCACGACAGATCTTCCAAAGACTTCAAGCTGTGTCGGCTGGTGGTACTTGGCAGCATGGTGCTGAGGTGTATTAGTGGCGACCGCGACGTGCTCAGCTGTTTGCGCGCAGAGAGGAGGTGTCGTTGGGCGTCGTGGTGGCGTCGACGATAGCTAGACCGAGCAAGGTTGATGCATCAGTACAGTTCTGAAGATGGAGCGGTGGCAGTTTGCGGCGACGGCCTCTGAGAGCACGCCGGACCAGTGTGTGCCCCAGACCCGGCAAGTGGCTAGGTGGGGGTCTCAGGTCTTAGATGTTAGGCTTGGCTGCGAGGTCTGTGGTATTAGGCCCGGACTATCAGCATCCCTTCATCAACTGGATAGGAGTAGCGACAGATGTTGCCTAGACGATGACTTCAGATTTACTGTTGTATTTCTTTGTAAGGACTTTTGTGAATAATTAATAAAGTGACTGCATGCATCGTCCAGATGCAGAGGCCAGGGATCTTCCTCCTTTTCTAAAAAAAACCTAGGTAGGAGTGTCCCTGCGGGGCAGAAGCACCAGTTTTTCTCTCAAAGCATGTGCATGCATGGATGGTCAATGGGCTAGCTAGCAGGACACATATGCTTAGGGTGAACCAACCTGTGGTTGGATGATTAAAGGAACAGTGATATCCCCAGTCCACTAGGTTCAAGTCCTGGTGCTCGCATTATTTCTGAATTTATTTCAGGATTTAAGGTGATGCGCTTTCAGTGGGAGGAGATGTTCCTGTCGATGACGAGGCGCCTACGATGACTTCGTAAATCTCAAGATGATATGCTGGCTCAGTCCCTTGGAGGTGCTCATAGGGATACAGTGTATGTGCGTGCGCGTTCATAGGGGTGTGTATGCGCATATGTAAGAGCGCTTGCTTGTACACTGTGTTAAAAAAAGACACGTATGTTAGGTACTCCCTCCTTCTCATAATGTAAGACGTTTTTTGACTCTATTGTAGTGTCATTATGGGACCGAGGGAGTACAAGAGAACTTTTTTTACGGGATAGGAACAAGAGAACATCCCTGCACAAAAAAAATGTACTGGAGAACTGACTACTTCTACACACGTGTCACATGCTCACAATTGGAGATGTTCAACTACTCCCTTTACTTCTAGAAATCAAAGAGCTAGCGTCCGCTTTAGGACGTGTAGTATTTGAGCTCGAACTCAAATGAGCACGTATGAACAGTAGAATAAAAAAAAATCTGATCTTTTGTTGTGGTGAACTTCGACAAATGTTCTAAGTGCTTGCAACTTTTCATCATGAGATCACATTCAAGGAAGGCGTGACAAAAAAATAAAAATGATGCTCTGAAAATGCTATTTTCATAAGCATTTTGGAGTATTGATTTTGTTTTTTTTTTACCATGCCTTCCACGAATGTTATAGCATGACGAAAATTTGTAAGCACTAAAAACATTTGCCAAAGTTCACCATAAAAAAATTGAGAATTTTTTGAATTTCTTTTCATTTTTTTAGTTTTACTGTTCATGCGGGCTCATTTGAGCTTGAGCTCAAAAGGATATTTTTCCTTCATCGTTTGTTATTCAACATGTAATGAGAAATGATAACAATTCGACCCACTTGTGTGCAAAACAAGCTTACACATTGGAGGTGACGAGTTGTTGGATGGACTCACCCCGGGTTTCCTCATGACCAGTGTTTTGGCTTATCGTGCTAGAGTTGTTGATGATTGAATAAAGCTCTAAGTTTCTCGCAAAAAATAGAAACACATAACTTATCCCTATGAACACGTGCATGCACATCTTATGTTATGAGCACCTTCGACATACTGACCCGGCAGATATGATATATTTGATCGGCCGACTATGAGGACATGGACGTTTGATAACACTTTGTTAATCATATTTTGATTCTGAACTTACCAAATTCTATGGTCATCAAAATCGTCTAGAGTAAAAGAATTTCGCAACGCTTTTCCTGATTGGTATTGTATTGATGTTGCGGTACAAATATAACCACGCTAGACTATGGCTTGAAATCTAGCAAGCATCTTAGGTTCAAGCGGGATAATATGCATGTAAAACATCCAAATAGGCTCTAAATACATGTTAAAGCAGGTTGTAGATTATGAACAGATATGGTTTGGAAAATTGAGATGTCTCATTTTAATTCTTGTAAAGGACATGCGACGGGATGATATCTTTTCGACAAGGAGGATTCACACAATAATATATCAGTATGACGGGACATATGACACCGATGTTAAACTATCAAGTAATTTCAAGCATTGATACTGAACAAATCGGCTTAAACAAGAAACATGAAAACCAGAGGCCATCCATATTGGACGAGTCCGCGATAGCACCTCCACGATCCTACCACCAATTATATGATTGTGGACGTAAATTCATCGCTGAGGCAACGTGTGACAAAACAAAGATGCAAAACTCCAAGACAAAAGCCATCAAAAGGAAATCATTGCTCGTATGACGGTGTTGTTTGGTCCAACCGAAATCTAAACGTAGGGCAATCACCCCATAAGTATAACTTCGAGCAAACACCTTCAACAAAAAAATGACATGCGGACATCGACATTGGCTGAAATAAGAGAAGGAAATAAAAGTACTATTCCACTCTAATATAATTCTAAAAATATATTATAAGATACAAGACGAATAATATCCATTTGTATTCCTATCTGCTTCGGTTTTGCCACTACACCAAAGGTATCCTATATGGTTGTAAGTAGCGTTGGCAGATACTCATGGAGCTATAGCTTAGCTAGCTTGGGCGGCCAGGCCAGAAATAGCATTAAGAAGAGGCTGACACGCCACTGCTTGCTTCGGTGCGTGTGAGAGGCGCATGCTCCCAAGACCGATCGATCGCTGTAGGCATAGATGGATAGAAATAGATTGTGTGGTCTGACCTGTGGTGTTATGCGTAACTAATTAATGGCCTCTTCAGATTAGATGTGGTGCGTATACGTGCATGTTATGGATGCCTGAACTTGTTGGAAAGATGCGTTTGTCGCATGCCTCTCTTCTGATCTCTGAATCCATCGATCGAGACAACACATTTGATAGTGCCTGAAGCTCTGAGAGATTGTGGACACACGTAGTGCACATGTTGTAGTATATAATGTGTGAACATGTCAAAGTATAATTCAAACAATATGACCATTTGTGGCTGAAAAAGATACATTCATACATGCACTACAGTATGACACATAAGTTTCTGAAAGGATGGCACTTAGTGGTTGATGTGTTGTCGAGGTGAGAACTTGCAGCTTTTGGTTTCCATTGATAGAAATAGGGAAGGCCCGTTTATGGTTATTACAAAATATAAATTTTCCCAAAATGGTTGCGATGGTCATACTTTTTTATGAAATTTTAAAAGTTTAAATTTTATAACATAGTTCGATCACATCCAATATATATTATCCGTTTTAGAATTTGTGGTGCCTCAGTGTGGCAGTAACTTCTAGGTTATTATAGTCATGAGCTAACAATAAATTAAAAAAAAAACCTAGGCATGTCAAAGAAAATCGGTACTCCCTCCGTTTCAAAATACCATGTGCATCAGGTTTTTTTAAGTCAAATCTCTTTATCTCTAAACAAGGTTATAGAGAAAAATAATAATATCTTCAATACCAAATTAGTGCCATTAAATTCACCATAAAAATAGTGAACTGAGCGTAGCTCAGATGGTTAGGTTTCATTTTTCTGGATTTATTTCAGAATTTTCGGTGATGTTCGTTTAGTGGGAAGAGACGTTCCCATCGACTACAACACACCTATATGGTGACTTCATCAATTTCAGTATCTCGGAGGTGTCTATATGGATAGGTATGCGTGCTTACGTTCATAGGTGAGTGTATGTGCGTGTATGTGGGCACCTACGATTGTACTGTGTTAAAAACATACCATAATATATATTTTCATATTTTGTTTATTTGGTATCGTACATGTTGATATTTCTTTCTATAAAATGGGTCGGACCTAGAAAGATTTGACTTTTTGGAAAAATTAATACACCTTATAATGGAGAGAGTATGTCACAATCAACTAAAGTTTATTATTGATATTTTCTCAAGCAATGCTTTAAATATTGAAAATCTGATTAAAATGACATGAAATCAATGGCAATTTGCCAAATTAAATTCTAGGATATTTTAGCCAAGTGCTAAGCAACTTTCAAAGATAGTAGGTGAGGTAATGAAAACTTGGCCTTTTTTTGGGTCCAATTTGTTGCCATTTCCATCAAACGCTGTTTATAAATATGTCAAGACGAGAAAGAAGTGACGTCAAACCTAAAATATCCAACTCACCACGTGGCAAGAGCTTGCTGTCCATGGTGGCCAAATGTTTAGACAGCCGGCCTGCAGTACCGGTTACACACACACACACACAAAAAGAAAATCCAATCTTTTTTATTGAGGGGTAAAAAAAAATCCAATCTGATCAGTGCAATACACACAACTACACGAGCACAGCACACGTAGGTCACAAACAAACACGTATTTTTCCATCTCTGGTCAAACAATAAAGAAGGCAATAAAGAATTATATAGGAATTCTATGATTCTTATGTAAAATTTTCCTTTGAAGTTCTCTGATTTGGAGTATTGGATTTTTTTCGCCGGGAAGTATTGGATTTTTTATTTCTATGTGGGATTTGTTTCTATCCTTCACATTTCAGAAGAAAAAAATTGTAGCTTATACCTTACCAAACAAAAAAATTCTATGCTGTGAATCAGAGAAACATGACATTTTATTTCCTGTATGATTCTATGATAGGATATTCCTATTCTATGAAGGAGGAGGCCTGAGCTTTCACCGTAGCAGCATCTCAGAGAATTAACGCATACGTTTATGTTGCACCGGCCGATCCGTCTCTCCCCCTATATATACGGGGTGCAACTGCGAAGAGCAAAACACCACAGGATAATTACCAGCAGATCATCATCATCATCACATTAACGCGCCTAGCTAGCTAAACGCGAAGCGCTAATGGCGATTGTTTACGTGCTTCTGGTGGCGCTGATCACCGCGGCGTCCCATGCGCCGCACGGCGCGCACGGCCAGACGTGGCACGGCGACCTCGCGGCGCTCGCCGCCGCCGGCAAGCTCCGCAGCGACCCCAACGCCACCCTGGCGGCCTCCACGGACTTCGGCAACATCACGGCGGCGCTCCCGGCGGCCGTGCTGTTCCCGTCGTCCCCGGCGGACGTGGCCGCGCTCCTCCGCGCCGCGCACTCCACCGCGGCATGGCCGTACACCATCTCGTTCCGCGGCCGCGGCCACTCCGTGATGGGGCAGGCCTTGGCCCCGGGCGGCGTGGTCGTCGACATGCCATCCCTGGGCGGCCCGTCCTCCGCGGCGCGCATCAACGTGTCGGCGGACGGCCGGTACGTCGACGCCGGCGGCGAGCAGATGTGGATCGACGTGCTGCGGGCGACGCTGGAGCGCGGCGTGGCGCCGCGGTCGTGGACGGACTACCTCCACCTGACCGTCGGCGGCACGCTCTCGAACGCCGGCATCAGCGGCCAGACTTACCGGCACGGCCCCCAGATTTCCAACGTCCTGGAGCTGGACGTCATCACCGGTACGTACGCGCGCACGATATGGGCAGCAGCATGCACCACGCTCACAAGCAACTCCCTCTCGCAAAGTAGTTACGTACCCCACACTGCAATGTTGCAAAAATGGCTAACTTGTTTCGGTGCAACTCGCAACTCGTTCATCTTCTCCACACACGGCAGTCTCAAACGGTGCATGCCGGTAAAAAAAATGGCAGTGAGTACTAATTAATGGATGGTTTAATACTACAGTGTAAATTGATAGTGGTAGTTACTACAGCTGACCAGCTGGCGGCTGCTGGGCCGGCCGGGCAGCCGGCGTCGACGTCTTTCAAATTTCAATAGATTTGCCGGCGGCCAACAACACGTTGACTTTGACATTTCCCCTCCGTGTTAAATTACTCCATTACTCTACCCGGCCCGGCCGCATGCACCTTTGCGTTGACACGGTGCAATTAACGCGCGTGCAGGCTACGGCGAGATGCTGACGTGCTCCAAGTCGCTCAACGCGGACCTGTTCGACGCGGTGCTGGGCGGGCTGGGCCAGTTCGGCGTCATCGTGCGCGCCCGGATCGCGCTCGAGCCGGCACCGACGCGGGCGCGGTGGGCGCGGCTCGTCTACACCGACTTCGCCACATTCTCCGCCGACCAGGAGCGGCTCGCCGCGCCCGGGCCCGACGGCGCGTTCGGGCCGATGAGCTACCTCGAGGGCGCGGTCTACGTGAACCACAGCCTGGCCGCGGGGCTGAAGAACTCTGGCGGGTTCTTCACCGACGCCGACGTCGCCAGGATCGTCGCCGTCGCCGCGGCGAGGAACGCCACCACCGTGTACGTCATCGAGGCGACGCTCAACTACGACAGCGCCACGGCCGCGTCCGTGGACCAGGAGCTCAGCTCGGTGCTGGCGACGCTGAGGCACGAGGAGGGGCTCGCGTTCGTGCGGGACGCGTCGTACCTGGAGTTCCTGGACCGGGTGCACGGCG
Organism: Aegilops speltoides; assembly: GCA_021437245.1. Taxonomy (NCBI): domain Eukaryota; kingdom Viridiplantae; phylum Streptophyta; class Magnoliopsida; order Poales; family Poaceae; genus Aegilops; species Aegilops speltoides. The sequence continues at coordinate 66,511,274 of CM038143.1, forward strand.
AGGAGGTGGCGCTGGACAAGATCGGCCTGTGGCGCGTCCCGCACCCCTGGCTCAACGTGCTCGTGCCCCGCTCCCGCATCGCCGACTTCGACCGCGGCGTCTTCAAGGGCATCCTCCAGGGCACCGACATCGCCGGGCCTCTCGTCGTCTACCCGCTCAACAAATCCAAGTACGTATGCGTCCATTGTGCATGCATGCATGTGATCCTGCATCTGCATGATATACATCACGCACTTAATTAACTGACACTGGCTCGGTCGTCGTTTCAGGTGGGACGACGGCATGTCGGCGGTGACGCCGGCGGAGGAGGTGTTCTACGCGGTGTCGCTGCTCTTCTCGTCGGTGGCCAACGACCTGAAGCGGCTGGAGGCGCAGAACCAGAAGATACTGCGGTTCTGCGACCTCGCCGGGATAGGGTACAAGGAGTACCTGGCGCACTACACGGCCCACGGCGACTGGGTCCGGCACTTCGGCAGCAACTGGCAGCGCTTCGTGGAGATGAAGGACAAGTACGACCCCAAGAGGCTGCTCTCCCCTGGCCAAGACATCTTCAACCTACTCCTTTGAGTAGATACAATTAGTTGTTACTACTAGTAGATTAATTAACGTGTGGACAGTAACACAGCACTTAAACTTTAATATCCCGTTTTTACTCATGCAACAGCAAATTTGATAGTGGTGGTACGGTAATAATATGCTCTGTCGAGCTTAAGTCTGCACATGTATCCGTTACTAATTAGTAGTAGTAGTACTGTAAGCAAAAGTGTGAACAAAGCTCCACCGATGTACACTTTGTCAAATAAATGTTCCATTTGAGCTCGGGAGCAGAAGTGGACTTTGGCATGTATTGTTCCTTTATTTGTTTCAGCTCTTTTAAGACTGCTCCAACTTTTTTTTTAGGGAAAACCTGTTGGCATTTTATTCCAAGGACTCAAGAGTTACATCATTGAGTATATGAGGTAAAAGGAAGGATGGAGGTTCATCATCCCATAAATAAGACAAGTGGGAATCATAAGCATGTCTAGCTAGTACGTGTGCCAACCTATTTGCTTCCCTAGTGCAATGTTCAAATTGCAGCAGCGATATTCCATGTGCTAAATCAAAACAATCCACCAAGATCGTTGAGTATGGAGCTCGGATGTCAGTGTCTCCTTTGCATGCTTGAACAATCTCAATCTAATTCCATCATTACACGAGAAAATCCTAGGGGGTAAAGGTGTTTAATCTGAGCTATCAATGACTGATCAGGGTAGTTTTGGCTAAATGAGTATCCACTTTCACTGCAAAAAACTGAGCATCCACTTAAGGCAAGTTATTTTGATGTGCTAAAAATGGAAGATTTTTAGCTGACTACTACCTCCGTCCTGGTTTATTGGTCCGCTTCGCATTTTCTGCTAATTTTTGACCTTAGATAACTAACAAAATGTTAATACATGTAACCAAAAATAATATCATTGAAAACTATGTTCAAATATGAATCCAATGATATAATTTTTTATGACATGCATTATTATATCTAGGTTAAATCTATGGTCAAAGATTGACACAAAATGCCAAGGGGACAAATAAACCAGGACAGAGGTAGTAATTGTCATTTTCTACTATAATATATTATTAGAGATCTCCCATATATGATGGTAAAACACCATCGCACTTTATTTCATACCATGAACGTATCATGGCAGCTAGAAGTATCTTTGTGCCTTTTGTTGTGCAGCCTCCAAAGCTAGAGAGAGAAGCTAAGATATCGTGTTTGATAATGTTTGTAGTCTCATATGACATCCATCTAGACCAGGGATTCGTACTCAAAGCATCTCATGTTCGAACATATCATACTCCCTCCGTTCATAAATATTTGTCTTTTTAGATATTTCAAATGGACTACCACATACAGATGTATATAGATATATTTTAGAGTATAGATTCACTCATTTTGCTTCGTCTGTAGTCACTTGTTGAAATCTCTAGAAAGACAAATATTTAGGAACGGAGGGAATATTTGTGATGAATTGTGTACATGGCGTCTAGCACGTCCATGTGACATGTCTACCCCGTCAAGCTCACAACTCAAGGTCAAACACGAAAAGTGGATGCATGAAAAGAAATTCTACATATTCTGATGTGTCCTATTTATAGCAAACTAGTATTTTAAAAAATTCACAAATTTTATGAATGTTTTACTAATGACATGTGAACTACTTTGAACACATAGTCTAGGAGCATATATTCATAACGGGGTTGGTAGCAATGAATAAAAGATCTCATACTAACAGAATTAGTTTCCCTTAATTAGCCTCACTTATTTTCTCACTCGTCGCCATCCTTAATGATGTAATGTATTATTAAGTTCCTTATTTTGTGCTCAGTGGGGTGTCGATATTAACCTTAACAGTCGTTGACGCACTCTTACCGAACATGATGTAAGGTGTGTGTTAAAATATCTCTGTTTGTGGTTAAAAAAAAGATACCATGCAGGCATTTAAGAATAATTGATTTCAAGGCGACTATTACTCGTGGAAATATGTAACACATCTCTAAATCTAAAATATTTCCCCGCAAAAAGTATATCTAAAATTGCATATCATTTTGAAAATGTGTGCTAGAAATAAGAATTAACTTAGAATTAGGAACTAAGATTGGAAATAAGAATTAATTTAGAATTAAGAACTAGGACGAAATACCAGTTGACCATTGAACCGCTAGATCACTATCACGATGAAAGAACAAATTTGTTTTGAAGCAAGGATAAAATCAAACAAAATATGAGTCCCAGGGCAAATCTGGTGGCTAAGCTCGCTATTACAAAATCTCGGCCGATGGCGCAAACAATTTAAACATGGTCCCTCACACCTCATCTTTTCATATGGAGGTGAGAAGGTATTATATACTCTTACCTCTCTTGTGAAAAAAGGAGGTAATAGAGATCATGTGAGGTGAGAAGGTAAGAGTTATACACTCACTACTTAGTGAGATCAACAACTCAGATCTATTATACACTCTTACCTCTCATGTAAAAGAGAAGGTAAGAAGGGCCATGTTAAATTTTTCCAGAGTAAAGTGCATAGTTCCTCCAATGTACCAAAGTAGCGAAGAAAAGTAGGCGTGTGAGCCACGACCTCCTCTCCAACGACAAAAAAGCTTAAGGTTTCTCTGCCTCCCGCCGGCGCCGCTGCCGGTCCGCCTTGTCTTCGGTGGCCCTAGGGTCATGGAGACACGGTGGACCCTGGCCCTTGCCGGTGGGAGGGGTCTTACTCCGTTTTACGTGTTTTGTGAGTTTGTTTAGGGTTTGTGTCCTGCTCGGGAAGACGAGGCGGTGGCGGCTTCCTGAAAATGAAATAAGATTCTCCCGGCCTATCCCCCATTTGGGTGATGTGTCTAGCTTCGTCAGAGGGTGTGTGGAGGTGTGTCTCCGACGGATCTTGCGAGATTCAGTCGGTGATGGTCTTCGGTGGATCTGCTTGGATCCAATATTTTTTTCGTCTTCGTTTGTGTGTCTACAGGTTGGTTTCTTTCGACGTATACTTATTTTCATCGGCGATGGTTATTTTTCTCGTGTGTTGGTTCTGTGAGGTCTTAGCATGACGACTTTCGATTGTCTACTGCAACAAGTTTGGCCTAGCTCCGATGAGGGAAGGCGATGACGGCGGCGCGTCTTCGACTCGCTCCAATGCTTGTAGTCGTCGCTAGGTCGTTTACGGACATAAATTTATTTTTTGTTATTTCTTCTTCGTACCACCATGGCACGATGAATAGATCGAAAATTTCATGAAAAAAAAGTGGGCGTGTGATGGAAAAAACATGCAAGGCGACAACTCACGCCACGTTGGTTTGCTTGAAAAAGCCGGGCACCGGCATTTGCAATGGACGTTTCGTTTTTACTGAAAAAAAATGCTCCAACTGTCTCTTTTGCTTCGAGATTTAGCACAGATTGAGACGTGTTTCCTAAAACTGCGCTGGCACTTCCTTAAAATACCAGGCCAAATGGCCAGCACACGATTAACTATCATTTGACGCCGATAGCAAGAAAGGCTCCTCCAACACAAACAAGAAAAAAAGGAAAAAAGAAAGATAGGTTCCTGCTAAAATCGCACACAACTTGAGACTGCAGCTTCAGCTTGACGCCGCGCTAAGTTGAGTCGGCAGAGGTCGTCTAACCCTGTCGGCCGGGAATTAGCCGCACGTTACCATCGGCGCGCATGAGGCTGGTCGTAATGGTAGTATCATAGCTAGTATCATGCATGCCAACTAGGCAATTTTGATGAGGTGTCATAGCATTAAATGTAAAAAGAGAGGGTGTAGTATCATATCATGATACCGTATCATATTAAATGTTATGCTACTTTGTGTCATGCATGGCAATAAATATAGTACAACATGATACTAATATATGATACTATGCATTAGGGAGGTAGTATCATACACTAGTATCATATGCATGATACTAGTATATGATACTCCCCGACCAGCCTGAGTTACCACCACTCCGGCGGACAGCCAGGCCAATTTGTCAACAGTGGAGCACCGGAGTACTGGGGGAGGTGCGTGCATGCTCAGGTTCTCCGGAACTCCAGCTACTGGCCGGCCGCTATAAGTAGAGAGCAGTTCGGCCAGAACTTTTGCTTGTTTTCGCAAGCACTTGCCAGATGCATGCACCGGGCCGCTGACTAATTACGTTGTGTGCGTATATTCAGGAAACCAACTACTAGCAAAGGTAAACAGCACTGCTGACCTGAACGTACGAAAGGCGGTTGGCCATACGAGACTGGATTAGCATCGGTGACCATCGCACATACGCAAGCCCATGCCAGAGCCCATCATTGGATCGCACGAACTAGAATTGTTAGGCAGCGATGCTTCAGGGCAAGCATGGTTTAGGCCTCTTTTGTAAAGCTAGTGTAGATGCTTGCCATACCGTTGTGTTCGGGCACGTAAATGGAGCAATCGCTTGTTTGGACGCCACACCATGCCATATATAGGTTGACGTCATGGATGGCACGCAACTCAAGCGGCGTTGGGAAATGGACCGATGGATTACTCCTCGTCAGGCTTTCCAGACCGTGCATGGGGAAATGACGAGCTGTTATTTTACTTGAATGGCATAATAATTTACATTTCTACATAGCACAGCGGTGGACCTCAGCGCATGCATGCATGAGCATGATCGACTATGCCTATGCATGTCTAGCTGACGTTTATGGCAGCACCGGTGGTGGGGGACCATCACCTTGAGGCTATGCATTGTACATGCCCTTATCCTCGTCCCGGGGCGCCCACACCTTGAGCTCGCCCGCGCCATCTCCAGTGAAGAGCAGCCTCGATGGCCCTTGGGCGAGTTCGACGGTCTTCACTTCTGTTTTGGAGGAGAGCGTGCCAATCTCCTCGAACCTGAAAGTAATTGCAGGTTACTGGTAAGGAGGAAGCAGAGACAACTGACAGCGTGTTCTGAATGGCACTCACGATGGCAGGCCCAACAGGCGGACGCAGTTGCTCTTGTGGAGGGAACAGAGCAGAACCGGCGTCTTTCCCGGACGATGCATGCCAAAGAGGGTGCGTAGTCCCTGCAACGGAGGGTGGATGCAGGTTTAGCAACACTAGAAACCAACTGATTAATTGTTGGAAAGGAAGTTCAGGAACAAACCATTGCCCAAGAACTATAACAAAGCAGAAAGTTTATCAAGAACAATAGCATCATGCACTACATCTCAACATAGCTTACATTGTTCAAAAAGAAAAACAGAGCTTACAAACGTACACCCACAAAAATGCTTCCAGGAAGGGAAATACTGAGAAAGCCAATAACCGGACATCGGGACATTCAGACTTTCAAAGAATGAATTGCTCTGGTATTGCATCTAGTTCCTGCTGTATGAAGGTTCCTAACAATTCTGATGTTGCCCGTACATTTTTATTTGGTACTCCCTTGCTAACTCTTCAGTCAGGGAAACAGATGAGCTCAGCAGACTGATGACGTTGCTGATACATGTCTATTTCATACTCCCAAACTAACTCCTCAGGGAAACAGATGAGCTCAGCAGACTGATGGCGTTGCCGATACATGTCTATTTGATACTCCCAAACTAACTCCTCAGGGAAACAGATGAGCTCAGCAGACTGATGGGCTGATGGCAGCCATCTAAAGCTCCCAAGAAAGAGAGCTTCTATTAGGCTCAAACCCTTTATCTGCTGCTTGATAGCACAAGATAAATTCCCAGCATACTAGGAAGAACACCTACTACAAAGGCCATACTGTGCAAAACTATAATGCTTGACCGAATGCAGATGGAGTCACAACTTCCAGGAATGGAGACCTTCATGCACCGACAGCAATAACATCAGAAGATTGATCCAGCGATAATAACTATGAGAAAAGATCTTCCATTTGATTTTAGAGAAGTAACTGTGACTACAGTAGAATTGTGGGATCACTTGAGTATCAAGTAGCTGCAAAGATCTTCCACTTGATTTTAGACAAGTAATTGTGACTAGGTTGAATTGTGGGGTCAGTGAGAACAGATAAAAGCTGCTCAATCCACTAGCACATACCAAGCAAAAAATTAAATGAAATAAAGAAAAACAAAAGTACGACAACATAGTTATATGTAGCAAGTGCAATTCGGTAACAGTCTTGCTAAGTCTCAGTCGAGCTATATCCATGAGATACTACATTAAGATCCATGCAAAATTTTCTTTTCAGTTTTTGCTTTTTCTCTCTTGCATGTTATGTCACTTGACTGAGACTTGATTATATCTCAGTCAACTGAGACCTAGCTAAACCCATTATTTGACACACAATCATGCATATTCTCTGGCTAAAGATTAGCCTACTCATTCACCACGAAATATTTACCTAACCTACTACTACAATTAGCCTACTCATTCACCACGAAATATTTACCTAACCTACTACTACAATTAGCCTTAATACATAAGCCATAAATATTCAACACATACTACAGTTTACACTGTTCAATCAGACTAGTTAAGGACATCATACTACCACTGATAAAAACACAAAGTTGCAGCTAATACAAGCTTTCATGTTCGAATTTTCAATGAAGTTTTCAGAAAATAACGCCGATGGAAATATCCATGTAAATTAAGTCTGCGGATCTTACATGCTCCTCGGAATGGGTGTGCATGAGTTGAAGGTTTCCAGATTCTGAAGCAGCCCAGACCTTTACGGTCTTGTCCAGAGAGCAAGATAGTAACTTCTGATCCCAACAAAGTACAGAAGTAACAGCAGCTTTATGCTCAGAGAGTGTTTGGACACACTGAAGATTTTTAAGGTCCCATACCTGGTAAATACCAAGAATATATCAGACACAAACATAATGTTTAGTAGCCAACAGAAATCAGCAGGTCTGCAGCATTTTCGTACTCTGATTGTCTTGTCAAGTGAGCCAGAGTAAAGCCTTGTTGCTGAGCCAGCAAGTGAAATCACATGACGGTCATGGCCAGCGAGGATTGCCACCGGTTCCGAGTTGATCTCCTTAGCAGGAAATTTCCAAGCCATGATGCGCCCGTCCGCCGTGCCAGCAAACAGCATCTCATCCTTGATAGTCATGGAACAAACAAGCCCAGAAGGTCCCTGAAGACTTAGCTTCATCCCTGTCTGTATGTTCCATGCCTAGAAGCCATCGGAACAACTCAGAACAATAGTTCAACACCCAATAGCGCTTCAATATATAGCATAAAATTGACTTGCACTCAGAGTAAAATTGAGAATACCTCCACGGATTTTGGGATTCCAATAAATACCCACTTGTCATGAGTGATCATACAGCCAATCTTCCCTCCCATCTTGATGACATCAACGCACTATTGCAGAAACATTAAGAATAGAAAGGGCAACATAGTAGATTAGAAACTCTCTTTTTTTTTCTCTACTACACAGAACCTTCTCTTCTTAAAGCTCATCTCTCTTTTCGTTTCCTTTTTTTTTACTCTTTTTCTTTCTTGCTATTAAACACATGGCCATCTGGCAATGAGAGTACAACTTTAACCCCAGAGAGCTTTGCTTGTCAGTCAATCAGCTTGATCACCTCCTGAGACTGATCCGGTGGACACTGATTACCACAAACAGGCGAAAAGCCTCCAAGGCAAATCAATCTGACATGTCGTCAACCCCAGGCGTGCCAAATGACAACCTGATCTGAATCAACGGGTACATCAGACGCACTGAGGAATGAGAGAGCTCCCCAATTGATCAAGCAGTCAGCACACATCAACCATCATAGGCAATGCACTATTTGAGCCCATCGGCACATCGACCACCTCAAGCAACCAGAGTTACTCCCCAATTGATCAGGCAGCAGAAATCAACCACCAGAGGCAATGCAGGAATCAACGCAGACACGACCCCAAAGGTGAACCGAGCATAAAGAGTCTGAGGGGGACCCCGAGAGGGGATAGCCCAGCTACCTTGCCAGAGTTGCCGTCCCATACGCGAACAGAGCCATCGGCACTGCCAGAGTAGAGCTTGTCGGACCCCATCGGCATAGAGATTCCAGTAATAGCCTGCAGCATCCGATAAAAAAACCGTAAGATCCCCGTAGCATTGCACAATTACTCGCAGCAAAGCAAATTCTTAACAATTAGTACAAAGTAACAGTGGGCTTGCTAATTATCCAAGCAATTACGTACAAATTATTTGCAATTACAAAGTCGCAACGGGGTTGCTAATTATCCAAGCAATTACAAATTATTTGCAATTACAAAGTAAGTAAGGGCTTGCTAATTTGACGATCTGAGTATTCAATCAGAACAGCGCGGTGTTACGATAAGCGATTTAGCAGAGGGGCAGCGAAACAGTCACGCACCTCCTTGTGTCCAGCGAGGGCGCAGAGGAAAGCGAAACCGCCGCAGCCACGGCTCTCCTCGACGCGCGGCTCCTGGATCGGCTCTGGATTCGTCCCCGCCGGCTTCGGATCCGTCTTCGGGTCCGACTTCTTCAGGTCCCCAAGCCGCCGTCGTGCAGGTGTAGGGACTGCGGCGCCGCGACTCGATCCGCGGGATTCGGCCCTCCGCGCGGGGCCGAGGAGTCTCGCTGTCGCGGGTTCGGGGTGGAGGGGCGGGCGGGAGGATTTGGCGCAGCCGCTTCCAGCGCCGCTCCTATGGGGTTCGGAGGGGCGGGCGTAAGGGCTCAACCGTGCGGGCGCGGGCGCGGGACCGGGGCTGAGGCGCGCGGAGAGGGAGGATGAGATCGGCATGGCGGGGTCCCGTCTCGCGGAGGCACGGCGACGGCGAGGGCGAGGCGGCGCTAGGTATCGCGGTGCTGCGGGGAGGCTGTGATCGCGTCTGCGCGGCGTATTGTTGGCCGGAAAGGAGGAGAAGTGGCACCGAGGCGGTTGCGAACTTCTTATTTTTCGATGAGGAGGCGGTTGCGCGCAGACAGGGCACAACACGGCCCACTAGTGGCGGAGCTAGCCGAAGATCATTGGGGGCGATAGAAAAATCTTCAATGTTTGGGGGAGCCAAATGCTAAAAAAGTCTAATCTAAAGTCTTCCTAAATAATTTTTCTTCAGGAATTGATCAAAGGCTAGGGGCAGCGCCCCCCCGCCCCAACATAGCTCCGCCATTGCGGCCCACGACAACACGCTTAGTGTATATGGGTCGTGTGCACGCCCATCGCACCTATCGCCAGCGTACAATCAAGTTTTATTGCTCATAGTCCACTCGAAGTGGTACAAAATGATCGTGGGGTTGGATCATCCACATGCGTCAAGAGAATTGAAAAACTTGGCTAACCTATCAGCGTCGTTGTTCGCAGCTCGGCCTTCAAAGGTAAAACTACAATTAAACATTTGAGCCCTATTCTTAATCTCAGCAATGATCTTGCCTTAGGTACCGTTTTTCCCCTTCTGAATGTCATTCACAATTTGCTTCGAGTCCGAAACTACCACGAAGCTTTGTATCATCAAATCCTCGGCTAATGAGAGGGCTTCACGACAAGCAATGGCTTACATTGTTGCAGCATCACTCACTCCCTATATCACTAAGGAAGAACCTCCCATGAAGTTGCCATCTTCATCCCTGCAAACGGCTGATGCAGCTTTCTTATCTTGATTTTTAGCGATACTGGCATCCACATGGATTTTCATGAATCCTATTGGTCGAGGCACTACAGGTAAACGTGCCGGCTCACCGGCTCATTTGGCCTGCGTGGCAGGGTGCCTTTTAGGCCTTATAGGCTTTTTTGGGCCATTTTTAATGGGGAACGCTACGCGTGGATCGGCAGATAATTAGAAAATATCCGCCGCCTCCTCTCTAAAAAAATATATGTCGCCTCGCTGACCATCGGATGAGCACACTTTGCAACAAGACTAATGTTGCAGAAGGCCTTCTGCATCAGGATACTTGTTGCAATCAACTTGAAGCGTTTATTTTTCTTCTGAAAAATCTTCGCAACAGAGGTAATGTTGCAAAAAATTGCAATAGATGATGTGTTGCAGAAAACGTTATTGACCGTTTTCTACCGTAATTTTTGCAACAGAACCCGTGTTACCAAAAAAACCTTTTTGCGACATCGAACGTGTTGCAGAAAACATTCCAGTGGTGGTTGCGTGCAGCTCATCGGAGAAGCTCGTTGGCGTGCTTGCCAGCACGAAGTGCCGATGGCGGTAGTCGGAGCAACATGGGGAGGCGACAACTCGACGGGGAGCTCGATCTCTTTGGTTGCACGCCTTGCAACATCGTGCAGCTCGCCAGAGAAGCTCGTTGGCATGCTAGTCGACGGCGAGCACAGGTGGCGGTATTCGGAGCAACGCAGCGAGGTGGTGACTCGACGGGAGCTCGGGGTAGTCGGAGCAACGTGGGGAGGCGGTGACTTGACAACAGCTCGGGGCAGTCGGAGCAGCGTGGGGAGGCGGAACCCGACGGGAGCTCGGGAGGAGCACGAGAATCGACTTCTCTCAAGATCCAGATACTGCAATAAAGACGTTGTTGTGATGAGAGAGATTGCAACAACAGGCCAGTTGCAAAAACTAGTGGTGGTGGCCATGGGGCACGTGGCATGCAAAGAAGCCGGCGGACGCAGGGCTGTGATCCACGGGGTGATTTATAGTATTTCCCATTTTTAATTCAAAAAAATGGGACGTGCAAATAAGCGCTACCATTCGTCCAAACATCTCCCCTGCGAGAACTAAAACCCTATCTATCTACTAGCTAGAGACGAGGCACCACAAATCCCATCTCTGCCACCGGGCGCCTGAGCAGCAGACGAAGGAGAGGCGAATCCACAGGCTTGCCGACGGAGATCGAGGGGGAGAAAGGCTTTCCCTAGTCTCCTTGTGAGAGGGGAAAGAAAAATACGGGAAATAGAATATGACGTTGAGATACATGAGCAATATATAAGCCTATAAACTTTTATCTTACAATTTCTAGATCTCGAATTCTGACTTATTTGCAGTGTTTGTTAATTTGTCCCAACATGATTGATATTTCTTTCAACATTATATCTTTAATATAGTTGAATCTTTAAATTCATTATGCTCCCTAATTTTGAAGCTCTCTCACTCAGTTGAGGTGTTTAATTTTAGATTTGGTTTACAATTTTGACGCGGTCAACAATTTCTCAAGTAACTCTTTCATTTGATCGAGGTTCAATTTTTCATTTGGTTCATAATTTTTACTAGATCAACCATTTCTCAAATCAGTCGGCAACAAAACCAGCCTATAAAATCCATCAGTCCCATGCACCCTCTCATCAACTGGGCAAATGTTAAATTGTGATCCAAATTATAGTACAGTGTTGGACTAGACGTAGTACAACCGGTGTGGGCGTTGCTTTGATGTCGACGCGTACGAGTACAACTCGTTTACTTGTCCTACAAGGACTCCTATGTGTTGCCCCTCATATATACTCCTGAAGGAAATATGCCCTAGAGGCAATAATAAAGTTATTATTTATTTCCTTATATCATGATAAATGTTTATTATTCATGTTAGAATTGTATTAACCGGAAACATAATACATGTGTGAATATATAGACAAACAGAGTGTCACTAGTATGCCTCTACTTGACTAGCTTGTTAATCAAAGATGGTTATGTTTCCTAACCATGGACAAAGAGTTGTTATTTGATTAACGGGATCACATCATTAGTTGAATGATCTGATTGACACGACCCATTCCGTTAGCTTAGCACCCGATCGTTTAGTATGTTGCTATTGCTTTCTCCATGACTTATACATGTTCCTATGACTATGAGATTATGCAACTCCGTTTACGGAGGAACACTTTGTGTGCTACCAAACGTCACAACGAATCGGGTGATTATAAAGGTGCTCTCTGGTGTCTCCAAAGGTACTTGTTGGGTTGGCGTATTTGAGATTAGGATTTGTCACTCCGAATGTCGGAGAGGTATCTCTGGCCCTCTCAAGAATGCACATCACTTAAGCCTTGCAAGCATTGCAACTAATGAGTTAGTTGCGAGATGATGTATTACGGAACGAGTAAAGAGACTTGCCGTAACGAGATTGAACTAGGTATTGGATACCGACGATCGAATCTCGGGCAAGTAACATACCGATGACAAAGGGAACAACGTATGTTGTTATGCGGTCTGACCGATGAAGATCTTCGTAGAATATGTAGGAACCAATATGGGCATCTAGGTCCCGCTATTGGTTATTGACCGGAGACGTGTCTCGGTCATGTCTACATTGTTCTCGAACCGTAGGGTCCGCACGCTTAAGGTTTCGATGACAAATATTATGAGTTTATGAGTTTTGATGTACCGAAGGAGTTCGGAGTCCCGGATGAGATCGGGGACATGACGAGGAGTCTCAAAATGGTCGAGACATAAAGATCGATATATTGGACGACTATATTCGGAGTTTGGAAAGGTTCCGAGTGATTCGGGTATTTTCGGAGTATCGGAGAGTTACGGGAATTCGTATTGGGCCTCATTGGGCCATACGGGAAAAGAGAGAAAGGGCCTAAAGGGTGGCCGCACCCCTCCCCTTTGGCTAGTCCGAATTGGACTAGGGAGGGGGGGCGCCCCCTTCCTTCCTTCTCCTTCTCTCTTCCCTTTCCTTCTCTCCTACTCCTACTATATGGAAGGGTTCCTAGTTGGACTAGGAAAGGGGGAATCCTACTCCCGGTGGGAGTAGGACTCCCCTAGGGCGCGCCATAGAGAGGGCCGGCCCTCCCCCTCCTCCACTCCTTTATATACGGGGGTAGGGGCACCCCATAGACACACAAGTTGATCCTTGAGATCGTTCCTTAGCCGTGTGCGGTGCCCCCCTCCACCATATTCCACCTCGGTCATATCGTAGCGGTGCTTAGGCGAAGCCCTGCGTCGGTAGAACATCAAGATCGTCACCACGCCGTCGTCTTGTGGAACTCTCTCCGGAGCTTTGCTGGATCGGAGCCCGAGGAGCGTCACCGAGCTGTACGTGTGTCAAGAACTCGGAGGCGCCGGAGTAACGGCGCTGGGATCGGTTGGATCGCGAGGAGAACGTACGACTACTTCCTCTACGTTGTGATCGCTTCCGCTTCGGTCTACAAGGGTATGTAGACAACACTCTCCCCTCTCGTTCCTATGCATCACCATGATCTTGCGTGTGCGTAGGAAAATTTTGAAATTACTACGTTCCCCAACAACTCCATGCAGTCGCACCTAAGACGTTTTGTCGTCTCGTGCTTGTAATACTCCTCCTCATAGTGATTGCGCCTCCGTGCGTCCGTGGCTTTCTCCTGCAAGGGTTTCCACGTAAAAATCCGTGTCTCTCTGTCTCGTTTATTTCTCGTTATTATCTAACAAGAGTAATGAATTTGAGATGAAGGATTTGGGTGCAGCAAAGAAAATACTTGGCATGAAAATATCTAGAGATAGACCGTCTGAAAAAGTATATCTAAGTCAGAAGGGATATATTGATAAAGTTCTTCATCGTTTTAATATGCATAATGCCAAGCCAGCGAGTACTCTGTTAGATGCACACTTCAAATTATCATCAGCTTTATGTCCTAAGTCAGATGCAGGTATTGACTACATGTCTAGGGTTCCCTATTCGAGTGCAGTTGGTTCACTTATGTATGCTATGGTTTGTTCTCGTCCGGATTTATCATATGCATTGAGTGTTGCCAGTAGATACATGGCTAATCCTGGAAAAGAGCATTGGAGAGCAGTTCAGTGGATTTTCAGATACCTGCGAGGTACTTCTAATGCTTATTTACAATTTGGGAAAACTGGAGATGGACTTGTTGGTTTTGTTGATTCTGATTTTGCTGGTGATTTGGATAAGAGAAGATCGCTCACAGGTTATGTTTTCACCATTGGTGGTGTGCTGTGAGTTGGAGAGCAACTTTGTAGTCTATTGCTGCTTGTTCCACTATTGATGCCGAGTATATGGCTATTTCTGAGACATGCAAAGAAGCTATCTGGTTGAGAGGCTTGTACACTGAGCTTTGTGGAGATTCATTTTGCCCTACCATATTTTTTGACAGTCAAAGCACCCTATATCTTACAAGAAATCCAATGTATCATGAAAGGACAAAACACATTGATGTCAGATTTCATTATAATTGAGATGTTGTTGCTGAAGGCAATTTAAAGGTATGCAAGATAAGTACTCATGATAATCCTGCTGACATGATGACAAAGCCAGTTCCTACCAATAAGTTTGAGCTTTGCTCAGGCTTAGTTGGTATTTCTCACTAGTCCTATGGACTTTGACGCACAAGGTGTTTATGCTGATTTGGATGGAGTTATTTACTTTCTTCGACTACTAGAGGGAATTTGGCTCAAGGTGGAGATTGTTAAACTGTGATCCAAATTATAGTACCGTGTTGGACTAGACGTAGTACAACCGGTGTGGGTGTTGCGTTTACGTCGACGCGTACGAGTACAACTCGTTTACTTGTCCTACAAGGACTCCTATGTGTTGCCCCTCATATATACTCCATGTAGTTGCACCTAAGACGGTCTGTCGTCTTGTGCTTGTAATACTCCTCCTCATAGTGATTGCGCCTTCGTGTGTCCATAGTTTTCTCGTTATTATCTAACAGCAAAAAAGAGGTGCCAACATGCGACACACTATGACCAATATAGTATACACGACCATCAATATAAGAAACTTCCCCACATGTATATATGTGTTTGTTGATTAGCATATAACACAAAATCACACCGCGGAAAAGGTACATCGAAACATCGCATCTCCCTTTAATACCTAATATTAAATGAGGTGGATCCGAACAACATCAGCCATATGATTGTCTACATCTGATGCCCCTAATTTGTCCAATGAGGTATAAACCTCAGAACTCTCCGAACCAGAGCTCAGATGGCTTGAAGATGGGAGGGTGATGAGGGTGACCCCATGGCGATGGCGGAGATCTCCATGGAGGGGGCGGTGGAGAAGGATCAGGCGCCCATGCCAGTGTAAGAATGGAGTTGTTGGTGTCCGGATTCACCCTACTGCAAATGAGCAACACTACAACCGAGTGATGTCAGAGGCGGATGAGGAGCACCGGCTGGCGGAGGATCAGCTGGAGGTGGAGCGTGCTTTCGATGTTGTCTTCGCGATCATGGGTGCAGCGGACCCATGCATCATCGACGAGCAGTGGGTGGTGCTCGACTCCGTGCATAGTGTCCAGTCCACACCATCCACCGCAGGTGCTAGCAACTCCACGTCAGGCGGAGCGCAACCACCTTTTCGATGAGCTGGAGACGGATGTTGATGAGCGCCGGACCAGCATGACGCTGATGCCAACATCAGTAATTGCGCCTCGTTTGCGCTGCCCCACAACAATGATGAGGCAGGACCACTGTAGGACCTTGAAGTATGTCTAGAGGGGGGTGATTAGACTACTTGACCAATTAAAAACTTAACATTTTCCCAATTTTAGAGTTTGGCAGATTTTAGCTATCTTAGGACAAGTCAAGCAATCATCACACAATTCAAGCAAGCATGCAAAGAGTATATAGGCAGCGGAAATTAAAGCATGCAACTTGCAAGAAAGTAAAGGGAAGGGTTTGGAGGATTCAAACGCAATTGCAGACATGGATGTTTTTGGCGTGGTTCCGATAGGTGGTGCTATCGTACATCCACGTTGATGGAGACTTCAACTCACGAAGGGTAGCAGTTCTTGTGAGTCCACGGAGGGCTCCACCCACGAAGGGTCCACGAAGAAGCAACCTTGTCTATCCCACCATGGCCATCGCCCACGAAGGACTTGCCTCACTAGAGGTAGATCTTCACGAAGTAGGCGATCTCCTTGCCCTTACAAACTCCTTGGTTCAACTCCACAATCTTCTCGGAGGCTCCCAAGTGACACCTAGCCAATCTAGGAGACACCACTCTCCAAGAAGTAACAAATGGTGCGTTGATAATGAACTCCTTGCTCTTGTGCTTCAAATGATAGTCTCCCCAACACTCAACTCTCTCTCATAGGTTTTGGATCTGGTGGAAAGAAGATTTGAGTGGAAAGCAACTTGGGGAAGGCTAGAGATCAAGATTCATATGGTAGGAATGGAATATCTTGGCCTCAACACATGAGTAGGTGGTTCTCTCTCAGAAATGGTAAGTTGGAAGTGTAGGTTTAGTCTGCTGGCTCTCTTCACGAATGAAGAGGAGGTGGAGGGGTATATATAGCCTCCACACAAAATCTAACCGTTACACACAATTTACCAAACTCGGTGGGACCGATTCAACAGACTCAATCGGACCGATTTAGTAAACCTAGTGACCGTTAGTGATTTTCGGTGGGACTGACATGCAACTCGGTGAGACCGATTCGGTTAGGGTT
The DNA here is from genome assembly GCA_021437245.1 of Aegilops speltoides. NCBI lineage: Eukaryota > Viridiplantae > Streptophyta > Magnoliopsida > Poales > Poaceae > Aegilops > Aegilops speltoides. The sequence goes on from CM038143.1 coordinate 66,528,028, forward strand.
AGGGCATAACGTAATCTCGGTAAGACCGATTACACAAACTCGGTGAGACCAATTTTGGTAATAAGCTTTCCAGAGAGTTGGTCAGGTAAACTCGGTGGGACCGATTTGGTCTTTTCGGTGAGACCGAAATGTTACAAAAGGGAAACAGAGAGTTTACATTGCAATCTCGGTGGGACCGATCGCTCACTTTGGTTAGACTGAAACGTTACGAAGGGAAACAGAGAGATTACAATCCCATCTCGGTGAGACCGAGATCCCTATCGGTAGAACCGATTTGCTTAGGGTTTGTGGCAGTGGCTATGACTTTTGAAATCGGTGGCGCCGGATAGGAAGAATCGGTGTGATCGATTTTGGCTTTAGGTTTAGGTCATTTGTGGATGTGAGAAAGTAGCTGAGGGTTTTGGAGCATATCACTAAGCACATGAAGCAAGAGGCTCATTAAGCAACACCTCATCCCTCCTTGATAGTATTGGCTTTTCCTATAGACTCAATGTGATCTTGGATCACTAAAATATAAAATGAAGAGTCTTGAGCTTTTGAGCTTGAGCCAATCCTTTGTCCTTAATATTTTGAGGGATCCACTTTCATCATCCATGCCATGCCATTCATTGAGCTTTCCTGAAATAATAGTCTTGGAATAGCATTAGCTCAATGAGCTATATGTTGTTATGAATTACCAAAACCACCTAGGGATAGTTGCACTTTCAATCTCCCCCTTTTTGGTAATCGATGACAACATATAGATCAAAGCTTCGACAAATGATAATAAGATTGAACAACATCGTCGCTTTGAGAAGTATGTGATAAGCAAGAGTCCCCCTAAATTTGTGCATGGTTTAAGATTTTCTTTGGACTGCAAATGCACAATGAATTAGGCTCATGGGTTACTCTTCCATGTCACATACATCTTGGTGGAGCGCTCAAAATAATAAAGATTGAATACATGCACTCATCACCAAACAAAGTAAATGATCACATAGGATAGATAAGATAATATCATCAAACATGCATAAGTGTAGCTTATGATCAAACACATGATCATCAATGTCTCACAAGCATAGTATCTCAAGCAATCAAAAGCAAACAAGTTTAAGCACCAAATCAAGAGAGAATAAAAGCAACACTCTCTCTCTCGAAGCCTATGATCTATACATTCCCCCCCCCTTTGGCAACAAGTTACCAAAAAGTTCATAGAAAATGCATAGTGCTAGATCGACACTCAGGCTTGATCTTCAGGAGGTGGTGTCCGGATAACTCCAAGAACAAAAGCTTCAGTTGAAGTAGAGGATCTTTGGAGTTGATCTTTGGAGCTGGTTGCCTTTGGAGCAAGAGGGGCTGTAGCTAGTGCAGGATGATGTTGCTCTAGTGTCATCACGAGCCTGCAATCGACCTCTGGGCTCTAGGTACTCGGCAAATACATTAGTGGTAGTCTTGCCTGCCTCTCAAAGCATGTCATCCTGCAGCTGCTCCACAACTGACTGAATCTCAGTTACCTTAACATCTAGATCATGGAATTTGAGTTCCATGATTCTTTCCAAGCTCTCCTGATTCTGAGTGAGGGTGGCCAGTCCTTTCTCAATCCTCAATGTTGATGCTTTTAGGTAACCAAGCTGCTCCTGCTTGTTCTTCAAGAAATACTCAGATGCCTCCTGTCGGTGTCAAAACCGGCGGATCTCGGGTAGGGGGTCCCGAACTGTGCGTCTAGGCGGATGGTAATAGGAGACAAGGGACACGATGTTTTTACCTGAGTTGGGCCCTCTCGATGGAGGTAAAACCCTACTCTGCTTGATTGATATTGATGATATGGGTAGTACAAGAGTGGATCTACCACGAGATCAAGGAGGCTAAACCCTAGAAGCTAGCCTATGGTATGATTGTTGTCCGTCCTATGGCTAAAACCCTCCGGTTTATATAGACCTTTGGAGAGGGCTAGGGTTACAGTCGGTTACAATGGTAGGAGATCTACATATCCGTATTGCCAAGCTTGCCTTCCACGCCAAGGAAAGTCCCATCCGGACATGGGACGAAGTCTTCAATCTTGTATCTTCATAGTCTTGGAGTCCGGCCGATGATGATAGTTCGCTATCCGGACACCCCTAGTCGAGACTCCTCAAGAGCCCTGAATCAGGCTTCAATGACGATGAGTCCGGCGCGCATATTGTCTTCGGCATTGAAAGGCGGGTCCCTCCTCCGAATAATTCGTAGAAGATTGTGAACGCCAGGATAGTGTCCGGCTCTGCAAAATAAATTCCACGTACCACCGTAGAGAGAATAATATTTACACAAGTTCAATCTGCTGACGTATTTTGTGGTGTGACGTCACACCACTACCAAGCCTTTACTTGAATCGTTTTTATTATACCACCTCGGTAGCGTTTAGCGGCGGTTTCCTTGGCACATCTTGTCGAAGCAGAGATCGTGTTCCCCTTATTCCGGGATTCCCATCAATACGGACGTGGGTAACCCAACCGTGCCATTGATTGCGGCGCTTGGGAGGTAAGCGAGTTTTACCGTGGCTAGTAGGGACGCATAGTTTCATCCGCCCATATATAAGGGGATAAGGATCCACCTCCTTTACCTACGCCTTCTTCCTCCTTTGCTTATCCGTCTCCGCGCACTCGAGCTCCAGCACCCAAGTCCGCACATCTCACCTCAACCCTTTCCAGCCATGTCCGGAGCGGGAGGCAAGTGGATGGCCTCCTCCATTACGGAGGGGCACATCGAGAAGCTCCGCAGCACCGAATACCTGTCCAGCGACATCTCGCACCGGCTGCCTGACGAGGGGCAGCTCATCCCCACCCCCAGGCCCCATGAGAGGGTGGTATTCCTTCCCCATTTCCTCCGCGGACTGGGCTTCCCACTCCACCCCTTCGTCCGGGGGCTCATGTACTACTACGGCATGGACTTCCACGATCTGGCTCCAAATTTCATCCTCAATATCTCGGCGTTTATCATCGTATGTGAGGCCTTCCTCTGCATCCAACCCCACTTCAACTTGTGGCTAAAGACCTTCAATGTCAAGCCGAAGGTTGTGAAGGGCAGCCAAGCGGAGTGCAGAGGCGCCATGGTGGGAAAAATGCCCAACGTCACTTGGCTCAAGGGTGCCTTTGTGAAATCTGTCAAAGGGTGGCAATTGGGGTGGTTCTACATCACCGAGCCGCGTGACCCTAAATGGGCAGCGGCCCCCGAGTTCAGATCTGGCATCCCCATGCAGCTCACCTCCTGGAAAGAGAAGGGCTTGCTTTGGGGTAGTTGGAGGAGCCGACGGACTCGATCTGTCTCCGCACCACAGTGAACAAGAAGCTCAAGCTTGTCAATGTGATCCAGTCATGCTCGCCCACCGTTCTCCCCGCCAACAATGGGACTTCAATTTGTGGGAGTTCGATCGGCACAAGACCAGACCTTGGCGGCCTCTTGACACTACGCACAAAGAGGCACGGAGGGTGCTGTTCAAAGGCGCCAAGCTCCGCATCCGCTACCAAGATCGCGGATTCAGCTCGCAGCGTCCAGCTGGCGAGGTAAGCTACGTTATCCTTTATGGGACATTCGTTTTTCATAGTTTGACTCTATGAGGGATCTAAACTCCCAATACCTTTAATAGGACTGGCAGAAGACGTCCGGACAGGTTAAATGTCCGGCTCCCCTTCCAGAAGATCCAGCGGACGCCCGTCTGACAGGGGCTGCTGGTCCCAGCACTTTACGTAGTGCCGGAGAAGAAGGCCAAGAAGAAGGCCACGGGAACCCGAAGGAGTTCCCGACGCCAGGTGGTATCGGACTCATCGTCCGATGACTCCGAGGCGGACTCCTCCCACGAGGAGGAGGAGAAGAAGGAGGACTCTTACCCAGCAGGGGGAGAGAAGAAGAGGAAGGCCTCCCCAACAAGGGAGGCCGAAGGGTCCAAGAAGGGAAGGACCCTTCCCGGACTGTTCATGCGTCGGTGAAGACGACGAGGAGTGGCCCTCAAGGGCCAAGCCCCTGGCGAGATCGTAAGTATCAGGACTCCTAGATGATTTATGATTTTTCTTTTCGCCACGCGGTGTCTTTCTAATGCCGCATACAACTTGTAGTCCGGCCAAGGACGATCTTCCCGCTTCGTCAAGCGGGTCCTTGGGCACGTCGGATATGGATTCCCTTCCGACCACCTCCACTCCTCGTGGCACTGACTACGCCGAGGTGGGATCCCAAGAGGGGACCCACCAGGGGGAGGGGGCTCCGGAGGTGCCGCAGGGCAACCTCCCGGACTTCGCACGGACTCTGCCGGAACTGCGGTGGTTCGAGTCCGCAAGCGGCCCCTTCGTAGAAGGGCAAGATCGTGACGCCAGCCGCCTCATCCAACGGAGGCGCCGGATAACTTCTTTGAGGCGCTCAATGGCGCTTCCATCGAAGAAGAACACCGCCTTGTCATGAGTGCGGTGATTGAAAGGTTCAGCTTCGCCAAGGGGGCTAACGAAGCTCTGCAGCAGCCTTCTAACAAGCTTTGAGGTAGAAATTTAAGATTTGTAATATAATACCGCATAGGCAGTAGCCCACGATGCTCGGTTCGGTGTTGGAAACAAAAGCGGACCGAGGATCTAAAAGATATCTGCAGGAGTTCTAAAAATATGTCAATATGGGATTGCAGGCTGCGCTGCGACCTCTGCCAAGACTTGGCTGGGAGGTCGATGCTTTGAAGCGAACCTCGAGTGGTCCTAAGCGAGCTCGGCCATGCCAAGCAGCTCGAGGACAAGGAAGGTGAGTAACACCGTATTAAATTTGTACCTTCTGAGAAAAGGATTTTGGTTGCAAGAGAAATAACAAGGATAACGTGGATACTCCGGGGCCACGAGCGAGGTGGCGACCACGAAGGAGGCGGTGTCCGTGGCGAGCAGCGCGCTGACAGCGGGCGAGCGGAGCGAGAGAAGCAGGAGGCGCGGGTGGCGGAGGTGCAGCAAGAGCTCCAGGCTCTCATGGAAAAGCATGAGAGTATGGAGCACGACTCAAAGACTCGAGAGTCCAAGCTTGCCTCGGCTCTTGAGAGTGCCAAAGCCGCTAAGGCCGAAGCCCACAAGGCCCTCCAGGGAATCGAGGCATTGAAGAAGATAGTGGCGGGTAAGGCATTTTTCATGCAAAGCAAGCATGTGAATGTGAATTACCTATTACTTACCCGAATTCGGAGCTCTCGAGGAGCGTTCGCAGATCTGCCCTTGCAGCGTGTCCGATCTTGCCGCTTTCTACGGGCGAGGAGGGAGTTCGACGAGAGAAGGTCTTCGGTCTCGGTATCTTTGAGACCGGACATCCGTGCTTATAGCGACCAGTGAAGCAGCTGGTCGAGTTCCTAAGGTAGCCGAACAGGTCATGAAGGGCCTCATAGTTGGTTTGTGGCCCGGGAGGCCATGCACAGGAGCTATTTCGGCTGGTGCGGCGGTGGTGGATCGTGTCCACAGGTTGAAGTCGTCAAGCACTCCTTTGCATTGAAGGTGCCGTCGGGCCTTGCCCGTGCAAAGGTGCATTTGGGCAGGATGGACGCCGAGAAGCTTGTGACGGACGTGCCACCGGCCGGCAAGGAGTATCGTCGCCCAAATGTATTATAAGAGTGTCTGAAGGCGCCTGCATGATTGGGTGAGTGCTCCAAAGATGTAATATTTGAGTAGACTTGCATTTTGTTATCTGTCGCTGAAAACTTTGTTCATATCGCTAAGCAACGCTTGTTAATTTAAAATATTACCTTACATGCGGCCATTTATCAAATCGAGAGATGGCAAGTCGTCGACTTCAGCCCCCATGCCACTAGTCTTTGGGGTGTTGGGATAAACTTGAGCACTCTTGTTCCCATGTTTGGGTCCATCTAGGGAGGCGCAACACAATGAACAAAGCAACCGGACTTATAATGCTTGAACACTCTCACTTAGCCATAGAATTCTATAATTTTAAATTTCAGCGAAGCCCCTAGTGTTCGGAAGATCGAGTTCGGGCGCTATCACGCTGGGCGGACAAAGCCGGTTCCTCGCTCTAAGCGGCATAAGTCTTTAGGGACTCGAAAAACCTCTCGAACAGCGACCAGCTCTCCCGTATCATGACGGTCGGTTTAGCTTTCTCCTTTGAGGCGCTCGCCCAGCTCAACCGGGCGCAATCGCGATGGTTCTCCAGTGCTACCTTAGCGATACAATGGAGCGTAAGGTACCAAAACATGGGAGCCGGGCAAACCCAACTATTGACCCAAGACATGATTCAGAGCCGATGCATATAATGCTATAAGTTCGGGGTGCCGCACTTGTGTAAGTGTTCTGTAATGCCCCGGACACACCCGCCGGTGGTCGTTACTCCTGGCAGGATCTAGACTGGCCCCACAGATCAATACTAGTCTTTTCTGCGCACTTTGTCCTCACTCGTGCGCACCCGGGAGCAACTTCCCGGTCGGTCACCCATCCTGAAACTACTCCAAGCTGAGCACGCTTAACTTTGGAGTTCTGTCTAAATGGGATCCCGGAAAAGAAGGAATTCCTTATTGATATGAGTAGTCTATCATCCCTAATAAGCCAGGCTATTACATACACCCCCACTCGGAGGAACCGACGTCCTCGTCGGGCCACGAAACGTTCCTCTTGGCACAACCGTCATGCATCGATCCGGTACATGTGCCATGCCGTGTGCCACGACGGGTCACAAACGTCATGAACAACATGACCCGCGCTTTTGTCGCAACCATCCGTGTAACCGCGGGGTCGGCTCGATACCAACTTGTAACGCCCGGACACACCGCGGTGGTCGTTACTCTGGCGAGATCTAGACGGCCCCACAGATCAATACTAGTCTTTTCTGCGCACTTTGTCCTCACTGCGTGCGCACCGGAGCAACTTCGATTCGGTCACCCATCTGAAACTACTCCAAGCTGAGCACGCTTAACTTTGGAGTTACATCTAAATGGGATCCGGGAAAGAAGAATTCCTTATTGATATGAGTAGTCTATCATCCCTAATAAGCCAAAGCTATTACATGTTCGGACTTATCACACCATAATGCGGGAACTTAAGCCCCTGGTGTATTTAGCCGTACCAGAGTGTACGGATGCAACATGTCATAAATGAACATATGTATAAGAAAGAAATGCAATTATAAGCAAAAAGCGATGCATTGTTTATTCCAGAAAGACTACCATGAGTACAGAATGATACAAATAGTGCAGTAAGCAAGGGATGGGACTATTAAACATGTCCCCCTCCAGGGGTAGGCTGAAGAATGGTGTATAAAACAAATGTAATGCTTGTAATAGAGACCACCTGAGTGTTCGTCGTAGCCTTTCTCCTTCCCTGGCTGTTGCATCGTGAGTTTGGCAGATCTCTTGCGGACGGAGACTTCTAGTAAATGGAGTCTGTGGATAAGAAAGAAAGAAGAAAAAAGATGACACACTTGGGAGCCCCTGGTGTGGTTGAGCCGCACTCTGGGCCTGTCGTGGTCGTGCCCCTCCCCCTATGCCCATGGTATCTCCAGAGCGTAATGATGTACGCGAAGGACCGATCTTACAATTTTGCGAGTCTGCGGGGTTGGGGCCGCATTGCTCTGGCGATGCTCGGAGCGTGCGGTGTGGTCTTGTTGTAGGTTACTCCGGGCGCGCTTAGCCGTGTCCGGTCGCTTAACGGCCGGACTCGAGAATTGCCTTAAGAGGCTGCTCTATACTTCTGCCGCGAGAGCCGCTGTGTGTTCCTCCGTTCGAAGAGAGCGTTCAGTGTTTCTGTTGACCGTGATGACTCCTCGAGGGCCTGGCATCTTGAGCTTGAGGTATGCGTAGTGCGGCACCGCGTTGAACTTTGCGAATGCGGTCCGTCCGAGCAGAGCGTGATAGCCACTGCAGAACGGGACTATGTCGAATGTTAACTCCTCGCTTCGGAAGTTATCCGGGGATCCGAAGACCACTTCGGTGTGGTGAGCTGTACAATTGGCCTCTACACGGTATGGCGCCTTTGAAGGTCGTCTTTGTGGGTTTAATCCTTGAGGGTCTATGCCCATCTTGCACTTTCGTATCTGATAAAGCAGGTTCAGGCTGCTGCCGCCGTCCATCAGGACTCTGGTGAGGTGAAATCCATCGACATTTGGGTCTAAAACCAATGCGACGAATCCGCCATGGCGGATACTAGTGGGGTGGTCCCTTCAATCAAAAGTGATCGGGCAGGAGGACCATGGGTTAAACTTGAGCGGCAACCGCTCCATCGCATATCGTCCCTCGAGTGCACGCTTCGCTCCCTCTTGGGTATGTGGGTTGCGTATATCATGTTTACCGTCCGCACTTGTGGGGGAAACCATACATCCTCTATTGTTCGGTGGCGGGTCTCTTCCTCGTCATCGCTATGCAGCCCTTGTCATTGTTTTCGACAATTAACTTGCTCGCTGCTGAATACCCAACAATCCTGTTGGTGTGATTAGCTGGCTTTTCGAAGTGCCATGTATCCGCAAGAGCGGTCGAGTATTCGGTCCAAATTGGACGGACCCGGAGTAGTTCTTTTGAATGGCTTTTTCCGCTAACCGGGTTTAGAGCCTATGAATCCAGCGTTGACTGCCGTATCCCCAGTGTTATCGCCGTTAACGCGGCGTTTGTTTTTGTTACGACGCGACCTGCCATTGCGGTCCTTGATATCCGGACTGCGGAGTTTTCTTTGAGGCTATTCTGCGGGCTAGCCAGCTGTCCTCTCCAGCGAAGCGGGTCATGAGTGATGTGAGGGCTGCCATGGATTTGGCTTTTCTGTCCTAGGTGCGGGCCAGCCACTCGTCGCGGATGTTATGCTTGAAGGCTGCGAGCCTCTGCATCCGGATAATAGCGATTTGATTTTTCTTTGTTAAGAATCATGTCGAGTAATTATCCGGCTGATTAAATCGGCTGCTGAATTATGTGGCTTAGGTCATCGGCGTCGCTGGTCGCACATATGTGCCACGGAAGTTGTCAAGGAATGCGGCTTCCAGGTCCTCCCAACACCCAATTGATTCTGCTGGCAGGCTGTTAAGCCAATGCCGAGCTGGTCCTTTAAGCTTGAGTGGGAGATATTTGATGGCGTGAAGATCGTCACCGCGGGCCATGTGGATATGAAGGAGATAGTCTTCGATCCAAACCGCGGGGTCTGTTGTGCCATCGTAGGATTCAATGTTCACGGGTTTAAACCCTTCGGGGATTTGATGATCCATTACTTCATCTGTGAAGCATAGTGGGTGTGCGGCGCCTCTATATTGGGCCATATCACGATGTAGCTCAAGCGAGCTTTGTCTACGGTTTTTGGCCCGGTCGGATTTACTGTATCCGGCGCGACGGTAGTTGTCGCGCATCGTGGGGCGCCCACGTGATCTGTAGATCGATCTTGATTGTCTTGCCTTATCCTCCAATATATCTCGCAAGTCCGGCGCATTCCCCCGTGGCTTCATACTTTTCGAGCGATGCCGGGGTATGGTTCTGGTGGAGGGCCTAGAGGCCTCTCTGTCGCGTCCACGAGGTGGTCGGTCAGCCGTATCGTGCGCTGGTGATGCAGGTTTGTATGCCTCCTCCTCTAGTCGGGGGAGCAGCTTGCATTTGGGGTAGCTTTTGGAGGGGCGTTCGAGTTCATACTCTTCGGCTGCGAGGACTTTAGTCCATCTGTCGGCTAGCAGGTCTTGATCAGCTCTAAGTTGTTGCTGCTTTTTCTTTAGGATGTTTGTCGTGGCCATAAGCCTGCGTTTAAAACGCTCTTGTTCAATGGGATCCTCAGGCACGACGAATTTGTCGTCGTCGAGGCTTGCCTCGTCTCCGGAGGGAGGTATGTAATTATCATCCTCTACCTCTTCGTCTGCCGCTCTCTCATGAGGGCTGGCTTCTCCGTCCTCCTATGTTGAATCTTGCTGGAGGGGGTTGTCTTCGACACTCTCTGGGGTGTTATTGTCTCCTGTGTTGGAATCTCCATTCTTGCTGTGGTGGGATTTAGAGCGGCGCCGCTGACGCCGGCGCTTGGGCTGTTTCTTGGAGGAGTCTTCCTCCGCTGCTTCCTCGCCATTCCCATCCTTTGGGATGTCCACCATATATATGTCGTGTGACGAGGTTGTCTTCCAGTGGCCCGTAGGCGCTGGTTCTTGTTCGTCTCCGGCATCGTCGTCCATACCGTCGATGTCTTCGGAGTCGTAGTCTAGCATGTCGGTTAGATCGTCGACAGTGGCTACAAAGTGGGTGGTGGGTGGGCTTTGAATTTCTTCGTCGTCTGCGTCCCATCCATCCTGGCCACAGTCCGGCCAGGGCTCTCCTGATAACGAGAGATACCTTAGCGAATTCAGGATGTCGCCAAAAGGTGAGTGTTGAAAGATGTCCGCAGCGGTGAACTCCATGATCGGCGCCCAATCGGATTCGATTGGAGGGGGCGCGGGAGGTTCAGAGTCCGGAGAGGAGTCCGGCACCTCGGAGTCACGAGCTTTGAGGGAGTCCTGGACTAGGGGGTGTCCGGATAGCCGGACTATTATCGTCAGCCGGACTATTATCGTCAGCCGGACTCCAAGACTATGAAGATACAAGATTGAAGACTTCGTCCCGTGTCCGGATGGGACTTTCCTTGGCGTGGAAGGCAAGCTTGGCGATACGGATATGTAGATCTCCTACCATTGTAACCGACTCTGTGTAACCCTAGCCCTCTCCGGTGTCTATATAAACCGGAGGGCCTTAGTCCGTAGGACACACAACCGTTACAACAATCATACCATAGGCTAGCTTCTAGGGTTTAGCCTCCTTGATCTCGTGGTAGATCCACTCTTTTACTACCCATATCATCAATATCAATCAAGCAGGAGTAGGGTTTTACCTCCATCGAGAGGGCCCAAACCTGGGTAAAAACATCGTGTCCCTTGTCTCCTATTACCATCCGCCTAGATGCAGTTGGGACCCCTACCGAGATCCGCCGGTTTTGACACCGACATTGGTGCTTTCATTGAGAGTTCCTCTGTGTCGTCACCGATAGGCTTGATGGCTCCTTCAATCAACAAACACGCCGTCTAGGGTGAGACTTTTCTCCCCAGACAAATCTTCGTGTTCAGCGGCTTTGCACTGCGAGCCAATTCACTTGGCCATCTGGAGCAGATCGAAAGCTACGCCCCTGGCCATCAGGTCAGATTTGGAAGCCTAAACTTCACGGCCGACATCCGCGGAGACTTGATCTTCGACGGATTCGAGCCACAGCCGAGCGTGCCGCACTGTCACAATGGGCATGATCTAGCTCTACCGCCGGACAGTACCTTGGAGGCCGCACACGAGTACGCTCCGACCTACAGTTCGGAGCCGACCGCGCAGATCGAGGACAAGTGGCTGGACACCGCCTCGAGAGCTGCAACCTCTACGGCGATGGAGCCGAATACTGACCTTGTCCCTTATAAAGCTCGTGACTCCAAGGTGCCGGACTCCTTGCTGGACTCCGAACCTCCTACGCCCCTACCAATCGAATCCGATTGGGCGCCGATCATGGAGTTCACTGCTGCGGACATCTTTCAGCACTCGCCCTTTGGCGACATCCTGAACTCACTAAAGCATCTCTCGTTATCAGGAGAACCCTGGCCGGACTACGGTCAGGATGCTTGGGATGCGGACGACGAAGAGATTCAAAGCACACCCACCACCCACTTTGTAGCCACTGTCGACGATCTAACCGACATGCTAGACTACGACTCCAAAGACATCAACGGTATGGACGACGATGCCGGAGAATGCCAAGAACCAGCGCCTACCGAGCACTGGAAGGCCACCCCAACCCATGACGTATATATGGTGGATACACCAAAAGGAAGCGATAACGAGGAAAAACGGGACACGGCAAAGGATAATTCCGCTGACAAACAACCAAAACGGCGACGCAGACGCCGCCCTAAGTCCCGCCTCGACAAAAACAGCACTCCTAATGACCCAGCAATAGAGCAGGCAAACCAAAGGTGGGCATTTAACATGCAACCAAGCAACCATCCGAATAGGACGAATCAGATAATCAATCCATGCCCGGCGAAAACAACAGTCCAGACAATCTCACGCCGGACACACCACCGGAGCATAAGAACCTTCACAAAAGACTCGTCGCCACTGCAAGAAGTCTGAAGAAGGAAAAACGGAAGCCCAAAACAGCGGAAGACATACTCAGAATGAGGTGGAGCAAAGTACTCAAGACCGCGGACAAATATGGCAATGGCCACCAAACAAAGAGCTACCCGGCGCAAGCTGCTGCGAGACGACGAGGAGGCCATAAAGCCCCCACGGTTAAAAAGCAAAGAGGTCGCTGGCGGATAGACGACGGATGATGAGCCAAAGCGACAAGCGGCGCCGCACACAAGCCGACACATGATCCTCGTAAACAGATGGCCGGTCAGGTCCATTTATGGGCCAAAAAGAGGGCCCCAGGAAGCAACACAACACGCCGCATGTTCGAAAATAACGATACGCCTAAATACAGGGGCGCCGCACACCCACTATGTTTCACCGATGAGGTGCTAGATCATGAATTTCCAGCGGGTTCAAACCCATAAACATAGAGGCATACGACGGAACAACAGACCCCGGAGTCTGGATTGAGGATTACATCCTGCACATACACATGGCTAGAGGAGACGATCTCCACGCCATAAAATATCTACCCCTCAAGCTCAAAGGGCCAGCTCGGCATTGGCTCAAAAGCCTCCCAGAAAATACCATTGGAAGTTGGGAAGAGCTCGAGGATGTGTTTAGAGCAAATTTTCAAGGGACTTATGTCTGCCCTCCGGATGCAGACGATTTAAGTCACATAACTCAACAACCCGGAGAGTCAGTGCGCAAATTCTGGAATAGGTTACTTACCAAAAAGAACCAAATAGTCGACTGCCCGGACGCCGAAGCCTTAGCAGCTTTTAAACATAACGTCCGAGACGAATGGCTCGCCAGACACCTCGGCCAAGAGAAGCTGAGAACAATGGCCGTGCTAACAAGCCTCATGACCCGCTTTTGCGCGGGGGAAGACAGCTGGCTAGCAAGATGCAGCACCAGCGACCCGAGTACATCCGAGATCAGAGATGGAAACGGAAAATCACGGCGCAGAAAGGACCAACACCGAAATAAAGAAAAAAGCCCAAAGAACACGGCGGTCAACGCCGGATTCAAAAGCTCATGACGAACAACAAAACACCGCCTCTTAAGGACAACGGTGATGAGCTATCCAACAAACAAAATTTTGGATCGGATATGTCAAATCCACAAAGACCTCCGGAAGGCTGCAAACCACACCCACCGAGATTGTTGGGTCTTCAAACAGTCCGGTCGACTCAACGCCGAACACAAGGGGCTCGGCGGCAAGCGAGGATGATGATTTAACCCCACCAATGGGCGCCGAAAACAAAAGACTTTCCCACAAGAAGTCAAAACAGTAAAATCACTTCATGTGATAATATCGAACAAAAATCGGCACCCGCCAAAGTAGGTGTCGCACGGTCCACCAATGGAACCTCGAGATTGGATGTCAAAACCAATTACTTTCGACCACCGACTATTCCGAATATTGAAACGCAGGATGGACTGCTCTGATATTGGATCCTATAATCGACGGACTACAATTTACACGAGTCCTGATGGATGGCGGCAGCGATTTAAACCTGCTATATCCGGACACAATCCGCAAGTTGGGGATAGACCTTACTAAAATTCGACATAGCCGCACTTCCTTCAAAGGAGTGACGCCAGGCCCTTACGCCAAGTGCATGGGCTCCTTACTACTAGAAGTTGTGTTCGGGTCGCCCAACAACTTCCGACGCGAAAAGCTAATCTTTTATGTCGCCCCATTCAAAAGTAGCCATCAAGCACTATTGGGACGTGAAGCTTTTGTCCGCTTTAACGCAATACCACACTACGCGTCTCTTACACTTAAAATGCCCGGTCCACGCGGCATCATCTCATTAAAAGGTCGTTCAAGACCCCGGACATGGCTAGACGAGTCCGGCATAAATAAGCTAGGGGCTCCCTAGCCGCACACCCCTTTACAAGGGGCTGTGCGTATGAGCTAATATAAGCTCAGCTTTATTCATTCATTCATATTTCGATTTTTAATACATTTTTTGCACGATTTCCTTTCAACCTAAGTTCCTCTCTTTTTACAGATGAACAACGTGCACACCCATCCAGGATCTGACACAACGGAGACACAATGACGCAGCAGCGGGACCCGTCGCAAGGATTCTTTTCAGATTAAGTCCCTGCGTAAACATTTCTTACTGTCTTTTGTTGATTCACATCCCACGGTTTTTTCACCATAACCAACGAGGAGGCTGGCATTTTGGCATCGGCCGCACCAGAAATTCTCGCCTGTACCTGGACACTAGGGACTTAGGGCATTGTTCTGCCCGTTATTATAAAGACTGAATACCTTAGGGAGTGTTCGGCGTCTCGAGTTAGGCCTTATATGCATCAGCTCTGAGTCATGTCTTTGGTCAAATGTTGGGTTTGCCCGGCTCCTGTGTTTTGCTGCCTTACGTTCCGTATCATCGGCTAACGCGGCACCAGGAGAACTACTGCGATTGTGCCCCGGTTCCACTACTAGAAAAAGGGCTATAAATGGGATTGACACTAATGGCGCACCAGACAAGCGGTGCGCCATTAGTATATACTAATGGCGTACCACCTTCTGATACGCCACTAGTGTTGAAACTACTAATGGCGCACCTGGCCCAAGGTGCGCCATTAGTATCAATTTTTTTGAACTAGTGCGCCTGTCCAAACATACTAATGGCGCATCCAGACGCGATCGCGCCATTACTAGTTGTAACTAGTAATGGCGCACTATCGAAAAGTGTGCCACTAATGTTGTTTTTATTATATTTTTATTCCTTTTTTGCAAAACTACTAATGGCGAACTGTTCCACCGTGCGCCATTACTAGTTTAAACTAGTAATGGCGCCTCGTGGAACAATCGCCATTAGTATGTTTTTTTTGTAACTACTAATGGCGCACCACCGAAGGTGCGCCATTAGTAACTGGATTACTAATGGCGCATTTATGGTTGGTGCGCCATTAGTAAGTGGGCAGCAACAAGATATTTTGGAAAACCTCTCCTACCCACACTCACTTTCTCCCCACTTCATTCTCTCCACCGCCTCCTCCTTGTCTCGGGTGCCTCCTCTTTTTCACCTCATTTCCACCATAGATTCATTAAAATTAAGTGGTTAAATTACCTTGTTTTGATAGGTAAGTAAGGGGGGAAGCTATATTTATGTTGTTCTCCCTACAACAATGTGCACATGCACTTTTTATGGCCTAGCTAGATCTATGTATGTTAGGTGGTGTTGCATATGTTTGTGGTGTTGCATATGTGTTTGTGTTTGGAGGTGTACGGTATTTGAAATGCGATAGTTGCCAATATTTTGCGGAATGTTGATTCATTTCCGTTTAGTGAAATTTTGGCATTAAGCATTCTTTTAGTCCTATTTTTAGGAAAGTCATGCCAATTTTTTCTTGGTTCTAAAATATCGTTTTGCTCTACCCATGACGACCATGGTCCGCACGATGACCGAAGGCATCGTGAATAGGTTTTTGAGGTCCGCGAAGGCGAGATGCTTCAAAAGAGCGAGGCGGAGATAAGATGTCCGTGTCAAAGATGCAAGCGAAGAGCCTTATTGCGGACCCAGATTCGGGCAGGTGCGGGACCACCGCTCTTGCGTGGTTTCATGGATGGCTATCGGTGGCAAGGTTATGAAGATGACTACGAAGTCGTCCATGGGGGCGGGCAAGAAATGAGGAAGGGCAGACAAGACAACCACCGCGGCTCGGCGGGCGAGAAGACGAAGAATCCCGGAGATGATCACGACGGTGATGCTGTACACGTCATCATGTAGAAGATGCGAGGCATGATGATGAGGAAGATGCCGGAGCGGGACGACGGGCATGATCATGAAGATGATGATGCGGCGCGGAGCGAGATGATCTTGGACCATTGATGGGCTGGGTGCAGGGACCCTCTTATTCAAGAGCTGCTTCGAAGCGACGGATAACGCAAGAGCTGCCGCCGAGAGAAAGCCAAGATGGATCAACTTGAGTTAGGCGCGTTACTCCATTGTACGAAGGATGCAGGCCCGAGGATACCGCTGAAAGTAACACTCATGGCTCGGAGATGAAGGTAAAACACAAAATGACCGACGCGTATGCTTCGGCGAGAACATGTCATTACGCACGAACGTCTTCCCAAGGGGAACAAGTGCCCGACTAGTTTGGAGGAGGCGAAGAAAATCGTGTGTCCTCTGGATTTACCGCACGTGAAATACCATGTGTGCATGAACAATTGCATCATTTATCGGGACGAGCACGCGGAGTCTACCATATGTCCGGTGTGTGGTGTCACTCGATACAAGAAGAGGAAGAAAGCTCCTCGAAAAGTGGTGTGGTACTTTCCAATCACTCCTCGTCTGCAGCGGTATTTCGCGGACCCTAAGGTAGCAAAGCTCCCGCGTTGGCACGCGGATAGGGAGGAGAAGAAGCGAGAAGATGACGCAAATGATCCGGAGATAGATAAAAAAGACAAGATGCTGAGTCACCCTAAGGATGGGAGCTAGTGGCAAGCGTTGAACTTCGAAGACCCGAATTTGGGAGCGATCCAAGGAACATCATCTTTGGTAGCGAGCACCGATGGAGTCAATCCGTTTGGCAGCGGAGAAGCACACATAGCACCTGGCTTTGTGTTTGTGTGGATGTACACCTTCCCCACAGTTGTGCATGAAGAGGAAGTACATTCACATGAGTATGCTAATTGAAGGGCGAAACAACCAGGGGAACGACATCAATCATGTCCGGGGCTCTTTGAAAGAGGAGCTTGACACGCTGTGGAAAACGTCGTAATCGTGGGACACCGCAGAAAGAATATTTCCCTATGACAGCCGCACTGCTCACGACGGTGCACGACTATCTCGGTTACGGATATCTCGCGGGGCAGGTAGTCCACGGATTTTCTAGACGCGTAAGATGCATGGATGACACAATGTATCGCCAGCTAGATAGAGATCCCGGGTCTTTGAAAACCGTGTTCATGGGACATCGAAGGTGGCTTCGCGACGATGACCCATGGAGGAAACGCAAGGATCTGTTCGATGGTGAAACCGAACCCAAAACGCCCGATGTACGAGGCGGCGAGAAATAGACAAGCTGTTGAAAATTGGAAAGACCGCCCCTTTGCCGAAAGAAGCAAAAGGCGCGAGCCGGAAAGAAGCGAAAGCGCCAGAGCAGCTGCTGAAGGTATGGAAAACGAGGTCTGCTTTTCGGGACTTGCCGTCTTGGAAGATCCACCGCGTGCCTCACAGCCTTGATGTCATGCATATCACGAAGAACGTGTGCAAGAGTCTGCTTGGTACCGCTCAACATGCGAGAGAGGACCAAAGATGGGCGAAAGCAAGGCGGACTTGAAATCAATGGGCATCGGGCATGAGCTTCACGCTAATGATGATGATGATGATGATGATGATGATGATGATGATGAGGCGAAGCAGGACACGAAAGTCGTCGCCAAAGGCAAAAGGCCAAGAAGACCGGAAATGACTACCCTCCCGTGCTTCACTCTAAGTTAGGAGGAGATCGAGCAGTTTTCACCGCCTCCTAGGAGTAAAACTTCCTTCTGATTCTGCTGGGAAGATAAGCGAGATACCTAGACCCAGCAAAGCGAAGTTCGGTGGGATGAAGTCTCACGACCGTCACGCGTCTTGATGACGCAGATACTTCGGTTGCAATCTATGGGATCATGGGCGCGCATGTCCGTGAAACGCTATTTGGCCTATGCAAATTTTTCGACGTCATCTCTCGGAAGTCGATTGGCGTGAGGCAACTCAGAAGGCTACAGGAAGAGATCGTGGTGATACTATGCGAGCTTGAGATGTACTTCCGCCCGCATTCTTGACGTTATGGTGCATCTGCTGGTCCATATAGTGGAGGATATCATCAACTCGGGCGGCGTTCTGCGGCATGATGCCGTTCAAAAGGATGAATGGTGTCATAAGGATCGTTCGCAACATGTCACGTCGAGAGGAAGTATAGCGGGGCTTTTCGACCGAAGAGTGCATCTCCTCTCGCACAAATTATCTAGGCATCGAGAACCCGTTGGTCTGCCCGTCAGCGAGCACCTCGGCGGGCTCGCTGGATGGGGTCACCGTGAGGGTCGCCCTTGAAATGCATGTCGACTTAGAGGGTCGACTCGCCGACTTTGAAAGAGCAAACCTAGTCGCGCTACAACACATAGGCGTGGTCGATCCTTGGGTGGTAGAGCACAAAACCTTTATTAAGAAGACGTCAATGACCGAGGCCAGCAGAGGACGGACGGAGATATAATCAAAGAGCACAACTTCGCGTTGGTTCAGCGAAGCTTACATTGTACCCTTTACATGAGGATTCTTCCGCGGAAGAGCAACTCATATTCGCCTTGTCACAGGGCGCCGAGCACAACCTAATGACCTATGAGGCGTGCGATATCAACGGCTACACATTCTACACCGAGGCCAAGGACATGAAGAGCGATGGTTATTAGAACTCCGGGGTAACGATGGAATCCTACACCGTGGCGACAGGACAGATACTACGGAAGGATCGAGGAGATCCGGGAGCTGAGCTACGTTGGAGAGAAGGTCCCTATGTTCCGTGTCGATGATGGGCGGCGTCCTAAAAGAAGCCCGGTATTTCACCACCATGGTTATACCCGCCAAATCCAAGACATGGTATAAACGTCACCATGAAAAAATGAGCCATGGGTATTGGCTTCCCAAGTGGACCAATGCTTCTTCATTACCGACCGTCAAAGCCCGGTCGTGTTGTCGTGAGGAGAGGCAAAAGGAAGATCATCGGAATGGATGGAGTAGCCAATGAGCAAGACTTGACAAGCACGGTGACCCGAGGATCGAACATGACGACGATGATGAAGTAGCAACATACACCACAAGAAGAAGCAGGACCACCCTACCTAAGGGCGTCCGTTCCACGTAAGAACTCCATTTGCGAAAAAGAAGGGCAAGAAGATTGTGAGCAGATAGCTAGCTAAGATTGATTGTATTTAAATCGTAGCCTTCATTTCTCGATTGTATTTCATGGGCACTTTTTGAACTATCATGAATATTTTTAAATTTCATGGACACTCGATCTCGATCCCCCTCCATCTCGATCGCTATACCACCTCGCCAGATCTGGTCCACCGGCCGCCGCCGCAGACCCCCCGCACCCTCGATTCCCCTACTCAACCGCCGCCGCCGACCCCCCGCACCCCTCCCCTATTCAATCGCCTTGCCCGCCCCTTTTAGCGCACCCTCCCGCTCCACCGGCATTACTGTTTGATGATATTTTTTAAAAAATTATTACTGTCTTATAAAAAAAATTACTGTTATGATTTAAACAAGTTTGAACATATTTAAACACAAATAAGTATCAAACAACATTTTAAATGCATAAAAAAAATTGTGGAGCACAGGAATCGAACCCAAGCACCTCTGGTGTGAGAACTGGCTGTTGACGGTCGAGCTAGTAGACGGAACTTGGTGTGGATCAGGTCAGGTGGGAGATAACCTGTTGGCTCGAGCAGAAATCAAAAAAAAAATACTAATGGCGCACCAGGGTGAGGTGTGCCATTAGAATGGATGTACTTATGGCGCACCGAGGGGTGGTGCGCCATTAGTATTGTGCCGCCCCCATCCATACTTCCTCCCCGGCGGCCCAAACCTATCCCCTCTCTCTCCCTCGCCCTCGCCCTCGATCCCCTTCCCTTGTCCTCTCCCGACGCCGCTGCCCCGCCGCCTCGACGCCGCCCCGACGCCGCGACGCTTCCCCGTCGTCCTCGTCTCCTTGCGACGCCCGGCGCCGCGACGCCGTCCTCTCCTCTCCCGATGCCGCCGCCCCGCCGCCCCGTCGTCCTCGTCTCCTCGGCGCCGCTCTCCCCGTCGCCCCACCTCGATGCCGCCTCGATGCCCCGACGCCGCCTCGACGCCTCGACGCGGCCTCGCCGTCGATCCGCATCACCTCGTCCTCCCCGGCCTCGTACGAGCTCACCACCGACCTCCTCTCGGTGAGCAGCGCCAATCCCTCGCCTTTCCCCATAGTTTCCGTCGACGTAGGCCACCGCCCGACCTTCCGTGCCCGGAGTTGCGCTACTCGCACTCCCAGCGCGCTCACGGCCGTCACACGCGACCAATGCGCCCAGCCGCGCCCGCCGCCGCTCCTTGCCTCGCCCGACCGCACTCCCGGGTGCCCCACGCCTCAGGCGCGCATCCGCCACGCCCGCGTTGGCGTCGCTCACCTTAGCGCGTCAAGGTGCTCCCCCAACCGCCCGCGACCCTCTGCTCGCCTACGCCCGTTCTTGCCGCCTTTGCTATCGCTTGCATGTGTGCTTTGCTTCTGCCATTGCCGTTCTTATTTTGCTCGTTCCTCCTTCTTCTGCTCCCGTGCGCTATCGCTGTCGCCCGCTGCTGTACTCTTGCTCTGCTTGCCTCGCCGGTGCTGCTGCTTTGTTGCAACCCCTGCTAGGTGCCGCCTCTGCTGCTGATGCGTACGGCCGCTAGTATCGCTGCTCTACTGCTGTTGTAGCTGCTGGCTGTGGTAGAGAGAAGTTCCTTCATTTTTTTCTAAGTGCACTGCAGTACTTGTTCCTTTGTGCACCATAAGTAAAACTAGCTAATTTTATGAAAATGTATCATGTCACTGTCCATGACTACTTTTGTTGTGTTAATAGAAAGTATAATTTAGAGGTATATTATCTTTGGGGGTAAACAACTTTGAAAGTATCGTTCCATCTTTGTTTTCTTGACGCTTGCATTTCTGTTGCACTAATGCAAGTTCTCTTGTTTGTCAGATAAGTAAGAAAAGAAATTAGTTTAAGACAGAGCAAAACTACACAACTTCAAAAGGTATGGACACATATCTTAAGTCTCGTTGTTTCCTTCAGAAATTATTACATAGACCATAGAAACCATTATATCCCTGTTTATATCCAATTACAGAAGGAATCATTAATTGTCAAATTAAACTGATCACACAATAAATATATTGACTACCGGGGGTACCTTGATGACAACAAATACTCTGCTTCATAGCTATACTGCTGGCTTGTTTCCTCCATGTTGGTACCCTCAATCATTGGATACTTCGGCACATCCATGTCATGCATTACAAAACTATCATGCGAGCCCCCAAGGTTCTCCAGTGTCATCTCCACTTGCCTCATGGTTGGCCGGTGGTCTACTTCAATCCTCACACATGCCACTGCCAACACAGCTACTTCTTGAACCTCCTTGCCCCCTTCTTTCATGACCTGAGGATCTAGCACGCGAGCCAGCTTGCCCACTGCTAGCGAAGCGGTGAAATATCTGACAAGGGTTTCCTCTTTTTAAGTCACTGTCCGTGACTCTCTCTTTTTAAGTCCACAAACCAGTGCATGCAGTTAGCAAAAACAGAGGACTAAAGTGCTATGTTTTGGCAAACCAGTGCATGCATGCCTTTTTTCTTCTTCAGTTTTTTTTCATCGGCGAATCTTGCCGGGCAACTCGGCAAAGACTAGCTAACAGTGTTCCTTTACAAGCATAGTAGAGCATAGTATGGATTCTAATGTTCAACTCGACTAAGCAGGTTACGCAAACGGTCTTTTCTGCACTTGATGAAGAAGTAGGTGTCGCTATATCCTGCACTTGAGGTGAGTTGTGTTCTCGAGTTTACATTGCAATGGGCACTCTTCTTGTAAACACAAATTCAGATTTATATACTATATGCTTGCATGACTGTTTTTATTAGGCGAGAGACGGTCACAGTAGTTGATGTATCTTGGGTTGATTATAAAGTTGCTTGGGTTTAATATTACCCAGCATGATGATGTATCAATGTAGCGTTAGCATATGATCCAAGTGCTAGTACTTGCTAGTAAATAGCTGAAATGTTAATAGCACGAAGAGCACCACAAGTTAAACACCACAATCTGTTAGTATTTATGCGCATTTTCTCACATTCTTCTTGTATCGATCCAAGATTGCTTGTAGTGGTTTGTCCAAAATGTTGAATGATCTTGCTTGGAGATGCATATATTGTTTCACCTCTTCACATGCCAATGTATTTTCCATGTTGTGATGGAGGCCTTTTTGCCTTGTCCACCGAGAGAGGTTCTTGAGTTTGCTGGAATGTCGATTAACTTCCGTTCCAAAGAAATTGGTACTCCATATCCTATTTTCAGCAAAGGTCATGCTGAAATTTTCCGTGAATTTTAGCATGACTTTGCTAAAATAGGACATATAAGGTACTTGTGACTAATGATGAAAGCTTAGGCTTTTAGGGTGCCTCGGCGTCGAAAAACCCTCAATGATAAAAGCTTAGCTTTTAGGATGCCTCGGTGTCGACAAACCCTAAATGATGAGACCATGATCTTGTTCCTTGACAATAACCAACTTTTTGACCAAACTTTGTTCCTATTTAGAGAGAAACATGGCCAACAACGATGAGGCCGGGGGTTCGGGCGGCAAGGCATTCTGGGAGCTGTCCCAGGAGATGGAGGAACAACCTCACTTGTATGAGGACGGCGCCTTCCCCACCGATCCTGAGACCACTAATGGTACCACCAAGGATGACCCCACTGATGCCACCACTGATGGTGCCGCCGAGGATGCCACCACTGATGGTGCCGCCGAGGATGCCACCACTGATGATGGCGGCGCACGCACAGATGGCAGCCAACCGAAGAGGCAACGGAAGGACCGGCGCCCGATCGTGCTCCTCACCCTCAAGGAGGAAGTTACTGAAGTGGACTCCGACGGGAATCCAACGGCGCCCAAACGAATAGTCAAGGGGTACTCGCTTCAGCTCGGGTGCATTCTCCGGAGCACCGTCTCGATCAACACCGAGAACCTGAGGCATCCTGACCGAGGGAATTTGCGCAACCTCCTCTTCACGAAGCTGCACGAACGATACAAGTTCCCCGCTGAATTTGCAAACACAAGCCTCAAAGGGAATAAAGTGAACAATGCTGCCCTCACGAAGATGAGCAAGGCCACATCTACTTGGAAAAGCAATGTGAAGAGAATGATCGAGAAAGATGAGAGTTATGAGAAGATCAAGGAGAAAAATCCTTCAATCATCAAGATGACTACAACGACTTCAAGATCAATTGCTCGAGCACCGCAAACTCCCAATCAAGTCGATGGGGAAAGAAATGCGGGAGCTGAACATAGGGGAACACACACTCGGTCCCGGCGGTTCAGAGTGGCGGAGCCTATATGGGACAAGGAGGAGGCGGACCATGCCGAGCAAGGCCTACCACCCTCTTCGATAAATCTTGTGACAAGCGGACCAGGGAACTTTGTCGGGGCCGGTACAAGAAGGACCCGAAACAAAGGAGCTTACCACGGATCCGAAGACCGGGAAGCTTGAGCTTGTTCTAGTAAGGAATACACCCTCGCGTAATTAGCTCCATATGGTTGCATTCTAATTAATGAAGCCAATTTCTAAATGGTTCACATTCCTTCCGCAGCGCATCGAAAGCGATGGCAGCGGGGTCGACTAAGAGCAACCCTTGGGACACCACTCTAAAT
The DNA here is from genome assembly GCA_021437245.1 of Aegilops speltoides. NCBI lineage: Eukaryota > Viridiplantae > Streptophyta > Magnoliopsida > Poales > Poaceae > Aegilops > Aegilops speltoides. The sequence goes on from CM038143.1 coordinate 66,551,527, forward strand.
AGGGTGTTGAATGTAATGAAGAACAAGGATAAGCTCGATGGCCGACGTCGGTGGTCGTGGTGGCGGCAAAGGCTTGTTGACAAAATGGTCGTCATACTATAACAATGGTGGGCGAAAGGAGAAAAAGACCAGCTCGGAAAGCGGTAGCGAGGTTCAAGAACTCAAGGCACATGTGGCGCGGATTTCGGAGATTGTCCAAGAGCAAGTGCAACAACAACTCGGAGTGACGATCACCTCCATTGTGCCTACCTTGATCGAGGGGTTAAGTGCGTGGATTGCGGGCGGCCAACAGGGGCCGCCCCCGATTCCTAGCTTCACGGCCAGCAACTCACAGAATGCGATGGCGGGGCCATTGGTGCCTCCGGCGGAGGCGGCATTGGTGTCTCCGACGCCGGCACGGGAGCTTAATGCACCCGGGTGTACGCCGGCCGGCACCTCTGCAGCAAGCGGCCCCTCCGTCAACTGCACGCCCGCCGTTGGCGGTGCCTCGACATTAGCCGAGCTCGACGCCATCATCACGGTAACTAATTAAGCCTCTCTCGGCCGAGGACTTCATCTCCTTGCCTTTGACTGGGCATCCCTGATGCCCTACATGTTTTCGCAGGGCGCCGCCGACGTTCCGTGCACTCTCCTGCACTTCGTGAACAATGAGTTGGTCGATGTCGCCAAGGGCAAAATCGTTCAACCGGCAACCCTTGTTCCACGGTACCCGATGCCACCCAACTTGTTTAGGGTTCAAGCGGTTGGTGCTGCCGAAGGCGACGAGTTGTTACCTCGATTCGACCCGGGCGGGGCGGCGATGATGATGTGATGACCCTCAACGCTGCTGAGCTGGCCCTTGCTTTGGCGAAGAGCTAGATTCGTTTGGGGCGGGGACACCACCCCAAAGACAACACCGCCACGATCGTCGGCGCGCCAAGTCGGCCCCATGGCAAGACCGCCGCCAGCGGTGCGGACATCACTATGCCATCGATCCAAACATGCATATGGCACAGGATCGTAACGACGACGACGACGATACATTTGGCAGCGTCGATCGATGATTTTGCCGATCATGGGTGCGATGGCGACTTCATGGGGCCTCCTTCTCAAGAACCCAACCCAACAAAAGACGTGCGCGATCTAGCTGGTACCGCGGAGAAGCCAAGTTGCAACAGGCGTCATCTGGCGTTCAGCTCTCAGGAGACGCCTCCAGCTGCCGACTTCACCGAGCCTCAGATAGGCGAGGTGCGAAATATTATCAGCCCCAACACACTCAAGAAGGCGGTCTATGAGCAGAACTCGGTCCCATTACAGGAGAAGAAGAAGGCACGCAAAAGAAAGACTAAGAAGGGGCCGGCACCGAGTACGATCCGTGCTCAGGATGGGCCACCTTCACCTAAGGATATCTCGAGGAGGGTGCATGTGGCGGGTAGGGCGATGCTACCGACAAATATGCTCAATACTGCAACCGGTGCTATGCGGAGTCTGCATGACAGTGTTCTTTCTTTGGAGAAGCGGCGTCTCAGAGAGAAGGATGTGGCATACCCGGTTTTCGCGGCCAAGGTGCTAGAGGGCAAGGGCTTTGTGGATAACTCCATCGGGCGTACGATCGTCCTGCGGTTTGATGACATCCACGCTATGTTGAACCTTCATCCGCTGCACTACACCTTCGTTCGTCTATTTTTGCTGAGTATGGAGATGCGAATCATTCGCGACAAGACCCTGGACATCGTGATAGTCGACCCCTTCTACATGCGTGCCAAGATCTTGGGCAGCGCTGGGGACCGGCAAGTCGCGAGTTCTTACCTCGAAGGCGTCATTCTGGCAAACCAAGATAAGGATAACTTCCTCGTTACTTTCCCGAGTAAGTCCTCCCCTCAAACGGCCCGTAACATATGAATTCTTAGATTTCGATCGTTTTTCTTTTAACATTCTGCAGTGACACACATTGCACGCTCATCCTCCTAAGCCCCAAATATTCCATGGCCACGTATTTCGACCCGGACCATCAGTCGAACGTAGACTACACAAATGTCAAGAAGGTTCTTGATGATGTTCTCCCGCTCGCCAAATCTGGAGGCACCTTCACCAAGCCTATTAAGTAGCACGGCAAGCACGTGTTCTCCCACAATCGATGTTACTGCTGCGTCAGCGATGCTTTGGCGGTCGAAGGGTGCCTACTCGGCATCCATCACATGCGAGGCGATCGTGCGGGACCATCATCAACTTCGCTACCGAGTAAACTCAAAGATTGGGCAAAGAGCGTGTTGGCAATCCAGGACGCGGACCTCCGACAAGAATTCTTTCGCATCCAGTCGGAGTTTGCGGAAATCATCCATCAAGATGTCCTTCGTACCTCGGGGCAGTTCTACCTCAGCAATCAACCGTCCAACAGTGACATCGACACAATGCTACAAATGCAGTGACAACGACCATTATTTCATGACTCCCACGATGAGCGGCGGCTTCATCCACGCTCCGGTCCCTTGAGTCAAGTCGAAAGCGGTGATCTTGTGTCTAGTTCTCGAAACATTGATTGGCTCATGTTGTAATTAAACTTTAATGAACTTGTAGTATTTCTCTTTGGTTTGAGAGTCGTTCAACTTAGATGTAATCGATGCTATTAATGTCTTGCTTTTCTCTTCCGATCGTTACATTGCATACTTATATATTGCTTATGTATTGTCTGTGAATTGGTACTAACGTTTCGTTTGGCTAGTGCGTAGCGATGCCGTCGTATGTCATGTACTCCCTCCATTCCTTTATCTAAGGTGTATTATTTTAAGCACGTTGACCAAGGCACATAATTATGCACTCATTAGGACAAAATTGCCCTTCTCTAATTTGTTGATTAGCGGCAAGTAAATCATTTAGGCTAGGAAGGAAAGAGATACACACAATCGGAAGAGATATAGTTTCCTTTTCTTTCTGTACAATGAGTGATACATGCAATCAGGGGAGAGATACTTTCCTGTTTCTGGAGGGCCAAGATCGGAATTACGAGGAATTATAACAAATGCACCTTACATTGTGGAATTTTATCAAAAAACAAATACACCTTATATAAAGGAACGGAGGGAGTACAAGGGTAAGGTTCCCGGAGTCTACGACGACTGGGAGGAGTGTCGGAGACAGGTTCACCGATTCAGCGGTAACAGTTACAAAGGGTACACCACTAGGGCCGAGGCCGAATCTAGATACGCCCGCTATCTAGCGGGAGAGGGAGGAGCGGTGGAGGAACCGGATGAAGACGAGTTTCATCGTGATGATGCTCATCGTGATGACCGCAGCTCTCTTCTATGTGATGGTAGTTTAGATGATCGATATCGACTTGTAATGTGAAGACAAACTCGCTACTCGCGATCTTGAGACTTGTAATATAATGTTCTATCTTTGTTCGGTCTTTTCAATTCAGAGACTAATATGATGAATTGTATTCGGAGACTAATATGATGAATTGTATTCAAAGACTAATCTTCTATTGTATTCGATGAATCTGTTGTTGATGTGTGTTGTCTATATTTTGTCCAATTATACATTTTGTAACCTGTGCAAAAAACAGAAAATAAAAAAATAAAAAAAACCCTAATATTCATACTAATGGCGCATCACATCACGATCGCCATTAGTATCCAAAAAATATACTAATGGCGCATCATTAAGCGATGCGCCATTAGTATGCCGAAGTTACTAATGGCGCATCCTGCTGTTGTGCGCCATTAGTATGCCAAAGCACCTGGGTATACATGGCCCCCTGGGAGGCATACTAATGGCGCACTGTTGTATATACTAATGGCGCACCAGTGGTGCGCCATTAGTAAAATATACTAATGGCGTGGCACTAATGGCGCACCACTAATGTGAAGGAAATATGCCCTAGAGGCAATAATAAAGTTATTATTTATTTCCTTATTTCATGATAAATGTTTATCATTCATGCTAGAATTGTATTAACCGGAAACATGATACATGTGTGAATGCATAGACAAACAACATGTCACTAGTATGCCTCTACTAGACTAGCTTGTTAATCAAAGATGGTTATGTTTCCTAACCATGAACAAGGAGTTGTTATTTGATTAACAAGGTCACATCATTAGTAGAATGATCTGATTGACATGACCCATTCCATTAGCTTAGCACACGATCGTTTAGTATGTTGCTACCGCTTTTATCCATGACTTATACATGTTCCTATAACTATGAGATTATGCAACTCCGTTTACGGAGGAACACTTTGGGTGCTACCAAACGTCACAACGAATCGGGTGATTATAAAGGAGTACTACAGTGTCTCCAAAGGCAAATGTTGGGTTGGCGTATTTGAGATTAGGTTTTGTCACTCCGATTGTGGGAGAGGTATCTCTGGGCCCTCTCGGTAATGCACATCACTTGAAGCCTTGCAAGCACTACAACTAAATGAGTTAGTTGTGAGATGATGTATTACGGAGCGAGTAAAGAGACTTGCGATAACGAGATTGAACTAGGTATTGGATACCGACGATCGAATCTCGGGCAAGTAACATACCGATGACAAGGGAACAACGTATGTTGTTATCTTGGTCGACCGACAAAGATCTTCGTAGAATATGTAGGAACCAATATGGGCATCCAGGTCCCGCTGTTGGTTATTGACCGTGAATGGTTCTAGGTCATGTCTACATTGTTCTCGAACCGTAGGGTCCGCCGCACGCTTAAGGTTTCGATGGCGGTTATTGTGAGTTTATGTATTTTGATGTACGAAGGAGTTCGAGTCCGGATGTGATCACGGACATGACGAGGAGTCTCGGAATGGTCGAGACATAAAGATTGATATATTGGAAGCCTATGTTTGGAGTTGGAATGGTTCCGGCGAAAATGGGAATTCTAGAGTACCGGAGGTTACCGGAACCCCGGGAGGTAAATGGGCCTCGATGGGCCTTAGTGGAAAGGAGGAGGGCAGTCAAGGCTGGCGCGCCTCCCCCTTCCCTAGTCCTACTAGGACTAGGAGAAGGGGCCGCCCCCTCTCTCTTTTTCCCCCCGAATCCTAGTTGGACTAGGATTGGGGAATCCTACTCGGAGGAGTAGGACTCCTGGCCAGCGCCCTCCTTTGGCCGGCCCCTCCCCCTGCTCCTTTATATCTGAGGGCAGGGGGCACCTTGAACACACAAGTTGATCGTGAGATCGTTCCTTAGCCGTGTCTGGTGCCCCCTCCACCATATTCCACCTCGGTTATACTGTCGCAAGCTTAGGCGAAGCCTGCCGATGAAACATCAAGATCGTCCACGCCGTCGTCTTGTGGAACTCTCCTCGACACTCGGCTGGATCGGTCTGAGGGACGTCATCGAGCTGTCGTGTGTCAAGAACTCGGGCGTCGGAGTGCTTGGCGCGGGATCGGTCGGATCGCGAGGAGAACGTCGACTACTTCCTCTACGTTGTGATCGCTTCGCCGGGTCTACAAGGGTGCGTAGACAACACTCTCCCTCTCGTTGCTATGCATCACCATGATCTTGCGTGTGCGTAGGAAAATTTTTGAAATTACTACGTTCCCCAACAGTGGCATCCGAGCCTAGGTTTTATGCGTTGATGTTATATGCACGAGTAGAACACAAGTGAGTTGTGGGCGATACAAGTCATACTACCTACCAGCATGTCATACTTTGGTTCAGCGGTATTGTGAGATGAAGCGGCCCGGACCGACATTACGCGTACGCTTACGCGAAACTGGTTTCACCGCTGCGAGCACTTTCGTTGCTTAAAGGTGGTGGTGGGTGCTGTCTCTCTCACTTTAGTTGAACCGAGTGTGGCTCGCCGGTCCTTGAGAAGGTTAAAACGAGTCTATTTGACGAATATCGTTGTGGTTTTGATGCGTAGGTAAGAACGGTTCTTGCTTAAGCCCGTAGCAGCCACGTAAAATTTGCAACAACAAAGTAGAGGGCGTCTAACTTGTTTTTGCAGGGCATGTTGTGATGTGATATGGTCAAGGCGTGATGATATATTTTATTGTATGAGATGATCATGTTTTGTAACCGAAGTTATCGGCAATCGGCTGGAGCCATATGGTTGTCGCTTTATTGTATGCAATGCAATCGCTACTGTAATGCTTTACTTTATCACTAAACGGTAGCGATAGTCGTAGAAGCATAAGTTTGGCGAGACGACAACGATGCTACGATGGAGATCAAGGTGTCGCGCCGGTGACGATGGTGATCATGGTGGTGCTGCGGAGATGAAGATCACGAAGCACAAGATGATGATGACCATATCATATCACTTATATTGATGTTTATCCTTTATGCATCTTATCTTGCTTTGATTGACGGTAGCATTATAAGATGATCTCTCACTAAATTATCAAGAAGTGTTCTCCCGGTATGCACCGTTGCCAAAGTTAAATCGTGCCCGGACACCACGTGATGATCGGGTGTGATAAGCTCTCGTCCATCTACAACGGGTGCAAGCCAGTTTTGCACCGCAGAATACTCGGGTTATACTTGGCGAGCCTAGCATATGCGAGATATGGCCTCGGAACACGGAGACCGAAAGGTCGGCGTGAATCATATAGTAGATATGATCAACATAAGATGTTCACCATTGAAAACTACTCCATCTCACGTGATGATCGGTTATGGTTTAGTTGATTTGGATCACGTGATCACTTAGATGACTAGAGATGTCTATCTAAGTGGGAGTTCTTAAGTAATATGATTAATTGAACTTAAATTTATCATGAACTTAGTCCCGGTAGTATTTTGCAAATTATGTTGTAAGATCAATAGCTTGCGTTGTTGCTTTCATCGTTTATTTTGATATGTTCCTAGAAAATTGTGTTGAAAAATGTTAGTAGCAATGATGCGGATTTGATCCGTGATCGAGGTTTATCCTCATTGCTGCACGTGAAGAATTATGTCCTTAATGCACGCTAGGTAGCGGACCTATTGCGAGAAGCGGATGCGAGGCGTTATGAGCGTTTGGCTAGCTCGATATGATGACTACTTGATAGTTTTGTGCACCATGCTTTATGGCTTAGAATCGGGACTTCAAAGATGTTTTGAACATCATGGACCATATGAGATGTTCGAGAATTGAAGTTAATATTTCAAGCAAATACCGAGTTGAGAGATATGAAATCTCCAACAAGTTCTATAGCTAAAAGATGGAGGAGAATCGCTCAACTAGTGAGCATGTGCTCAGATTGCAGGTACTTCAATCGCTTGAATCAAGTGGGAGTTAATCTTCCAGATAAGATAGTGATTGACGAATTCTCTAGTCACCATCACCAAGTTAGTAGAACTTCGTGATGAACTATAGTATGCAAGGGATGACGAAAATGATTCGAGCTCTTCGTGATGTTGAAATCGACGAAGGTAGAAATCAAGAAAGAGCATCAAGTGTTGATGGTTGACAAGATCACTAGTTTCAAGAAATGGGCAAAGGGAAAGAAGGGAACTTCAAGTAGATTGACAAGCAAGTTGTCACTCCCACGAAGAAGCCCAAAGCTGAACCAAAGCACTGGCGAGTGCTTACTTGCAAAGGAAATGGTCCTTTGAAGCGGAACTGCCCTAAATATTTGGTGGATAAGAAGGATGGCAAAGTGAAAAGGGTATATTTGATATACATGTGTTTGATGTGTACTTTACTAGTGTTTATAGCAACCCCTCGGTATTTGGTACTGGTTCAGTTGCTAAGAGTAGTAACTTCGAAGCAGGAGTTGCGTAATAAGCGAAGCTAGTTAAGGTGAAGTGACGATGTGTGTTGAAAGTAGTTTCAAGATTGATATGATCATCATCGCACACTCCCTATACTTTCGGGATTAGTGTTGAACCTAAATAAATGTTATTTGGTGTTTGCGTTGAGCATGAATATGATTTGATCATGTTTATTGCAATACTGATTATTCATTTAAGTAAGAGAATAAAGCTGTTATTCATTTTACATGAATAAAACCTTATATGGTTACACACCCAATGAAAATGGTTCATTGGATCTCGATCGTAGTGATACACATATTCATAATATTGAAACCAAAAGATGCAAAGTTAATAATGATAGTGCAACTTATTTGTGGCACTTGCCGTTTAAGTCATATTGGTGTAAAGCGCATGAAGAAACTCCATCTTGATGGGATTTTGGAATCACTTGATTATGAATCACTTGATGCTTGCGAACCGTGCCTTTTGGGCAAGATGACTAAAACTCCGTTCTCCGGAACAGTGGAGCGAGCAACTGACTTATTGGAAATAATACATACCGATGTATGCGATCCAATGAGTGTTAAGGCTCGCGGTGCGTATCATTATTTTCTGACCTTCACAGATGATTTGAGCAGATATGGGTATATCTACTTGATGAAACATAAGTCTGAAATAGTTGAAAGGTTCAAAGAATTTCAGAGTGAAGTGGAAAATCATCGTGACAAGAAAATAAGATTTCTACGATCGATCGCGGAGACAAATATTTGAGTTCTGAGTTTGGTCTTCAATTAAAACAATGTGGAATAGTTTCACAAATTCATGCCACCGAACACCACATCATAATGGTGTGTCGAGCGTCATAACCGTACTTTATTGGATATAGTACAATCTATGATGTTTCTTACCGATTTACCAATATCGTTTTGGGATCATGCATTAGAGACAGCTGCATTCACGTTAAATAGGGCACCATCTAAATCCGTTGAGACGACACTAAATGAACTGTGGTTTAGCAAGAAACCAAAATTGTCGTTTCTTAAAATTTGGGGCTGCGATGCTTATGTGAAAAAGTTTCATCCTGATAAGCTCAAACCCAAATCGGAGAAGTGCGTCTTCATAGAATACCCAAAGGAAATTGTTGGGTACACCTTCTATCACAGATCCGAAGGCAAAACATTTGTTGCTAATAAATGGATCCTTTCTAGAAAGGAGTTTCTCTCGAAAGAAGTGAGTGGGAGGAAAGTGGAACTTGATGAGGTAATAGTACCTTCTCCCTTACTTGAAAGTAGTTCATCGCGAGAAACCAGTTTACGAGACACCTCATAAGTAGTGAGGAAGTTGATGATGTTGATCATGAAACTTGAGATCAAGTTACTCTGAGAACCTCGTAGATCAAACCAGTAAGATCCGCACTGAGTGATACGGTAATCCTGTTACGGAAGTCATGCTACTAGATCATGATGAACCTACGAACTATGAAGAAGCGATGGTGAGCCCAGATTCCATAAAATGGCTTGAGGCCATGAAATCGAGATGGGATCCATGTATGAAAACAAAGTATGGACTTTGGTTGACTTGCCCGAGGTAGGCAAGCAATAGAAAACAAGTGGATCTTCAAGAAGAAGACCGGCGGCGGTAATGTTACTGTCTATAAAGCTCGACTTGTCGCAAAAGGTTTCGACAAGTTCAAGGGATTGACTACGATGAGACCTTCTCACCAGTAGCGATGCTTAAGTCCGTCCAAATCATGTTAGCTATTGCGCATTTTATGATTATGAAATTTGGCAAATGGATGTAAAGCGCATTCTGAATGGATTTACGGAAGAAGAGTTGTATATGATACAACCGAAGGTTTTATCGATCCAAAGGGAGCTAACAAAGTATGCAAGCTCCAATGATCCATCTATGGACTGGTGCAAGCATCTCGGAGTTGGAATAAGCGCTTTGATAGTGTGATCAAAGCATTTGGGTTTATCTGGACTTTTGGAGAAGCTTTGTATTTACAAGAAAGTGAGTGGGAGCTCTGTAGCATTTACGATATTATATGTGGATGACATATTGTGATCGGAAATGATATAGAATTCTGGATAGCATAAAGGGATACTTGAATAAGAGTTTTTCAATGAAAGACCTCGGTGAAGCTGCTTACATATTGGGCATTAAGATCTATAGAGATAGATCAAGGCGCTTAATTGGACTTTCACAAAGCACATACCTTGACAAAAGTTTTGAAGAAGTTCAAAATGGATCAAGCAAAGAAAGAGTTCTTGCATGTGTTACAAGGTGTGAAATTGAGTAAGACTCAAAACCCGACCACAATGAGAAGATAGAAAGAGAATGAAAGTCATTCACTATGCCTTGGCCATAGTTTCTATAAAGTATGCCATCTTGTGTGCCGATCTATTGTTTACCCTGCACCGAGTTTGGCAAGGAGTACAATAGTGATCTAGGAGTAGATCCTTTGGACAGCGGTCAAAATTATCCTTAGTAGAATAAGGATATGTTTCTCGATTATGGAAGTGACAAAAGGTTAGTAAGTAAAGGGTTACGTCGATGCAAGTTTTGACACCGATCCGGATGACTCTAAGTCTCGATCTAGATACATATTGAAAGTGGGAGCAATTAGCTAGAGTAGCTTCGTGCGAGCATTGTAGACATAGAAAAATTGCAAAATACATAACGGATCTGAATGTGAAAGACCCGTTGACTAAGACTCTCTCACAAGCAAAACATGATCACACCTTAGTACTCTTTGAGTGTTAATCACATAGCGATGTGAACTAGATTACTTGAATCTAGTAAACCCTTTGGGTATTGGTCACATGGCGATGTGAACTATGAGTGTTAATCACATGATGATGTGAACTATCGATGTTAATCACATGGTGATGTGATCTAGATTATTGACTCTAGTGCAAGTGGGAGATGAAGGAAATATGCCCTAGAGGCAATAATAAAGTTATTATTTATTTCCTTATTTCATGATAAATGTTTATCATTCATGCTAGAATTGTATTAACCGGAAACATGATACATGTGTGAATGCATAGACAAACAACATGTCACTAGTATGCCTCTACTAGACTAGCTTGTTAATCAAAGATGGTTATGTTTCCTAACCATGAACAAGGAGTTGTTATTTGATTAACAAGGTCACATCATTAGTAGAATGATCTGATTGACATGACCCATTCCATTAGCTTAGCACACGATCGTTTAGTATGTTGCTCTGCTTTTATCCATGACTTATACATGTTCCTATAACTATGAGATTATGCAACTCCGTTTACGGAGGAACACTTTGGTGCTACCAAACGTCACAACGAATGGGTGATTATAAAGGAGTACTACAGGTGTCTCCAAAGGCAAATGTTGGGTTGGCGTATTTGAGATTAGGTTTTGTCACTCCGATTGTCGGAGAGGTATCTCTGGGCCCTCTCGGTAATGCACATCATCAAGCCTTGCAAGCACTACAACTAAATGAGTTAGTTGTGAGATGATGTATTACGGAACGAGTAAAGAGACTTGCGATAACGAGATTGAACTAGGTATTGGATACCGACGATCGAATCTCGGGCAAGTAACATACCGATGACAAGGGGAACAACGTATGTTGTTATGCGGTCGACCGACAAAGATCTTCGTAGAATATGTAGGAACCAATATGGGCATCCAGGTCCGCTGTTGGTTATTGACCGTGAATGGTTCTAGGTCATGTCTACATTGTTCTCGAACCGTAGGGTCCGCACGCTTAAGGTTTCGATGGCGGTTATTGTGAGTTTATGTATTTTGATGTACGAAGGAGTTGAGTCCCGGATGTGATCACGGACATGACGAGGAGTCTCGGAATGGTCGAGACATAAAGATTGATATATTGGAAGCCTATGTTTGGAGTTCGAATGGTTCGGTAAAATGGGAATTCTGAGTACCGGAGGTTACTGGAACCCCCCGGGAGGTAAATGGGCCTCGATGGGCCTTAGTGGAAAGGAGGAGGGGCAGTCCAAGGCTGGCCGCGCGCCTCCCCCTTCCCTAGTCCTACTAGGACTAGGAGAAGGGGCCGCCCTCTCTCTCTTTTCCCCTCAGGAATCCTAGTTGGACTAGGATTGGGGAATCCTACTCCCAGAGGGAGTAGGACTCCCTGGCGCGCCTCCTTTGGCCGCCGGCCCCCTCCCCCCTGGCTCCTTTATATACGGGGGCAGGGGGGCACCTTGGAACACACAAGTTGATCGTGAGATCGTTCCTTAGCCGTGTGCGGTGCCCCTCCACCATATTCCACCTCGGTTATACTGTCATGAAGCTTAGGCGAAGCCCTGCGCCGGTGAAACATCAAGATCGTCACCACGCCGTCGTCTTGTGGAACTCTCCCTCGACACTCGGCTGGATCGAGTCGAGGGACGTCATCGAGCTGTACGTGTGTCAAGAACTCGGGCGTCGAGTATGCGGCGCCGGGATCGGTCGGATCGCGAGGAGAACGTCGACTACTTCCTCTACGTTGTGATCGCTTCCGCTTCGGGTCTACAAGGGTACGTAGACAACACTCTCCCCTCTCGTTGCTATGCATCACCATGATCTTGCGTGTACGTAGGAAAAATTTTTGAAATTACTACGTTCCCCAACATAATGCGCCATTAATGGCCAAATTAGGTGTGCCATTAGTAGGCCTTTTCCTAGTAGTGTTCGGCTGGGCGAGCACCTCAGTAGAGAAAGCCGAAAACTGACTGTCATGATATAGCGAGAGACTGGTCAACCACTCGATCGACTATCGGAATGTTTAGAATTCCTCCGCCTTGACGAAGGACCGTTTCGGTCGAGCACATCGGCGCCCAATTCGAGAGCGCGGTGCCCCTAGGGGCTATATCGTAGCCCCACCTTCGAACTCCTATGGCTAAGTGAAAGTGATAAAGCATTATAGTCCGGTTGCCTCGTTTGCTCCGCCATCACCTCCTTCACAGCACCAATACGTTGGATTAAGTGTGAAAATGCGCTATTTCGCAAACACCCCCGCACCATGTGCGTGGGGGCTGAAGCCGAAGATTGCCATCTTTCAGGTTATACACAAGTATACATTAAACGGCCGCACAGGAGATATTTCAATACTTGAACGCACAAGTACAAAAAGCGCTTACATTATAAACACCATTTTTACAAATCATAAAGTTCATTTGAACACGACATTTTTTGAGCACTGCGACTCTATTACATGAGCACCACGCAGAACTTCCCCAAAATAGTGCTCGGCGGGTAACGGCTCGTCGTCAAACCACAGGTTGCAACAGCAGTGGCATCCATCTCCGTCCAGTATGTCTTCACACGGGCGAGGGCCATCCGTGCACCGTCTATGCAGGCCGACCGCTTCATCGCCTTGATATGTGGCACCGCCCCAAGAAATTGCTGCAATAAGCCGAAATAACTCTTCGGCTTAGGACTATCCGGCCAGATATGAGCCACGATATCTGTCATGGCAAGTCCGGACAGCCTATTCAGCTCAGCCCACTCAGCCAACCGATCGGTCAGCAGAAGTGAACGCTTCGGACTATGGAATTGAGACCAAAACAGCTCCTCCATCTCGTGATCCTTCTGACTTCGGAAGTGCACAATGGCATCTGCCGCACTCGCCGCTAAATCCATATAAGGATCCTCCGGACCCCAAAGCTGGCCAAGCTGAGCATACTTTGGATCTGTAAACCTCCGGTGCAGCAGAAAGGGCTTGCCAGCCACAATATCTCCGGCCTGGCTCAGCTCCTCCTTTATAGCCCGCATTGCAGAACGGGCATCCTTGGCTTCGGCGGTGGCCTTCCTCAGGTCTTCTTGCTCTGCTAGGCGTTCTTTTTCAAGAACATCATTGCGGCCGGTAGCATCTTTCAACTTCACGGCCATTTCGGCTTTCTCCTCCCTGCTTCGGCAGTGAGCAGCCCTTTCGGCTTCTAGCTCTTCGGCCGCCCTCGAGGCAGCCGCATCACTCCTTCTGGCTTGCTCCTTGGCTTGAGCAAGTTCTGCCCGAAGACTCTCCACAGCAGCGGCACCATCTGGGTTAAGCACACATGTTGTAAGGAGTGGGCTCCGGCTCCCTTACTAGGTGACCACGGAGAAAAAACCTACTTTGTGACTCGTCAAGTCGCTTATTGACCAGCGCGATGTCCGCATCCACAACGTTGAGTTGCCGCTTTAGTTCGGCAACTGCATCAGTTCGGCTGACCACCGGACTATCCGCCACCTATATAGGAAAGGCGAAAATTAATACCTGCGATTTTGATCCTCGGCACGTTGTCGCTCTCAACAACCTACCGAGTCCCAGGGGCTACTATCTATACAGGGCGCACTTTATGTGCAAAACTGTCAAAAGGTATGTCCTTTTTACGTACCTCAAACCCCGCCAGCAAGCTTCTGACGGCATCATGCAACCCGCCTTCGACGGACGAAATTCTTCCAATCACCGTACTCATCAATGTACGGTGATCTTCTGAGATAGACGCCCTCTCAAGCAGATCCTTCAGCTCCCCTAGCCGCACACCAGCCGGTGCTGAACTCTCCGGCCCCGGCGGACTCGGGGATACCCTCCGCGATGACACCTCAGGTTCGTTCGCCCCGCCTGATGGCGCGGCGGATGGAGGAGTCTCGCTATCCACCATCTCCGGACGAAGGTCCCCCGAACGAGCTCATTTGAGAAGGACGGAGATCCGAACTACAAGGTAAAAACTTTGGTTATCCTCAGAAGCAAACATAGGGATGTCTCTTATTATAGAACCCCCCTTTTTTCACTTACGGCTCGCTGGAGGGCTGATTCCTTAGGGGAGATAGTGCGGCCGGGGCCTCCCCGGACGCAGGACCCTCTGGTGAAGATCTCTTCCCCCGCTTCGGGGCTTTGGCCTCCGGGTTCTCGAAGCGGTCCTCTTCTCCCCTTGGAAGGAGGGATTCTCGATCCCCCCTTTCTCAAAAGCCTCCTTGGTTGAGGCGGTAGTTTCTCTGTTCTCCCCTTCGCCTTCCTCTGAAGGCGCAACCTTCAGCATTCTGACCAGCACGGGATCCGGCGCGGTCTCTGGGAGGGGGGCCGGACACCGTATCAACTTTGCTTGCGCTATCCACTCCTGTTTAGAGGACAACTGGTTAAAAGGCGAATCATAGAAAGGCAAGCCGACGGTATGTCCGGACTCAGAGCTACTTACTTGTGTATCCGGGCGATTCCAGCTTAGGCCGGCGTCCTTGGTCAATTCCGGACACATCTCTTGTGATCCGAAGAACAATTTGTACATCTCCACGGGTGTCGTACCCATGAAGTGTTGAAGAATTCGTGGTCCCTCCGGATTAAACTCCCACAGCCGGAGGGGACGGCGTTCTTGAGGCAGGAGATGCCTAATCAGCATGGCTGCATCACCACGACCAGATCGATCTCCCTCGCTTTGGAGGTCTCGAATCCGGCCTGCAATAGGGGCACGTCCTTTGACGGCCCCAGTTGAGCCCTTGGTCGACCCATGACATCGGCCGTGGAGGGGCCGGCGGAAGATGGGCGGCGGCTTCACTGCTTGCCCTGGGGGCGGTTATGTAGAACCACTCCTCTTGCCACAAGCCGAGATCCTCTGGAAAGAGCCCTCGGGCCATGGGCGTCGGCCCTTCGCTTACAACCGCCCCCGCACTTCTCTCGCTTGACGCCCTCGATCATCTTGGCTCTCGTCGAAGGTCTTAAGCCCTAAGCGAAGTGAGGGGTATCTGGAGGAAGGCTTCGCAAACGACAATGAATGAAGAAATATGGAGGATGGACTCCAGAGCCAAGTCGTGGAATTCCAACCCATAGTAAAACATGAGCCCTCTCACAAAAGGATCCATCGGGAAGCCTAAACCCCGACGGAGGTGGGACGCAAACACGACATACTCGTCGGGCTCGGGGGTAGGAATGACTTGCCCTTTGGCGGGCAACCTATGCAAAATCTCGTAGGTCAGGTACTTGGCTTCTCGTAGCTTTAGCACGTCCTCTTCCATGACGGAGGAGGGCATCCACCGGCCCTGTGGGTCGGAGCCGGACATTGTTAAAGGTCCGAAGCGCTCAAATCTGGGGCTCTGGGTGTTGGAACTCGGGGCGAGGAGAAGATTCGATTGAGGATTGAAGAAAAGAAACAAGCCTTGGTCCCATTATAAAGAGGGAGAATACCAAGAGCCGTCCCCGTGACCGTTTGGGACTCGCCTCCGGTAGAGGGGGCATGGCAACAGGCACGGTTGGGTTACCCACGTCCGTATTGATGGGAATCCCGGAATAAGGGGAACACGATCTCTGCTTCGACAAGACGTGCCAAGGAAACCGCTTCGCTAAACGCGCTGAGGTGGTATGATAAAAAAACGATTCAAGTAAAGGCTTGGTGGTGGTATGACGTCATGCCACAAAATACATCAGCAGATTGATCCTGTGTACATATTATTCTCTCTACGATAGAATGTGGAATTTATTTTGCAGAGCCGGACACTATCCTAGCGTTCACAATCTTCTATGAATTATTCACAGGAGGAACCCGCCTTGCAATGCCGAACAATATGCGTGCCGGACTCATCGTCATTGAAGCCTGGTTTAGGGGCTACTGAGGGAGTCCTGGACTAGGGGGTGTCCAGATAGCCGGACAATTATCGTCAGCCGGACTATTATCGTCAGTCGGACTCCAATACTATGAAGATACAAGATTGAAGACTTTGTCCCGTGTCCGGATGGGACTTTCCTTGGAGTGGAAGGCAAGCTTGGCGATACGGATATGTAGATCTCCTACCATTGTAACCGACTCTGTGTAACCCTAGCCCTCTCCGGTGTCTATATAAACCAGAGGGCCTTAGTCCATAGGACACACAACCATTACAACAGTCATACCATAGGCTAGCTTCTAGGGTTTAGCCTCCTTGATCTCGTGGTAGATCCACTCTTGTACTACCCATATCATCAATATCAATCAAGCGGAGTAGGGTTTTACCTCCATCGAGAGGGCCCAACACAGGTAAAAACATCGTGTCCCTTGTCTCCTGTTACCATCCGCCTAGACGCACAGTTCGGGACCCCCTACCCGAGATCTGCCGGTTTTGACACCGACAAGCTTCACAAGGGACAGAGTTAGTGTTCGGCTCCATCGCCGTATGTGTAGCAGCCCCCGAGGCGGTGTCTAGCCACCCGTCCTCGATCTGGGCAGCCGGCTCCGAATTGAGGATCGGAGCGGACTCGTGTGCGGCCTCCAGGACACTATCCGGCAGCAGAGCTAAATCGTGCTCATCGTGACAGTGTGGCGCGCTCGGCTGTGGCTCGAATCCGTCGAAGATCAAGTCTCCGCGGATGTCAGCCGTGAAGTTTAGACTTCCAAACTTGACCTAATGGCCAGGGGCGTAGCTTTCGATCTGCTCCAGATGGCCAAGCGAATTGGCCCGCAGTGCAAAGCCGCCGAATACGAAGATCTGTCCGGGGAGAAAAGTCTCACCCTGGACTGCGTCGTTGTCGATGATCGAAGGAGCCATCAAGCCTATCGGTGACGACACAGAGGAACTCTCAATGAAAGCACCAATGTCGGTGTCAAAACCGGTGGATCTCGGGTAGGGGTCCCGAATGTGCGTCTAGGCGGATGGTAACGAGGAGACAAGGGACACGATGTTTCTACCTGTTCGGCCCTCTCGATGGAGGTAAAACCCTACTCCTGCTTGATTAATATTGATGATATGGGTAGTACAAGAGTGGATCTACCACGAGATCAAGGAGGCTAAACCTAGAAGCTAGCCTATGGTATGATTGTTGTCCGTCCTATGGACTAAAACCCTCCGGTTTATATAGACACCGGAGAGGGCTAGGGTTACACAGAGTCGGTTACAATGGTAGGAGATCTACATATCCGTATTGCCAAGCTTGCCTTCCACGCCAAGGAAAGTCCCATTCGGACACGGGACGAAGTCTTCAATCTTGTATCTTCATAGTCCTGGAGTCCGGCCGATGATGATAGTTCGGCTATCCGGACACCCCCTAGTCCAGGACTCTCTCACCTCCTCTGGAGTTGGCATCTTGGCAGCCTTCTCCTTCCTTGCCTTCTCCTTCTTCTCTTGAGCATGTACAGATGATGGATCATTCTCATTCATGACAACCTGATTGTCCTCAAAGTCTGGATAAAGTGGAAAATGTTCCTTATCCAATTGATATTTCCCTATGCTCATCTTTGAGTAATAAACTCCTGAATCTGAGGGGCATATCCACAGCTCCTCTTCTGATCTGCTGCAGTCCTCTTAATGGTTTCAATCATAAGGCTCATGACCTTAAACTTCTGTGGTACATGTTGATGGCATGCCCTCTGATCATGTTGTGATCACCAGACTTAGGCAACAGAGTGTGCCTTAGGATCCAATTGATAGTTGGCAGCCCTGACAGAAGGAAGTGGACTGATCCAAACTTATGTGTCTCAACAGCTTTGTCTGGGATATCCTTGTACATGTGTGCCATGGAATTGTGGTCCATCTTCTTCTTGGCATAAATGTCCAGGTCATCTTCATTTTCCTTTGGGGCATTGATCAGACTTGCCCATTCTTCAACAGTGGACTGGTACCTTGTACCTTCAGACATCCAAACTATCCTCCCATCTGGATAGAAGTGTGCTCTGGAGTAGAATTGCATGATAATTTCATCATTCCAGTTGGTGAGCTTTTGCCCAACAAAATCAGCAACTCCACAAGCAACAAAACTTTCTTGCACTCCAGGATAGTGCTCTTCATTGTCCTTTATGTAGGTCCAGTCGACCCACCTCATATCACACACTATGGGCTTCTTATCCAACAAGATTGTCTCATAGAAGTCCTGCTGTTCCTTTGTATGGAACCTGTAATCAACAGCAGTTCTTCTCCTTGAGGCATATGGATCTTCCATCCTCCATATCCTCAACCCTGAGTCCTTCCTAATCCTCATGTCCTCAGCCACAGGATGGGCATCATTGTGGTCTGGTATCTTGGGCTTGAGCTTCCTTAGGACCTGTCCTTCTTCATCTTCCTCATCAGCAACATTTGGCACTGGGGCCTTGTTCTTCTCAGCAGCTGGAATACTCCTGGTATTCCTCTTTGGTGCAAGCTTGGCCTTGGGTGCATCTTTGGGTGCTTCCTTGGGCTTAGATGTTGCAGCCCCTGATCTAATAGCATCACCCATAAGCTTTGGTGCCTTGGGTGCTGGTGCAGCAACCTCTTCTTCCTCTTCAGAGTCTTTTCTCATTGAGGGCTTTCCAAGAACTTGGGCAGTTGTGGTTCTTGCTCTCTTCTTCTTCTTATCCTGAGCAGCTTCATCCTCTGATTCAATTGTAAACTTCATTGTTTCTCTAGTAGGAACTTTCTTGGATTTGGAAGATACGACTTTCTTTGCAGGTGCCTCTTTGGGTTCAGTCTGTTATGGCACTTGAGTGGACCTTTTGACCTTGGGCATAGGTGTCCTCTTGGCAAGAACTTTCTTGTTCAGTCCAGGCTTTGTGCTATGTGTTGAGCCATACTCCTTTTTGAGCACTACTTTCTTGGAAGTAGCCTCATCCTCTTCAGCTCTATAGTCCTCATCTTCAGAGTCTGAAGTTCTCTTCCTCCTTTGCCTGGTAGCAGCCTTAGGCAGATTACTTGGGGTGCTTCTGCTCCCATCATCTGAAGAACTTGAGGGACTAGTGCCCTTACTCATGTCAATCTGCTCTTGACTGTTACAGGCTGTCACTCTGATGCGACATCTGCAAACACTTGATTGCTGACCACGTGAAGAGTTATAGATGAGATAGAGTGGATGAGCATCACAAAATGCAGAGATTTTTGCAAAAGAATGATTCAAAAGTTCAGTTTTAGTTTTCCATAGAAAGCATTTCGGATCAACCGATTTTCAAACTCGGTGATACCGAAGCAGTTTTGGAACCTAAACTGATGAACTCGGTTGGACCGAGTCATAGTTTGGTGGCACCGAGACTGCTAGGGTTTCACAAAGTCCTAAAATCGGTCTCACCGATTCACAATTCTCGGTCAGACCGAGAGTTACTAGTGCAATGGCATAAGCAAAATTGGTGGGACCGAGTTTTTCAAATCGGTGGGTCTGAGATGGTTTCGGCGGAAACCTAACCCTAAAATTTTGAATCTCATCTAATCTACGGACTGCATTGACTGGATAGGAGTGTTTCAATCGTGGCAAGAATCATTAAGAACACAATGTGCTAGGAATCGGACAAGGATAGCACAGTGATCGAGTCCATACCCTAGCTCCGCGATGAACTCACTACGGCGGCAACGGCGGGGGCGAAATCCGTTAACGGCGGCGGATGTTGGGGAACGTAGTAATTTCAAAAAAATTCCTACGCACACGCAAGATCATGGTGATGGCATAGCAACGAGAGGGGAGAGTGTTTGTCCATGTACCCTCGTAGACCATAAGAGGAAGCGTTAGCACAACGCGGTTGATGTAGTCGTACGTCTTCACGATCCGACCGATTCAAGCACCGAAGTGCGGAGCCTCCGAGTTCAGCACACGTTCAGCTCGATGACGATCTCCGGCCCTCCGATCCAGCAAAGGCTCCGGAGATGAGTTCCGTCAGCACGACGGCGTGGTGACGATGATGATGTTCTACCGGCGCAGGGCTTCACCTAAACTCCGCGACGATATGACCGAGGTGGAATATGGTGGAAGGGGGCACCGCACACGGCTAAGGATCGATCCGTAGATCAACTTGTCTCTATGGGGTGCCCCCTGCCCCCGTATATAAAGGAGGGAGGGAGGAGGAGGCCGGCCCTAGGAGGGGCGCGCAATGGGGAGTCCTACTCCCACCGGGAGTAGGATTCCCCCTTTCCTAGTCCAACTAGGAGTCCTTCCATGTAGTAGGAGTAGGAGACAAGGAAGGGAAGAAAGAAGGGAAGGAAGGAGGGTGCGGCCCTCCCCTAGTCAATTCGGACTAGGCCTTGGGGGCGCAGCCTGCCCGAGCAGTCCCTCTCTCTTTCCCTTGAGGCCCAATAAGGCCCAATACTTCTCCCGGCGAATTCCGTAACTCTCCGGTACTCCGATAAATACCGAATCACTCGGAACCTTTCCGAACTCCGAATATAGTCGTCAATATATCGATCTTTACGTCTCGACCATTTGAGACTCCTCGTCATGTCCCGATCTCATCCGGGACTCGAACTCCTTCGGTACATCAAAACTCATAAACTCATAATAAAACTGTCATCGAAACCTTAAGCGTGCGGACCCTACGGGTTCGAGAACTATGTAGACATGACCTAGAACTATTCTTGGTCAATAACCAATAGCGGGACCTGGATGCCCATATTGGCTACTACATATTCTACGAAGATCTTTATCGGTCAAAACCGCATAACAACATACGTTGTTCCCTTTGTCATCGGTATGTTACTTGCCCGAGATTCGATCGTCGGTATCGAATACCTAGTTCAATCTCGTCACCGGAAAGTCTCTTTACTCGTTCTGTAATGCATCATCCCATAACCAACTCATTGGTCACATTGCTTGCAAGGCTTATAATGATGTGCATTACCGAGAGGGACCAGAGATACCTCTCCGACAATCGGAGTGACAACACCTAATCTCGAAATATGCCAACTCAACATGTACCTTCGGAGACACCTGTAGTACTCCTTTATAATCACCCAGTTACGTTGTGACGTTTGGTAGTACCCAAAGTGTTCCTCCGGTAAACGGGAGTTACATAATCTCATAGTTACAGGAACATGTATAAGTCGTGAAGAAAGCAATAGCAACATACTAAACGATCAAGTGCTAAGCTAACGGAATGGGTCAAGTCAATGACATCATTCTCCTAGTGATGTGATCCCCTTAATCAAATGACAACTCTTTTGTTCATGGCTAGGAAACATAACCATCTCTGATAAACGAGCTAGTCAAGTAGAGGCATACTAGTGACACTATGTTTGTCTATGTATTCACACATGTATTATGTTTCCGGTTAATACAATTCTAGCATGAATAATAAACATTTATCATGAAATAAGGAAATAAATAATAACTTTATTATTGCCTCTAGGGCATATTTCCTTCAGTCTCCCACTTGCACTAGAGTCAATAATCTAGTTCACATCGCCATGTGATTTAACACCAATATTCATATCTGTATATGATTAACACCCATAGTTCACATCATCATGTGACCAACATCCAAAGGGTTTACTAGAGTCAATAATCTAGTTCACATCGCTATGTGATTAACACCCAAAGAGTACTAAGGTGTGATCATGTTTTGCTCGTGAGAGAAGCTTAGTCAACGGGTCTGTTACATTCAGAGCCATATGTATTTTGCAAATATTTTATGTCCAAAATGCTCTGCACGGAGCTACTCTAGCTAATTGCTCCCACTTTCAATATGTATCCAGGTTGAGACTTAGAGTCATCTGGATCAGTGTAAAAGTTTGCACTGATGTAACTTTTACAACAAACTCTTTTATCTCCTCCATAAACGCATCTCCTTAGTCCTTACTAAGGATATTCTTGACCAATGTGCAGTGATCTACTCCTAGATCACTATTGTACTCCCTTGCCAAATTCAGAGCAAGGTATACAATAGGTCTGGTACATAGCATAGCATACTTTATAGAACCTATGAATGAGGCATAGGGAATGACTTTTCATTCTCTTTCTATTTTATGTTGTGGTCGGGATTTGAGTCTTACTCAATTTCATACCTTTGCAACACAGGCAAGAACTCTTTCTTTGACTGTTCTATTTTGAACTATTTCAAAATCTTGCCAAGGTATGTACTCATTGAAAATCTTATCAAGCGTCTTGATCTATCTGAATAGATCTTGATGCTCAATATGTAAGTAGCTTTTACTGAGGTCTTCAAAGAACTCCTTTAAAACACTCATTTATGCTTTGCAGAAAAAATCTACATCATTTCTGATCGACAATATGTCACTCACATATACTAATCAGAAAGGCTGTAGTGCTCCCACTCACTTTATTGTAAATACAGGCTTCATCGTAAGTCCATATAAAACTATATGCTTTGATCAACTTATCAAAGCGTATATTCCAACTCCGAGATGCTTGCACCAGTCCATAGATGGATCATTGGAGCTTGCACATTTTGTTAGCACCTTTAGGATTGACAAAACCTTCGGTTGCATCATATACAATTCTTCTTTAATAAATCCATTAAGGAATGCAGTTTTGACATCCATTTGCCAGATTTCATAAAATGTGGCAATTGCTAACATGATTCAGACAGACTTAAGCATCGATACGAGTGAGAAAATATCATCGTATTCAACACCTTGAACTTGTTGAAAACCTTTCGCAACAAGTCGAGCTTAGTAGATAGTAACACTACTATCAGTGTCCGTCTTCCTCTTAAAAATCCATTCATTTAACATGGCTTGCTGATCATCGAGCAAGTCAATCAAAGTCCATACTTTGTTCTCATACATGGATCATATCTCAGATTTCATGGCCTCAAGCCATTTCGCGGAATCTGGGCTCATCATCGCTTCCTCATAGTTCGTAGGTTTGTCATGGTCAAGTAACATGATCTCCAGAACAGGATTATCGTACCACTCTGGTGCGGATCTCACTCTATTTTACCTACGAGGTTTGGTATTAACTTGATGTGAAGTTTCATGATCATCATCATTAGCTTCCTCACTAATTGGTTTAGCAATCACTGGAACTGATTTCTGTGATGAACTACTTTCCAATTTGGGAGAAGGTACAATTACCTTATCAAGCTCTACTTTCCTCCCACTCACTTCTTTCGAGAGAAACTTCTTCTCTAGAAAGGATCCATCTTAGCAATGAGTAACTTGCCTTCGGATCTGTGATAGAAGGTGTACCCAATAGTTACCTTTGGGTATTCTATGAAGACGCACTTCTCCGATTTGGGTTCGAGCTTATCAGGTTGAAACTTTTTCACATAAGCATCGCAGCCCCAAACTTTAAGAAACGACAACTTTTGGTTTCTCGCCAAACCACAGTTCATAAGGCGTCGTCTCAATGGATTTTGGTGGTGCCCTATTTAAAGTGAATGCAGCTGTCTCTAATGCATAACCCCAAAACGATGATGGTAAATCGGTAAGAGACATCATAGATCGCACCATATCTAATAAAATGCGGTTATGACGTTCGGACACACCATTACACTGTGGTGTTCCAGGTGGCGTGAGTAGTGAAACTATTTCACATTGTTTTAACTGAAGACCAAACTCGTAACTCAAGTATTCATCTCCACGATCAGATCGCAGAAACTTTATTTTCTTGTTATGATGATTTTCCACTTCACTGAAATTCTTTGAACCTTTCAACTATTTCAGACTTATGATTCATCAAGTAGATATACCCATATCTGCTCAAATCATCTGTGAAGGTCAGAAAATAACGATACCCGCCACGAGCCTTAATACTCATTGGTCTGCATACATCAGTATGTATTATTTCCAACAAGTTTGTTGCTCATTCCATTGTTCCGAAGAACGGAGTTTTAGTCATCTTGCCCAAAAGGCACGGTTCGCAAGCATCAAATGATTCATAACCAAGTGATTCCGAAAATCCATCTTTATGGAGTTTCTTCATCGCTTTACACGATATGACCCAAGCGGCGATTACCACAAATAAGTTGCACTATCATTATTAACTTTGCATCTTTTGGCATCAATATTATGAATATGTGTATTACTACGATCGAGATCCAATAAACTATTTTCATTGGGTGTATGACCATTGAAGGTTTTATTCATGTAAGCGAACAACAATTATTCTCGACTTTAAATGAATAACCGTATTGCAATAAACATGATCAAATCATATTTATGCTCAACGCAAACACCAAATAACACTTATTTAGGTTCAACACAAATCCCGAAAGTATAGGGAGTGTGCGATGATGATCATATCAATCTTGGAACCACTTCCAACAAACATCGTCACTTCACCCTTAACTAGTCTCTGTTTATTCTGCAACTCCGTTTGAGTTACTAATCTTAGCAACCTAACTAGTATCAAATACTTGAGGGTTGCTATAAACACTAGTAAAGTACACATCAATAATATGTATATCAAATATACTTATGTTCACTTTGCCATCCTTCTTATCCGCCAATCAATTGGGGTAGTTCCGCTTCCAGTGACCAGTCTCTTTGCAGTAGAAGCACTTAGTCTCAGGCTTAGGACCAGTCGTGGGTTTCTTCACTTGAGCAGCAACTTGCTTGCCGTTCTTCTTGAAGTTCCCCTTCTTTTCCCTTTGCCCTTTTTCTTGAAACTAGTGGTCTTGTCAATCATCAACACTTGATGCTCTTTCTTGATTTCTACCTTCGTCGATTTCAACATCACGAAGAGCTCGGGAATCGTTTTCGTCATCCCTTGCATACTATAGTTCATCACGAAGTTCTAGTAACTTAGTGGTGGTGACTAGAGAATTCTATCAATCACTATCTTATCTGGAAGATTAACTCCCACTTGATTCAAGCGATTGAAGTACCCAGACAATCTGAGCACATGCTCACTAGTTGAGCGATTCTCCTCCATCTTTTAGCTATAGAACTTGTTGGAGACTTTGTATCTCTCAACTCGGGTATTTGCTGGAAATATTAACTTCAACTCCTGGAACATCACATATGGTCCATGACGTTCAAAACGTCTTTGAAGTCCCGATTCTAAGCCGTTTAAGCATGGTGCACTAAACTATCAAGTAGTCATCCTTTTGAGCTAGCCAAACGTTCATAACGTGCGCATCGCTCCTGCAATAGGTTTGTCACCTAGCGGTGCATTAAGGACATAATTCTTCTGTGCAGCAATGAGGATAAACCTCAGATCACGGATCCAATCCGCATCATTGCTACTAACATTTTTCAACACAATTTTCTCTAGGAACATATCAAAATAAACATATGAAAGCAACAACGCAAGCTATTGATCTACAACATAATTTGCACAATACTACCAGGACTAAGTTCGTGATAAATTTAAGTTCAATTAATCATATTACTTAAGAACTCCCACTTAGACAGACATCTCTCTAGTCATCTAAGTGATCACGTGATCCAAATCAACCAAACCATGTCCGATCATCACGTGAGATGGAGTAGTTTCAATGGTGAACATCGCTATGTTGATCATATCTACTATATGATTCACCCTCGACCTTTCGGTCTCCGTGTTCCGAGGCCATATCTGTATATGCTAGGCTCGTCAAGTATAACCTGAGTATTCTGCGTGTGCAACTGTTTTGCACCCGTTGTATTTGAACGTAGAGCCTATCACACCGATCATCACGTGGTGTCTCAAAGACGAAGAACTTTCGCAGCGGTGCATACTCGGGAGAACACTTCTTGATAATTAGCGAGAGATCATCTTAAAATGCTACCGTCAATCAAAGCAAGATAAGATGCATAAAGGATAAACATCACATGCAATCAATATAAGTGATATGATATGGCCATCATCATCTTGTGCTTGTGATCTCCATCTTCGAAGCACCATCATGATCACCATCGTCACCGGTGCGACACCTTGATCTCCATCGTAGCATCGTTGTCGTTACGCCATCTATTGCTTCTACGACTATCGCTACCGCTTAGTGATAAAGTAAAGCAATTACAGGGCGTTTGCATTTCATACAATAAAGCGACAACCATATGGCTCCTGCCAGTTGCCGATAACTTCGGTTACAAAACATGATCATCTCATACAATAAAATATAGCATCATGTCTTGACCATATCACATCACACCATGCCCTGCAAAAACAAGTTAGATGTCCTCTACTTTGTTGTTGCAAATTTTACGTGGCTGCTACGGGCTTAGCAAGAACCGTTCTCACCTACGCATCAAAACCACAACGATAGTTTGTCAAATAGACTCCGTTTTAACCTTCACAAGGACCGGGCGTAGCCACACTCAGTTCAACTAAAGTTGGAGAAACTGACACCAGCGAGCCACCTGTGTGCAAAGCACGTCGGTAGAACCAGTCTCGCGTAAGCGTACGCGTAATGTCGGTCCGGGCTGCTTCATCCAACAATACCAACGAACCAAAGTTTGACATGCTGGTAGGCAGTATGACTTATATCGTCCACAACTCACTTGTGTTCTACTCGTGCATATAACATCAACGCATAAAACCTAGGCTCGGATGCCACTGTTGGGGAACGTAGTAATTTCAAAAAATTTCCTACGCACACGCAAGATCATGGTGATGGCATAGCAACGAGAGGGGAGAGTGTTTGTCCACGTACCCTCGTAGACCGTAAGCGAGAGCGTTAGCACAACGCGGTTGATGTAGTCGTACGTCTTCACGATCCGACCGATTCAAGCACCGAAGTACGGAGCCTCCAAGTTCAGCACACGTTCAGCTCGATGACGATCTCCGGCCCTCCGATCCAGCAAAGGCTCCGGAGATGAGTTCCGTCAGCACGACGGTGTGGTGACGATGATGATGTTCTACTGGCGCAGGGCTTCACCTAAACTCCGCGACGATATGACCGAGGTGGAATATGGTGGAAGGGGGCACCGCACACGACTAAGGATCGATCCGTAGATCAACTTGTCTCTATGGGGTGCCCCCTGCCCCCGTATATAAAGGAGGGAGGGAGGAGGAGGCCGGCCCTAGGAGGGGCGCGCCATGGGGAGTCCTACTCCCACCGAAGTAGGATTCCCCTTTCCTAGTCAACTAGGAGTCCTTCCATGTAGTAGGAGTAGGAGACAAGGAAGGGAAGAAAGAAGGGAAGGAAGGAGGGTGCGGCCCTCCCCTAGTCAATTCAGACTAGGCCTTGGGGGCGCTTGGCCTGCCCAGGCAGTCCCTCTCTTTTCCGCATGGCCCAATAAGGCCCAATACTTCTCCCGGCGAATTCCGTAAGTCTCCGGTACTCGATAAATACCGAATCACTCGGAACCTTTCCGAACTTCGAATATAGTCGTCAATATATCGATCTTTACGTCTCGACCATTTCGAGACTCCTCGTCATGTCCCCGATCTCATCCGGGACTCCGAACTCCT
Organism: Aegilops speltoides; assembly: GCA_021437245.1. Lineage (NCBI taxonomy): Eukaryota > Viridiplantae > Streptophyta > Magnoliopsida > Poales > Poaceae > Aegilops > Aegilops speltoides. The sequence goes on from CM038143.1 coordinate 66,579,139, forward strand.
TCGGTACATCAAAACTCATAAACTCATAATAAAACTGTCATCGAAACCTTAAGCGTGCGGACCCTACGGGTTCGAGAACTATGTAGACATGACCTAGAACTATTCTTGGTCAATAACCAATAGCGGGACCTGGATGCCCATATTGGCTCCTACATATTCTACGAAGATCTTTATCGGTCAAAACCGCATGACAACATACGTTGTTCCCTTTGTCATCGGTATGTTACTTGCCCGAGATTCGATCGTCGGTATCCAATACCTAGTTCAATCTCGTCACCGCAAGTCTCTTTACTCGCTACGTAATGCATCATCCGTAACCAACTCATTGGTCACATTGCTTGCAAGGCTTATAATGATGTGCATTACCGAGAGGGCCCAGAAATACCTCTCCGACAATCGGAGTGACAAAACCTAATCTCGAAATATGCCAACTCAACATGTACCTCCGGAGACACCTGTAGTACTCCTTTATAATCACCCAGTTACGTTGTGACGTTTGGTAGTACCCAAAGTGTTCCTCCGGTAAACGGGAGTTACATAATCTCATAGTTACAGGAACGTGTATAAGTCATGAAGAAAGCAATAGCAACATACTAAACGATCAAGTGCTAAGCTAACGGAATGGGTCAAGTCAATCACATCATTCTCCTAATGATGTGATCCCGTTAATCAAATGACAACTCTTTTGTCCATGGCTAGGAAACATAACCATCTCTGATAAACGAGCTAGTCAAGTAGAGGCATACTAGTGACACTATGTTTGTCTATGTATTCACACATGTATTATGTTTCCGGTTAATACAATTCTTGCATGAATAATAAACATTTATCATGAAATAAGGAAATAAATAATAACTTTATTATTGCCTCTAGGGCATATTTCCTTCAGCGGAGACCAGCGACAGGAGGCGGCTGGCGACGAGGAGACGATCCGGAGACCTTGGAGGTAGAGCGAGCTATTGCGTCGGGCGAAGGGGTTCAGAGGAATTTCCAAATTTTTGCCCGTGACTATATATAGCCCAACCCTGTCGGTGTGACCGAGTGGAACAACTCGGTGGCACCGAGATGCATAACTGTGTACAGTTACAGCAACTCGGTGTGACCGAAAAGTTCAAATCGGTTGCACCGAGATGGAAAACTTAGATCAACTTAATGATCTCAGTAGGACCGAAATGGAGGAATCGGCCAGACCGAGAATCACAAAGAAGTTTGGGAAGTTTAAGTCTATGACGAATCGGGGACTCCGAGTGCTCCTCACACAGAGTGGTTTGAATCTGACTTGATCAAATTTTGTGATGTAGCATGAATAGAGTTTGAGACGAGAAAAGCATAGATAGCTAGAGAAGGCTCTTAGGCATTCTTGTCCATCCACTTGGCAAAAAGATAAAGAGGCAAATCAATCAAAACAATAAGTGGATGTCCTCGAATGAGTAAAATATGCAACCAACATGCTCACACAATAAGATGGCAAATGAAATATGTGGCAAAGCAGGCACAACCAATTCTAGCATCTATCAAACAATTGGCGATGACTAGGTCATCTATATATGAGTATATTGACTTAGGAGTCAAATGAAAAACATTTGATCATAGGTCATACTCATCGTTTAAGCTCAAGTGGGGTTACCACTTTTACATAATGCATTGATGTGTTCACACCATTAGAGTTGCTTTGACTCAATTCTTAGAGTTAAGCTCCCCCTAGATGTGAGATCCCCCCTTAGAGGGATGAACTAACCTTGGGTTTTGTCGATGATGACTTCATGTAGGTGTTGAAGATGTGGATGCTCAATGTTGATGTAGATCATTTGGAGCAATCCTTTGGAGTGAGTTGCACTTTCAATACCTACACGGGTTAGTCCCACAAGGAACAAAAAAAATATCCATAGACATAGAGTGATGCACACACAAGATGATGTCCATGAAATCATTAGGTTACCTTGTCCCTTGCCTTATCAACATGAGGGTTTGTGACTCCTTGAACTAGTGCAAGATGTGGAAGTTGATTGCACTTGTTCTTGCCATAATGATATGAGTGAAGAATGTTGGCGGAGTCACCCTCAAGGACTCTCTAGTTCTTCTTCTTCGGGATCCACATGATCTTGATGGGAATCCTTGGAGTTGTAGTTGTACTTGATGAAGTAGAACTTGATGTAGTCTTGGGAACCCACTTGAACGAGGCCTTAGGTGCTTCTTCAAATGGATAAATCTCTTCTTGAAGCTTGTACTTGCCTTTTTTCTTGTGGTCTTGTGGCGGAAGATCATCTTGTGCTTGTGTTCCCTTGAAGGAAGTAGGATCATACTTCTCTTGTTGAGGAACAAACTTCGTCTTGGGGTATTGATCTTCTTCCCACTCAACTCCATTGGCATTGAACTTTCGTTCAAAACCAACACCTTGATTCTTCCAGTGCCTTCCTTGCTTGCGTACAATTTCCTCGAATTGCTTACTCCCGGCAAGTCTCTTGTAAACACCTTTCTCTATAATTCCCTTCAATAAGCTATTTTCTTGCTCAAGTGTAACTTGGCTAAGAGAATCATTAGTGGAATCAAGAGAACTACTAGAAGCAACAATATTGGATTTGACATTATTATTGTTACTACTAGAGGAAGTATCTTTCTTGTACTTGTTACTAGACTTGACTTGAGGCATGTAAGCAGATAAGAGTAAACGCTTGGCAATGTAAGAAGAACTTTTCTTACGGAGATCATCATTGATTGCTTTTAAGAACTCATGCTCTTGCTCAAGATTGAGCTTTTCAAAGCGTAACTTCTCATGAGCCCTTAAAAGTTCTCGATGATCTTCGAAGATAGGTTCATGAGCTAACTTAAGAGTGTTTAGTTCTTTACTTAGAAGCTCAATCTTCTCCTTATCATTGTCATTCGTTTTATCTTGATTAGCATGATTAATTGACGTTTCATCATAGTATTCATCACTAGAGTTGTCAACAAGTAAATCATCATCCACAAGCAAGTCATCTTCATCACTATTGAAATCAACATACTCAGGATGTGTTACCTTTGGACCTTTGGCCATGAAGCATCTTCCAATTCCTTCATTTGGTGAATCAAATATGTCGTAGGAGTTGGTTGACACAAGTGCTAGACCGCAACACCTTCATCTTGAGTATATTGAGTCGGAGTGATAGCTTCTCTCGGGTGATTGTCGAGTCGGGCGGATACCCATTCACCAACATGAGCTTGATGTCTTCGTTTTGTGTAGCTCCTTGATGACTTGTCCTTCCTTTCCGAATCCTTGCTTCTCCGTGAGGGTCTTCGTTCATAACGATCATCTCTACTCCTCTCTCTCGGTGGTGATTCTTCTCTTTTGCTTCTTCTTCTTGGAGAATCTTCTCTTCTTTTGTAGGGTGTCGTACACTCATTGGAATAGTGTCTGGGTCTCCCATAATTGTAGCAATTGCGCTCTCGACTAGAAGATCTTTTGTCATGGTAAGACCTTGACTTGGAGCTTCTTTCTTTGCTTCTACTCTTGTAGAATTTGTTGAAGTTCTTCACCATTAAGCTCAATTATTCATTGAAGGTTTGTTTCTCACTTGATGATGTGGGGGCTTCACTTGAGGCTTTGTAAGCACCACTTGACTTGTTGTGAAGTTCCTCCTTATCCTTGAGTGACATCTCATGAGCAACAATTCTTCCAATGAATTCTGTTGGCTTGAGATATTTGTAGTTTGGCATCATTTGGATCAATGTGCACACAGTATCATACTTTCCATTCAATGCTCTTAGGATCTTCTTGATGATGAATTTGTCGGTCATCTCTTCACTCCCTAAGCCGGCAATCTCATTTGTGATAAGAGCAAGCCTAGAGTACATTTCAATGACACCTTCACCATCCTTCATTTTGAACTTGTCAAGTTGACTTTGGAGCACATCCAACTTGGATTCCTTGACGGATTCGGTACCTTCATGCATATCAATCAAAGTATCCCAAATTTCCTTTGCATTCTCAAGACGGCTGATTTTGTTGAATTCTTTGGGGCACAATCCATTGAAGATGATATCACAAGCTTGAGCGTTGTATTGCAGCATCTTCAATTCTTCCGCATTAGCTTCACGGTTCGGTTCTCTCCCATCAAATAATTCACCTTGCAAGCCAATACAAATAATTGCCCAAACGGCGGGGTTATGTCCGAGAATATGCACTTTCATCTTATGCTTCCAACTAGCAAAATTAGTACCATCAAAGTAAGGACCTCTATGGTGATAATTTCCCTCGCTAGACGCCATACTTTCCTAGGTTGTGAAACCAAGGCTATGACCACCAAAAGCTATGGAAATCAAAGCAAATGGAGACCAAAGCTCTGATACCACTTGTAGGACCTTGAAGTATGTCTAGAGGGGGGGGGTGATTAGACTACTTGACCAATTAAAAACTTAACCTTTTCCCAATTTTAGAGTTTGGCAGATTTTAGCTATCTTAGGAAAAGTCAAGCAATCATCACACAATTCAAGCAAGCATGCAAAGATTATATAGGCAGCGGAAATTAAAGCATGCAACTTGCAAGAAAGTAAAGGGAAGGGTTTGGAGGATTCAAATACAATTGCAGACACGGATGTTTTTGGCGTGGTTCCGATAGGGGGTGCTATCGTACGTCCACGTTGATGGAGACTTCAACCCACGAAGGGTAGCAGTTCTTGCTGAGTCCACGGAGGCTCCACCCACGAAGGGTCCACGAAGAAGCAACCTTGTCTATCCCACCATGGCCATCGCCCATGAAGGACTTGCCTCACTAGAGGTAGATCTTCACGAAGTAGGCGATCTCCTTGCCCTTACAAACTCCTTGGTTCAACTCCACAATCTTCTTGGAGGCTCCCAAGTGACACCTAGCCAATCTAGGAGACACCACTCTCCAAGAAGTAACAAATGGTGCGTTGATAATGAACTCCTTGCTCTTGTGCTTCAAATGATAGTCTCCCCAACACTCAACTCTCTCTCATAGGTTTTGGATCTGGTGGAAAGAAGATTTGAGTGGAAAGCAACTTGGGGAAGGCTAGAGATCAAGATTCATATGATAGGAATGGAATATCTTGGCCTCAACACATGAGTAGGTGGTTCTCTCTCAGAAATGGTAAGTTGGAAGTGCAGGTTTAGTCTGATGGCTCTCTTCACGAATGAAGAGGAGGTGGAGGGGTATATATAGCCTCCACACAAAATCTAACCGTTACACACAATTTACCAAACTCGGTGGGACGATTCAACAGACTCAATCGGACCAATTTAGTAAACCTAGTGACCGTTAGTGATTTTCGGTGGGACTGACATGCAACTTGGTGAGACCGATTCGGTTAGGGTTAGGGCATAACGTAATCTCGGTAAGACCGATTACACAAACTCGGTGAGACCAATTTTGGTAATAAGCTTTCCAGAGAGTTGGTCAGGTAAACTCGGTGGGACCGATTTGCTCTTTTCGGTGAGACCAAAATGTTACAAAAGGGAAACAGAGAGTTTACATTGCAATCTTGGTGGGACCGATCGCTCACTTCGGTTAGACTGAAATATTACAAAGGGAAACAGAGAGATTACAATCCCATCTCGGTGAGACCGAGATCCCTATCGGTAGAACCGATTTGCTTAGGGTTTGTGGCAGTGGCTATGACTTTTGAAATCGGTGGCGCCGGATAGGAAGAATCGGTGTGGCCGATTTTGGCTTTAGGTTTAGGTCATTTGTGGATGTGAGAAAGTAGCTGAGGGTTTTGGAGCATATCACTAAGCACATGAAGCAAGAGGCTCATTAAGCAACACCTCATCCCTCCTTGATAGTATTGGCTTTTCCTATAGACTCAATGTGATCTTGGATCACTAAAATATAAAATGAAGAGTCTTGAGCTTTTGAGCTTGAGCCAATCCTTTGTCCTTAGTATTTTGAGGGATCCACTTTCATCATCCATGCCATGCCATTCATTGAGCTTTCCTGAAATAATAGTCTTGGAATAGCATTAGCTCAATGAGCTATATGTTGTTATGAATTACCAAAACCACCTAGGGATAGTTGCACTTTCAACCGTCGCGTGCGGGGATCGTCGACCTCACCTCCACCAGCGATGGCGATGACCAAGCGGACTCCGAGGGGAGTAGATTTGTAGGTTGTTCTAAATGTTTATTTAGGGCCATTTTCTATGTAATATTTTTGAAAAATCAATGCAACAATTTGGTGCTCCTCGATCACTTTTTGCCTCGGGTTGGATGGCCTCTCACTCAATTGTTGTCCGGTGTCTACAAACACATCTGGATGTGCTGGCAGATCCGGTAAATGCCAAATGAAGGCCGAGCTCTATGAAATCCTTAATTTTGAAAAATCAAAATTCATATTTTTATGTTTATTTTTATTTTTATTTTGAAAAAATACACATATACCCAAAGAGATAGCGTACATGTGTGCAAATTGTCATGATGAAATACATTTAAAATGAGGGGTACACATAGAAACAAATATGTGACTTTTACCAAAAAAAGGCTTTCACCCCGCTTTATATATAAAGCAAACCACCAGAGCCATAAGAACCGGCAAATATTCACACCGCACACACATGCAAAGGTAGCCGACAGAGAAAATACGAAAGGGTTCTGCTAAGGGCACAACTCAACAAGCCCTTAAAAATGAAAATAAAGGCGGTAGCACAAGCCTCGAGAGGCTAATCCGGCTCAAGGGGTGAAGGAGGGAGTGGCGACGCCAAGCAAAGAGCCATCGCGCGAAGATCTGCAATGATGATGTTGATGGCGTCTCGGTCCTGAGGGCTGCTAAGCGGCCGTCAAAACTGCAAATATCCACATATTTTGAAAACCGCGTAGTAGCACGTGAAGAGGCACACACTGGATCACAAGTTTATTGCGGACCGTCCAAAGCGTCCAAGCGAGAACCCCAATGCCCAGCCACCTAATGTGGCGGACATGCCGTGGGAGGCCTGGATTTTCGCAAAGAGGCCGGAGAAGCAACTCCAAAGGAATTGTGCGAACACGCACATGAGAGAAGATGTGATTTGAGTCCTCCTCTGTCCCACACAGGGGGCAAAAACCATCACCCGGGCCATTCCATTTGAGAACCTCCACGTCGAAAGGAACCCGACCCCGAATCCACTGCTACATGAAGATTCGAATCTTCAATGCCAGTCTAATCGCCCAGATATGGACTAGAGGCGTCGAGGCAGGAGCATCCGCAATGGCCCGGTAAAGGGATTTGATGGAGAACTGGTCCAAGGGCTCCAGGAGATGCGGTTGTTCAGCTGATCTACGTCTGGAGACTGAAGTGTGATGCACTCAAGGAGGTCCTGTCAGGCGGCAAGTTCCGGGGGCCCAAATGGCCTTCGCAACGCGAGGCACCCTAAGTCAATAAGGGCCATATGGACGGAGATTCTATGTTCCACCGCGATGGCGAACAAGTCTTGGAATCGGGCGACAAAGGGGCGATCCCCAACCCACTTGTCCAGACCCACGCGATGGAGGTCTCGATGCAGAGGACCGGGAGCAGCTGAATGATGGACTGCCAGAACTATGAGCCACTAAACCGCTGACAGAAGGCGAGCGGTTGCCCTCGCAGATATTTGTTTAGGATGATGTCAAGCCAATGGCCGCCCTCCCCATTCGCAATCCGCAGAACCATCAAGTCAACAAGGCAATGTTCATGCGTTTGGACGACATGATCCCGAGCTGAAAGAACATGCGGTGCCCCCATGTTTGTTTTTGGTAATTGATGACAATCTCTATGGACTAATGGTTGCCTTGAGTTATATTTGAAGGGTTTGTCCATAGGCTTTTCTTGGAGTCCATTTGTTGGTTTCAAGGAGAGTTTGTGATGACCACCGTGCTATTAAGGAATTATCCAAAGATTGGTCATGTGAGTGTTGAGCCTATTGCAAGCATGTCTTGAAGAAGAAGATTGTGTGATCATTCATGTCCATCTTCAAGACATCATCCAAATGAAGAGTGTTGGAAAGATTCAACACACAAAGCGCACAAGATGTACTGAGGGATCAAGTGATCCCATGGTATGGTAAGCATTGTCCATTACGCTTTGTGTGCTAACCCATGGTCTTCGTGAGAGTTCTTTGTGGGGTTAGGTTGCGGTGTGCAAGTTCAAGTGATGCATCACGAAGAGATCAAGTGCTTGAAGCTTGCCGTCCATTGTGGTGACAATGGACTTGTGAAGATGAGCGGAAGAGTGTCTCACCCATAGTGGAGTATGGGGGAGCAATCAACTAGTCTTCATCGAGCCAACGCAATCAAGAAAGGTGGTCCATCTTGAGGAGGAGTAGATCGTCATCATCTAGCTCAAGTGGACTTTGTGCAAGGCAAAGGTTCGCCCTTGATAGGTTTTCTACTTTACCGGTCTCATAGTAGTTGTGGGAGACCGGGTTATAGGATCGATTGCCGTACTATCAAGGGGGGCTCTTGATGAGTTGCTTGATCGTATCGTTCGTAGAGAGCTCAAACCATTGCATCCTTGCATCATCTTTATTGGTTCTTGTTTGGTTCTTCTCCTTGTGAGATTTGGAGCTTTTGGTCATTTTCATGACAAGCTCGAGTTCATCAGCGGAGTTTACATGCATCTTCTATGATGTTTTCGATGTTGGAGGCTCTGCCGGTTCGTCTCAGTTGGAGGTTTCTCTCCTCTCTTGTTAGGCATACCTCCCCTGCGGTTTTGATGCTACTCGTCTTCCTCTATCCAACAAGCTTGAGTTTGCTCAATTCGAGCTCATTTGCGAAGTTATGGCGATTCTGGTTTTAGTGTTTCCTCTGTTGTCTTCTCTGCAAAATGAAGGACTCCTAGTGTTGCTGATTTGGGGCATGCGGTAGTATTGCTCTCCGGAGCGGTAGTACCGCAGCCCTCATGTAGTACCGCTCTGTGGGAGCGGTAGTACCGTAACCTCGGCCAGCGCAATTGCCGAGCGTAGTAGGGCGGATGTAATTTTACATCCGCGCCCTCTACGCTAATAGTACCGCCCACGAGCGCCGTAGTACCGTGGCTCGCCAGCTTAGCAAAGATGGCGGATGTAGGGCGGATGTAATTTTTACATCCGCGCCTCTGCGATAGTACCGCTCTTCGTGTCTTGATAGTACCGCGTCGGAGTTTTGGCGCAGTCCTCCTCGGTGAAGTAGGTACGGAGTAATTTTTACGTCCGTGCCTTCTCTCGCGCCTAGTGTTACTGCCTTACGGTAGTACCGTAGGGCGCGCGGTAGTACCGCTCGGCGGTTCTATCGCTCGTTGCCTGTCTGTGAGCCTTCATCTCGCCAGCTGCACATGCGGTAGTACCGCAACTGCAGTGATAGTAGTACTGCCAACAGCGGTAGTACCGCAGCCTCCTGCTGTACCGCTACCGCGCCGTCTTGGCTGAGTGAGGGATAACGGTTGGATTTTCTACCCACCTATAAAGGGGTCTTCTTCCCCATTGGGATTGAATCCTTTGAGCTCGTTCTTGCCCCATTGTTGACCTTCTCCGAGCTTGCTAACTCTCAATCCCTCCATGGATTCTTGCTAGTTTTGAGGGAAAGAGAGAGAGATCTAGATCCACGCTTCCACCAATCACTTTCTCCTCTTAGTGAGGGGAACCCCTTGGATCTAGATCTTGGAGTTCTTCGTGTTCTTCTTCGTTCTTCCTCTCATTTTCCTCCCTAGCATTAGTTGCTTTGGTGGGATTTGGGAGAGAAGGACTTGGGCACTCCGTGTGCCATTGCCGTTGCATTTGGTGCATAGGTTTGAGTTCTCCACACGATCGTGGAAGTTACAAGTTGAGAAGCTTATTACTCTTGGGTGCTTGGTGCCCTTGAGCTTGTTTATCTTGGGTGCTTGGGCCCCTAGTTGGTTGGTGGTGTTCGAGCTCAATCATTGTGGTGTAAAGCTCAAGAAGCGTCGGGTCTCCAATTAGGTTGTGGAGATTGCCCGAGCATTTTGACGGTACGGTGACCGCCCCAAGGGTTGCCAAAGTGTACGGTTCGGTGACCGCCCCAAGGGTCGCCATTTATGCGGGTTCGGTGACCGCCCTCAAGGGTCCCTTAGTGGAATCACGGCATCTTGCATTGTCGAGGCGTGAGGAGATTACTGTGGCCCTAGTGGCTTCTTGGGAGCATTGTGCCTCCACACCGCTCCAAACGGAGATTAGCATCCGCAAGGGTGTGAGCAGGATACATCGTCGTCTCCGCGTGCCTCGGTTATCTCTTACCCGAGCCCTTTACTTATGCACTTTACTTTGTGATAGTCATATTGTTCTTTGTCATATATCTTGCTATCACATAGTTGCTTATCTTGCTTAGCATAAGTTGTTGGTGCACATAGGTGAGCCTAGTTGTTTTAGGTTTTGTGCTTGACAAATTAACCGTTAGGTTTATTCCGCATTTGTTCAAGCCTAAACCGTAATTATTTTAAAGCGCCTATTCACCCCCCCCTCTAGACGACATCCTCGATCTTTCACGAGCCCACCCTGGTAAATGTCGGACCAACGGACCATATGGTATTTTTGCTTATCGCCATCTCCGGCCCAGAAGAATCGTGCCTGATACTTGGCGATCTCGTGTGGAGGAATGTGTGGCTTTTCAACCCATGTTTTTATTCCTTGTACTGCAGGTCATAATTAAAGATATTTCATTATAGAATTTTACACACACTTGTTGTACATTTTTTTAGAATTTTATGGAGCTAAAAAGTTTAATTTTAAATTTTTAATAATTAAATTCTTCGTGGAGGTCGGCCACCAAAACGCCCCTACTCGAGGAGAAGTTCTTAGGCTTTGTACAATGGGAGGTGCTTAGAGAGGTGCTTAGTGAAATAAACCAGACTTTTCTTAAGCACCGGTGCTTATTTGTACATGATAGACGCTTAACTAAGGGTCTTTCGTGTAGAAATAGGCATCAATGCTTCATAAAAATTCGATTTATTTTCCTAAGCATCTTTTAAGCACCTTGCATTGTACAGGGCCTTAACCCTCGGGCTGCTTGACCCGGCATGACCAAACTACTCCCTATTTTCATGGAGAGGCGAGCTCCGCCCCTCGAGGGCCTCTGCCGCCACCATAAGCAGGTGCACGCCCACCTCCTCCGCCGCGGCCACCCCTTCCCGCCGGCGGAGCACGCCGAACCTGACCGCGCCTACCTCTCCGTTCTGCGCGCCGCCACCGCGACGCCAGTCCTCGCGCTTGCCGCTTGCGCGTGCCTCCGCCGCGCCGGCCTGCCAGCGCCGGGGCGCCACGCGCTCCCTGCTCTGCTCCGCGCCGCCGCCCGCGCGCGCTGCGCCGACTCTGTGGGGCAGGCGCATGCCATCGCCGTACGGGTCGGGGCCGAGGATGATGGGTTCATCGGGACCGCGCTGGTTGGCGCGTACGCGGCGTGCCGGCGCGGGGCCGATGCCCGCAGGATGTTCGAAGTAATGCCGGATCGGGATCTCGTCGCCTGGGGCGTCATGCTTGACAGGTACTAATGCGCATGCCCTAGTTTTTGTGCTTATTATTCGGTCGGAGTTTTGATCATTTGGATCAATCCAACTTTGCTGCGATCTGGGTGCTTTGGTAATAGTTTGTCTACCATTGCATATTTGTACGTCATGTCAATTTTCTGCGTTTTCTTGCAAAAATCTTTGCTGAGGAAAATGGCACAAGTCGAGTTGGTACACCATATATGCACGTTATTAACAACACGCAGATCTGCTTCTTTGTTGGAGCAAGGTCCAACTAAATGTTCTAAGGTTGAAATCATAATTAACTAGATCAGCACTTGATAAGTTCTTTCCTAGATCTCTAGCAGCATAACTTGATAGGTTTCAAAGGAATGCAATTAGGTGACCTTTAAAAAGGTAGAACTTCCTCTGTCGATTGTTTGTATGATCATCTTGAAAGTTGGAAATTGATGCATGCAATATTTAGGTTTCTTCAACTTATCTGTGTGCCGAGACTTTAGGGTCTTGTGACAACGTCTTTATTTAAAGTGCCTCTGGAAAATAATATCCTTTTTTATTTGTTCATTTGCTTCTAGTCTCCAGTTTGTATGCTTCTTAACTTTTCAGCAATTGTATTTTCCACTGTAAACCATGATTGACCTCTCTAACATCATCCGGCAGTTATTGTCAGACTCAAGACTACAGAGAAGCATTGCTTCTACTCAATAAGCTGAAGAGATCAAGAATTGTGCCTGACCAAGTCATCCTTGCTACCGTTCTATCAGCTTGTGGTCATACACGACATTTAAGATCCGGAAAAGTCATCCACTCATACATACTGGTCTCAGACATTTTTATCGATGCCCGCCTCAGTAGTGCCCTCTTAAACATGTATGCTAATTGTGCGGATATGGAGATGGCCAAGAAGCTATACAGCGGGATGCAAAGGAAGGACTTGATATCATCAACTGTCATGGTCTGTGGATATGCTAAGAATGGAAAAATCGATATTGCTCGCTCCATATTCAACTGTATGATGGAGAAGGATGTGGTATCTTGGAGTGCTATGATAGCAGGATATGCTGAAAATAACCAACCAAGTGAAGCGTTGATTTTGTTCAAAAATATGCAAGAGTGTGGTGTCTGTCCTGATGAAATTACCCTATTGAGCGTCATATCTGCATGTGCTAATATCTGTTCCCTTGACAAAGCCAGATGGATCCATTCGTTTGTTTTGAATAATGGGTTTTTAAAGATATTGTCCATTTGCAATGCTCTTATTAATATGTTCTCAAAATGTGGAAGTTTGACTCTTGCCTTGAACGTGTTCAATGCAATGCCTCGAAAGAATGTTATCACCTGGACAAGTATGATTTCTGCCTTTGCTATGCATGGTGATGGCAAATCTGCCTTAGCCCTTTTTGACAAGATGAAAAGTGAAGGGGTTGAACCTAATGGCGTGACATTTCTTGGTTTGTTGTTTGCCTGTTGTCATGCTGGTTTAGTTGATGAAGGCCGTTCCTTGTTTGAATGTATGGTCCAGGAATACAGGATTGAACCCAAGCATGAGCATTATGGCTGTATGGTGGATCTTATGGGAAAGGCTAAACTTCTGCAGGAAGCAGTTGATCTCATAAAGTCAATGCATGTAAGACCTAATGTGGCTGTTTGGGGATCTCTGTTAGCAGCCTGCTGGATGCATGGTGATCTTGAGCTCGGTGCATTTTCTGCGAGGAAAATTTTGGAGTTGGATCCCAATCACAATGGAGCATATGTGTTTTTATCGAACATGCACGCAAAATCTGGTGACTGGAACAATGCTCGAGAGGTGAGAGGAGTAATTGAAGGCCATAGGGTTTCGAAAGAAACAAGCTGCAGTCGGGTAGAGCTGAATGGGATAGTCCATGATTTTGGAGCTGGAGGTGAGAAGCATCAGGAAAATCATAGGACCCTTCTAAAGTTTAGTGGGATAATTTCTAAATGATGATTCATGGCTGTGCTAGTCTTTATGTTAGCCTGGTAAATTTCTGAAAGGGGATCTTCATTTTGCATATCTATATTTTAAAGACTTGCAGGTAATCATGAGGAACACCACTCTTATGTGTTTTTTTTTTTGTATTTTGAACTCACAATTGGTGAAGTTCCATAATGATTTTCATTATGATTATCACCGGAATCATCTCATAGGTGGTCAGTGGGCAACAATGATCTCATATTTATGGCCGCATCAGTTGTAGGAATTTGTTATTTAATCATAGCTGAACAACAAGTCAGCTGGCTAATTTTGATTTTTCATAAAAGGAGGCTATGCAGCCCAGTTTGGTTAAGAGAAGACACAGGCAGGGCTTTGAAGACATATTTTATGGATTGAGCTATCATATTTTCCTCCTGTCATACATTAAGATGAAATAATTGGTGTGGTTCCACGCGAAAAAACTCCCTCTGTCAGGCTGAAGATAGTTCACTGTGCAGTAGAAGCAGAACTTTATGCCGTGTGAGTCGTCGTTGGTAATGGGTCTTTCAGTTGTGTGAGCTGCCAGAACCTTTCTCAAGAACTTTCGTCTTTGATCCGTGCGATCCAGGCTTCAGGATTATTTGGTGAGCAAAGTAGCAAACAGATTGCCCTCGGGGTGTGTCACTGACCTGGCGAGCTCTTGTGCGAGGAAGAGATGCCCTTAAGTTGGGTTTAGTAAGAAGAGTTGGTAATGGATGCACAACCGAAGTTTCGCATGATAGATGAATCATGTGGGAGCATCTCTGAAACCTATGGGGTGTTAAACACCGGTTCAGTTTGTTTCTGATTTGATAGAGGAAGGGTCAAATCAATGGAATGAAGAGCTAGTATGAGAGGTGTTTATGCCTCCTCATGCTGATCTCATTATCCAACTACCATGACTGCTGTGAGAAATTGATGATTTTCGGGCATGGGTGTGGGAGAAATCTGGTCTTTTCTCAGTGAGACCAGTGTCCAACAACTGTTGGATAATGAACAGATTGAACAACAGCCGTCCAGTTTGTCATGTGGGGAAGATGTTTGGAGTGCAGACTGTGGCAATGACAATGAGCCTCTGTTCCATTCTCTGGTTAGGTGTGCACATGCCAAGCTGTTTCCGAATGCAGCGTTAGAATTTTTCGATTTAAAAGCTCCCGCGTCTGCATCCAGGCACCTGGGCCATGGATATTTTGGACTTGGCAATGGTTAATAAGAAGGATTCAGTGGTTATTGTCTCTGTTATGTGGGCGATTTGGAGCAGCAGGAATAAATACACGCATCAGGCGATTCCAATATCAACCGCTGCCATCCATGCATCTGGTGGAGGAATTTGTGAAGGCTCTGGAAGTGCCGCAACAGGAGAAAATTGTGACAGAAGATCGGAGGGAGAGATGGAGACATCCTAATTTAAAATGAATACTGATGGGGCCCTGGACGCTGAGCGTGGTGTGGCTGGAGTGGGTTTCATGGCGCACAATCATGAGGGAGTGTTTGTAGCAGCAAGGCTGAGGTAATACAACAATATCACCATTGCCGTGATGCATTGCTGCTTGCTCGGCTACAGGGTTTTCTGAAAGTGCAGATTGAGACTGGTTGCCTTGCTGTTTCAACGATGTGGCACAGTGGCAGCAGGGTCAGAAATCTGAGGGGATTCAGTGATCCAAGAGACGAAGGAGTATGCTGAGGCTTTTCAGGAGTTTGAGCCGATCTTTGCAAGGAGAGAAGCAAATCAAGCGGCACACCCCCGTGCAAAGGAACTTCTGGGTATTTGAGTCTGTGTCTTTAGACTTTGATGTAGCTCCTGGCTTTCTGTATGACATTGTAAATGCAGAACTCATTTCGTCAGAAGAATAAAATGCCTATGGCGAAGGAACCTTATGGATTTTTTTTTCTTGGTTCGCAAAGTATGCAAACAAAATTCTTGTATATCTCTGCTTTATGCTTGTTCCTGTAAATTTGAATATCTTAGTATGCAGTGCCTGGGAAAGACGGAGATGCGTTGAAGTTTACTTTAGTGATATGAGACACTTGATGGAATTATGTTTTGAGGGTATACTTGTACATATGAAATCTGAAGGATACATGGCCGATTCAACTTTTATTTCTTCATTCCAAAAAATTCCGAAACCACCACTTCTCCCTGAGGAGCTTACAGCAAAACTATTGTCATAGCCTAAAGTAGCTTTCATATTCTTGACTCGTACTCGATTAATTTGTGTTTCTACAATGCATAGTACAGCCGGGGTAAAATGCTTCACGAGATCACAAAGCTCATGAATTGTCGCGGGTTTACCCACCCCACGACAATTCCAACTTATGAGACTCATTGATCCCGGCGGTCCTCCGCCGGGGAGGCCGCCTTTTCATTCATCTTCTCATTCTCACTGTGTTCGCTGTTGTTCTGAATGTCACTTGTATAATATTCTGCTTTATAGGAGAGACATAGACCGGTGGTAGGGGTACCTCGTTTGTATGTCTCTCCCTCACTACCAAAGCCAAATCTACTGATCCATCACTTGCATTTGCCTTCGAGCTACCCGGAGGCGTTACATTTTCAGTAGACTGCCTTTTATTCAAGACAGGGGTAATATGCTCTCCCAAGACTAGCCTCTGGTTATCATTGTTACTTTCTAGGGGCTTGTCAGCTGAGGAACTCGGGCCGAGTTGTTACCCACAACACCTTCAACTCGTGTCCGGACAGTTTCAAATGGTTTAAGGGCCGGTTGTTGGAGATGTGCTAAGGTGGGTTTCTGGATAGCCCGCAAGTCCCACTTAATTAAGATGCTTAACCGTTGCTCGTGGGTGTCGACGTACGCTATTTTACGTGGGCTTGGATGTGGGCGCCCGCCGCAGACAGCCCACGTCCACCTGCAGCCTAAGGGCTTCAAGTGGCTAGGTGTTTCATCTTCTCAAAAACAAAGGCTATGGGTTTCAGACCGCCGCTGCCACCGCCGTCGCCTCCCATCCCCGCCATCACGCCACTGCACGTCCCCGCCCCGCACCGCCCCCGCCCTCGACCTGTCCTCTGCTGCCTACCGTCGCCTCCAGCCACGTGCACCGAGATAAAAGATAGGCCCGCCGCACCACTAATAAGCGACTGCTCCACCATCGCAAGGATGTTGCCCCACTGTGAACCGAGTAGCATGACGGGCTTCCGCGACTTTCGGCTCCGGCCGTCCGGCCGCTACGCCGCCAAGTTATCGTGCGATGAGAGGGGGGGGGGGCATTGGCTCGGGGCGTTCAACACGTCAGAGCTCGTCGTGCGCACGCTGGATGTCACGTGTTGGATGTTCAGTCGACCCAAGTACGAGGTGGACTTTCCGGCGTCGAATCCCGGGGGGTGAGGGGTTTCATCAGTCACAAAATCCATATTGCACCCCTCAAGGAGAAGAGGGAAGACCCCATCGTCCCGGAGCATCGCGTGCAACGACCTGTGCCAGGCCCATCTGTGTGTTACTGGACCCTTGTGGCCCAGCCCGCGTGGCGTGTGTGGGAATAGGCATATAAGCCTGCAGGTGGCGTGTGTGTGCGGCGTCGTATTGTAATCACAATTATTGTTCTGAATTCAAGCTTTCCTCCCTGCTTCCTTCCCCTTCTCCAAGCCCTCTCTCTTTGATATTTTCCTTGGTTCGAGATCCACATCCCGGCGTGACGCAGGGAGGTGCTACGGGAACGTAGCATCTGGTATTCAGAGCAGTCTATCGATCCGCTTCCTCTGTTCCCCAAAAATTTTCATCCACATCTCGCGATCAATCCGTCGATTAACTCCTAATTCCAGGCAAGGGTGCGGATCCCCTTGGGTGATTCCGCGCAAAACACCTCGGTGTACCTGCGTTTGGTTGAGTAGGTCGACCGGATCCGACGGCGCGGTCCACCAAGCCGACGATCTCTGCTCGTATGGCGGCAGCGGAGCTCTCCCTGGCGGATCTGCAGAAGCTGGTGCAGGACACGATCCAGCAGAGCAAGGCGGTGTCCGAAGCGGGGGCGGCCACGACGAAACGCGTCAACGAGATCCAGGACTCGCTTGACAAGTACGCCGCCTCTTCTGCCAAGGCCTTCGATGCGCTGGCACAGACGACGACCGCGTCGCTGGGACGCACTGAAGCGACTCTCGGCAGGGTTCTCATCGCCAACAATTCACTAGATGCAGCGATGGCTGAGATGAAGCAGGCGTTGGATGGTGTTGTACGCCGTGTGGATCAACTCGAGCATGCACCTCCGACGGGACAAGCGCAGCCACAGCCGCAGCAGTGATCCTCCACAGTCCGCGCGGAAGGGCAGAGCAGTCTCCAGGCGCCGCAGGCTGCAGAGTACCGTGGACCTCGTCAGAATCGGCAGTCGACAATGTTGGGTGAGCAAAATCAGTCTCCGTTTCATACTGCTGAAGTTTTTTCGGATGAGGATTCAGATTTGTCTCCAGCTCATACTCATCGAGCACATCACAGTCAGTACAAACCAAGGATTTCTCACTCCGATTTTCCCAAGTTTGATGGGGAGGACCCCAAGTGGTGGAAGCAGCAGTGTGAAAAATATTTCCGCATGTATAAGGTCCAACAGGAACTATGGGTTGATTTTGCCACAATGCACTTCGCAGGCAATGCAGCTCTCTGGCTTCAGACATACGAAGCCATGCACACGATCGACAGTTGGGAAGCGCTGTGCGTAGCAGTGTTTGCGAAGTTTAACAGAAATAAATATACGAGAGCGATTGATGTGTTCTTTGCGTTGAAGCAGACAGAAACTGTGGATGAATATGCCCATGGGTTCGAGGAGCAGATGCACAAGCTGTTGGTATACAATCACTCCTATGATGAAACATTCTTCATCAATCGCTTTGTACAGGGACTGAAACCATCCATCAGAGCACAGGTCAAGTTACAACAACCAACTTCAGTCGATCTAGCTTACTCCTTGGCACAGACACAAGAGGCATTGTTGGCTGAAGATACTTCCAAATACAGCAAAAGATGGGAAAACAGAGCCAACGCCAAAAATTATGTGCATCAGGGCATTATGGGAACAGCACCAGCACAAGATAAACCCCCTGAGACACATCAAAGAGCTTCAGATCGAGTGGATAACCTCAGGGCACAACGCCGAGCGCGTGGAGAATGTTTCAAGTGCGGCGAGAAATATGGTCCAGGACACAAGTGCCCCACAACAGTCCAACTTCATGTTCTGGAAGAACTGATTGAGGCCCTACAGATGTCTGAAATTTCGGACAGTGAATCTGAAACTGAGCAGCCAGCCGAACAGCCTGCGGTCGATAAAGGAATAGCAGAAGAAGCATTCATGAAACTGTCAGTCCATGCAGCCCAGGGCACTGCTTCAAAGGATAGTATCCGATTACAGGGCATGGTTGGTAAGAGACAGATGCTGATCTTAGTTGACTCAGGTAGTTCCACAAATTTCATCAGCGCAGAGTTAGTGAAGCACCTACAGTGCCCAGTGGAAGATATACCAACGGCTAAAGTAACTGTGGCTAATGGAGGACTGTTACATTGTAACAAACAGGTTCCTAACTTGCAATGGTTTTGTCAAGGAAACACCTTCAACACATCTCTGAAAGTGCTACCCCTAGGCACTTATGACATCATTTTGGGCATGCAATGGCTAGAAACTATGAGCCCTATGTGGGTGGACTGGAGAAAGAAGGTCATGAGATTCAAATATCAGGGAGTTAGGATCACTCTCAGAGGAATAAGAGAGAAAGTCATTTCCTGCACAGGCATAACTGGCAAGCATTTGCAAGGGTTACTTAACACTGGTGCAGTGGACCAAGTGATTCAACTAAATCATATTGTGGAAGCCCCTGATACTGATCAAGTCATCCCTCCTGCAGTGCAAGAAATTTTGGCCAAGCACAAACAAGTCTTCACAGAACCTGACAAACTCCCTCCTCACAGGTCATTTGATCACCAAATCCCTCTTCTACCTGGAGCTAAACCTATCAATGTCAAACCATACAGATACAATCCAATGCAGAAGACTGAAATTGAACAACAAGTAACTCAGATGTTACATCAAGGAGTCATCCAGGAAAGCACTAGTCCTTTTGCTTCACCAGTGTTGCTGGTCAGAAAAAAATGGAACTTGGCGTTTTTGTGTGGATTACAGAATGTTAAACTCTGTCACAGTGCCCCATAAATATCCAATGCCAATAGTGGATGAGTTACTTGATGAGTTGGCTGGGGCTACATTTTTCACTAAGCTGGATCTTCGATCAGGATATCATCAAATACGAGTGGTTGCAGGAGAGGAACATAAAACAGCTTTTAAAACTCATCATGGCCTATATGAGATTAAGGTCATGCCCTTTGGTTTAATCAATGCTCCTGTAACTTTCCAAGCGGCTATGAATGCCCTGTTTGCCCATTTGTTGAGACACTGTGTGCTTATCTTCATGGATGACATCTTAGTCTACAGTCCAGATTTGAAAACACATCTGGAGCACCTCAATCAAGTTTTCACTATACTTCAAGAAAACCAGCTCTTTGTGAAACTTAGCAAATGTTCTTTTGCTCAAACAGAGCTGGAATACTTGGGACATATTATCAGTGGCAAAGGAGTGCAAACTGATCCCACTAAAATCAGAGCTGTGCAGCAGTGGCCCAGGCCTACCTGTGTTAGAGATATCAGAGGATTTTTGGGTCTCACAGGGTACTACAGAAAATTCATCAGAAATTATGGAATTATCAGTAGGAGCTTATCTGATTTACTGAAGAAAGATACTGTGTTTTCTTGGACACCAACCAATGAAGCTGCTTTCCAACATCTTAAGACAGCATTGGCTCAAGCACCAGTTTTGGCACTCCTAGATTTCAAGAAGCATTTTACAATTGAAACTGATGCTAGTAATCAAGGCATTGGGGCTGTTCTGGTGCAAAAAGGTCATCCACTTGCTTACCTTAGCAAAGCCCTGGGACCCAAGGCCCAAGCCCTGTCCACATATGAAAAAGAGTGCTTGGCTGTGCTCCTTGCTGTGGAAAAATGGAAATCTTATCTGCAGCATGCTCCTTTCACCATTTTCACAGATCATCAAAGTTTGACACATCTCCAAGAACAAAAACTCAGTGGTACCATGCAACAGAAAGCATTTCTTAAACTGCTAGGTCTGCATTACAACATCATCTACAGGAAAGGCATGGATAATGCAGCTGCAGATGCCTTGTCCAGATCTCCTGCCCCAATGGAGTTGTCTGCTATCTCCTTTTGCACACCCAAATGGTTAGCTGTTGTGACAGAAGGATACCAGCAGTATGAGGCAGATAGGGAATTACTGCAAGAACTGGCCCTGACTGGTTCTAATGACAAAGGTTATACTCTACATCAAGGAGTGATCCGATACAAAGACAGATTTGGTTGGGCCACAACAAAGAAGCTCACCAGGCTATTATGCTTTCTTTGCATGACAGTGGAGTTGGAGGTCATTCTAGATTCCAGGGCACGTATCAACGCATCAAGGGACTGTTTGCTTGGCCAGCAATGAAACAGGACATCCAAATCTATGTACAAGCATGTGTGGTGTGCAAACAAGCAAAGTCTGAGCATATTAAGAAACCAGGACTATTAAGTCCATTGCCCATTCCTAAAGAAGCCTGGAATATGGTCAGCATGGATTTCATTGGAGGTCTCCCCAAGAGCAAAAACTTTGACACAATCCTTGTGGTCATTGACAAGTTCAGCAAATATGGGCACTTCATTCCCTTGTGTCATCCTTTTACTGGTCTACAAGTGGCACAAATATATGTGGATAACATCTATAAGCTTCATGGTCTTCCCCAGGTTCTGATTACTGACAAAGATCCTATATTTACCAGCAACATATGGCAAGAATTGTGCAAACTCATTGACACCAAGATGAATATGAGTACTGCTAATCATCCCCAGACTGATGGTCAAACGGAGAAACTGAATCAATGCTTAGAAACCTTTCTCAGATGCTTGGTACACTCAACCCCCAAAAAGGGGGCCTATTGGTTATCTCAGGCTGAGTACTGGTACAACACAAACTACCATTCTGCACTTGGAACAACCCCATTTCAGGTACTGTATGGGTATCAACCTCGACACTTGGGCATTGCCAATCTTCAGAGTACTCTGTCCTCGGATCTGTCTGGATGGTTGGCTGAAAGGAACCTGATGCAAGGATTGATCCGAGAACACCTGTTGCGAGCTCAACACAGGATGAAGCATCAGGAAGACACTAACCGATCGGATCGACAGTTTCAAGTTGGCGACTGGGCATTTCTGAAGCTGCAGCCTTACGTGCAACAAACGGTTGTCAGACGATCCAACCACAAGTTGGGTTTCAAGTATTTTGGTCCGTATCAGATCACTGAACGTATCGGCGAGGTTGCATATCGTTTGGCCCTGCCAGAGACTAGCAAGATTCACCCCGTGGTGCATGTTTCTCTACTCAAACCGGCAGACCCGCCAACTCCTACTTCAGACACTGTGGATTCGCTATTTCTGTTGGGGGATAAACTGTCCAAACCGGCTCAACTCCTTCAAACAAGGCTGGTTCGTGTGGGTGGACACACACGCACGCAATGGAAGATTGCATGGAGTGGACTTCCAATTGCAATGGCGACTTAGGAATGGTCTTCAGCTGTGACTGCAACGACAACGGCATGATGATGAACAGTTGAGGACGAGCTGTTCCTTAAGAGGAGGGGAGTGCAACGACCTGGGCCAGGCCCATCTGTGTGTTACTGGACCCTTGTGGCCCAGCCCGTGTGGCGTGTGTGGGAATAGGCATATAAGCCTGCAGGTGGAGTGTGTGTGCGGCGTCGTATTGTAATCACAATTATTGTTCTGAATTCAAGCTTTCCTCCCTGCTTCCTTCCCCTTCTCCAAGCCCTCTCTCTCTGATATTTTCCTTGGTTCGAGATCCACATCCCGGCGTGACGCAGGGAGGTGCTACGGGAACGTAGCATCGCGACACCCGTGAGAGCAATGCAGTGGCTATGACAAGGTTCGCCATGAAAGATCCACACCTCGTGCAGGCGAGGTACGAGTTTTTTCGGCAGTAGAGAGACGTGCAGGGCCATGACGCTTGCATTGGAAATTTTTTTTTAAGTTAGCGAAGATTCCATCTGGAGAATTACTCTCAGGTGGTGGCGAGCAAGTTAACGGACAAGGCGAAAGATTTCTCAACAAATGGTCAGAGGCCCGAGTTCCGGGTTCCGGGTTCCGCCCGAGTTCCGCCCGAGTGAATCCGTGACGTGGTGGCATCGGAGGCCGTGGTGATTGAATAAATTGCAACTTTTCCCCGCTCAAAAGAAAAGGGAAAGAGACGCTCAGCGCAACAAGGCGATCAAGAGGAGAGGACGAGGCTGGCCTCCGGTCGCGCGAGATGCTACAAGAGAAGCCCGCCCAGTACGTTTCACTGGGCGATGACGGGCCTCTGGTCTCGCCGCTGCCCAGATCGATCTTTCAGGTCGCCGCCGTCGCCGCTTCCTCCCACCTCCCGCCGCCGCCTCCCATTCCCGCCGCCAGCCCGCCACGGCAAGTCCCCGCTCCCGCCCCCGACCACGTCTTCTGCTGCCTACCGTCGCCTCCGGCCACGCGCACCGAGATAGCACGAGATAGGCCCGTCCAGTTCATTAAGGCGTGCCTATCCCCATCATCTTCAGATGCTCCTGCCACTGCCCAGCAACATCAAGACCCGATTTCTCATGCGACAGACATGGAGGACACCGTCTTTGTCCAAGAAG
This sequence comes from Aegilops speltoides, assembly GCA_021437245.1. Classification (NCBI taxonomy): domain Eukaryota; kingdom Viridiplantae; phylum Streptophyta; class Magnoliopsida; order Poales; family Poaceae; genus Aegilops; species Aegilops speltoides. The sequence continues at coordinate 66,602,229 of CM038143.1, forward strand.
GAAGCGATGAGCCTACCGGTCCGGGCGTCATTCTCAGCAAGGAAGACCAGGCCAGATATGCTAAACTTTTGCGTCCCAATATTCCTCCTCCCATTGATCCGAACTCCTACATGGCATGGGAGGACTACGACCAGGTAGAAGAGCGCCTTGCACGCGTTCGCATCGCCTGTTACAAGGTACCTGCGTGCTGTATCAATCGGTCACCACTCATTTTAGTTAATGTAGTACTGTATGTTATAAAGTTTGTACATTTGCGATTGCAGCTAATTCAGTCCTGGTTTGGTATGCATGCATGATTTTATCTTTTGTATCATCTGTGTGTAGATTGTGAAGCCAGAGGCTGCACATGAACTAAAGGAACCAGAAGAGTACACTGAGGATGAACTTATTAAGGAGTCCTACTTTCGGCATTTGGAGGATAATGATAGTTTTGAGTGGTTCTTCCATCGCGACGATAGCCAGAATCCTGGATTGAATGACTACCAACGCATTGTCCTTAGTAATTTCGTAAGTTTATCTACACTCGAGCTACGTTGCACGGATACTTGGATACGTATCGGATACGCGATACGGGGATACGCCCGATACGGCAATTTTCTAAAAACTAGGATACGGGGATACGTCTGTATATACATATTAATTATTAAATATATGAAAAAATAACGAGTCTTTTTTGTAGGAAATGCACTGTTTTATTAAAAAAATTGAATCTTCACGATTGCTTAACAAATACTGCATGGATCTCTTGTTGCCTCCTTTCCCTTTCCTAGTATTTTCCAACATCTGGACGTACCTCCACAAAGGCTTCTTCTCATTATCATCTTCCGGAATCACACGAGCAGCAGCCAATACATGGACTGCATCCACGCTACCTCCACTACCTGCGTCACTTCTAACTGAAGAAGACCTAATAGACATAGCCGATTTGCACGGTAAAAGGAGGAGATTAGGAAAACAGATTAGTCAAACTGATCTAATCTTAAAATCTGAACCTAAAACACCTACGTACAGAATTCAGAGAAGGAGATGGAGAAGAGATCAGAGAAAGTGAGGGAGATGAGAACATACCTCCTGCAAGGGAGACACGGATGTCTTCTGCAGGCGACGAGCCGGCGACCGATCAGCGTCGATTGGATGGAGAGTTGGAGAAGAACATGTGGGAGAGGAGAGGACTGGAGCTGAGATTTATGGAGAGTTGGAGACCTGCGGGCTGTGGCTGCTCGCCTGCTCCAAAGAGTCGAGGGGACGAGGTGGCCAGTTTTCAGTCGAGGGGACGAGGATGACGTGCGGCGGCGCTAGGAGGAAATCGAGGAGTTTTCAGTTTTACACGTCGAACGAAGGGGTTGCCGTATCCAAAACGTATCCCAGAGGTATCCCAGACGTATCAAACACTATTTTCTTTTTTTTAAATCAATAAATCACATGATACTTACGGGATACGTATCGGGCAGTATCGGGGCAGTATCCGAGTATCGGGGCAGTATCCGGCAGGATACGCGCACTTTCTGAAGTATCCGTGTAACGTAGCACTCGAGCCATCTGGTTTGACTAGTTTGATTATCTTAATCGTTGCTGTTCAGAAACCATTTCAACACAATGTGAAAACCGTTAAATCAATGAGGTAGTTCATTTTACTTCATTAATTCCAACCACAGCTGCAATGCTTTTGTGGAGATTCGAGTCACTTGTTTCACGGTACGAGTTAAAACTGTTTCTGAACATCTTTTCTTAAAAGATGATGATTGTTTGACTTGCATCACCATATTCTCTTCTGCGGTTATGAGAACATTGATTTTGTATGACACCATTTCTAGCATGCTAGATTTTACTGAAGGTATTTTTTTGGGATCTTTATTAGGTTTACTTTCACGGACATAACTTTTGTCATCTCACTTAACACTAGCCAACAAGTACTTCAGATGTGCCATCTAATTCTCGTCCTTTTTTTGCAGCTGCCCGATAGTTGTGAACGCCAGTATCGCTATCACGATGATTACTGCTCACGTTATCATACATATGAAATTGATTCCGTTTATGTCAAGTACTATGGAGAAATATCAAAGAAATTGAAGGTACGCATTATGTGATCAAGCTGTTGGAATTTTAAATATTACCGGTGTCTGGATCATTTTTAAAGTGCTAGACTTCTTTCTTGCAACAGTGGGTTGCAGATTATGTACATCTGGATCGCAGTACCGAGAAGGTAAGTATGCCCCGCAGGAAATCACGAAATATAGGTATATTAGTCATATACACATACACATGATGATTAACTTCTTTGCACTTCAGTGGAGAAACATGGATACTATAGCATGGAGGCAAGCATTGAGGATTGCAACCCACTTCCCCCATATGACTGTTCGTTTAGCTGCTTTTGCTTATAATGTAAGATATCTTATCTTTTCCTAATTGAGGTGTTCATTGCTGGTGTTACTCAAGATCTGATCCATTTGATTCAGGAGTACATTATAGAGCTGACAGAAGATGCGTCCCTCAAGGACATAGATCTTCTCTATTTTGAGATATGGAGGCTTGTCGCCAAGGAAGATGTTAGTATCCTAATCAAACATTTGTGTAATAATGCTCTATTGACATGCTTTGTGATTATCATAGTTCGCATGGTTTCAAAAATATTTCAGAGAAAATACTTAGATGCTGTGAAGGAAGTATATGCAATGGACAAATTTGCTATACACAAAAGGGTACTACATGCTGAACTGAATGCGGGTACTGTCTTTGTAACAATAAAGCAAATGGTAAGTTGATCTCTTAATCTGAGGCTGTTTTGCAAATTTGTATAGCCTCCAGTCCGAATTTGTGTTGTAAAAAATATGCTACATATTGCCAATGTCTCATTTCATCTGTTACTTTCTAGATTTATTCTATTGTCAAGGAGGGTGGCATTGATCTGAAGGTAAGTAGGATACTGTATGATTGACATGATGATACATATGTAACTGTAATAGATTGTTAACATCGGTATGACCTTTGTGTGCTATTTTAGGCTAAAGAGGATGAAGCTCGGGCTGTGTTTAGCAAGTTAGCTTTCGGGAAGGTAGTCTCTCAATAAATCCTCTATGAATATTGATATGTCGCGGTACTTTTTATAACAGGATTACTTCTTCAGCATAAAACAAAGAACATGGCGCAGTATGCTGAGAAGAAGATGGAGATCGCAGATCGGTTGGGTTTGGACAAAAAGGTAAATTCTCCAGTATGTTAACTGTATAGCCTGAGTAGGGTTCCGTTCCGAGATTAAAACAAAAAGGAATTTATGTCCGTGTTTGTAATCCACCTTGCAGGAAGGATTTGTTTTCACAGGGATGTGATTATGGGAACATTAGATTCGTCGCCTTTGATCTCAAATCTATCTCTGTCCCTTTTGGTCTGAGATCAAGTGTGTATATATGGTCCGTTATCTCATCTAATAGCGAGACAGAACTAATATGATGATGATTGTATTACATAACCAGCACACTAGTCTGAAATTGTGGATGGTGCTTGGTTCTAGTTTAAATTAGTGGAACCCAGCCACATCCTTTGTAATGTTATTCACGCATGATGCTTGCTGTTGTTTTTTGTTCTTCCGCATTTGTTTCTTAGTTGGGTCCCAGTCACTGTACCTCCATGCGACAATGAAATGAAATTGACAGCAATGCTTTGCATGCCTTGATATTAGTGCAGACTATGAAATAACATCATATGATCCAATTTCCTTGTTTGAGATTAAGTCTGAGAAAGGGTTATCGATACAGTTTTGAAGTCAGTAATAATTGATCTGGATTCATGTGATCACAGGTACTTGTTTTCCCTTTTAGGTGTGACCTTTATCAATGTACAAACCCTTGCTCTTGCCCTTCCCTCCCGTTATTTTCCAAATGCGCATCCGTACCCATTCACCGGTCCGTTGTCACACTTCACTCACGCACCGCTGCTTATCCACCTCATCGGCGACCGTGTTCCACCACCCACCCCCTCACCCTCCACCATCGTCCCCAACCACAGAGGCTCATCCCTCAACCCCTCACGACGACCCCAACATTATGACTGTGTGATGGGGGAGAAGAAATGAAACTCCGCCTCCCCCCTCCCCCCATCCTCTTCGCCGCCCAGAAATCGCCCATCCGAGCGTCTCTGAAACCCCACCACCCCACCGCCGATGAAATGATCGAGTTGGACCTAGAGGTGAATAGGGACAAGTACAAATTTTACTTTGATTATTGGCAGGTTTAGGAGAAAATTGCAAAAACACACCCACTACAATTGCGCACATGTCTGTTGAAAACCATCGAAATGCTATCGGATTGCAAAAAAAATGTTTTCAAGTAAAAAAATTGCTGGTAGCACTAAATGCTCAATTGAGCGCGTTTTGACGGAAATCTGACAATGGTGCCCGTTGTAAATGATGAGGTGGCACGAAGTAACGGTTAGGGCAGACAACCATTATAGTTGATGTGTGGGGTCCATGTGTCTAGGAAGAGAAAAGAAAGGGGAAAAGAAAAAGAATGGCCGGTGTGGACGTCTCCTCATACCCCGATCTCTTGGTGTACTTGTCCACACGCCATCGAGCCCTACGCCACCCTTGGACATGGCACACCGTCCTTCGATGCAACTCCTGCCCGCCATGGACGCCTCTCCGAATGACGCTTTGCTCGTTGGCGGCCAACCAGCGTCGCCACCGGACGATATCGTTGGAAATATGCCCTAGAGGGAATAATAATTGTATTATTTATTTTTTATGTTTATAATTAGATGTTTATATTCTATGCTATAACCGATATGGTTCTTACTGTTGGAAATATGCCCTAGAGGCAATAATAATTGTATATGTTTATAATTATATGTATATATTCTATGCTATAACTACTATGATTCTTGAATATGTGATTAAGAGAAAAACCCATAAGCACATGTAGAATAAGCGGTAAAATCTGATTCCTAGTCTTGCCTCTAGGACTAGCTCAAGTGTTGCATGATGATTATGGTTTTTTGATCATAGGCATAAGTTGTAACAAGGATGCCAACAACTTTAAGAGTATGATGTTAGAAGATCGAATGTTGAATTAACCCAATATTTGTTATACTTAGAGATGGCATCGTCGCAAGTCTATAGTCTATAACAGGGAGACTCAATGTATGCTTAATTCCTTAGACCATGAGAGTATCGAGTCACTTCATACTAGATGATGCACTTTGTTGTTGTTCTAATGTTAACTCTAACAAGCATAATAGCAACTTCAAGTCCATTGGAAAGTATGACAAGGGGCAAGATATCTCAAGAGTGGGATTTGCTCCTTCCACGATGGAGAGATATTCGTACGGCCCTCTGGGTGTGACAGTATCTATCAACGTCTGACTAGACACGTGTGAATTTCTCACAAGGATTGACGGTGTCCTGGAATAAGGAGTACTAACTTGTACGGCCTGCAGTCCATGGGCCGGATTTATGGCCCGCCGATCACTAGAAGGAAGGACTACCGAAGTTGTGGACCTCGGCATAATTGAGATGGAATCCTCTAAAGACTTGGCATGTACTTCAAGGATTTCTCTATAGTCGGCGCATTGACAACCGACCATATGTGTAACCTAGGTACCCCATATGCATATATAAGCCGAGGGGTTTAGTCTTTAGAGGCACGATTACTAGCCTTAGGGTTTAGAACACAATCGTATGATCTCGAGGTAGATCATCTTGTACTCTACATGCGACCACATCAATATAATCAAAGCAGGACGTAGGATTTTACCTTTTCGAGAGGGCCCAAACTTGGGTAAACATCGTCTCCCTTTGTACCCAGTTATCATTGTTCCTAGACTAACAACTTGGAACCCCCTATCCGAGATCTGCCGATTTTAGCACCAACATTGGTGGCCCATACAGGCCCTACTGTGTGGTTGAAAAGGATTAATGGCGCTTCTTCAGATCAATAGAGACATCGGCTGCGGCAACATCTTCGTCCCCGGCCAACTATTCGCGTTCGGCAGCATCGTCCTTCACGCTGGTTCGGCCGGACACCTCAACTGTGTTAAAAGCTTCGCCCTGGATCAGATCATCACATTTGGGAGTTTGGCGTATGCTGCTGATTCTCGTGGCAATCTCGCCCTCTCTAGCTTGGCACCAAATCAGCTGGAGAACTCCGCGTATGTCGTGGCCTTAACCATGGACCTGACCTTGGATCCGAACCTCGAATCAAGTCTCACCTTGGAACCTTGAGTTCGGATCTGATTTTTTCCGAATCAAACCAGGCCCTCGCCCTGGCTGATCAGCGCTCCGAAGGCGTGTTACACGCTTAGTCGAGCATACTTCAAGTCAACCCTGCCTATTGTCAGGAGATGGGCCCGACGGACCTCTCGCTAACGAGATGTTAGACTGAATCCAGAACCTCTGGATTTCAGATGGTTAGACTTTGGTCTATGACCAGTTCGGATGTAGAGCCGATGATAGGGACATTTACATCCTGCCCACCACCTGAAGGAAATATGCCCTAGAGGCAATAATAAAGTTATTATTTATTTCCTTATTTCATGATAAATGTTTATTATTCATGCTAGAATTGTATTAACCGGAAACATAATACATGTGTGAATACATAGACAAACAGAGTGTCACTAGTATGCCTCTACTAGACTAGCTTGTTAATCAAAGATGGTTAAGTTTCCTAACCATAGACAAAGGAGTTGTCATTTGATTAACAAGGTCACATCATTAGTTGAATGATCGGTTGACATGACCCATTCCATTAACTTAACAACCAATCGGTTTAGTATGTTGCTATTGCTTTTATCCATGACTTACACATGTTCCTATAACTATGAGATTATGCAACTCCCGTTTACCGGAGGAACACTTTTGGTACTACCAAACGTCACAACGTAATCGGGTGATTATAAAGGAGTACTACAGGTGTCTCCAAAGGCGATGTTGGGTTGGCGTATTTGAGATTAGGATTTGTCACTCCGATTGTCGGAGAGGTATCTCTGGGCCCTCTCGGTAATACACATCACTTAAGCCTTGCAAGCATTACAACTAAAGAGTTAGCTGTGAGATGATGTATTACGGAACGAGTAAAGAGACTTGCCGTAACGAGATTGAACTAGGTATTGGATACCGACGATCGAATCTCGGGCAAGTAACATCTTGATGACAAAGGGAACAACGTATGTTGTTATGCGGTCGACCGATAAAGATCTTCGTAGAATATGTAGGAGCCAATATGGGCATCCAGGTCCGCTATTGGTTATTGACCGAGACGTGTCTCGGTCATGTCTACATTGTTCTCGAACCGTAGGGTCCGCACGCTTAAGGTTTCGATGACGGTTATATTATGAGTTTGTGTATTTTGATGTACCAAGGAGTTCGAGTCCCGGATGTGATCACGGACATGACGAGGAGTCTCAAAATGGTCGAGACATAAAGATTGATATATTGGGCGGCTATATTCGGACACGGAAAGGTTCCGGAAGTTTCGGAGAAAACCGAGTGCCGAGGGTTACCGGAACCCCGGGAAGTAATGGGCCTTAATGGGCCAAGAGGGAGAGAGAGGGCTGCGCCAGAGGTGGCGCCCCATGGGGAGTCCGAATAGGACAAGGAGGGGCGCGGCCCCCTTTCCTCTCCTCTCCTCTCCTTCCTTCCCCTTCCTCCTTCCTAGTTGGACTAGGAAAGGGAGTCCTACTCCCACTAGGAGGAGGACTCCCCCCTTGGCGCGCCTCCTAGGGCGGCCGCCCTCCCCTTGCTCCTTTATATACGGGGTAGGGGCACCCTAGAACACACAAGTTGATCCTTGAGATCGTTCCTTAGCCGTGTGCGGTGCCCCCTCCACCATATTCCACCTCGGTCATATCGTGGCGGTGCTTAGGCGAAGCCTGCGTCGATAGAACATCAAGATCGTCCCACGCCGTCGTCTTGACGAACTCTCTCTCCCGGAGCTTTGCTGGATCGGAGCCGAGGAGCGTCACCGAGCTGTCGTGTGTCAAGAACTCGGGGCGCCAGAATAACGGCGCTGGGATCGGTTGGATCGCGAGGAGAACGTCGACTACTTCCTCTACGTTGTGATCGCTTCCGCTTCGGTCTACGAGGGTACATAGACAACACTCTCCCCTCTCGTTGCTATACATCACCATGATCTTGCGTGTGCGTAGGAATTTTTTTGAAATTACTACGTTTCCCAACACCACCATCAGAGCCAGGTTTTTATGGTTTGATGTTTTGCACGAGTAGAACACAAGTGAGTTGTGGACGATACAAGTCATACTGCCTACCAGCATGTCATACTTTGGTTCATCGGTATTGTGAGATGAAGCGGCCCGGACCGACATTACGCGTATGCTTACGCGAGACTGGTTTCACCGTTACGAGCACTCGTGCTTAAAGGTGGCTGGCGGGTGTCTGTCTCTCTCACTTTAGTTGAACCGAGTGTGGCTACGCCCGGTCCTTGAGAAGGTTAAAACGGAGTCTATTTGACGAAGTATCGTTGTGGTTTTGATGCGTAGGTGAGATTGGTTCTTGCTTAAGCCCGTAGCAGCCACGTAAAATTTGCAACAACAAAGTAGAGGACGTCTAACTTGTTTTTGCAGGGCATGTTGTGATGTGATATGGTCAAGACGTGATGCTATATTTTATTGTATGAGATGATCATGTTTTGTAACGAAGTTATCGGCAATCGGCTGGAGCCATATGGTTGTTGCTTTATTGTATGAAATGCAAGCATACGTAATTGCTTTACTTTATCACTAAGCGGTAGCGATAGTCGTAGAAGCAATAGATGGCGTGGCGACAACGATGCTACGATGGAGATCAAGGTGTCGCGCCGGTGACGATGGTGATCACGACGGTGCTTGGAGATGGAGATCACAAGCACAAGATGATGATGGCCATATCATATCACTTATATTGATTGCATGTGATGTTTATCCTTTATGCATCTTATCTTGCTTTGATTGACGGTAGCATTTTAAGATGATCTCTCACTAAAATTATCAAGTAGTGTTCTCCCGAGTATGCACCGTTGCCAAAGTTCGTCGTGCTTGAGACACCACATGATGATCGGGTGTGATAAGCTCTCGTCCATCTACAATGGGTGCAAGCCAGTTTTGCACACGCAGAATACTCAGGTTATACTTGACGAGCCTAGCATATGCAGATATGGCCTCGAACACGGAGACCGAAAGGTCGGCGTGAATCATATAGTAGATATGATCAACATAAGATGTTCACCATTGAAAACTACTCCATCTCACGTGATGATCGGTTATGGTTTAGTTGATTTGGATCACGTGATCACTTAGATGACTAGAGAGATGTCTGTCTAAGTGGGAGTTCTTAAGTAATATGATTAATTGAACTTAAATTTATCATGAACTTAGTACTGATAGTATCTTGCGTGTCTATGTTTTGTTTGTAGATAGATGGCTCGTCTTTGTTGTTCCGTTGAATTTTAATGCGTTCCTTGAGAAAGCAAAGTTGAAAGATGATGGTAGCAATTACACGGATCGGGTCCGTAACTCGAGGATTATCCTCATTGCTGCACGTAAGAGTTACGTCTTGGATGCACCGCTGGGTGCGAACTGCTTCTTGATGTAACCGACGACGTTAAGAACGTCTGGCGAGCAAAGCTGATGACTACTCTATAGTTCATGTGCCATGCTTTACGGCTTAGAACCGGTCTTCAACGACGTTTTGAGCGTCATGGAGCATATGAGATATTCCAGAGTTGAAGTTGATATTTCAACAGAATGCCCGGATTGAGAGATATGAAGTCTCCAATAAGTTCTATAGCTGCAAGATGGAAGAGAATGGGTCTGTCGGTGAGCACATACTCGTAATGTCCGGTATTACAATCACTTGAGTCAACTGGGAGTTAATCTTCCGGATGATTGTGTCATTGATGAAATTCTTCAATCACCGCCACCAAGCTACAAAGGCTTCGTGATGAACTATAATATGCAAGGGTTAGTAAAGACTATGCCTGAGCTCTTCGCAATGCTAAAGGCTGCGGAGGTAGAAATCAAGAAGGAGCATCAAGTGTTGATGGTCAATAAGACCACTAGTTTCAAGAAGAATGGCAAAGGGAAGAAGAAGGGGAACTTCAAGAAGAACAGCAAACAAGTTGCTGCTCAGGAGAAGAAACCCAAGTCTGGACCTAAACCTGAAACTGAGTGCTTCTCTCGCAAGCGACTCGTCCTTTGAAGCGGAACTACCCCAAGTATTTGGCGGATAAGAAGGATGGCAAGGTGAACAAAGGTATATGTGATATACATGTTATTGATGTGTACCTTACTAGAGCTCGCAGATAGCACTGGTATTTGATATTGGTTACATTGCTAATATTTGCAACTCAAACAGGACTACGGATTGCGAACACCGCAAAGGACGAGGTGACGATGCGGCGTGGGAAATGGTTCCAAAGTCGATGTGATCGCGGTCGACACGCTACCTCTACATCTACCTTCGGGATCAGTTTTAGACCTAAATAATTGTTATTTGGTGCCAGCGTTGAGCATGAACATTATATCTGGATCTTGTTTGATGCGAGGCGGTTATTCATTTAAATCGAGAGAATAATGGTTGTTCTATTTATATGAGTAATATCTTTTATGGTCATGCACCCTTGAAGAGTGGTCTATTTTAATGAATCTCGATAGTAGTGATACACATATTCATAATGTTGAAACCAAAAGATGCAGAGTTGATAATGATAGTGCAACTTATTTGTGGCACGCCGTTTAGGTCATATCGGTATAAAGCGCATGAAGAAACTCCATCTTGATGAACTTTTGGAGTTACTTGATTATGAATCACTTGGCACTTATGAACCGTGCCTCATGGGCAAGATGACTAGAACCCCGTTCTCCGGTACTATGGAGAGAGCAACAGATTTGTTGGAAATCATACATACAGATGTATGTGGTCCGATGAATGTTGAGGCTCGTGGCGGATATCGTTATTTTCTCACCTTCACAGATGATTTAAGCAGATATGGGTATATCTACTTAATGAAACATAAGTCTGAAACATTTGAAAAGTTCAAAGAATTTCAGAGTGAAGTTGAAAATCATCGTAATAAGAAAATAAAGTTTCTACGATCTGATCGTGGAGGCGAATATTTGAGTTACGAGTTTGGTCTACATTTGAAACAATGCGGAATAGTTTCGCAACTCACGCCACCCGGAACACCACAGCGTAATGGTGTGTCCGAACATCGTAATCGCACTTTACTAGATATGGTGCGATCTATGATGTCTCTTACAGATTTACCGCTATCGTTTTGGGGTTATGCTCTTGAGACGGCCGCATTCACGCTGAATAGAACACCGTCAAAATCCGTTGAGACGACACCTTATGAACTATGGTTTAGCAAGAAACCAAAGTTGTCGTTTCTTAAAGTTTGGGGATGCGATGCTTATGTGAAAAAGCTTCAACTTGATAAGCTCGAACCTAAATCGGGGAAATGTGTCTTCATAGGATACCCAAAGGAGACAGTTGGGTACACCTTCTATCACAGATCCGAAGGCAAGACATTTGTTGCTAAGAATGGATCCTTTCTAGAGAAGGAGTTTCTCTCGAAAGAAGTGAGTGGGAGGAAAGTAGAACTTGATGAGGTAACTGTACCTTCTCCCTTATTTGAAAGTAGTTTATCACAGAAACCGGTTTCTGCGACATCTACACCAAATAGTGAGGAAGTTGATGATGTTGATCATGAAACTTCAGATCAAGTTACTACTGTAACCTCGTAGATCAACCAGAGTAAGATCCGCACTGAGTGGTACGGTAATCCTGTTCGGAAGTCATGCTACTAGATCATGATGAACCTCGAACTATGAAGAAGCGATGGTGAGCGCAGATTCCATAAAATGGCTTGAGGCCATGAAATCGAGATGGGATCCATGTATGAAAACAAAGTGTGGACTTTGGTTGACTTGCCCGAGGGTCGGCAAGCAATAGAAAACAAGTGGATCTTCAAGAAGAAGACCGACGCCGACGGTAATATTATCGTCTACAAAGCTCGACTTGTCGCAAAGGGTTTTCGACAAGTTCAAGGGATTGACTACGATAAGACCTTCTCACCAGTGGCGGTGCTTAAGTCTGTCCGAATCATGTTAGCAATTGCCGCATTTTATGATTATGAAATTTGGCAAATGGATGTAAAGACTGCATTCTGAATGGATTTACGGAAGAAGAGTTGTATATGATGCAACCGAAGGTTTTATCGATCCAAAGGGAGCTAACAAAGTGTGCAAGCTCCAGCGATCCATTTATGGACTGGTGCAAGCATCTCGGAGTTGGAATAAGCGCTTTGATAGTGTGATCAAAGCATTTGGGTTTATCTGAGACTTTTGGAGAAGCTCAGATTTACAAGAAAGTGAGTGGGAGCTCAGTAGCATTTACGATATTATATGTAGATGACATATTACTAATCGGAAATGATATAGAATTCTGGATAGCATAAAGGGATACTTGAATAAGAGTTTTTCGATGAAGGACCTCGGTGAAGCTGCTTACATATTGGGCATCAAAATCTATAGAGATAGATCAAGGCGCTTAATTGGACTTTCACAAAGCACATACCTTGACAAAATTTTGAAGAAGTTCAAAATGGATCAAGCAAAGAAAGGGTTCTTGCACGTGTTACAAGGTGTGAAGTTGAGTAAGACTCAATGCCCGACCACCACAGAAGATAGAGAGAAATGAAAGATGTTCCCTATGCCTCAGCCATAGGCTCTATCATGTATGCAATCTGTGTACCGGACTGATGTGTGCCTTGCTATAAGCTTAGCAGGAGGTACCAAAGTAATCCAGAGTGGATCATCGGACAGCGGTCAAGAACATCTGAAATACGAAAAGGACTAAGGATATGTTTCTCGTATATGGAGGTGACAAAGAGCTCATAAATGGCAGTTACGTTGATGCAAGCTTTGACACCGATCCGGACGATTCTAAATCGCAAACCGGATCGTATTTACACTAAGCGGAGGAGCTGTCGGTTGGTGCGATTCTAAACAAAGCGTCATAGCGGATCTACATGTGAAGCGGAGTACATAGCAGCTTCGAAGCAGCTAATGAAGGAGTCTGGATGAAGGAGTTCATAACCGATCTAGGTGTCATACCTAGTGCATCGGGTCCAATGAAAATCTTTTGTGACAATACTGGAGCAATTGCTTTAGCAAAGGAATCCAGATTTCACAAGAGAACCAAACACATGAAGAGACGCTTATATTCCATCCGGGACTTGGTCCAGGTGGGAGACATAGAGATTTGCAAGATACATACGGATCTGAATGTAGCAGACCCGTTGACTAAGCCTCTTCCACGAGCAAAACATGATTAGCACCAAGACTCCATGGGTGTTAGAATCATTACTATGTAATCTAGATTATTGACTCTAGTGCAAGTGGGAGACTGAAGGAAATATGCCCTAGAGGCAATAATAAAGTTATTATTTATTTCCTTATTTCATGATAAATGTTTATTATTCATGCTAGAATTGTATTAACCGGAAACATAATACATGTGTGAATACATAGACAAACAGAGTGTCACTAGTATGCCTCTACTAGACTAGCTTGTTAATCAAAGATGGTTAAGTTTCCTAACCATAGACAAAGGAGTTGTCATTTGATTAACAAGGTCACATCATTAGTTGAATGATCTGATTGACATGACCCATTCCATTAGCTTAGCACCCGATCGTTTAGTATGTTGCTATTGCTTTTATCCATGACTTACACATATTCCTATAACTATGAGATTATGCAACTCCCATTTACCGGAGGAACACTTTTGGTACTACCAAACGTCACAACGTAACTGGGTGATTATAAAGGAGTACTACAAGTGTCTCCAAAGGCAGATGTTGGGTTGGCGTATTTCGAGATTAGGATTTGTCACTCCGATTGTCGGAGAGGTATCTCTGGGCCCTCTCGGTAATACACATCACTTAAGCCTTGCAAGCATTACAACTAAAGAGTTAGCTGTGAGATGATGTATTACGGAACGAGTAAAGAGACTTGCCGGTAACGAGATTGAACTAGGTATTGGATACCGACGATCGAATCTCGGGCAAGTAACATACCGATGACAAAGGAACAACGTATGTTGTTATGCGGTCGACCGATAAAGATCTTCGTAGAATATGTAGGAGCCAATATGGGCATCCAGGTCCGCTATTGGTTATTGACCGAGACGTGTCTCGGTCATGTCTACATTGTTCTCGAACCGTAGGGTCCGCACGCTTAAGGTTTCATGGCGGTTATATTATGAGTTTGTGTATTTTGATGTACCAAGGAGTTCGAGTCCGGATGTGATCACGGACATGACGAGGAGTCTCGAAATGGTCGAGACATAAAGATTGATATATTGGGCGGCTATATTCGGACACGGAAAGGTTCGGAAGTTTTCGGAGAAAACCGGAGTGCCGAGGGTTACGGAACCCCGGGAAGTAATGGGCCTTAATGGGCCAAGAGGGAGAGAGAGGGCTGCGCCGGGGTGGTGGCGCGCCCCCATGGGGAGTCCGAATAGGACAAGGAGGCGGCGGCCCCTTCCTCTCTCTCTCCCTCTCCTTCCTTCCCCTTCCTCCTTCCTAGTTGGACTAGGAAAGGGAGTCCTACTCCCACTAGGAGGAGGACTCCCCCTCCTTGGCGCGCCTCCTAGGGCGGCCGGCCCTCCCCTTGCTCCTTTATATACGGGGCAGGGGGGCACCCTAGAACACACAAGTTGATCCTTGAGATCGTTCCTTAGCCGTGTCAGGTGCCCCCCCTCCACCATATTCCACCTCGGTCATATCGTGGCGGTGCTTAGGCGAAGCCTGCGTCGATAGAACATCAAGATCGTCACCACGCCGTCGTCTTGTGGAACTCTCTCTCCGGAGCTTTGCTGGATCGGAGCTGAGGAGCGTCACCGAGCTGTACGTGTGTCAAGAACTCGGAGGCGCCGGAGTAACGGCGCTGGGATCGGTTGGATCGCGAGGAGAACGTATGACTACTTCCTCTATGTTGTGATCGCTTCCGCTTCGGTCTACGAGGGTACGTAGACAACACTCTCCCCTCTCATTGCTATACATCACCATGATCTTGCGTGTGCGTAGGAAATTTTTTGAAATTACTACGTTTCCCAACACCACCCACCTAGGCGCAACAGTCAAAGATTTAATCGACGTACTAGACTACGCCTTCGAGGAGGCAACCGACATGGATGAAGATGTCGGCGATTTGCCTGGTACGGCACAGTCCAACACCGACAACTGGACGACAACCTCCACCTACAATGTCTACATTGTGGATACCCCTAAGGACAATGAGGGGGAGAGAAAAAGGATCCCCCAAACGCCAATGAAGTGGGAAGAGCTCCAACCGCGTCGGTAAGGGCAGCGCCAGCAACAACAACACCCACAGTGGCACTGCCGGTAACAACACCACTCCGGACGATGCCAAGGACCAGGGCAATGGTGACAGTGTCATGGCCGGTCAGATTGACGATGCACGGGGACCGAGGACCTTGATGATCCCGATGACAGTAACTACATGCCAGAATCCGAGGAGGGTGTCAGTCTCGGACCCAACAAATTCGACATCCCCAAAGACTTCCTCGCTCTTGAGACATTCCGACGGCAGCTCATTAGTTCCTCCAAAAGTATTAAAGGGGGCGTGAGAGGCTTAAACTCATTCAAGATACGCTCAATGATAAGTGGATGGAGGTCCTCCCAGCCGAGCAAGACCTCGAGCAAAGAGTCGCGGACCAACCCAAATCTTATCCACGACGGTGTCAGCTTCCGGCATTCGATGACGAAGTTGATAACAATCTACCACTACGTCTTGAGCTTGCGTTGGTTTTCCTCGAAGAGGAGAGGGTGATACATCAATAGTAGCGTAAGTATTTCCCTCAGTTTTTGAGAACCAAGGTATCAATCCCGTAGGAGGCTCCTCAAAAGTCCCATGCACCTACACAAACAAACAAAGAACTCGCAACCAACACAATAAAGGGGTTGTCAATCCCTTCACGTCCACTTGCGAAAGTGAGATCTAATAAAGATATTAAGATAAGATAAATATATTTTTGGTATTTTATAATATAGATGCAAAAAGTAAAGATGCAAATAAAAGTAAATTGGAAGCAAATATGATAAGAGATAGACCCGGGGGCCATAGGTTTCACTAGTGGCTTCTCTCAAGATAGCATAAGTATTACGGTGGGTGAACAAATTACTGTCGAGCAATTGATAGAAAAGCGAATAGTTATGAGATTATCTAGGCATGATCATGTATATAGGCATCACGTCCATAACAAGTAGACCGACTCCTGCATGCATCTACTACTATTACTCCATACATCGAGCGAATCCTGCCTGCATCTAGAGTATTAAGTTCATAAGAACAGAGTAACGCATTAAGCAAGATGACATGATGTAGAGGGATAAACTCATGCAATATGATATAGACCCCATCTTTTTATCCTCGATGGCAACAATACAATACGTGTCTTGCAACCCTTGCTGTCACTGGGTAAGGACACCGCAAGATTGAACACAAAGCTAAGCACTTCTCCCATGACAAGAAAGATCAATCTAGTAGGCCAAACCAAACTGATAATTCGAAGAGACATGCAAAGATAACTCAATCATACATAAAAGAATTCAGAGAAGATTCAAATATTATTCACAGATAAACTTGATCATAATGTTGGGGAACGTAGTAATTTCAAAAAATTTCCTACGCACACGCAAGATCATGGTGATGGCATAGCAACGAGAGGGGAGAGTATTGTCCACGTACCCTCGTAGACCGTAAGCAGAAGCGTTATGACAACACGGTTGATGTAGTCGTACGTCTTCACGATCCTACCGATCCAAGTACCGAACGTACGGCACCTCCGTGTTCAGCACACGTTCAGCTCGATGACGATCCCCGGGCTCCGATCGAGCAAAGCGTCGGGGATGAGTTCCGTCAGCACGACTGCGTGGTGACGATGATGATGTTCTACTGGCGCAGGGCTTCGCCTAAACTCCGCGATGATATGACCGAGGTGGAATATGGTGGAGGGGGCACCGCCTGCAG
Source organism: Aegilops speltoides (assembly GCA_021437245.1). Lineage (NCBI taxonomy): Eukaryota > Viridiplantae > Streptophyta > Magnoliopsida > Poales > Poaceae > Aegilops > Aegilops speltoides. The sequence goes on from CM038143.1 coordinate 66,619,275, forward strand.
CTAAGGAACGATCCGTAGATTAACTTGTGTGTCTATGGGTGCCCCTGCCCCCTATATAAAGGAGCAAGGGGAAGGCGGCCGGCCCTTGTGGCGCGCCAAGGAGGAGTCCTCCTCCTAGTAAGAGTAGGACTCCTCCTTTCCTACTCCTACTAGGAGGGGAAGGAAGGGGAAGAGGGGAAGGAAAGAGGGGCGCCGCCTCCTAGTCAACCCGGACTAGAGGAGAGGCGCCACGGCCCACCCCGCCGCCCTCTCTTTCCCCTAAGGCCCATGTGGCCCATTAACTCTCCCGGGGGGTTCCGGTAACCCTCGGCACTCCGGTTTTCTCCAAAACGTCCGAACACTTCCGGTGTCGAATATAGTCGTCCAATATATCAATCTTTATGTCTCGATCATTTCGAGACTCCTCGTCATGTCCGTGATCACATCCGGGACTCCGAACAAACTTCGGTACATCAAAACTTATAAACTCATAATAAAACTGTCATCGTAACGTTAAGCGTGCGGACCCTACGGGTTCGAGAACTATGTAGACATGACCTAGAAATATTCTCGGTCAATAACCAATAGCGGAACCTGGATGCCCATATTGGTTCCTACATATTCTACGAAGATCTTTATCGGTCAAACCGCATAACAACATACGTTGTTCCCTTTGTCATCGGTATGTTACTTGCCCGAGATTCGATCGTCGGTATCCAATACCTAGTTCAATCTCGTTACCGGAAAGTCTCTTTACTCATTACGTAATGCATCATTCCGTAACTAACTCATTAGTTACATTGCTTGCAAGGCTTATAGTGATGTGCATTACCGAGAGGGCCCAGAGATACCTCTCCGACAATTGGAGTGACAAAACCTAATCTCAAATCGCCAACCCAACATCTACCTTTGGAGACACCTGTAGTACTCCTTTATAATCACCCGATTCGTTGTGACGTTTGGTAGCACCAAAGTGTTCCTCCGAAACGGAGTTGCATAATCTCATAGTTTCAGGAACATGTATAAGTCATGAAGAAAGCAATAGCAATATACTAAGCGATCAAGTGCTAGGCTAACGGAATGGGTCATGTCAATCACATCATTCTCCTAATGATGTGATCCCATTAATCAAATGACAACACATGTCTATGGTTAGGAAACATAACCATGTTTGATTAATGAGCTAGTCAAGTAGAGGCATACTAGTGACTATATGTTTGTCTATGTATTCACACATGTATCATGTTTCCGGTTAATACAATTCTAGCATGAATAATAAACATTTATCATGATATGAGGAAATAAATAATAACTTTATTATTGCCTCTAGGGCATATTTCCTTCAGTCTCCCACTTGCACTAAAGTCAATAATCTAGATTACATAGTAATGATTCTAACACCCATGGAGCCTTGGTGCTGATCATGTTTTGCTCGTGAGAGAGGCTTAGTCAATGGATCTGGAACATTCAGATCCGTATGTATCTTGGAAATCTCTATGTCTCCCAGTTGGACTTGGTCCCGGATGGAATTGAAGCGTCTCTTGATGTGCTTGGTCCTCTTGTGAAATCTGGATTCCTTTGCCAAGGCAATTGCCCCAGTATTGTAACAGAAGATCTTCATTGGTCCCGATGCACTTGGTATGACACCTAGATCGGAAATGAACTCCTTCATCCAGACTCTTTCATTCGCTGCTTCCGAAGCAGCTATGTACTCCGCTTCACATGTAGATCCCGCCATGACGCTTTGTTTAGAACTGCACCAACTTACAGCTCCACCGTTTAATAAAAACACGTATCCGGTTTGCGATTTAGAATCGTCCGGATCAGTGTCAAAGCTTGCATCGACGTAACCATTTGCGACTAGCTCTTTGTCACCTCCATATCGAGAAACATATCCTTAGTCCTTTTCGTATATTTCAGGATGTTCTTGACCGCTGTCGATGATCCACTCTGGATTACTTTGGTACCTTCCTGCCAAGCTTATTGCTAAGCATAGGTCAGGTCTGGTACACAACATTGCATACATGATAGAGCCTATGGCTGAAGCATAGGGAACATCTTTCATTTTCTCTCTATCTTGTACTGTGGTCGGGCATTGAGTTTGACTCAACTTCACACCTTGTAGCACGGGCAAGAACCCTTTCTTTGCCTGATCCATTTTGAACTTTTTCAAAATTTTATCAAGGTATGTGCTTTGTGAAAGTCCTATTAAGCGTCTTGATCTATCTCTATAAATCTTGATGCCCAATATGTAAGCAGCTTGACCGAGGTCTTTCATTGAAAAACTTTTATTCAAGTATCCCTTTATGCTATCCAGAAATTCTATATCATTTCCAATTAATAATATGTCATCTACATATAATATCGAAATGCTACTGAGCTCCCACTCACTTTCTTGTAAATCTGAGCTTCTCCAAAAGTCTCATATAAAACCATATGCCTTGATCACACTATCAAAGCGTTTATTCCAACTCGAGATGCTTGCACCAGTCCATAAATGGATCATTGGAGCTTGCACACTTTGTTAGCACCTTTTGGATCAACAAAACCTTCTCGCTGCATCATATACAACTCTTCTTCCGTAAATCCATTCAAGAATGCAGTTTTGACATCCATTTGCCAAATTTCATAATCATGAAATGCGGCAATAGCTAACATGATTCGGACAGACTTAAGCATCGCTACGGGTGAGAAAGTCTCATCATAGTCAACCCCTTGAACTTGTCGAAAACCTTTAGCAACAAGTCGAGCTTTATAGACAGCTACATTACCATCGGCCATCTTCTTCTTAAAGATCCATTTATTCTCAATGGCTTGCCGATCATCGGGCAAGTCAACCAAAGTCCATACTTTGTTTTCATACGTGGATCCCATCTCAGATTTCATGGCCTCCAACCATTTTGCGGAATCTGGGCTCATCATCGCTTCCTCATAGTTCGTAGGTTCATCATGGTCAAGTAACATGACTTCCGAATAGGATTACCGTACCACTCAGTGCGGATCTTACTCTGGTAGACCTCACGAGGTTCATAGAAACTTGATCTGAAGTTTCATGATCAATATCATTAGCTTCCTCACTAATTGGTGTAGGTGTCACAAGAACTGATTTCTGTGATGAACTACTTTCCAATAAGGGAGCAGGTACAGTTACCTCATCAAGTTCTACTTTCCTCCCACTCACTTCTTTCGAAAGAAACTCCTTCTCTAGAAAGGATCCATTCTCAGCAATGAATGTTTTGCCTTCGGATCTGTGATAGAAGGTGTACCCAATCTCTTTTGGGTATCCTATGAAGACACATTTCTCCGATTTAGGTTCGAGCTTATCTGGTTGAAGTTTCTTCACATAAGCATCGCAGCCCCAAACTTTAAGAAACGACAACTTTGGTTTCTTGCCAAACCACAGTTCATAAGGCGTCGTCTCAACGGATTTTGATGGTGCCCTATTTAACGTGAATGCGGCCGTCTCTAAAGCATAACCCCAAAACGATAGCGGTAAATCGGTAAGAGACATCATAGATCGTACCATATCAAGTAAAGTACGATTACGACGTTCGGACACACCATTTCGTTGAGGTGTTCCAGGTGGCGTGAGTTGCGAAACTATTCCGCATTGTTTCAAATGTAAACCAAACTCGTAACTCAAATATTCTCCTCCACGATCAGATCGTAGAAACTTTATTTTCTTGTTACGATGATTTTCCACTTTACTCTGAAATTCCTTGAACTTTTCAAATGTTTCAGGCTTGTGTTTCATTAAGTAGATATACCCATATCTTCTCAAATCATCTGTGAAGGTGAGAAAATAACGATATCCGCCACGAGCTTCAACATTCGTCGGACCACATACATCTGTATGTATGATTTCCAACAAATCTGTTGCTCTCTCCATAGTAACGGAGAACGGTGTTTTAGTCATCTTGCCCATGAGGCACGGTTCGCAAGTACCAAGTGATTCATAATCAAGTGATTCCAAAAGTCCATCAGTATGGAGTTTCTTCATGCGCTTTACACCGATATGACCTAAACGGCAGTGCCACAAATAAGTTGCACTCTCATTATCAACTCTGCATCTTTTGGGTTCGACATTATGAATATTGAAAGAAATATGCCCTAGAGGCAATAATAAAGTTATTATTTATTTCCTTATTTCATGATAATTGTTTATTATTCATGCTAGAATTGTATTAATCGGAAACATGATACATGTGTGAATACATAGACAAACAGAGTGTCACTAGTACGCCTCTACTTGACTAGCGTGTTAATCAAAGATGGTTATGTTTCCTAGCCATAGACATGAGTTGTCATTTGATTAACGGGATCACATCATTAGGAGAATGATGTGATTGACATGACCCATTCAGTTAGCTTAGCACCTGATCGTTTAGTATGTTGCTATTGCTTTCTTCATGACTTATACATGTTCCTATGACTATGAGATTATGCAACTCCTGTTTACCGGAGGAACACTTTGTGTGCTACCAAACGTCACAACGAATCGGGTGATTAAAAGGTGCTCTACAGTGTCTCGAAGGTACTTGTTGGGTTGGCGTATTTCGAGATTAGGATTTGTCACTCCGAATGTCGGAGAGGTATCTCTGGGCCCTCTCGGTAATGCACATCACATAAGCCTTGCAAGCAATCCAACTAATGAGTTAGTTGCGAGATGATGTATTACGGAACGAGTAAATAGACTTGCCGGTAACGAGATTGAACTAGGTATTGGATACCGACGATCGAATCTCGGGCAAGTAACATACCGATGACAAAGGGAACAACGTATGTTGTTATGCGGTTTGACCGATAAAGATCTTCGTAGAATAATATGGGCATCCAGGTCCCGCTATTGGTTATTGACCGGAAACGTGTCTCGGTCATGTCTACATCTCGAAGCCATAGGGTCCGCACGCTTAATGTTTCGTTGACAATATAGTATTATATGAGTTATGCATGTTGGTAACCGAATGTTGTTCGGAGTCCCGGATGAGATCAAGGACATGACGAGGAACTCCGGAATGGTCCGGAGATAAAGTTTGATATATGGGATAATAGTGTTTGATCTCCGGAAGGGTTCGAATTCACGGAAGGGTTCCGGATGTTTCGAAATGTTTGGTACGAGAATACGTTATTTGGGCCTAAGGGGAAAGCCCACAAGGTTTTTGGAAAGCGCAAAAGGAAGTTTTGCGGAGTCCAGACGCCAGGGACCCTGGCGTCTGGCCCTGGAGTCCGAGAAGGACTCTTGCCTTTCGGGTGAAACTGACTTTGTGGAGGCTTTTACTCCAAGTTTCGACCCCAAGGCTCAACATATAAATAGAGGGGCACGGCTAGCACCAAAGGCACATCAAGAAACACCAAGCCATGTGCCGGCAACCCCGTCCCCTCTAGTTTATCCTCCGTCATAGTTTCCGTAGTGCTTAGGCGAAGCCCTGCGGAGATTGTTCTTCACCAACACCGTCACCACGCCGTCGTGCTGCCGGAACTCATCTACTACTTCGCCCGTCTTGCTGGATCGAGAAGGCGAGGACGTCATCGAGCTAAACGTGTGCAGAACTCGGAGGTGCCGTGCGTTCGGTACTTGGATCGGTCGGATCGTGAAGACGTACGACTACATCAACCGCGTTGATAAACGCTTCCGCTTAGCGATCTTCAAGGGTACGAAGATACACTCCCCTTCTCGTTGCTATACATCACCATGATCTTGCGTGTGCGTAGGAATTTTTTTGAAATTACTACATTCCCCAACAGTGGTATCAGAGCCTAGGTTTTATGGTTTAATGTTATATGCACGAGTAGAACACAAGTGAGTTGTGGGCAATACAAGTCATACTGCTTACCAGTAGGCCATACTTTGGTTCGGCGGTATTGTTGGATGAAGCGGCCCGGACCGACATTACGCGTACGCTTACGCGAGACTGGTTTTACCGCCATGCTTTGCACACAGGTGACTAGCGGGTGTCAGTTTCTCCAACTTTAGTTGAACCGAGTGTGGCTACGCCCAGTCCTTGCGAAGGTTAAAACAGCATCAACTTGACAAACTATCGTTGTGGTTTTGATGCGTAGGTGAGATTGGTTCTTGCTTAAGCCCGTAGCAGCCACGTAAAACTTGCAACAACAAAGTAGAGGACGTCTAACTTGTTTTTGCAGGGCATGTTGTGATGTGATATGGCCAAGACATGATGCTATATTTTATTGTATGAGATGATCATGTTTTGTAACCGAGTTATCGGCAATCGGCGAGAACCATATGGTTGTCGCTTTATTGTATGCAATGCAATCGCCCTGTAATGCTTTACTTTATCACTAAGCGGTAGCGATAGTCGTAGAAGCATAAGATTGGCGAGACAACAACGATGCTACGATGGAGATCAAGGCGTCGCGCCGGTGACGATGGTGATCATGATGGTGCTTCAGAGATGGAGATCACAAGCACAAGATGATGATGGCCATATCATATCACTTATATTGAATTCATGTGATGTTTATCTTTTATGCATCTTATCTTGCTTTGATTGACGGTAGCATTTTAAGATGATCTCTCACTAATTATCAAGAAGTGTTCTCCCGAGTATGCACCGTTGCCAAAGTTAAATCGTGCCTGCACACCACGTGATGATCGGGTGTGATAAGCTCTACGTCCATCTACAACGGGTGCAAGCCAGTTTTGCACACGCAGAATACTCAGGTTAAACTTGACGAGCCTAGCATACACTACTAGGAAAAGGCATGCTAGTGGCGCACCAGTTTTGCCTTCTAATGGCGCATGGCTGGTGCGCCACTGGCATCACGCCATTAGAATTTCTTTCTAATGGCGCACCACATGTGCGCCATTAGAATCAGTATTCTAATGGCGCTTTTGGCGATGCGCCATTAGTATTTGCTCACAATCGCCATTAGAATGCCTCCCAGGGGCCATATGTACAAATGTGCTATGGCATTCTAATGGCGCATTAACAGTACATGCGCCATTAGTGTGATGATCACAGTGCGCCATTAGTGTGTTTTGTGGTGCGCCATTAGTATGAATATTAGGTTTTATTTTTTTTTTGCTTTTCTGATTTTTGCACAGATTACAAAATATATTATTGCATAGAATATAGACAGCAGCACACAGCAACATCAAATTCATCAAATACAATAGAACATTAGTCTCCGAATACAATTCATCATATTAGTCTCTGGATTCAAAAGACCGGACAAAGATAAAACATTACAAGTCTCAAGACCGCGAGTATCGAGTTTGCCTTCACATTACAAGTCGATATCGATCATCTAAACTACCATCACATAGAAGAGAGTTGTGGTCATCACGATGAGCATCATCGCGATCAAACTGGTCTTCATCCGGTTCCTCCAACGCTCCCTCCTCTCTCTCGCTAGATAGCGGGCGTATCTAGATTCGGCCTCCGCCCTAGTGGTGTACCCTTTGTAACTATTACGCTGAAGCGGTGAACCTGTCTCCGACACTCCTCCCACCATCGTAGACTCAGAACCTTACCCTTGTACACGACATACGACGGCATCTCTATGCACAAGCCAAACAATGACAATACATAAGCAATGTGTAAGTATGCAACAAAAGGATCGGAAGAAAAGCAAGACATTAATAGCACGATTCATGGTCCTACTAATAAAATAGCATCGATTACATCTAAGTTGAACAACCGTCCAAACCAAAGAGACATACGAATTCATTAAAAGTTTAATTACAACATGAGCCAATCAATGTTTCAGAACTACACATCACTACTTTCGACTCGACTCATCGGACAGAGCGTGGATGAAGCCGCCGTCTGTCGCGATGGTCATGAAATCGCGATCGTTGTCACCCTGCATTTGTAGCATTCCATCTATCTCACTTTGTTGGACGGTTGATTTACGAGGAAGAACTGCCCGACGTATGAAGGACATCTTGATGGATGATGTCCGCAAACTCCGATCGGATCGAAAGAATTCTTGTCCGAGGTCCGCGTCTGGACTGCCGACAAGCTCGCGCCCAATCTTTGAGATTATCTGGTAGCGAAGGTGATGATGGTCCTTACGATCGCCCGCATGTGATGGAGGGCGTAGTAGGCATCCTTCGACCGCCCGGTGGCTGCTTGACGCAGCAGAACTTCGTATTGTGTGAGAAGATGTGCTTGCCGTGCTTACGAACCGGCCCGGTGAAGGTGCCTCCAGTTAGGCGTGGCGGGAGAACATCATCAAGAACTTTCTTCACATTTGTGTAGTCTATCATGGAGTTACGGTTCGGGTCGAAATCGTGGCCATGGAATATTTCGGGCTTAAGAGGATGAGTGTGCAATGTGTGTCACGCACGTAACACGGAATGTTAGAAAAAAAAACGATCGAAATCTAAGAAATCATATGTTACGGGCGGTTAAGGGATGACTTACTCGAGAAAGTAAGGCACAAGGAAGTTATCCTTATCTGCGTTTGCGAATGACGCCTTGAGGTGTGAACTCGCAACTTGGCGGTCCCCGGCGCTGCTCAAGTGCTTGGCACGCATGTAGAAGTGGTCGACTATCACGATGTCCGGGTATTGTCTCTAATGATCCGCATCTGCATGCTCAAATAAACAGCCGAACGAAGGTGTAGTGCAACGGATGAAGGTTAAACATAGCAAAGATGTCATCAAACCGCAGGACGATCATACCCCGATGTCGCCATCCACAAAGCCCTTGCTCTCGGCACCTTGGCCACGAAAACCAGGTATGCCACATCCTTCTCTACGAGACGCCGCTTCTCCAAAATCGAACACAACATCATGCAGACTCCGCATAGCACCGGTTGCAGATTTAGCATATTTGGCGGTAGCATCGCCCTACCCGCCACATGCACCCTCCTCGAGATATCCTTAGGTGAAGGTGGCCCATCCCGAGCACGGATCGAACTTCGGTGCGGCTGGCTCGCACCGGCGCCCTTGTTAGTCTTTCGTTTCCGCCCTTCTTCTTGATCTCCGTAATGGGACGAGTTACGCTCACAGACCGCCTTCTTCAGCGTGTTGGGGCTGATAATATTCGCGCCTCACCTATCTCGAGGCTCGGTGAAGACGGGAGCTGGGGCGTGTCACGAGAACTGAGCGCCGGACGGCGCTTGTTGCAATTGGATTTCTCCGCCGTACCAGCTAGATCGCGGTGGTCTTGGCTGGGTTCTTGAGAAAGAGGCCCGCAGAAATCATCAAGATACCCATGTTCGCAAAGTACTTGTCAACTTTGGTAAATGTACCGTCGTCGTTGTCGTCGCCGTCCGGATCTGTGCCATAGGGCTGTCCGGATCTGTGCCATAGGGATGTCCGCAGGTCGGTAGTGTTGCTGCGTTCTTGCCATGGCTTGGCGCCCAGCACGATCGGGCGGTCTTATGCGTGGGTGGTGTCCCCGCCCCCAAGCGAATCGGCTCTTCGCCATAGCGAGGGCCAGTTTATGCAGTGCCGAGGTCATCTCATCTTCTTCGTCGGCCCAGCCGGTCGAATCGAGGTAACAACTCGTCGCAGCTGGCGGCACGGACCACTTCAACCCTATACATTGTGGGTGGCATCGGATTACCGTGGAACATGGGGTTGCCGGTTGAGCGATTTTGCCCTTGGCGACATCGACCAACTCGGCGCCCACGAAGTGTAGAAGAGTGCAAGGAACGTCGGCGGTGCCTGCGAAAACATGTGTAGGCGTCGAGGATGCCCGATCAAAGGCAAGGAGATGAAGTCATCGGCCGAGAGGCTTAGTTACCGTGATGCCGTCAAGCTCGGCTAATGTCGAGGCACCGCCAACGGCGGGCGGTAATCGACGGAGGGGCGCTTCTTTGGCGAGTGCGGTCGCGACACCGGGTGCATTAAGCTCAATACCGTGCGGTGCGGAGACACGAATACCGCCTCGCCGGAGACACCAATAAGCGCCGCCGGAGACACCAATGGCGCCGCCGCCGGAGACACCAATGTCGCCGCCGCCGGAGACACCAATGGTGCCGCCGCCGCGCTGTGCGAGGTTCTGGCCATGAAGCTGGGAACCGGGGGAGGACCCTTTTGGCCGCCCGCAATCCACATCGTCAGCCCATGAATCAACGTAGGCACCATGGCTTCGAGCTTCGTTTCCAGCTGTTGTTCCACTTGCTCTTGGACAAGCTCCGGAATCCGCGCCACTTGTGCCTTGAGTGCTTCAACCTCGCGCGTCTGGCTTTCCGAGCTGGCCTTTTCTCCTTCCGCACACCAGCGGTATAGTATGACCCCCATTTTGTGGACAAGCCTTTGCCGGCCACACGACCAGCTGACGTCGGCTTATCGAGCTTATCCTTCTTTTTCATTACGTTCAACGCCCTATTTAAAGGGGTGTCGAAAGGGGTGTCGAGCATCGTCGTCGTCATGTTCGATCTTCGGGTCGCCGTACTTGTCGAAGTCTTGCTCATTGGCTACTCCATCCATTCCGATGATCTTCCTTTTGCCTCTCCTCACGACAACACGACTGGGCTTTGGCGGGTCGGTAATGAAGAAGCATTGGTCCACTTGGGAAGCCAGTACCCATGGCTCATTTTTAGCGGTGGCGTTTATACCCATGATCTTGGATTGGCCGGGTATAACCATGGTGGTGAAATACGGTCTTATTTTATGACGTTTTGGCCCATCGACACGGAACATCGGGACCTTCTCTCCAACAGTAGCTCAGCTCCCAGATCTCCTCGATCCTTCCGTAGTATCTGTCCTTGTCGTTACGGTGTAGGATTCCATCGTTACCGGAGTTACGATAACCATCGCTCTTCATGTCCTTGTCCTCGGTGTAGAATGTGTAGCCGTTGATATCGTGACGCCTCATAGGTCATCGAGTTGTGCTCGGCGCCACGTGACAAGGCGAATAGTAGTTGTTCTTCCGCGGAAGAATCCTCATGTAAAGGGTACGGCGAAGCTTACGCTTGAACCAACGCGTGAAACATGAGTTGTGCTCTTTGAGTATATCTCCGTCCGTCCTCTGTTGGCCTCGGTCATTGTCGTCTTCTTAATAAAGGTTTTGTGCTCTACCACCCAAGGATCGACCACGTCTATGTGTTGTAGCGACTAGGTTTGCTCTTTCAAAGTCGGCGAGTCGACCCTCGAAGCCGACATGCATTTGCGGCGACCCTCATGGTGACCCCATCCAGCGAGCCTGCCGAGGTGCTGTTGACGGGCGACCAGCGGGTTCTCGATGCCTAGATAATTAGCGCGATGGGAGATGCACTCTTGATCGAAAAGCCCCCGCTATGCTTCCTCTCGGGCGTGACATGTTGCGAACGTATCCTTTGATGACACCATTCATCCTTTCGAGCGGCATCATCTTTGTGCAGGAGCGTCGGCCGAGTTGGATGATATCCTCCACTATATGGACCAGCGGATGCACCATAACGTCGAAGAATGCGGGCGGAAGTACATCTCAAGCTCGCATAGTATCACCACGATCTCTTCCTGTAGCCTTCGAGTTGCCTCCGCCAATCGACTTCCGAGATGGCGTCGAAAAAGTTACACAGCCAAATAGCGTTTCCGCGGACGTGCGCGTCCATGATCCCACGGTTACAACCGGAAGTATCTGCGTCATCAGCGCGTGATACCGTGAGACTTCATCCCGCTGAACTTCGCCCACTGGGTCTAGGTATCTACTTATCTTCCCAGCGTAACCGTAAGGAAGTTTTACTCCTAGGAGGCGGTGAAAAATTGCTCGATCTCCTCGACTTAGAGTGAAGCACGCGGGAGGGTAGTCATTTCCGTCTTCTTGGCCTTTTGCCTTTGCGACGACTTTCCGTGTCTGCTTCGCCTCATCATCATCATCATCATCATCATTAGCGTGAAGCTCCTGCACGATGCCCATTGATTTCAAGTCCGCCTTGCTTTCGGCCCATCTTTGGTCCTCTCGGCATGTTGAGCGGTACCAAGCGGACTCTCGCACACGTTCTTCGTGATATGCATGACATCAAGGCTGTGAGGCACACGGTGGATCTTCGATCGGCAAGTCCCGAAAACATACCTCGTTTTCCATACCTTCAGCAGCGGCTCTGGCGCCTTCGCATCTTTCGGCGGTGGGCGGTCTTTCCAATTTTTCAACAGCTTGTCTATTTCCTCGCCGCTCCTCGTACACGGGCATTTTCGGGTTCGGTTTCACCATCGAACAGATCCTTGCGTTTCCTCCACGGGTCATCGTCGCGAAGCCACCTTGATGTCCCATGAACACGGTTTTCAAGACCCGGATCTCTATCTAGGCTGGCGTCGTTGTGTCATCCATGCACCTTACGCATCCGTAAAATCCGTGGACTACCTGCCCCACGAGATATCCGTAATCGAGATAGTCGTGCACCGTCGTGAGCGGTGCGGCTCTCATAGGGAAATATTCTTTCTGCGGCGTCCCCACGTATTGGCTGGCGTTTTCCACAGCGTGTCTAGCTCCTCCTTGAAAGAGCCCCAGATCTGATTGATGTCGTTCCACTGGTTGTTTCGCCCTTCAATTAGCATACTCATGTGAATGTACTTCCTCTTCATGCACAACCAGGGGGAAGGTTGTACATCCACACAAACACAGGCCAGTGCTATGTGTGCTTCTCACGGCTGCCAAGCGGATGACTCCATCGGTGCTCGCGCCCAAAGACGATGTTCCTTGGATCCTTCCCAAATTCTAGGTCTTCGAAGTTCAACGCTTGCCACTGGCTCGCATCCTTAGGGTGACTCAGCATCTTGTCTTTTTTATCTATCTCCGGATCATTTGCGTCATCTTCTCGCTTCTTCTCCTCCCTATCTGCGTGCCAACGCAGGAGCTTTGCTACCTTAGGGTCCGCGAAATACCGCTGCAGACGAGGAGTGATCGGAAAGTACCACACCGATTTTCGAGGAGCTTTCTTCCTCTTCTTGTATCGAGTGACGCCGCACACCGGACATATGGTAGACTCCGCATGCTCATCCCGATAAATGATGCAATTGTTCATGCACACATGGTATTTCACGTGCGGTAAATCCAGAGGACACACGATTTTCTTCGCCTCCTCGAAACTGGTCGGGCACTTGTTCCCCTTGGGAAGGCGTTAGTGCGAAATGACATGTTCTCGTCGAAGCATCGTCGGTCATTTTGTGTTTACCTTCATCTCGAGCCATGGCGTTACTTTCGGCGGGTATCCTCGGGCTGCATCCTTCATACAATGGAGTAACCGCGTCTATCTCCAGTTGATCCAGCTTGGCTTTCTCTCGGGCGGCAGCTCTTGCGTTATCCGTCTGCTTGAGAAGCAGCTCTTGAATATGAGGGTCCTGCACCCAGCCTCCATCATCGTCTGCTCCGGCATCTTCATCTTCATGATCATGCCCTTCGTCTTGATCTTCCTCATCATCATGTACGACATCTTCTACATGATGATCGTGTACAAACATCACCGTCGTGATCATGTCACGGAGATTCTTCGTCTTCTCGCCCGCCCTACGCCACGGTGGTACTTGTCTTGTTGCCCTTCCTCATTTCTTGCCCGGCCCGGCCATGGGCGACTTGATAGTCATCTTCATCACCTTGCCACCGATAGCCATCCATGAAACCACGCAAGAGCAGGTGGTCCCGCACCTGCCCGGAATCCGGGTCCGCAATAAGGCTCTTCAACTTGCATCTTCGACATGGACATCTTATCTCCGTCTCGTTCTTTTGAAGCATCTCGGCCTTCGCGGAGCTCAAAAACCTATTCACGATGCCTTCACTCATCATGCGGACCATAATCGCTGCGGGTAGAGCAAAACGATATGTTAGAACCAAGAAAAAATTTGGCATGACCTTCCCTAAAAATAGGACCAAAAAGAATGCATAGTGCCAAAATTCTCGCTGAAACGGAAATGAATCAAAACATTCCGGCAAAATATTGGCAACTATCGCATATTTCAAATACCGGTACCTTCAAACACAAACATATATGTAACACCACAAACACTTGCAACACCACAAACATACATAGATCTAGCTAGGCCACAAAAAGTGCATGTGCACTTTGTTGGAGCGAGCTAGGGAGAAAAAAAAGTAGATCTATATCATGAAGATAGCTTTCCCTTACTTACCTATCAAAACTAGGTAATTTCACCACTTAATTTTGTTGAATCTATGGTGGAAATGAGGTGAGGAGGAGGAGATGGCCGAAATCTTGGAGAAGGAGGTGGATGGAATGAAGTGGGGAAAGTGAGTGGGTAGGTGTGGGCTGTCCAAAATATCTTGTTGGTCCCAGGTTACTAATGGCGCACCCTGTCCTCATGCGCCATTAGAAACCCTGGTTACTAATGGCGCATCAGAAGAGCGTGCGCCATTAGAAGTTATGCAAAAAAAATAATAAAACAAAATTTAGAGTAATGGCGCACTGCACACATGGTGCGCCATTAGAAGTTATATATAGTAATGGCGCATGATAGGCCTCATGCGCCATTAGTATGTATGGGAAAATGGAAAAAAAAAATTCATACTAATGGCGCACCCACTCCACGGTGCGCCATTAGTGTCTTCCAATCTAATGGCGTATCTGTTTCAGGTGCGCCATTAGTATATAGTAGTGGCGCACTATCCCCTCGGTGCGCCATTAGAGTCAATCCTATCTATAGGCCTTTTCCTAGTAGTGATATGCAGATATGGACTCGGAACACGGAGACCGAAAGGTCGAGCGTGAATCATATAGTAGATATGATCAACATATGATGTTCACCATTGAAAACTACTCCGTTTCACGTGATGATCGGTTATGGTTTAGTTGATTTGAATCACGTGATCACTTAGAGGATTAGAGGGATGTCTATCTAAGTGGGAGTTCTTAAGTAATATGATTAATTCAACTTTAATTTATCACGGACTTAGTCCTGGTAGTATTAGCATATCTATGTTGTAGATCAATAGCTCGCGTTGTTGCTTTTATATGTTTATTTTGATATGTTCCTAGAGAAAATTGTGTTGAAAGATGTTAGTAGCAATGATGCGGATTGGATCCGTGATCTGAGGTTTATCCTCATTGCTGCACAGAAGAATTATGTCTGGATGCACCGCTAGGTGACAGACCTATTGCGAGGAGAGCGCACGCAGACGTTATGAGCGTTTGGCTGGCTCAATGTGATGACTACTTGATAGTTTAAGTGCACCATACTTAACGGCTTAGAATCGGGACTTCAAAGGCGTTTTGAGCGTCATGGACCATATGAGATGTTCCAGAGTTGAAGTTAATATTTCAAGCAAATACCGAGTTGAGAGATATGAAGTCTCCAACAAGTTCTATAGCTAAAAGATGGAGGAGAATCGCTCAACTAGTGAGCATGTGCTCAGATTGTCAGGTACTAGAATCGCTTGAATCAAGTGGGAGTTAATCTTCCAGATAAGATAGTGATTGACAGAATTCTCTAGTCACCACCACCAAGTTAGTAGAACTTTGTGATGAACTATAATATGCAAGGGATGATGAAAACAATTCCCAAGCTCTTCGCGATGCAAAAATCGCGAAGGTACAAATCAAAGAAAAACATCAAAGTGTTGATGGTGGACAAGATCACTAGTTTCAAGAAAAAGGGCAAAGGGAAGAAGGGGAACTTCAAGAAGAACATCAAGCAAGTTGCTGCTCAAGTGAAGAAGCCCAAGTTTGGACCTAAGCCTAAGACTAAGTGATTCTACTGCAAAGGGACTGGTCACTGGAAGTGGAACTACCCCAAGTATTTGGCGGATAAGAAGGATGGCAAAGTGAACATAGGTATATTTGATATACATGTTATTGATGTGTACTTTACTAGTGTTTATAGCAACCCTTGGTATTTGATACTTGGTTCGGTTGCTAAGAGTAGTAACTCAAAGCGGAGTTGCATAATAAACAAAAACTAGTTGAGGGTGAGGTGACGATGTGTGTTGGAAGTAGTTCCAAGATTGATATGATCATCATCGTACACTCCTATACTTTCGTGATTAGTGTAAAACCTAAATAAGTGTTATTTGGCATTTGCGTTGAGCATGAATATGATTCGATCATGTTTATTGTAATACTGTTATTCATTTAAAATCGAGAATAATTGTTGTTCTATCTAAATGAATAAAACCTTCAATGGTCATACACCCAATGAAAATAGTTTGTTGGCTCTCGATCGTAGTGATACACATATTCATAATATTGATGCCAAAAGATGCAAAGTTAATAATGATAGTGCAATTTTTTTGTGGCACTGCCGTTTGGGTCATATCGGTGTAAAGCGCATGAAGAAACTCCATGCTGATGGGTTTTTGGAATCACTTGGTTATGAATCATTTGATGCTTGCGAACCGTGCCTTTTGGGCAAGATGACTAAAACTCCATTCTCCGGAACAATGGAACAAGCTACTGACTTATTGGAAATAATACATACCGATGTATGCAATCCAATGAGTGTTGATGCTCATGGAAAGTATCGTTATTTTCTGACCTTCACAAGATGATTTGAGCAGATATGGGTATATCTACTTGATGAAACATAAGTCTGAAATAGTTGAAAGGTTCAAAGAATTTCAGAGTGAAGTGGAAAAATCATCGTAACAAGAAAATAGAGTTTCCGCGATCTGATCGCAGAGACGAATATTTGAGTTACGAGTTTGGTCTTCAATTAAAACAATGTGGAATAGTTTCACAGCTCACGCCACCTGGAACACCACATCATAATGGTGTGTCCGAACGTCATAACCGTACTTTATTGGATATAGTACAATCTATGATGTTTCTTACCAATTTACCAATATCGTTTTGGGATCATGCATTAGAGACAGCTGCATTCACGTTAAATAGGGCACCATCTAAATTCGTTGAGACGACACCTTATGAACTATGGTTTGGCAAGAAACCAAAGTTGTCGTTTCTTAAAGTTTGGGGCTGCGATGCTTATGTGAAAAAGCTTCAACCTAATAAGCTCGAACCCAAATCGGAGAAGTGCGTCTTCATAGAATACCCACAGGAAATTGTTGGGTACACCTTCTATCACAGATCCGAAGGCAAGATATTCGTTGCTAAAAATGGATCCTCTCTAGAGAAGGAGTTTCTCTCGAAAGAAGTGAGTGGAAGAAAAGTAGAACTTGATGAGGTAACTGTACCTTCTCCCGAATTGGAAAATTGTTCATCACTGAAATCAGTTCCAGTGATTTCTACACCAATTAGTGAGGAAGCTAATGATGATGATCATGAAACTTCAGATCAAGTTACTACAAAACCTCGTGGGTCTTCCAGTGTACGGTCCGCACCAGCGTAGTGCAGTAATCCTGTTCTAGAAGTCATGTTACTAGACCATGATGAACCTCGAACTATGAGGAAGCGATGATGAGCCCAGATTCCGCAAAATGGTTTGAGGCCATGAAATCGAGATATGATCCATGTATGAGAACAAAGTATGGACTTTGATGGATTTGCCCGATGATCCGCAAACCATAGAAAATAAATGGATCTTCAAGAGGAAGACGGACGTTGATAGTAGTGTTACTATCTACAAAGCTAGACTTGTCGAAAAAGGTTTTGACAAAGTTCAAGGTGTTGACTACGATGAAATTTTCTCACTTTCGTAGCGATGCTTAAGTCTGTCCAAATCATGTTAGCAATTGCCGCATTTTTATGAAATCGGCAAATGGATAAACAAAACTACATTCCTTAATGGATTTAAAGAAGAGTTGTATATGATGCAACGAGAAGGTTTTGTCAATCCTAAAGGTGCTGACAAAATACGCAAGCTCCAGCGATCCATCTATGGACTGGTGCAAGCATCTCGGAGTTGGAATATACGCTTTGATAAGTTAATCAAAGCATATAGTTTTATACAGACTTGCGGTGAAGCCTGTATTTACTAGAAAGTGAGTGGGAGCACTACAGCATTTCTGATAAGTATATGTGAATGACATATTGTAGATCGGAAATAATGTAGAATTATTCTGCGAAGCATAAAGGAGTGTTTGAAAGGAGTTTTTCAAAGAAAGATCTCGGTGAAGCTGCTTACATATTGAGCATCAAGATCTATAGAGATAGATCAAGACGCTTGATAAGTTTTTTCAATGAGTACATACCTTGACAAGATTTTGAAGTAGTTCAAAATGGAACAGTCAAAGAAAGAGTTCTTGTCTGTATTACAAGTGTGAAATTGAGTAAGACTCAAAACCCGACCACGGCCAGAAGATAGAAAGAGAATGAAAGTCATTCCATATGCCTTGGCCATAGGTTCTATAAAGTATGCCATGCTGTGTACTAGATCTATTGTATACCCTACAGTGAGTTTGGCAAGGGAGTACAATAGTGATCTAGGAGTAGATCACTGGACAGCGGTCAAAATTATCCTTAGTGGAATAAGGATATGTTTCTCGATTATGGAAGTGACAAAAGGTTAGTAAGTAAAGGGTTACGTCGATGCAAGTTTTGACACCGATCTGGATGACTCTAAGTCTCGATCTAGATACATATTGAAAGTGGGAGCAATTAGCTAGAGTAGCTCCATGCAGAGCATTGTAGACATAGAAAATTGCAAAATACATAACAGATCTGAATGTGAAAGACCCGTTGACTAAGATTCTCTCACAAGCAAAACATGATCACACCTTAGTACTCTTTGGGTGTTAATCACATAGCGATGTGAACTAGATTACTGAATCTAGTAAACCCTTTGGGTGTTGGTCACATGGCGATGTGAACTATGGGTGTTAATCACATGATGATGTGAACTATCGATGTTAATCACATGGTGATGTGATCTAGATTATTGACTCTAGTGCAAGTGGGAGACTGAAGGAAATATGCCCTAGAGGCAACAATAAAGTTATTATTTATTTCCTTATTTCATGATAATTGTTTATTATTCATGCTAGAATTGTATTAATCGGAAACATGATACATGTGTGAATACATAGACAAACAGAGTGTCACTAGTACGCCTCTACTTGACTAGCTCGTTAATCAAAGATGGTTATGTTTCCTAGCCATAGACATGAGTTGTCATTTGATTAACAGGATCACGTCATTAGGAGAATGATGTGATTGACATGACCCATTCAGTTAGATTAGCACCCAATCATTTAGTATGTTGCTATTGCTTTCTTCATGACTTATACATGTTCCTATGACTATGAGATTATGCAACTCCCGTTTACCGGAGGAACACTTTGTGTGCTACCAAATGTCACAACGTAACTGGGTGATTTAAAAGGTGCTCTACAGGTGTCTCTGAAGGTACTTGTTGGGTTGGCGTATTTATAGATTAGGATTTGTCACTCCGAATGTCGGAGAGGTATCTCTGGGCCCTCTCGGTAATGCACATCACATAAGCCTTGCAAGCAATGCAACTAATGAGTTAGTTGCGAGATGATGTAGTACAGAACGAGTAAAGAGACTTGCCGGTAATGAGATTGAACTAGGTATTGGATACCGACGATCGAATCTCGGGCAAGTAACATACCGATGACAAAGGGAACAACGTATGTTGTTATGCGGTTTGACCGATAAAGATCTTCGTAGAATATGTGGGAGCCAATATGGGCATCCAGGTCCCGCTATTGGTTATTGACCGGAAACGTGTCTCGGTCATGTCTACATAGTTCTCGAACCCGTAGGGTCTGCATGGTTAACGTGTCGTTGACGATATAGTATTATATGAGTTATGCATGTTGGTAACCGAATGTTGTTCGGAGTCCCGGATGAGATCAAGGACATGACGAGGACCTTTGGAATGGTCCGGAGATAAAGTTTGATATATGGGATAATAGTGTTTGATCTCCGGAAGGGTTCCGGAATTCACCGGAAGGGGTTCCGGATGTTTCCCGAAATGTTTGGGTACGAGAACACGTTATTTGGGCCAAAGGGGAAAGCCGACAAGGTTTTTGGAAAGCGCAAAAGGAAGTTTTGAGGAGTCCAGACGCCAGGGACCCTGGCGTCTGGCCCTGGAGTCCGAGAAGGACTCTTGCCTTTCGGGTGAAACCGACTTTGTGGAGGCTTTTACTCCAAGTTTCGACCCCAAGGCTCAACATATAAATAGGGGTCACGTCTAGCACCAAAGACACATCAAGAAACACCAAGCCATGTGCCGGCAACCCCGTCCCCTCTAGTTTATCCTCCGTCATAGTTTCCGTAGTGCTTAGGCGAAGCCCTGCGGAGATTGTTCTACACCAACACCATCACCACGCCGTCGTGCTACCGGAACTCATCTACTACTTCACCCGTCTTGCTGGATCGAGAAGGCGAGGACGTCATCGGGCTAAACGTGTGCAGAACTCGGAGGTGCCGTGCGTTCGGTACTTGGATCGGTCGGATCGTGAAGACGTACGACTACATCAACCGCGTTGATAAATGCTTCCGCTTAGCGATCTTCAAGGGTATGAAGATACACTCCTCTTCTCGTTGCTATACATCACCATGATCTTGTGTGTGCGTAGGAAATTTTTTGAAATTACTACGTTCCCCAACAGTGGTATCAGAGCCTAGGTTTTATGGTTTAATGTTATATGCACGAGTAGAACACAAGTCAGTTGTGGGCGATACAAGTCATACTGCTTACCAGCAGGTCATACTTTGGTTCGGCGGTATAGTTGGATGAAGCGGCCCGGACCAACATTACGCGTACGCTTACGCGAGACCGGTTTTACCGCCGTGCTTTGCACACAGGTGACTAGCGGGTGTCAGTTTCTCCAACTTTAGTTGAACCGAGTGTGGCTACGCCCGGTCCTTGCGAAGGTTAAAACAACATCAACTTGACAAACTATCGTTGTGGTTTTGATGCGTAGGTGAGATTGGTTCTTGCTTAAGCCCGTAGCCGCCACGTAAAACTTGCAACAACAAAGTAGAGGACGTCTACTTGTTTTTGCAGGGCATGTTGTGATGTGATATGGCCAAGACATGATGCTATATTTTATTGTATGAGATGATCATGTTTTGTAACCGAGTTATCGGCAACTAGCAGGAGCCATATGGTTGTCGCTTTATTGTATGCAATGCAATCGCCCTGTAATGCTTTACTTTATCACTAAGCGGTAGCGATAGTCGTAGAAGCATAAGATTGGCGAGACGACAACGATGCTACGATGGAGATCAAGGTGTCGCGCCGGTGACGATGGTGATCATGACGGTGCTTCGGAGATGGAGATCACAAGCGCAAGATGATGATGGCCATATCAGATCACTTATATTGATTGCATGTGATGTTTATCTTTTATGCATCTTATCTTGCTTTGATTGACGGTAGCATTTTAAGATGATCTCTCACTAATTATCAAGAAGTGTTCTCCCTGAGTATGCACCGTTGCCAAAGTTCGTCATGCCTAGACACCACGTGATGATCGGGTGTGATAAGCTCTACGTCCATCTACAACGGGTGCAAGCCAGTTTTGCACACGCAGAATACTCAGGTTAAACTTGACGAGCCTAGCATATGCAGATATGGCCTCGGAACACGGAGACCGAAAGGTCGAGCATGAATCATATAGTAGATATGATCAACATAAGATGTTCACCATTGAAAACTTCTCCGTTTCACGTGATGATCGGTTATGGTTTAGTTTATTTGGATCACGTGATCACTTAGAGGATTAGAGGGATGTCTATCTAAGTGGGAGTTCTTAAGTAATATGATTAATTGAACTTTAATTTATCATGGACTTAGTCCTGGTAGTATTAGCATATCTATGTTGTAGATCAATAGCTCGCGTTGTTGCTTTTATATGTTTATTTTGATATGTTCCTAGAGAAAATTGTGTTGAAAGATGTTAGTAGCAATGATGTGGATTGGATCCGTGATCTGAGGTTTATCCTCATTGCTGCATAGAAGAATTATGTCCTGGATGCACCGCTAGGTGACAGACCTATTGCAGGAGCAGATGCAGACGTTATGAACGTTTGGCTGGCTCAATGTGATGACTACTTGATAGTTTAAGTGCACCATACTTAACGGCTTAGAATCGGGACTTCAAAGACGTTTTGAACGTCATGGACCATATGAGATGTTCCAGGAGTTGAAGTTAATATTTCAAGCAAATACCCGAGTTGAGAGATATGAAGTCTCCAACAAGTTCTATAGCTAAAAGATGGAGGAGAATCGCTCAACTAGTGAGCATGTGCTCAGATTGTCTGGGTACTAGAATCGCTTGAATCAAGTGGGAGTTAATCTTCCAGATAAGATAGTGATTGACAGAATTCTCTAGTCACCACCACCAAGTTAGTAGAACTTTGTGATGAACTATAATATGCAAGGGATGATGAAAACAATTCCCAAGCTCTTCGCGATGCAAAAATCGGCGAAGGTAAAAATCAAAGAAAAACATCAAAGTGTTGATGGTGGACAAGATCACTAGTTTCAAGAAAAAGGGCAAAGGGAAGAAGGGGAACTTCAAGAAGAACATCAAGCAAGTTGCTGCTCAAGTGAAGAAGCCCAAGTTTGGACCTAAGCCTAAGACTAAGTGATTCTACTGCAAAGGGACTGGTCACTGGAAGTGGAACTACCCCAAGTATTTGGCGGATAAGAAGGATGGCAAAGTGAACATAGGTATATTTGATATACATGTTATTGATGTGTACTTTACTAGTGTTTATAGCAACCCCTTGGTATTTGATACTAGTTCAGTTGCTAAGAGTAGTAACTCGAAACGGGAGTTGCATAATAAACAAAAACTAGTTGAGGGTGAGGTGACGATGTGTGTTGGAAGTAGTTCCAAGATTGATATGATCATCATCGTACACTCCCTATACTTTCGTGATTAGTGTAAAACCTAAATAAGTGTTATTTGGCATTTGCGTTGAGCATGAATATGATTTGATCATGTTTATTGTAATACGGTTATTCATTTAAAATCAGAGAATAATTGTTGTTCTATCTAAATGAATAAAACCTTCAATGGTCATACACCCAATGAAAATAGTTTGTTGGCTCTCGATCATAGTGATACACATATTCATAATATTGATGCCAAAAGATGCAAAGTTAATAATGATAGTGCAATTTTTTTGTGGCACTGCCGTTTGGGTCATATCGGTGTAAAGCGCATGAAGAAACTCCATGCTGATGGGTTTTTGGAATCACTTGGTTATGAATCATTTGATGCTTGCGAACCGTGCCTTTTGGGCAAGATGACTAAAACTCCATTCTCCGGAACAATGGAACAAGCTACTGACTTATTGGAAATAATACATACCGATGTATGCAATCCAATGATTGTTGATGCTCGTGGCAAGTATCGTTATTTTCTGACCTTCATAAGATGATTTGAGCAGATATGGGTATATCTACTTGATGAAACATAAGTTTGAAGTAGTTGAAAGGTTCAAAGAATTTCAGAGTGAAGTGGAAAAATCATCGTAACAAGAAAATAAAGTTTCTGCATTCTGATCGCAGAGACGAATATTTGAGTTATGAGTTTGGTCTTCAATTAAAACAATGTGGAATAGTTTCACAGCTCACGCCACCTGGAACACCACATCATAATGGTGTGTCCGAACGTCATAACCGTACTTTATTGGATATAGTAAAATCTATGATGTTTCTTACCGATTTACCAATATCGTTTTGGGAATCATGCATTAGAGACAGCTGCATTCACGTTAAATAGGGCACCATCTAAACCGTTGAGACGACACCTTATGAACTATGGTTTGGCAAGAAACCAAAGTTGTCATTTCTTAAAGTTTGGGGCTGCGATGCTTATGTGAAAAAGCTTCAACTTGATAAGCTCGAACCCAAATCGGAGAAGTGCGTCTTCATAGAATACCCAAAGGAAATTGTTGGGTACACCTTCTATCACAGATCCGAAGGCAAGATATTCGTTGCTAAAAATGGATCCTTTCTAGAGAAGGAGTTTCTCTCGAAAGAAGTGAGTGGGAGAAAAGTAGAACTTGATGAGGTAACTGTACCTTCTCCCGGAAAATTGTTCATCACTGAAATCAGTTCCAGTGATTTCTACACCAATTAGTGAGGAAGCTAATGATGATGATCATGAAACTTCAGATCAAGTTACTACAAAACCTCGTAGGTCTTCCAGAGTACGGTCCGCACCAGCGTGGTACGGTAATCCTGTTCTGGAAGTCATGTTACTAGACCATGATGAACCTACGAACTATGAGGAAGCGATGATGAGCCCAGATTCCGCAAAATGGTTTGAGGCCATGAAATCTGAGATATGATCCATGTATGAGAACAAAGTATGGACTTTGATGGATTTGCCCGATGATCGGCAAACCATAGAAAATAAATGGATCTTCAAGAGGAAGACGGACGTTGATAGTAGTGTTACTATCTACAAAGCTAGACTTGTCGAAAAAGGTTTTTGACAAAGTTCAAGGTGTTGACTACGATGAAATTTTCTCACTCGTAGCGATGCTTAAGTCTGTCCAAATCATGTTAGCAATTGCCGCATTTTTATGAAATCTGGCAAATGGATAAACAAAACTACATTCCTTAATGGATTTAAAGAAGAGTTGTATATGATGCAACGAGAAGGTTTTGTCAATCCTAAAGGTGTCGACAAAATACGCAAGCTCCAGCGATCCATCTATGGACCGGTGCAAGCATCTCGAGTTGGAATATACGCTTTGATAAGTTGATCAAAGCATATAGTTTTATACAGACTTGCGGTGAAGCTGTATTTACTAGAAAGTGAGTGGGAGCACTACAACATTTCGACAAGTATATGTGAATGACATATTGTAGATCGAAATAATGTAGAATTATTCTGCGAAGCATAAAGGAGTGTTTGAAAGGAGTTTTTCAAAGAAAGACCTCGGTGAAGCTGCATACATATTGAGCATCAAGATCTATAGAGATAGATCAAGACGCTTGATAAGTTTTTTCAATGAGTACATACCTTGACAAGATTTTGAAGTAGTTCAAAATGGAACAGTCAAAGAAAGAGTTCTTGTCTGTATTACAAGGTGTGAAATTGAGTAAGACTCAAAACCCGACCACGGCAGAAGATAGAAAGAGAATGAAAATCATTCCCTATGCCTTGGCCATAGGTTCTATAAAGTATGCCATGCTGTGTACCAGATCTATTGTATACCCTACACTGAGTTTGGCAAGGGAGTACAATAGTGATCTAGGAGTAGATCACTGGACAGTGGTCAAAATTATCCTTAGTGGAATAAGGATATGTTTATTGATTATGGAAGTGACAAAAAGGTTCGTCGTAAAGGGTTACGTCGATGCAAGTTTTGACACCGATCTGGATGACTCTAAGTCTCGATCTAGATACATATTGAAAGAGGGAGCATTTAGCTAGAGTAGCTCCATGTAGAGCATTGTAGACATAGAAAATTGCAAAATACATAACGGATCTGAATGTGAAAGACCCGTTGACTAAGATTCTCTCACAAGCAAAACATGATCACACCTTAGTACTCTTTGGGTGTTAATCACATAGCGATGTGAACTAGATTACTGAATCTAGTAAACCCTTTGGGTGTTGGTCACATGGCGATGTGAACTATGGGTGTTAATCACATGATGATGTGAACTATCGATGTTAATCACATGGTGATGTGATCTAGATTATTGACTCTAGTGCAAGTGGGAGACTGAAGGAAATATGCCCTAGAGGCAATAATAAAGTTATTATTTATTTCCTTATTTCATGATAATTGTTTATTATTCATGCTAGAATTGTATTAATCGGAAACATGATACATGTGTGAATACAAAGACAAACATAGTGTCACTAGTATGCCTCTACTTGACTAGCTCGTTAATCAAAGATGGTTAAGTTTCCTAACCATAGACATGAGTTGTCATTTGATGAACGGGATCACATCATTAGGAGAATGATGTGATTGACTTGACCCATTCCGTTAGCTTAGCACTTGATCGTTTAGTATGTTGCTATTGCTTTCTTCATGACTTATACATGTTCCTATGACTATGAGATTATGCAACTCCCGTTTACCGGAGGAACACTTTGTGTGCTACCAAACGTCACAACGTAACTCGGTGATTAAAAAGGTGCTCTACAGGTGTCTCCGAAGGTACTTGTTGGGTTGGCGTATTTCGAGATTAGGATTTGTCACTCCGAATGTCGGAGAGGTCTCTCTGGGCCCTCTCGGTAATGCACATCACATAAGCCTTGCAAGCAATGCAACTAATGAGTTAGTTGCGAGATGATGTATTACGGAATGTGTAAAGA
Source organism: Aegilops speltoides (assembly GCA_021437245.1). Lineage (NCBI taxonomy): Eukaryota > Viridiplantae > Streptophyta > Magnoliopsida > Poales > Poaceae > Aegilops > Aegilops speltoides. The sequence goes on from CM038143.1 coordinate 66,645,329, forward strand.
GACTTGCCGGTAACGAGATTGAACTAGGTATTGGATACCGACGATCGAATCTCGGGCAAGTAACATATCGATGACAAAGGGAACAACATATGTTGTTATGCGTTTTGACCGATAAAGATCTTCGTAGAATATGTGGGAGCCAATATGGGCATCCAGGTCCCGCTATTGGTTATTGACGGAAACGTGTCTCGGTCATGTCTACATAGTTCTCGAACCCGTAGGGTCCGCATTCTTAATGTTTCGTTGACGATATAGTATTATATGAGTTATGCATGTTGGTAACCGAATGTTGTTCGGAGTCCCGGATGAGATCAAGGACATGACGAGGAACTCCGGAATGGTCCGGAGTTTGATATATGGGATAATAGTGTTTGATCTCCGGAAGGGTTCCGGAATTCACCGGAAGGGGTTCCGGATGTTTCTCGAAATGTTTGGGCACGAGAACACGTTATTTGGGCCAAAGGGAAAGCCCACAAGGTTTTGGAAAGCGCAAAGGAAGTTTTATGAGTCCAGGCCGACGCCAGGTCCTCGGTATGCAGGTCGAGACGCCGGAACCCTGGCGTCGTCCTGGAGTCTGAGAAGGACTCTTGCCTTCGGGTGAAACCGACTTTGTGGAGGCTTTACTCCAAGTTTCACCCCAAGGCTCAACATATAAATAGAGGGCAGGGCTAGCACCAAAGACACATCAAGAAACACCAAGCCATGTGCCGGCAACCCCGTCCCCTCTAGTTTATCCTCCGTCATAGTTTCCGTAGTGCTTAGGCGAAGCCCTGCAGAGATTGTTCTTCACCAACACCGTCACCACGCCGTCGTGCTGCCGGAACTCATCTACTATTTTGCCCGTCTTGCTGGATCGAGAAGGCGAGGACGTCATCGAGCTAAACGTGTGCAGAACTTGGAGGTGCCGTGCGTTTGGTACTTGGATTGGTCGGATCGTGAAGACGTACGACTACATCAACCACGTTGATAAACGCTTCCGCTTAGCGATCTTCAAGGGTATGAAGATACACTCCCCTTCTCGTTGCTATACATCACCATGATCTTGCGTGTGCGCAGGAAATTTTTTGAAATTACTACGTTCCCCAACAAATATGTGTATCACAACTTTCGAGATTCAATAAAAATAGACCACTCTTCAAGGGTGCATGACCATAAAAGATATTACTCATATAAATAGAACAACCATTATTCTCTGATTTAAATGAATAACCGTCTCGCATCAAACAAGATCCAGATATAATGTTCATGCTCAACGTTGGCACCAAATAACAATTATTCAGGTCTAAAGCTAATCCTGAAGGTAGATGTAGAGGTAGCATGCCGACCGCGATCACATCGACTTTGGAACCGTTTCCCACGCGCATCGTCACCTCGTCCTTTGCTAGTGCTCACTTATTCCGTAGTCCGTGTTTCGAGTTGCAAATATTAGCAACAGAACCAGTATCGAATACCCAGGTGCTACTACGAGCTCTAGTAAGGTACACATCAATAACATGTATATCACGTATACCTTTGTTCACCTTGCCATCCTTCTTATCCACCAAATACTTGGGGCAGTTCCGCTTCGAAAGGTCCACCGCGGTAGAAGCACTCGATTTAGGCTTAGGTCCAGACTTTGGTTTGTTCTCTTGAGCAGCAACTTGCTTGCCGTTCTTCTTGAAGTTCCCTTCTTCTTTCCTTTGCCCTTTTCTTGAAACTAGTGGTCTTGTTGACCATCAACACTTGATGCTCCTTCTTGATTTCTACCTCCGCAGCTTTTAGCATTGCGAAGAGCTCGGAATTGTCTTGTTCATCCCTTGCATATTATAGTTCATCACGAAGCTCTTGTAGCTTGGTGGCGTGATTGGAGAATTCATCAATGACGCTATCATCCGGAAGATTAACTCCCAGTTGAATCAAGTGATTATTATACCCGGACATTTTGAGTCTATGCTTCTCGACAGAACTATTCTCCTCCATCTTGCAGTGTAGAACTTATTGGAGACCTCATATCTCTCAATCCGCATTTTCTTGAAATATTAACTTCAACTCTGGAACATCTCATATGCTCCATGACGCTCAAAACGCCGTTGAAGACCCGGTTCTAAGCCGTAAAGCATGGCACATTGAACTATCGAGTAGTCATCAGCTTTGCTCGCCAGACGTTCTTAACGTCGTCGGTTACATCGAAGCAGGCCGGCACCCAGTGGTGCTTCCAGACGTAATTCTTCGTGCAGCAATGAGGATAATCCTCAAGTTACGACTCCAGTCCGTGTAATTGCTACCATCATCTTTCAACTTTGCTTTCTCAAGGAACGCATTAAAATTCAACGGAACAACAAAGACGAGCCATCTATCTACAACAAACATAGACAAGCAAAATACTATCGGTACTAAGTTCATGATAAATTTAAGTTCAATTAATCATATTACTTAAGAACTCCCACTTAGATGACATCTCTCTAGTCATCCAAGTGATCACGTGATCCAAATCAACTAAACCATAACCGATCATGACGTGAGATGGAGTAGTTTTCAATGGTGAACATCACTATGTTGATCATATCTACTATATGATTCACGCCGACCTTCGGTCTCCGTGTTACGAGGCCATATCTGCATATGCTAGGCTCGTCAAGTTTAACCCGAGTATTCTGCGGTACAAAACTGGCTTGCACCCATTGTAGATGGACGAGAGCTTATCACACCCGATCATCACGTGGTGTCCGGGCACGCACGAAACTTTGGCAACGGTGCATACTCAGGGAGAACACTTCTTGATAATTTTAAGTGAGAGATCATCTTAAAATGCTACCGTTAAACAAAGCAAGATAAGATGCATAAAGGATAAACATCACATGCAATCAATATAAGTGATATGATATGGCCATCATCATCTTGTGCTTGTGATCTCCATCTTCGAAGCACCGTCGTGATTACCATCGTCACCGGCGCGACACCTTGATCTCCATCGTAGCATCGTTGTCGTTACGCCATCTATTGCTTCTATGACTATCGCTACCGCTTAGTGATAAAGTAAAGCAATTACAGGGCGTTTGCATTTCATACAATAAAGCGACAACCATATGGCTCCTGCCAGTTGCCGATAACTTCGGTTACAAAACATGATCATCTCATACAATAAAATATAGCATCACGTCTTGACCATATCACATCACAACATGCCCTGCAAAAACAAGTTAGACATCCTCTACTTTGTTGTTGCAAGTTTTACGTGGCTCCTATGGGCTGAGCAAGAACCGTTCTTACCTACGCATCAAAACCACAACGATAGTTCGTCAAGTTAGTGTTGTTTCAACCTTCGCAATGACCGGGCGTAGCCACACTCGATTCAGCTAAAGTGAGAGAGACAGACACCCGCCAGCCACCTTTAAGCACGAGTGCTCGTAACGGTGAAACCAGTCTCGGGTAAGCGTACGCGTAATGTCGGTCCGGGCCGCTTCATCTCACAATACCGCCGAACCAAAGTATGACATGCTGGTAAGCAGTATGACTTGTATCGCCCACAACTCACTTGTGTTCTACTCATGCATATAACATCAATGCATAAAACCTAGGCTCGGATGCCATTGTTGGGGAACGTAGTAATTTCAAAAAAAATTCCTACGCACACGCAAGATCATGGTCATGGCATAGCAACGAGAGGGGAGAGTATTGTCCACGTAACCTCGTGAGACCGTGGCGAAGCGCGCATGACAACGCGGTTGATGTAGTCGTACGTCTTCACGATCCGACCGATCCAAGTACCGAACGTACGACACCTCCGTGTTCAGCACACGTTCAGCTCGATGACGATCCCCGGGCTCCGATCCAGCAAAGCGTCGGGGATGAGTTCCGTCAGCACGACAGCGTGGTGAAAATGATGATGTTCTACCGGTGCAGGGCTTCGCCTAAACTCCGCGACGATATGTCCGAGGTGGAATATGGTGGAGGGGGGAACCGCACATGGCTAAGGAACGATCCGTAGATCAACTTGTGTGTCTATGGGGTGCCCCCCTGCCCCCGTATATAAAGGAGAAAGGGGGAAGGCCGCCCGCCCCTTGTGGGCGCGCCAAGGAGGAGGAGTCCTCCTCCTTGTAGGAGTAGGACTCCACCTTTCCTACTCCTACTAGGAGGGGGAAGGAAGGGGGAAGAGGGGGAAGGAAAGAGGGGGGCGCCGCCCCCCTCCTAGTCCAATTTGGACCAAAGGGAGAGGGGGCGCACGGCCCACCCTGGCCGCCCCTCTCTCTTTCCCCTAAGGCCCATGTGGCCCATTAACTCTCCCGGGGGGTTCCGGTAACCCTCCGGCACTCCGGTTTTCTCTGAAAACGTCCGGAACACTTCCGATGTCCGAATATAGTCGTCCAATATATCAATCTTTATGTCTCGACCATTTCGAGACTCCTCGTCATGTCCGTGATCACATCCGGGACTCGGAACAAACTTCGGTACATCAAAACTTGTAAACTCATAATAAAACTGTCATCGTAACGTTAAGCGTGCGGACCCTACGGGTTCGAGAACTATGTAGACATGACCTAGAACTATTCTCGGTTAATAACCAATAGCGGAACCTGGATGCCCATATTGTTTCCTACATGTTCTACGAAGATCTTTATCGGTCAAACCGCATAACAACATACGTTGTTCCCTTTGTCATCGGTATGTTACCTGCCCGAGATTCGATCATCGGTATCCAATACCTAGTTCAATCTCGTTACCGGCAAGTCTCTTTACTCGTTACGTAATGCATCATTCCGTAACTAACTCATTAGTTACATTGCTTGCAAGGCTTATAGTGATGTGCATTACCGAGAGGGCCCAGAGATACCTCTCCGACAATCGGAGTGACAACACCTAATCTCGAAATACGCCAACCCAACATCTACCTTTGGAGACACCTGTAGTACTCCTTTATAATCACCCAGTTACGTTGTGACGTTTGGTAGCACCCAAAGTGTTCCTCCGGTAAAAGGGAGTTGCATAATCTCATAGTTTCAGGAACATGTATAAGTCATGAAGAAAGCAATAGCAATATACTAAACGATCAAGTTCTAGGCTAACGGAATGGGTCTTGTCAATCACATCATTCTCCTAATGATGTGATCCCATTAATCAAATGACAACACATGTCTATGGTTAGGAAACATAACCATCTTTGATTAATGAGCTAGTCAAGTAGAGGCATACTAGTGACTATATGTTTGTCTATGTATTCACACATGTATCATGTTTCCGGTTAATACAATTCTAGCATGAATAATAAACATTTATCATGATATGAGGAAATAAATAATAACTTTATTATTGCCTCTAGGGCATATTTCCTTCACATAAACCCACAATTCATCGGATCTCGACACACACACCGCAATAAGAGTTTACATCGAATAGATCTCCACAAGAGAAGGGGAGAACATTGTATTGAGATCCAAAAAGAGAGAAGAAGCCATCTAGCTAATAAATATGGACTGGTAGGTCTGTGGTAAACTACTCACAACTCATCGGAGGAGCAAGGATGTTGATGTAGAAGCCCTCCGTGGTCGATTCCCCCTCCGGCGGAGCACCGACGAAGGCTCCAAGATGGGATCTCGCGGATACAGAAGGTTACGGTGGTGGAAATTGTGTTTCGTCTGCTCCCTGGATGTTTTTGGGGTACGTAGGCTCATATAGGAGGAAGAAGTACATCGGTGGATGCCCGAGGGGCCCGCGAGACAGGGGGGCGCCCTATATATAGGAGGGCACCCTCCTATCTCGTGGAGTCCTCGGCTGCTTCTTGACTTGCACTCCAAGTCCTCTGAATCATGTTCGTTCCAAAAATCACGCTCCCGAAGGTTTCATTCCGTTTGGACTCCGTTTGATATTCCCTTTCTTCAAAATACTGAAATAGGCAAAAAACAGCATTACGGGCTGGGCCTCCGGTTAGTAGGTTAGTCCCAAAAATGATATAAATGTGTAAAATAAAGCCCATAAACATCCAAAAGGGGTAATATAATAGCATGGAACAATAAAAAATTATAGATATGTTGGAGACGTATCAAGCATCCCCAAGCTTAATTCCTGCTCGTCCTCGAGTAGGTAAATGATAAAAAGGAGAATTTTTTATGTGGAATGCTACCTAGCATAATTCTTAATGTAATTTTCTTTATTGTGGCATGAATGTTAGATCCAAATGATACAAAAAATAAAAGTTCATATTAACATGAAAATGGTGATACTTCAAGTATACTAATCAAAGTAATCATGTCTTCTCAAAATAACATGGCCAAAGAAAGTTATCCCTACAAAATCATATAGTCTGGCTATTGCTCTATCTTCGTCACACAAAGTATTTAATCATGCACAAACCTGATGACAAGCCAAGCAATTGTTTCATACTTTAATAATCTCAAACTTTTTCAACTTTCACGCAATACATGAGCGTGAGCCATGGAAATAATACTATATGTGGAATAGAATGGTGGTTGTGGAGAAGACAAAAAAGGAGAAGATAGTCTCACATCAACTAGGCGTATCAACGGGCTATGGAGATGCCCATTAATAGATATCAATGTGAGTGAGTAGGGATTGCCATGCAACGGATGCACTAGAGCTATAAATATATGAAAGCTCAACAAAAGAAACTAAGTGGGTGTGCATCCAACTTGCTTGCTCACAAAGACCTAGGGCACTTTTGAGGAAGCCCATCATTGGAATATACAAGCCAAGTTCTATAACAAAAAATTCCCACTAGTATATGAAAGTGACAACATATGAGACTCTCTATCATGAAGATCATGGTGCTATTTTGAAGCACAAGTGTGGAAAAAGAGATAGTAGCATTGTCCCTTCTCTCTTTTTCTCTCATTTTATTAAATTTTTTTCTTTTCTTTCTTTTTTTTCTTTGGCCTTTTTTTGGCCTTTTTTTTTCTTTTTGTAAAGTCCGAAGTCTCATCTCGACTTGTGGGGGAATCATAGTCTTCATCATCCTTTCCTCACTGGGACAATGCTCTAATAATGAAGATCATCACACTTTTATGGATTTACAACTCAAGAATTACAACTCAAAGCTAGAACAAGATATGACTCTATATGAATGCCTCCGTGATGTAAGGGATATGCAATGAATCAAGAGCGACATGTATGAAAATTATGAAGGTGGCCTTGCCACAAATACGATGTCAACTACATGATCATGCAAAAGCAATATGACAAAAGTAATGCATGTCATATGAACGGAACGGTGGAAAGTTGCATGGAAATATATCTCGGAATGGCTATGGAAATGCCATAATAGGTAGGTATGGTGGCTGTTTTGAGGAAGGTAATGGTGGGTGTATGGCACCGGCGAAAGTTGTGCGGCATAAGAGAGGCTAGCAATGATGGAAGGGTGAAAGAGTGCGTCTAATCCATGGACTCAACATTAGTCAAAAGTACTCATGTACTTGTTGTAAAAATCTAGAAGTCATCAAAAAGCAAAGCACTACGCGCATGCTCCTAGGGGGATAGATTGGTAGGAAAAGACCATCGCTCATCCCCGACCGCCACTCATAAGGAAGACAATCAATAAATAAAATTGTGCTCCAACTTCATCAGAAAGCGGTTCACCATACGTGCAAGCTACGGGAATCACAGACTTCAACATAAGCATTCTTTAAATTCATAATCACCCAACTAGCATGACTTTTAATATCACCACCTCCATATCTCAAAACAATTATCAAGCATCAAATTGATCATAGCATCCAATTCACTTTCTATGATAGTTTTTATTATACCCAACTTGGATGCTCATCATTCTAGGACCAACTTTAAAACCATAGCAAATACCATGCTGTTCTAAAAGACTCTCAAAAAGATATAAGTGAAGCATGGGAGACTAGTAATTTCTAATCAAGTAGGCTTATCCAAAAAGGTGTGTACAGCAAGGATGATTGTGGTAAACTAAAAAGCAAAGACTAATATAATACACGACGCTCCAAGCAAAACACATATCATGTGGCGAATAAAAATATAGCTCCAAGTAAAGTTACCAATGAACGAAGATGAAAGAGGGGATGCCTTCGCGGGGCATCCCCAAGCTTAGGCTTTTGTCTATCCTTGAATATCTTGGGGTGCCTTGGGCATCCCCAAGCTTGGGCTCTTGCCACCCTTTATTCCATAGTCCATAAAAGCTTTACCCAAAACTCAACAGGAAATCTTATAAGCTCCGTTAGTGAAAGAAAACAAAACCACCACATAAGGTACTGTAATGAACTCATTATTTATTTATTTTGGTGTTAAACCTACTTTATTCCAACTTCCCTATGGTTTATAAACTATTTTACTAGCCATAGATGCATCGAAATAAGCAAACAACACACGAAAAACAGAATTTGTCTAAAACAGAACTGTCTGTAGCAATCTGTAACTAGAGCAAACTTCTGGAACTTTAAAAATCCTACCAAAATAGGAAGTCCTGGACAATTTGTTTGTTGATCAGAAGCAAAAAGAATCAACGCAAAAGCACGTTTCTGTGATTTAACAAAATTATATTCGTGCGCGCTAAGTTTCTGTTTTTCAGCAGAATCAAATCAACTATCATCATAGGTTATCCTATAGGTTCTACTTGGCACAAACACTAATTAAAAGATAAAAACACATCTAAACAGAAGGTAGATGCAAGATTTATTAAATAACCGCAAAGAAAAAATATTGGGTTGCGTCCCAACAAGCGCTATCGTTTAACTCCCCTAGCTAGACATTGATAATTTTAATGATGCTCACATGAAAGACAAGAATTGAAGCACAAAGAGAGCATCATGAAACATGTGACAAACACATCTAAGTCTAACATACTTCCTATGCATAGGCATATTATAAGCAAACAAATTTGCAAGGCAAGCAAAAACTAGCATATGCAAGGAAGAAGAAAGAGACGATAGCAATCTCAACATGACGAGAGGTAATTTAATAAGATAAAAATTTCTACAACCATATTTTCCTCTCTCATAATAATTACATGTAGGATCATAGGCAAATTCAACAAAATAGCTATCACAAAACATATTCTCAACATGATCCACATGCATGCAAAGTTGGCACTCTTCCAAGATAGTGGGATTAACATTAGCTAAAGTCATGACCTTTTTGAACCCACTTTTATCAAAAATATCATAAGATTGAACATACTCCAAATATGTGGGATCTAAAGTTGACACTCTTCCAAACCCACCTTCAATATTATTGCAAACATTATTATCAATCTCATATTCATCATGGGGCTTAAATAAATTTTCAAGGTTATAAGAAGAATCACCCCAATCATGATCAGTGAAACAAGTAGTAGACATAGCAAAACTAGCATCCCCAAGCTTAGGGTTTTGAATATTATTAGCACAATTGACATTGAGATAATTTATAGGAAAATCATTGCAATCATGATTTTTATTCAAGGAGTTATCATGAATCTCTTCATAAATTTCTTCATCATAATTTTTAGATTCATAAATTTTGAGCAAAGCTTCATAAAGATAATCTAGTGCACAAAACTCACTAGCAATTGGTTCATCATAATTGGATCTCTTAAAAAGATTAGCAAGCGGATGAGGATCCATAGATCTTAGGTTATCTGTTTAGCAATAAATAAGCATCTAATCCAACCAAACGAGCAAACGAAAGGGCAAGCAAAAGAAAGAAGAGAAGATTGGGAAAGAGAAGGTGAATAAAACGGCAAGAGTGAAGTGGGGGAGAGGAAAATGAGAGGCAAATGGCAAATAATGTAAATGCGAGGGAGATAAGTTTGTGATGGGTACTTGATATGTCTTGACTTGAGTGAAGACCTCCCCGGCAACGGCGCCAGAAATCCTTCTTGCTACGCCTTGAGCTTGCGTTGGTTTTCCTCGAAGAGGAGAGGGTGATGCAGCAATAGTAGCGTAAGTATTTCCCTCAGTTTTTGAGAACCAAGGTATCTCTTCTTTCATTGCACCTTCAGCAAGAAATGTTGGCGTATACTACGTATACCTTGGGCTACGCAAGGAGATAGGTTGAAGCTGGTGGAGAACTTAAAGGCACAACACCCACGCAAGATGATCATGGAGATATTTCTCACTGCTGCTTGGAGCCTTTGGAAGGAACGCAATAATAATTATTTTAGGCATGTGTCACCCTCCATTTCTTCATGGTTCAGTAGATTCAAGGAAGACTTTGGCAATATTAGATATAGACTACCTGATGACAAGAGGCATGTTGTCTCTTCCTTCTTGCAAAGCCCGCCCTAGCATAGTTAGGGTTGTGTTTGGGCTCTAACCCCCACCCCCACCCACACTCCCTTGTAAATACTACCATGCAACTGTTATTATATATACATACAGTATGAGCCTTTCCTACTGTCTTAACCTTCAAAAAAAACCTACACAAACAAACAAAGAACTCGCAACCAACACAATAAAGGGGTTGTCAATCCCTTCACGGCCACTTGTGAAAGTGAGATCTAATAAAGATAGTAAGATACGATAAATATATTTTTGGTATTTTATAATATAGATGCAAAAAGTAAAGATGCAAATAAAAGTAAATTGGAAGCAAAGATGATAAGAGATAGACCCGGGGGCCATAGGTTTCACTAGTGGCTTCTCTCTAGATAGCATAAGTATTACGGTGGGTGAACAAATTACTGTCGAGCAATTGATAGAAAAGCGAATAGTTATGAGATTATCTAGGCATGATCATGTATATAGGCATCACGTCCATAACAAGTAGACCGACTCTGCTGCATCTACTACTATTACTCCACACATCACCGACTCTGCTCGCATCTAGAGTATTAAGTTCATAAGAACAGAGTAACGATTAAGCAAGATGACATGATGTAGAGGGATAAACTCATGCAATATGATATAAACCCCATCTTTTTATCCTCGATGGCAACAATACAATACGTGCCTTGCAACCCTAACATCCACCGGGTAAGGACACCGCAAGATTGAACCCAAAACTAAGCACTTCTCCCATGACAAGAAAGATCAATCTAGTAGGCCAAACCAAACTGATAATTCGAAGAGACTTGCAAAGATAACTCAATCATACATAAAAGAATTCAGAGAAGATTCAAATATTATTCATAGATAAACTTGATCATAAATCCATACTTCGTCGGATCTCGACAAACACACCACAAAAAGAGTTTACATCGAATAGATCTCCACAAGAGAGGGGGAGAACATTGTATTGAGATCCAAAAAGAGAGAAGAAACCATCTAGCTAATAACTATGGACCCGTAGGTCTGTGGTAAACTACTCACAACTCATCGGAGGGGCAAGGATGTTGATGTAGAAGCCCTCCGTGGTTGATTCCCCCTCCGGTGGAGCGCTGGCGAAGGCTCCAAGATGGGATCTCGCGGATACAGAAGGTTACGGTGGTAGAAATTGTGTTTTGTCTGCTCCCTGGATGTTTTCGGGGTACGTAGGCTTATATAGGAGGAAGAAGTATGTCGGTGGACGCCTGAGGGGCCCACAAGACAGGGAGGCGTGCCCTATAGGGGGGGCCCTCCTATCTTGTGGAGTCCTTGGCTGCTTCTTGACTTGCACTCCAAGTCCTCTGGATCACATTCGTTCCAAAAATCACGCTCCCAAAGGTTTCATTCCGTTTGGACTCCGTTTGATATTCTTTTTCTTCGAAATACCGAAATAGGAAAAAAACAGCAATACGGGCTGGGCCTCCGGTTAGTAGGTTAGTCCCAAAAATGATATAAATGTGTAAATTAAAGCCCATAAACATCCAAAAGGGGTAATATAATAGCATGGAACAATAAAAAATTATAGATACGTTGGAGACGTATCATCTACTATATAAGCATGATCGAACTGATCAGCCTGACCGCCCTCCTCGTTGGCAGGACAAGCCAGAAGGAGGGCTTCAAGACCCCTTTGCAATCCCACGCCGTGAAGGCACAGATTCAGTCTCGTCTGCTCCGTCGTACGATTTGCGGGGAAAATTGACCGCTCAGCCTTCTCCACCATGATCCATACATAGATCAAGGGACCTGGTGCCTGCTAGACAGGTCGAATATCATGCGTGGCTCGATAAGCACGACATGGTGATATGTCTCCAACGTATCTATAATTTTTTATTGTTCCATGCTATTAAAGTATCAATCTTGGATGTTTTATACTCATTTATTAGCAACTTTATATCATTTTTTGGGACTAACCTATTGACATAGTGCCCAGTGTCAGTTGTCGTTTTCTGCTTGTTTTATATTTTGTAGAATATCAATACCAAACAAAGTCCAAATGCCACGAAACTTTCTGAAGATTTTTTCTGGGCAGAAGACACCAAGGGAGGCAAAGAAGTGCACGGGAGGAGGCCCATGGGACCCACTACGCAGCAGGGAGCACTAGGAGGCCCAGGCACACCCTGGTGGGTAGTGGAGCCCACGAAGCTTCTCCACCGACATCCACCTCTATAAATACTCTAAAATCCCCAAAACCCTAGGGGAGTCGGCGAAACACTTTTCCAGGCGTCGCAAGTTCCAGAACCACGAGATCCCATCTAGAAGCCTTTTCCGGCACTCTGCCGGAAGGGGCAATGATCACGGAGGGGTTCTTCATCATCCTTGTTGCCCCTCCATTGATGCGTGAGTAGTTTACCATAGACCTACGGGTCTTTAGGTAGTAGCTAGATGACTTATTCTCTCTTTTTGATCTTCAATACAATGTTCTCCTTGATGTTCTTGGAGATCTATTTGACGTAATGACTTTTTGCGGTGTGTTTGTTGGGATCCAATGAATTGTGAGTTATGATCAGATCTATCCATGAATATTATTTGAGTCTTTTCTGAACTCTTTTATGCATCATCTTTATAGCCTCGCATTTCTTCTCCGAAACTTTGGTTTGGTTTAGCCAATTAGATTGATTTTTCTTGCCATGGGAAGAGGTTCTTTGTGATGGGTTCGATTTTGTGGTGCTCAATCTCACTGACAAAAAGAGACATGACAGACATGTATCATTGCTATTAAGGATAACATGATGGGGCCTATTCCTACATGAATAGATCTTGTCTACATCATGTCATCATTCTTATTGCATTACTCCATTTTTCCATGAACTTAATACACTAGATGCATGCTAGACAGCGGTCAATGTGTGGAGTAATAGTAGTAGATGCAGAATCGTTTCGGTCTACTAATCTTGGACGTGATGCCTATATACATGATCATTGCCTTGGATATCGTAATAATTCTCTGTGAATTGCCCAACAGTAATTTGTCTACCCATCGTATGTTATTTTCTCGTGAAAAGCCTCTAGTGAAATTTACGGCCCCCAGATCTATTTCCTATCATATTAAAACCAAAAACATCTTGGTGCACTTCTTTTTTGTGTTTTAGTTAGATGTATTTATCAAATATCATACAATTTAGTCTATCTCAATACCGAGCAGGGATTGACAACCCCTCTTACGCGTTGGGTTGCAAGTTTTCGTTGTTTGTGTGCAGGTGTTGTTTACATAGTGTTGCTTGGTTCTCCTACTAGATGGATAACCTTGGTGTCATAACTGAGGGAAATACTTACCGCTGCTGTGTTGCATCATCGCCTCCTCTTCGGGGAATTACCAACGCAGATACAAGCAATCAGGAAGAATTTATGGTGTCGTTGCTGAGGAGACATCATCAACATCTATCAAGTACCTACCCATAAAATCTCATCTCCTTGCAATTACTTTATTTGCCATTTGCCTCTCGTTTTCATCTCCCCCACTTCTAAAACATTTTATTGAAAAACACAAAAATGTTTTACTTTGTTGCTTTAATTGTTTGTTTGGCATAATTGTATTTTTGTATGTTTGTTGGAAATTAAAAAAAGGCTTATGGATCCTCATCCACTTGCTAATCTTTTCAAAAGACCAAATTATGATGAACCAATTGCTAGTGAGTTGAGTGCACTTGATTATCTCTATGAAGTTTTGCTTGAAAATCATGAATCTGGAAATTATGATGAAGTGTTAAACGAAGGAATTTATAAGGTGATGCATGATAGCTCCTTGAATGAAAAGCATGAATTCAATGATGTTATTTTAAATTTTATTAATGTCAATTGTGTTAATGATATGCAAAGCCCCCAGCTTGGGGATGATGATTTTGTCATGTTCACTAGTCGTTGTAATGAACATGGTCGGGGTGATGCTTCTTATGATCTTGATAATTTATTTCATCCTCATGATGAATATGATATTCATAATAATGTTTCCAATAATGTTGAAAGTGGGTTTGGAAGACCGTCAACTTTAGGTAAAAATAATCCCACATATTTGGAGAGTGTTCAATCTTATGATTTTTTTTGATGAAAGTGGGTTTGGAGAGGTCATGACTTTAGTTGATGTTAATCCCACTATCTTGGAAGATTGCAAAACTTTTATGCACATGGATCATCAAGAGAAAATTTTATATGATAAATATATTACTGAATTTCATTATGATCCTACATGTAATTATTAGGAGATAGGAAAATATGGTTGTAGAAATTTTTTATGTTACTAAATTACCTCCCTTCATGTTGAGATTGTCAATGTTTTATTCTTCTTCCTTGCATATGCTAGTTTTTGCTTGTTTTGATAATTTGTTTTCTTATAAATTTCCTATGCATAGGAAGTATGTTAGACTTAATTTTTTTTTCACATACTTGTAACATCCCAAAATTCTAAATTTTGGAATGTTATAATAAATAGATAGTTTTGATTGATTGTTTGTTTGATTGATTGAAAGTGAGTGAATTTGAAACTTTTTGAAAGTTAAATGAGAGGGAATAAAAGGACTTTCCAAAACTTTCATTTTTGCTTTTATGATCTTCGTGAATTCAAATTCTTTTCATCACAAAACCCTGGAGAGAAGATGACATGACTTCTTCCATTTATTTAAATGACAAGGGGTGTTGAAAATATTTGAATTTCATTTGGAAAATATTTCCAACCCAGAAAGTTTATGCAACTCAATGATTTTCACGAGCGAAGTTAAAATGACTTCTTCAAAACATATGAAATATGAGTTGGGAATTTCAAAGAATTAAATTCAAAGTTCTTTTGAATTTATTTTTCAATTTGGAGTTATTTGAGTTTTATTCAAATTATTTTTCTCCAAAAATAAAATATATGGAAAATAGGGTAACATGATTCCCTACGTCAGAAAATTGGAGAGAAATAAATTTGAATTAATTTTGGTATTTTTAAAATGATTTTTACTGTATTTTACTAGAGCAAAAGCACTATTTGTTTTATTTTAATTTGTGTGTATTTTATTTGACTCTAGAAAAATGTTCAGCTTGTAGGAAATCTTTTTCTGAAAATTTTTATATATTATATGCCTATATAATATATTTATTTATTTGGTTTTATTATTTTTATTTGCCTGGAAAATGTTTTTTTAAACTTCTTCCTACTGGGCCAGCCAGCTCTGCCAGTCAGCCCAGCCCACTCATGCCGCCTTGCCTTGTCGTCCTCGACCGGACTCCTCCTGAGTCCGGCGCCGCCCCGCCATCGGCCGCCCCTTCCCCACGCCACCGCGGCTCCCCTCCTCCTTAAATACCTCGCCCGGGACCCTCCCTATCTCTCCTCGCCGCTGCCGCAGATCGTCGCGCCATCGCCGCCGCAGATCGACGCTGCCGCCGCAGCTTCATCTCACCGCCGCCGCCGCCGCCAGATCCCGCCACGCCACAGACGCCATCGCAAGCGCCACCATCGCCTGTCGCCGAGCTCGCCATCGCCATCGCCCGCCTCACCGGAGAAAGCCTCCGCCGCCGCCCGATCTGCCAGAGCCGGTCCGAGCCACCACCGTTCATCTCAACCGACTTGGTATAAACCGAGAAAACCCGCCAGTTTTACATTAGTTCGGTTTTCTTTTAGATTGGTTATATATATATATATATATATATATATATATATATATATATATATATATATATATATTAGGGTTTTGTTAAATAGAGAACGTCTTCTGTTTAGCTAGTTTCAGCGAACGTTTCGTTCGTTAGGTTTTCGTAGCGAACGTTTGCTCGGTAGAATTTTTCTTTTTCTTTTTATTTCGGCCAGGGATCCATCCATGAATATTTTATTCACAGATTAGTCCCTAATTTTCAAACTCTCACAACTTTTTATTCGTTTATCCAAATCGAACGAAACCAACACCCACTTCTTCGTTTTGATCGCTTCTATCCAGTAAAACAAAACATGTTTTTGAAAGTTTAAAATTTGAATTTCAAACAGTTTAGTATTTGAACTTCCTTTGATCGTAACTTGAGTTTCGTAGCTCCGTTTGAGTTGATTCTTTTTGCAAAGCGAAGCTCTTGACCTAAACTTTCTGATAAGGCCAAATACACATAGTTTTGGTACTGTTAGAAATTGTTTTATGCTGCAAGAGTTATTTCCTTGGTTTTGATGTTTTTCGAGTTGTTCTCTTCATTCTTTCTGATTTTTTTGAGCGATTGCTTATGTGTGGTTACTATTACTTGCTTACGATAGATTGACCGGAGTGTGACGAGTAGAACTATCAGGAGTTTTTGAGTGCGAATCATCTTCATCAACATTGCAGGCAAGTTCACACTTTGATCATACCTTTTCTCATACCCAGTTTTTATGCATTAGACCAATCCTCAAACATTGCATGATTAGGATCTAATTAAATTGTGGGATGGGAAGTAGATTGAGGTAGTACCTATTACCTGTTTTATTTTCAAACCCTTGGGAGTTACTTCTACGTTTGCTTATTATGCCATGCTATGCTCGTAGACGTGGATTGGGTGAGTGAATTTCCATGACAGATGTGAGATTGTTAATTAATGGTTTATTTAAGGTGGCAACTCAAACACACATCTGGGTGGATTGAGGCACCGGTTACTCTAGGACTTGCTGTCTAGGCACAGGTTTCAGTGACTTGCCTGTTTTCTTCGGACCGCCACCCGTGCTCAAAGGGATCATGAGATTATTCAAACTAGAAACTTCCGTGTGCAGCCACATGCTATTATGGGCTCTAGCATAGTTGACTAAGTCGTGCGAACTCTTACAGGTAGACTAGCGAGATGTAGGGGATGTAGGTTGGTGCGGTCTACCCTCTCGTAAGGTGCAAGCGCTTCGAAAGACTATGTCTCGGTCATCCGCTTCTCAAACACCATGTAGTGCGAGAAACCAAACGGAGGAGATCGAGTCATGTGGGGAAAAGTGCGCAAACCTCTGCAGAGTGTAACAAACTAATCATGATTAGCCGTGTCCCCGGTTATGGACATCTTGAGTATCTACTGCTTGGATTATCATGTGAATCTCATCATGTTACTTTAATTAATATTGTTGGGTTGTTAATGAGTACTTTTAATTGGGATTGAGAGTGTTGTCAACCATTCTCAATGTTTAACAACCACCATGATAGTTAAGTAAAATTTATTCCTTTGTAGTAGGGAAAAACTGGCTTTTCGCAAAAGCATTATAACCATAGAGCCTCCACCAGCCAAATATGCATGTAGTGATAGACTTTATTCATCATTTGCTCTATGGTGTGAATTTGCCAGTACATTCAATGTGCTGACCCTCTGTGGCTGCAACGTCTCATGTTGCAGGATCTTACGACGAGTAAGTGATACGTTAGGGTTACAATTTCCTATACTCAACTTTGCCGTTGGTGTTGATGGGAATCCACAACCTTGTTACTTCCGCTATTTTGGATTGAGGTAATAGTATTTACGTTACTTTATACATGTGATTTACCTCTGTTATAAATCCTCGAGTACTGTGTGTGTCAGCATACCGATCCAGGGATGACACTTAAGCACAGAGACTTGATCCATTCGGGTCAGGTCGGTAGTAGATTGTATCAGAGCACATGTTAACTGTAGGACGTGACCCTAGAAACTGGCAAGCCCATAGTAAAGATTTTTCTCTACAACTTTCTTTTCAAAAGAATCTTTTACCTCTCTTCTCTTCTGAGCTTATTCAAATATTCCCTTTTAGTGAGACCATACCCCTTTCCCCTTTTGACCCCTCGAAGATTCGAATGATGAGACCACTCCAAGGAGTACAAGACATCGGGCAACTAAGACTACTTTGGAATAAAGAGGATTTTTACCGTGCATTACAATGACGGAAACTACAACGGTGAAGACTCCGAAGACTAGGAGAATATGAAGAATTTCTAGATTTGGTATGACCAAGGAAGGCTACACTTATGGACTTGACAGACTAAGCTGTCAATACTCGAGACCAAGGTGTATCGCAGAAAGACCTGAACATGGAGCATTAGAACTCAAAGTTTTTGTCAAGAAAACCCTAAGACAGGAGATATCAACTATGGGATTATAGCTCATGGAAATGACAAGAGCAGAAGCATGGCTATCCAAGATGTTATCGCCTTCTTATGCTATTGTCACCGTGCTGAGTTAAGGATGCATATGCATGGAAAGATTGAATGGTAGAAGGCTGATGCAGCATCTATCAGCAAGATGAAGTTTTAACCTTAGCCGATGTATCACCAGGATCTGGAGTGTTACATCAAGAAGTTAAGATGAACCTACAAGAAGCAGTATTTGATAAGGAAGCAGTTCGTGAACAACCCAGGACCCAGAAGCTGAAAGTAGCCAAAGCTGGAGGAGCAAAACCTCGAGATACCGGAGATCCGCCAGGAACTGAAGGATAGTAGGGCATGGTTCATGCCAAGGATGTTGGAACCCAGAAGTTTGGAACGCAACTCCAGAGGACGTCATGAGAGACTTCGCGTCAACAGAGATGATCTGGCAAAAGAACTTGAGAAGGACAAGCATGATCAGAAGGAGCCATCGGAGACATGAACAAGACTTGAAGAGTTTGGCGATGTTGAAGATTTATTGACCATTAGAAGACCAAACCCCGTTGTACCTACGTTAGATGCGACGTTTGTGAGCTGTCATTTGTTTGTTGTTTTTCCGACAGCCACAATAAAACCTATCTTTTCAAAACTATTGTTTGTATTGTGTGCATCCCTCTCGATCTCTCTTATCCCACCCCAAAACCCATGGACCCAATAGAGGATGAATGGAGATGAGCTCGTATTTTCTGGACCAATGAGTCAATTGGAGATGGACCAATGGATTCAGAACATGGAGGATCATATGGAGAATAACCCTATAGCCGAAAAGGATATGGCCCAGCATGCTCTTCAATGCTTTGAAAGAGGTGCTGCTACTTGGTGGAGGATGTACCAAAACATCAATGGATGGCAAGGAGTAACCACTTGGAAGGAATTTAAGTTGAGTTTGCTAAAGTCTTAGTTTGTGTCCCAGAAGTTGAAGGCTTATGGAAGTGATATGAAGAAACCTTGTGCATACAAGCTTTGTGGAGAAATAGGACACAACCATAAAGAAAACAAGGACGAATACCCTCATAAGCGGGGGATTACCAAAGGAAGTAGCCGAGGATCTCAGGGAACTTTGATTGGAGATTGTTCCCGAAGGTTTTGTTGCAGCAATGGAAGTTCAGTCTACATTGTTGGGAAGGATTCGTGAAGCTCAGAAGTATGACAAAGAGATTGCTGAGATAAAAGAGAGGATGAGCAAAGGAAAGGCCAAAAGTTTTCGTGAGGATGAGCACGACATCTTATGGTCCGAAGACCGTGTATATGTTCCCAATAATGCAAGGATCAAGGAAGTAAATACTTCAAGAGGCTCATGACTCACCATACTCGATTCGCCCTGGAAACACCAAGATGCATTTGGATTTGAAGGAGTGTTTCTGGTGGACTGATATGAAGAAGGATATTACAGAGTATGTAGTCGTAGGTGATGTATGCCAGAGAGAGTGAAAGCAGAGCATCAGAAGCCAACAGGATTACTATAGCCTATGCCGATACCCGAATGGAAGTGGGATAAGCTTGACATGGATTCGTTACCAGATTTCCCAGAACCCGAACGGGACATGATTCTATCTGGGTAGTAGTTGATTCGCTTGACCAAAGTGGCTCACTTTATCCCAGTGAAAACCACCTATACAAGTGCGAAGTTGGCCAAGATATATTTGACCAGGATCGTATGTCTGCATGGAGTTCCGAGGACCATCTTATCAGATAGAGGAACACAATTTACCTCAAATTTTTGGAATCAGCTGCGCTAGACTTTGGGTACTAGGCTAGAGTTCAGTACAGCCTTTCATTCGCAGATAGATGGATAGACCGAAAAAGTCAATCAGATTCCGGAGAACATGTTGAGAGCGTGTGCGTTAGATTATGGATCTAGTAGGGATGATAATCTACCTTACGCAGAGTTCTCATACAACAACAGTTACCAAGCCAGTTTGAAGATGGTCCCTTTTAAGCTTTGTATGGGAGAAGGATCCAGACACCGTTGATATGGATGAAGTTGGAGACCGTCAGTTGTTTGGATCAAATGTGATCAAGGATTTAGAAGAGAATGTTAAGTTGCTTCGAGATAGACTGAAGGTAGCTCAGTCCAGGCAGAAGAGTATTTCAGACAAAAGAAACCCGCAAGGGGGAAGTCTATGAAATTGGAGACAGAGCATGACTTCGTGTGTCCCCTCTGCGAGGAGTTAAACGATCTGGAGTTAAGGGAAAGTTAGCCCCGAGAATTGTAGGACCATACCGAGTTTTGGAGCGTATGGGAGAAGTGGCCAACAAGTTGGAGTCACCCGTAGGACTATCAGGAGTTCATGACGTGTTTCATGTTTCCCAGTTGAAGAAGTGCCATGCAGGGATGGCCAATATTCCCCTGTAAGGACTCTTGACCCTGGAAAGGATAATGCTGTTCCACGAAGTGGAGTATGGACTTTATAAGTATAAGTTTTTATCTCGGTATGTGGGATATCCCACGAGGATGGAGAGATGAATTACTATTGGATATAAAGGAGGTATGATGTTGGAAATATGGATCAATGGAAATTCCATGATGAGTCTGAGTAATCATGTCCTAGTTTGGTGCCAATAGAAGGAAGGAAGACAGTACAATTGGATGGATTTAAGAATGTTAGGAAGCAGGATGTTGGAATAACGATCAGTTGCCGCGATGATGAGTTCAAGGTTTACAAGTGATGAGATGGGCCATAACCCACAGGCCCCAGGACTTGCCAAGAAGCAATCACACTCTTGCTGAAGGAAACAACCCTGGAAGAAGATATGCCTTTCCCAGCAGACGATTTTATAGGAGTAACACAAAACCTGAGAGTTGTGAAGGACCAATAGATGTTTGTTTGGCTTGTAGAATCAATGGATTTATCCGAACTTAGTTCGTCGACAAGAGAAATTCTGCAATGCTTGTGAGGATGACCAAGTGTTAGAATGCGAGATTCGCTAAACCGTATACAAGGTAATGATTTGGGTGCGGGATGGATTGATCACCATACCGACTTACTCTTATTATTTGCCTTGCTATGTGGGATGGTAAATCTGAGTGACTTACCTATAGTAGAGAGACGACAATCAAAACCTTGTTTAAACCTTAGAATGGTATAAGTATTTTTCCTTGTACAAGGCAGCTGTTGCCAAACGTAGGATGTACGGTGAGAATGAGACACAGACCCGTTTTCTGCAAGAGAAACCATAAATTGTTAACCACCATGAGATATCGATGGTTGTTTAGTATTGGCGCCAGACCCGTCAGCTAAGAAGGCCCAGTCATGGAATAACCTTACCAAGATGAAATGGACACAGAAGAACTGCGGTAAAGGTTATGCCACCACCTGAAGAACCCAGAGAAGGAATGTTCCCGAGAATCTGAGAAGACTGCCACTGTCAACAAAAAAGGATGGAGCATATAAGTTTTGATGGGACCGTAACCATGTTTCTAAGGGTGGTAGCACCCCAGACCCCCTATGACGATCGATGGATCTTGAAGACCCCGACCCTAACCTATTTCTTGCTAGCCTCTCCGAATCTCGAGGACGAGATTCATTTTAAGGGTGGTAGGTTTGTAACATCCCAAATTCTAAATTTTGGAATGTTATAATAAATTGATAGTTTTGATTGATTGTTTGATTGATTGACTGAAAGTGAGTGAATTTGAAACTTTTTGAAAGTTAAATGAGAGGGAATAAAAGGACTTTCCCAAACTTTCATTTTTGCTTTTATGATCTTCGTGAATTCAAATTCTTTTCATCACAGAACCCTGGAGAGAAGATGGCATGACTTCTTCCATTTATTTAAATGACAAGGGGTGTTGAAAATATTTGAATTTCATTTGGAAAATATTTCCAACCCAGAAACTTTATGCAACTCAATGATTTTCACGAGCGAAGATAAAATGACTTCTTCAAAACATATGAAATATGAGTTGGGAGTTTCAAAGAATTAAATTCAAAGTTCTTTTGAATTTATTTTTCAATTCGGAGTTATTTGAGTTTTATTCAAATTATTTTTCTCCAAAAATAAAATATATGGAAAATAGGGTAACATGATTCCCTACATCAGAAAATTGGAGAGAAATAAATTTGAATTAATTTTGGTATTTTTAAAATGATTTTTACTGGATTTTACTAGAGCAGAAGCACTCTTTGTTTTATTTTAATTTGTGTGTATTTTATTTGACTCTAGAAAAATGTTCAACTTATAGGAAATCTTTTTCTGAAAATTATGATATATTATTTTTATTTGCCTGGAAAATGTTTTTTTAAAAGAAACTTCTCCCCGGCTGGGCCAGCCCAGCTCCTGCCAGGCCGCGGCCCAGCTCCACGCCGCCTTGCCCGTCGTCCCCGACCGGGACTCCTCCCGGAGTCCGGCGCCGCCCCGCCATCGGCCGCCCCTTCCCCACTCCACCGCGGCTCCCCTCCTCCTTAAATACCTCGCCCCGGACCCTCCTATCTCTCCTCGCCGCAGCAGATCGTCACGCCATCGCCGCCAGATCGACAGCTGCCGCCGCTTATTCATCTCACCGCCGCCAGATCCCGCCTCACACCAGACGCCATCGCCACCACCGCCGTCGTCATTGAGCTCGCGATCGCCATCGCCCGCCTCATGGGAGAAAGCCTCATTGCCGCCCGATCTGCCGGAGCCGGTCCGTGCCTCCGCCGGTTCATCTCAACCGACCCGGTATAAACCGAGAAAACCCGCCGGTTTTTTGTTAGTTCGGTTTTCTTTTAGATTGGTTATATATATATATATATATATATATATATATATATATATATATATATAGGGTTTTGTTAAATAGCGAACGTCTTCTGTTTAGCTAGTTTCAGCGAACGTTTCGTTCGTTAGTTTTTCGTAGCGAACGTTTGCTCGGTAGAATTTTTCTTTTTCTTTTTATTTCGGCCAGGGACCCATCCGTGAATATTTTATTCATAGATTAGTCCCTAATTTTCAAACTCTCACAACTTTTTACTCGTTTATCCAAATCGAATGAAACTAAGGCCCACTTCTTCGTTTTGATCCCCTCTATCCAGTAAAACAACTTAAACTTGTTTTTGAAAGTTTAAAATATGAATTTCAAACAGTTTAGTATTTGAACTTCCTTTGATCATAACTTGAGTTTTGTAGCTCCGTTTGAGTTGATTCTTTTTGCAAAGCGAAACTCTTGACCTAACCTTTCTGATAAGGCCAAATACACATAGTTTTGGTACTGTTAGAAATTGTTTTATGCTGCAAGAGTTATTTGCTTGGTTTTGATGTTTTTCGAGTTGTTCTCTTTGTTCTTTTCGATTTTTTTGAGTGATTGCTTATGTGTGGTTACTATTGCTTAAGAGTAGAACTATCAGGAGTTTTTGAGTGCGAATCATCTTCATCAACATTGCAGGCAAGTTCACACTTTGATCATACCTTTTCTCATACCCAGTTTTTATGCATTAGACCAATCCTGAAACATTGAATGATTAGGATCTAATTAAATTGTGGGATGGGAAGTAGATTGAGGTAGTACCTATTACCTGTTTTATTTTGAAACCCTTGGGAGTTACTTCTACGTTTGCTTATTATGCCATGCTATGCTCGTATACGTGGATTGGGTGAGTGAATTTCCATGACAGATGTGAGATTGTTAATTAATGGTTTATTTAAGGTGGCAACTTAAACACACATCTGGGTGGATTGAGGCACCTGGTTACTCCAGGACTTGCCTGTCTAGGCAACTGGGTTTCCAGGACTTGCCTGTCTTTCTCCGGACCGCCACCCAGGCTCAAAGGGATCATGAGATTATTCAAACTAGAAACTTCCGTGTGCAGCCACATGCTATTATGGGCTCTAGCATAGTTGACTAAGTCGTGCGAACTCTTACAGGGTAGACTAGCAGATGTAGGGGGTGTAGGTTGGTACGGTCTACCCTCTCACGTAAGTCGCAAGCGCGCTTCGAAAGACTATGTCTCGGTCATCCGTTTCTCAAACACCATGTAGTGCGAGAAACCAAACGGAGGAGATCGAGTCATGTGGGGAAAAGTGCGCAAACCTCTGCAGAGTGTAACAAACTAATCATTGCACTATGGTGTGAATTTTCCAGTACATTCAATGTACTGACCCTCTGTGGCTGCAACGTCTCATGTTGCAGGATCTTACGACGAGTAAGTGATACGTTAGGGTTACGATTTCCTATACTCAACTCTGCCGTTGGTGTTGATGGGAATCCACAACCTTGTTACTTCCGCCATTTTGGATTGAGGTAATAGTATTTACGTTACTTTATACATGTGATTTACCTCTGTTATAAATCCTCGATTACTGTGTGTGTCAGCATACCGATCCAGGGATGACACCTAAGCACAGAGCCTTGATCCATTCGGGTCGGGTCGCTACAATTCTATATGATGCTCTCTTTGTGCTTCAATTCTTGTCTTTCATGCGAACATCATTAAAATTATCAATGCCTAGCTAGGGGCATAAAACAATAGCACTCACTGGGAGGCAACCCAATGAATAAATAAATTTTCACTTCTTATTTTTGTTCTTGTGTGTTTACACAATTAAGCTACTTTTACGATTGTGTTTTTATGTTTCAGTTAGTGCTTGTGCCAAGTAAAGCCTTTAGGATCATGTTGGGTGATAGTTGATTTGATCCTGTTGAAAAATAGAAGCTTTTTTGTCCAATAACAGAATTGTTAAAATTCACTGGAGCATGATAAAATCCTGAGTTTTTTTACACTTGATTGATATAAAAATTGCCTACGTTTTCCTAATTTTAGGAATTTTTGGAGTTACATAAGTATGGTTAAAATTCAGATTACTATAGACTATTGTGTTTTTGACAGATCTATTTTTGTTGCATTGTGTGCTTATTTTGATGAATCTATGGATTGTATCGGGGGGTATAAGTCATGGTAAAGTTAGAATGCAGTAGGTATAATGCAGTAACAAAATATGAATGGGTTTGCAAGAGTACTTAAAGTGGTGATTAGCTTTATTATACTAACGGATCTCACGAAGGTTTTTGTTAAGTTTCGTGTGATTGAAGTTTTCAAGTTTTGAGTGAGATCACGATGGATGAAGGAATGAGGAGTGAAAATAGCCTAAGCTTGGGGATCCCATGGCACCCCAAGGTAATATTTAAGGAGTACCAAGCAACTAAGCCTGGGGATGCCCCGGAATGCATCCCCTCTTTCTTCTAATGACCATTGGTAATTTTACTTGGAGCTATATTTTTATTCATCACATATCATGAGTTTTGCTTGGAGCGTCTTGTATTATATGAGTCTTTGCTTGTTTTGCTTTTTAGTTTTTCACAATCATCCTTGTTGGACACCTATTTGAGAGAGCCATAATGATACTATGATTTGTTAGAATTGCTCTACGTGCTTCACTTAAAAAATTTGAGCTAGGGAATTGCTCTAGTACTTCACTTATATCTTTTTGAGCACGATGGTGGTTTAATTTTTGAATAAATGCTCTAATGCTTCACTTATATTATTTTGAGAGATGAAAATTTTGAAGAAATATATATGTGTGCTCTTGTTCTTCACTTAAATTTGTTTGAAAGCTTGTTATAAGGAATGGTAATATATGAAACTAGTTCCAAAGTGATAGATATTCAAGAGCGATAATAAAAACTATCATAAATATCATTGGATATTAAAACTTGATTCCTTGCAATAGTTTTGCGATATGAAGATAGTAATATGTGAGTCGTGTTGGTGAATAATTATGCTTTAGTAAGAATATTGTGTTAAGGTTTGTGATTCCCTATGCAAGCACGGAAGTCAATAGTTATGCAATGAAGTTACATCCTACTTGGGGTGCATTATTCGGTGTTAGTTATGTTTAATGCTCGTTTATGATCATTTTTGTTTCTTGGTTGGTTGCTTATCAATCTATTTGCTAGCCTTTCCTTGTACTAAGAGGGAATGCTGCTTGTGCATCCAAAATCCTAAACCAAGTTGTGCCAAATGAGTCCACTATACCTAGCTACCTATATGCGGTATTTCCATGCCATTCCAAGTAAATTTGCATGTGCCAACCCTAATTTTCAAAATGAATTTCCTTTTTGTGTGCCCGTACCGCTCATGAAGCGGCAGGGGATGGCCGATATTTTCCATGCTAGGTATATTATTCTCAAGATGAGTGTTTATTCACTTGTCATTGCACGAGAGTGTGGCCAGTAATAGGGATTCGCAGTCCCGAAATGAAAAATAAATTTACTTTATGCTGTCAAATAATAAATTCCTTGGAATGTGTTGGTATGGAAGGCACCCGTGGATACGGCTAGCCATGGATTATGAAAGAATGGTGGAAAAAGGGAATAAACTTTATTTTATGTTTGAGAACCGCTTATGATTTACCTATCATGGAAGATATTGGGAATTCTCAGTCGTTTTCATTTATGGGAAAAGCATGCCTCTAAAAAAAATCTCTCAATTTAAGCTCTGAGCTCTAGCACCTCTACAAATCTCTGCTTCCCTCTGTGAAGCACCTATCTATTTACTTATATGCAATTTTTATTTTATTGAGTCTCCATCTTTTCTTATAAAGATCCAACTAGGGAACACTACTATCATACTTGTGCATTAGATGTAGCTAATATTTGAGTGTGTTTCATGAATGGATCAATGATTTAGCATAATGGGCTAGGGATAGCTTTCTTTAGTATTGATATTTTCAAAGACATGGTTGCTTGTTGATATGCTTGAGTATTGAGGTCTTCATGTCAAATTATAGACTACTAATTTGAATCATCTAAAGTCCAAATGTCCATGCTACAAAAGAAAAGAATATGTGATGAATATGATGGGTTGCATTCCGCATCAAAAGTTCTGTTTTTATCATTTACCTACTCGAGGATGAGCAGGAATTAAGCTTGGGGATGCTAATATGTCTCGAACGTATCTATAACTTTTGATTGTTCCATGCTATTAAAGTATGAATCTTGGATGTTTTATACTCATTCACTAGCAACTTTATATCATTTTTTGGGACTAACCTATTGACATAGTGCCCAATGCCAGTTGTTGTTTTCTGCTTGTTTTTACTTTGCCGAATATCAATACCAAATGATGTCCAAATGCCACAAAACTTTTTGAAGAATTTTTTCTGGATAGAAGACACCCAGGAAGCCAAAGAAGTCCACGGGAGGAGGCCCGTCGGGCCCAGTAGGCACCATGGGGCGCCAGGAGGCCCAGGCGTGCCCTGGTGTGTAGTGGAGCCCATGGGAAGCTTCTCAACGGACCTCCACCTCTATCAATACTCTAAAATCCCAAAAACCTTAGGGGATTCGACGAAACACTTTTCCAGCCGTCGCAAGTTCCAGAACCACGAGATCCAATCTTGAGGCCTTTTCCGGCACTCTGCCGGAGGGGCACTACAAGAAATATGTCAACTTATGACCTTTTGTCAGTGACCCTCGAAGAATTGGTCATAAATCTATGACCATTTTAGACCAATTGGTCAAAAGCTGTTCGGGGCTCCAAACCTCGAACCATTGCACCATTTTGGTCGAAGGTCGTAATTTCCTTACACTAAATGGTCACAAAGCAAATAGTGCTAGTCCGCTGCCTTATTTCTAGTTGTTAACGACCAATATAGATGGTCATAGCCTTGTAAATTGTGGTGGGTTGCTATGACTAGGCGCCACCTCATCAGTTTTGCCTATGTGTCATGTCCATGTGGCAGTTTTTGCCCTAGGTTGTGAAGCAACCTATATTTCTGTCATTCCCAAAATTCCCAAAAAATCTCATAAATTCTTTGGGTCATATCTTCGTCAAATATGTAAAACCTTCCTTGCCTAGTTCAAAATAATTCAAAAATATTCATTTTCCTATTTTGTTCAGAGTAACAGTTTGTGAAGGAAGTACCACTTTGGCATGTCCAAATAGTATCCATTTTCTACAATGCTTTCCTATGCCCAAATAACCATCCTCCACCAAATGCCAGCTCAATCCATTCATTATTTTGAGCCGAGCTTCAACATTCAGATTTATGTCCAAGTGGTGGTTTGCAAAGCAAGTACCACCTAGGCTCCTCCTTTTGAGCTGAAAATTTGTGAAAACGGTCTTCTTAGTAACTGATCATCCTCACCAAAACTCACGCCCATTATCCATGTACATTTCCGTACCACTAATCAAACACTTGGCTGCTAATTCATGTTTGAGCATCGATTGGTCTCCTCATGAGAATCTTATGTTGTAATTTTCTTCCTAGCACCAACCTGGGAGTGCCCAACCCACTAGACATGCCTAGGCCGCCTGAACACATGGCAACACCACGGTCACGCTGGTGACCACGTGGCGATGCATGCGAGTTCTGGCGCTCTAGAGTTGGGGCCCTCGCCACCGCCCAAACCTCGACGTATCGCCACCAAACCATGTATTTATGATTAAATAGGTCCTTATTTAACTAGAAATGATTTTTGGAAAAAATACATAGCAAACTATGAGGCAGCTGCAGTTCAAATTTGACCCGCTTCCAACTGAATCGGCAGAAATTTGTCTTTTTCACGAGAGGTGGATCAAAACTTTTTACACCAGACCATTGTGTCAATTGTGTATTAAACATGGCCTAGTATTTTATAAAAATGATTTGGTCCAATTTTGCAACAATTATTTGGTAGTTCCTTCACAAAAAAACCTCCTTTCGGGCACTCGAAAAATGGAAAATGGTTTTTTCGTCCAACGAAAATGAAAACTTCCTTAGGCAATATTGTTTGCTATTCCAATATGCACCCTTGTGCACATTATGAGATCATTTGGACAAACTATGCCATGAATGTGGCCATAAGATTGATCATTTGGCTTGAAAGCCATGAATCTTCACACTTGATAGCTCATTTTTGAGAACACTTTTTTAAAATAATTACCGTATTAGTAGTTTATTATTTTTCCTGGAAACTTGGTCACATACAATGACACAATGCGAAGGTTTTCCAATTTTTTGATTTTTTTTGAATTTTTTATGCCCGTTTCAAAATGCGGTCAAAACGGCGGGCTTGACCGTTCCTAGCTAGTGGTTGAATCTTGGAATTTTTTTGGTGTTTCTATGATTAAATAGATACCTATGTACCTAGAAATGATTTTTGAAAAATAAGGAGCAAACTATGAGGCAGCTACAGTTCAAATTTGACCCGCTTCCAATCGAATCGATTTACAATTTGTCTTTTTCATCGAGGTGGATCAAAACTTTTTCACCCAACCGATTTGTCAATTGTGCATTATATATGGCCTAGTATTTTATAAAATTGATTTGGTCCATTTCGCAACAATTATTTGGTAGTTCCTTCACAAAAAACCTCCTTTCGCACTCGAAAAATGGAAAATGGTTTTTTCGTCCAACTAAAATGAAAACTTCCTTAGGCAACATTGTTTGCTATTCCAATATGCACCCTTGTGCACATTATGAGATCATTTGGACAAACTATGCCATGAATGTGGCCATAAGATTGATCATTTGGCTTGAAAGCCATGAATCTTCACACTTGATAGCTCATTTCGAGAACACTTTTTAAAATAATTACCGTATTAGTAGTTTATTATTTTTCCGGAAACTTGGTCACATACAATGACACAATGCGAAGGTTTCCCAATTTTTGATTTTTTGAATTTTTATGCCCGTTTCAAAATGCGGTCAAAACGGTAGGAATGACCGCTCATAGCTATTGTTTGAATCTTGGAATTTTTTTGATGTTTCTCTGATTAAATAAATACTTTTGTACCTAGAAATGATTTTTGGAAAAAATAAATAGCAAACTATGAGGCACCTGCAGTTCAAATTTGACCCGCTTCCTATTGAATCGACGGAAATTTGTCTTTTTCACCAGAGGTGTATCAAAACTTTTTACACCCAACCATTTTGTCAATTGCGCATTAAATATGTCCTAGTATTTTAGAAAAATGATTTGGTCCAATTTTGCAACAATTATTTTGAAGGTCCTTCACAAAAAAAACCATTTTTCCACTCGGAAAATGATTAAAAATAGCTAGAAAGATCAGAAATGCGTAAAAATTGGTCCTTATCCATAAAATATGGTCTAACTCTAGTGAAAATTTGTGCGGTACCTTTTGCAAAATTTTTTGATAGCCACTTCACAAAATCCCTCTAGTTTTAGTACTTGAAAACTCTTTTGAATTACTGGTTTTCCGAACCAATCATAACCATTCCCACGGATCGATGACATGGCGCCCATCCATCCATCCATCTCTCCATCCCACATCCATCCATCCATCTATCTACGAGAAAAAGAAAAAATTGAAAAAGAGATACCCCACCCGCAGCCCAAACCCTAGCTCAGATCCCCCGTCTCCTCGCCGCCGCCCCCTCCCGATCCAGTCCTCTGTCTCACCCCCCTCCTCTCCCCTCAACCAAGGACGAAGGAGATCCAGTCCTCTCCCCGCGCGGTAACCGCCGACCTCGCCGTGCTCCTCACCCAACGCCCACCTCGTCCCTCCCTCCCCTCACCATCTCTCCCTACCCTCCGCCTCGATCCCCAGATCCAATCGACACAACCCGGCCGCCTCAAGACCTGTACTATCCACCATGGCCGCCTCCTCCTTGCTCTGGATCCCCGCACCAACCCACCACCACGCCGTGGGGGCGCGTCCGCGGCGGCTGCCCTTCCACGCCGTCTCCGTCCGCCCCCGCCGCTCCGCAGTCTCCTCCCTCTCCGCCTCCTCCCGGTCTCCGTCTGCTTTGAATGAATTGATTGATCGTGCATGTGGTGTGGTGTGGCAGTTACATGACGAGCCCGGAGCTGGACGACGGCCCGGTCGAGAGGGAGCCGGCGGCAGCGTCGCGCGATAGCGCGATGACGAGTCCTCATCTTTTCCTTGGTCCTCTCTGCTTCCTCCCTCGTTCCATCTGATTTGATTCGCTGAATCGGTTGCCTGCCACTGACAGGTGCGTCGAGTGGGATCGGCGTGGAGACAGCGCGCGGCGCCCACATCGTCATGGCCGTTCGCAACCTCGCCGCCGCAGAGGCCGTTCGCCAGGCCATCCTCGCCGAGACCCCCGGCGCGAGCGTGGAGGTGATGGAGCTGGACCTCTCCTCGTTGGCATCTGTCCGCAAGTTCGCCGCCGACTTCGCCGCCAGTGGCCTCCCGCTCAACATCCTCATGTAAGGCAGCCCTACTTCTCGCTTCTACTAGTCCCAATCATGCGAAAAGCACTTGATAACTTGATAGTTGAGGTTCAGTCAGGGTTGTCAAGACGAGGTTCAGGTTTAGGCCCATAGCGATTTCTTGGGACCATTCATTCAGCTTCGTGTTCAGTGTTCGAGTTCGCTTAGGAGCTGTCATCGCCATTAAATTCTAAGAAAACTCCGCATCATGAGTAGTAGGTAGCAGAACAGCGACATGGCCGTATCACTTTGGCTGCAACTTGATACTTTCAGTCAACATTGAGCAGATTTAATTCATTCGTGGGTTTCTTTTCTACTTCAACTTGGACTATAACATGCTGCTAGTTGGAATATAAATGCTGCAACACTTAGTAGATCATGTACAACATGGAAGTTCAGAGGGTGGGAAAAAAATGGCATGGGTGGTTGCATCTGCACTGGTCCTGTCGGGAGACCAGACATGCATCATAAAATATTTGCATGCATGACAAAGCTCCAACACGTACACACGTTAGTAAGCCATTTTTATTTAGTTTGCTCTCTGCCAGTACTTTCTTCTCATAACAAGCGTTTGATTGACTGATTCATTTTATCTAGTAAATCCATTTTTATCTAGTTCTCCTCATAAAATATTTGAATGTGCCGACGGCGTTTGATTGACTGATTCGTTGTTGGTGAACTTGCTGGTATGCATGTAGATCATGGTGTACCAGCTTTGCAAGGGCGTTGCTTTTTGCCACGGACGCGGTGTCCGGCACCATGACCTTGAGCCACACAACCTGCAAATTGGTGGACGGGTTGGTATCCTCTGGTTTGATCCCAGCAAGAGGAAGTGTTCTCTTCTCTTTGTCAACCACAAAGGCACTTTCTTCTCTCATGGATGGATGGGACTCCATCAATTTAGTATCAGTTTAGGTGTTAGTATGCTGTTGATGCTTGTGTTGATGCCATTCTTTTTGTCTTGTCATGTGCTGATATTAACTGGCAGCATTATCTCCCATGATTGCTTGCTTGCTTGCTTACTCTATAACCTGTACTGCTAAAACATGTTATCCTACTCCATGATGCTATATCATTTGCAAATATTCCTGGACATCAGCTCCCATGATGTTGCATTAGCTATAATCTGTACTGCTAAAAGAGGAGTGTAAACTGGAGTAATTTTTTCAGCCATTATCTTTGTTTTCTTTTGGGCGGATGCTCTCCACTTGAGTACAGCTGGGTACTGCATCTCTTTTTGCATTCCTTTTTCAGTCAGTGCTTGAACATTTTTTTTAAAGATGAATTGGAATACTTCTGGACAGCAGTACATGGATTATAGCTGTAACTTCTTGCAGTATAGCTGTAGCAGTCCATTAGGAGTAGTTTTGCATCAGTAGCATTAGGAGAAACTTCTTGCAGAAACTCTTTGACACATATTTTCATGCATCAGTAGCATGTTTGCTTGTTTTGGAGCAGCGATTAAACTACTCCATGTCAAATAAACCTTGCTAGGCGAATCTTTTCCATTAATTAAATTTGTACTGCTTGGAGTAGCCTGCTTGGAGTACTTTTCATGGAGCTGCTTGCAGTAATTTCTGATTTGCAGTCAGATTAGCTTGGAGCAGTAGCATTGCTTGCTCTGCTATTCTATTCTCTTCTCTTCTTTTAATTAAAATTAACTAAACCTTTTCCTTTAATAAAATTAGCTAAAACGTTCCCAGTTAATTAAAAATAACTGAAACTATTCCTTTAATGCTTGCATAAACTGTTTTAAAGATGAATTGGAGTACTCCTTTAATGAAGGTTTTGTGTAGTCTATTGCTTGCATCAGTACTTTTAAAAATAAATGAATTATTTCATTTAAGTGTACTCTGGACAGCAGTAGTATAGCACTTGCTGCTGCTGTTAAGCTTGCATCAGTACTGGTTGCAGTAGTTTAGTGTAGGACAACAGTAGTATAGGACTTGGTTACTGTTGTTAAGTTTTTCTTTCTCTTCTCTCTTCTCTTCTCTTTGTCTGCTGGAGTAAACTTTTCGAAAGATACTCCTAGGAGTAAACTTTCGTCTGGAGTAGGAATTGCTCTCGGGAGTAGTAGTAGTGATTTGTTTAACAAAGAAGAACAACAACGGTGCATATCAATTTATCATGCTGACAACAGTAGTGCACACCAATTTGAAACTGATGCATATCAATACAGTAGTGCACAAAGTTCATCAAACATCATGCAAGTTCGATGCATATCTATTTATCATGTTGACAATAGAAGCATGTGGACCTATCATCGTGATTTCGTGGGCAAGATGAAGTTTGTGGTAATCTAATGATGTTTGATGTCTATTGGTTGTCAGATATGGGCAAGATGAATTGAATCCTGTTGTTTTCTTTTGATGTACACACATGCAGATGGTTGACACTCATGAACAGCAAGCAACCATACCTAGGTGTTCTAGAGATTGTTGTATTATTTATGTTCTTTTTACTCCCGAAATTATTGCGCTCATCTTGTCATCACATTGCCTGTTTTTCTTGCTGCATACATGTATCTCAAGCATTGTGTTGTTTTATTTATGTTCTTTTACTCCCAGAATTATTGTGCGCTCATCTTGTCATCACATTGCCTATTTTTCTTGCTGCATACATGTATCTCAAGCATTGTACTTCTGTATGCTTAGGCGGATGACTACTAAGTGATTACAATTAATGTGTACTTGTGAATTCTAAGCTCATATTGGTGTCCCACGATCACTTGAGTCTAAGCTTATCATGTTCTAGTTATTATTTGCTTCTGCTGCTTCTATATACACATGTATGTATGTTTAATTATTCACATGTATGTATGTTTAGTTATTCGACATGCTTCCTAAATTGGCTGTGGTTTTAGACCGAACACTATGTTTGTTCAAAGAGTGTCCATGTTGTGTGATATATGATGCTGCTGTTGTGCACCTCTCTTTTTTGTGTGCTGCATCATTGTAGATATGCTTGATAGAGTAAATGATTTCAGTTCTAGTTCTGGATGTGGCCAATGCAAACATTACTGTTAACTGTCAAGTTGATTCTAAAATGTCTCATTAAGTTCATTTCAGATGGTTATTTGTGGATTTGGTACCAATTTATTGTTGACCTAGCCTGTGCTCTGTACCAATTTATTGCATTATTCTGTTATTTACTGTTAAATATGCTGTTAGATTTACTTATATTTTGTTCCTAATCATTTTGTTCTATAACGTGCGAGATCTTGGGCCTTTCATGTTTCTTCATGAGCTTCAAGACAAAGAAGTTGGAAGAAGCTAGTTGGAGCTAGTTCTGGGAGTAATGAAACCCTTTAGGCTGATCCTATTTGTATGTGTGATGTAGCAGAACTTGTAGGGCTCATGTGATAGAGCTGTTATCTAATTTGTATGTGGTAGACTGTACACTTGTAGAGCTGTTATCTAATTGTAAACTTGATGCTAATCACATTTGTATGTATGTTATCGATATAGCAGATTGCTTCTTCTGTTATTTGAAGTATTGCGCGGTTTTACGTATTGGTATATTGAAATATGAAGAACATGACCTTGACAGAACAAAGAAAAACAAAGGCTACAACCCCAAAACAAAGGTGCATAAAAAAGAAAAAAATGGCTACAACCCCAAAATAAAAAGGCTATAATGTTGGGCCTGGCCCATGTAGCTGACCAAAATTATAGGGAAAAAATATATAAAAGGCTGAATTGTTGGGCTCGGCCCATCTAAAACACCTAATTGGACCGGGCTGAATCTTGTCAGTGACCTTTTAAATTGGTCGTAATTTTGCCACGTCAGTTGCCACGTTGGATCCGACGTGGCCTGGGTAGATAGCCAGTGACCAAAACAAAAGGTCATGGGTTCAACGACCTTTTGTTTTCGTCGTAAACGTCTACGACCTTCTCACAGAGAAGGTCGCTATAGTCAGTTAATGACCCTCAGCTTTTGACCTTATGTTTTTGGTCACAAAAAGGTCACAAATTGAAAATAGTGACCTTTCAGTGACCAATAGTGGTGGTCACAAGTTGACATATTTCTTGTAGTGGGGGCAACGATCACGGAGGGGTTCTTCATCATCCTTGCCACCCCTCCGATGATGCATGAGTAGTTTACCACAGACCTGCGGGTCCGTAGGTAGTAGTTAGATGGCTTATTCTATCCTTTGATCTTCAATACACTGTTCTCCTTGATGTTCTTGGAGATCTATTTCATGTAATGACTTTTTGCGGTGCATTTGTTGGGATTCGATGAATTGTGAGTTTATGATCAGATCTATCCATGAATATTATTTGAGTCTTTGCTGAACTCTTTTATGCATTACCTTTATAACCTCGTATTCCTTCTCCGAAACTTTGGTTTGGTTTGGCCAACTAGATTGAATTTTCTTGCCATGGGGAGAGGTGCTTTGTGATGGGTTCAATCTTGTGGTGCTCAATCTCAATGACAGAAAGAGACATGACACGCATGTATCATTGCTATTAAGGATAACAAGATGGGGTCTATTCCTACATGAATAGATCTTGTCTACATCATGTCATTGTTCTTATTGCATTACTCCGTTTTTCCATGAACTTAATACACTAGATGCATGCTGGATATCGGTCGATGTGTGGAGTAATAATAGTAGATGCAGAATCATTTCAGTCTACTAATCTTGGATGTGCTACCTATATACATGATCAGTGCCTTGGACATTGCCAAAATTATTTGTTTTTCTGTCAATTACACAACAGCAATTTGTCTACCCACCGTATGTTATTTTCTTGATAGAAGCCTCAAGTGAAATCTACAGGCCCCGGGTCTTTTTCCTATCATATTAAAACCAAAAATACATTGTTGCACTTTTTCTTTATTTATTTTATTTTGCTTTTTAGTTAGATCTATTTATCAAATCTCATACAATTTAATCTATCTCAATACCGAGGAGGGATTGACAACCCCTCTTACGTTTTGTGTTGCAAGTTTTTGTTGTTTGTGTGCAGGTGCTGTTTACATAGTGTTGCTTGGTTCTCCTACTGGATTGATAACCTTGGTTTCATAACTGAGGGAAATACTTACCATTGTTGTGCGGCATCAGCCCCTCCTCTTCGGGGAATTACCAATGCAGATAGAAGCAATCATATGGCTCGGGATAATACTCGTGCTCGAACAAGATTGGATGTCCGGCAAACCGTAGCTCGGGTTAGAGGAGCTGCACACCTGATGTGCTTTACAGATGAGGTCATGCAACACCATTTCCCAGAGGGGTTTAAATCCATCAATATTGAACAGTATGACGAAATGACTGGCCCGGCTGTGTGGATCGAAGACTTTCTTCTCCACATCCATATGGCGCGAGGAGATGATCTCCTAGCCATTAAATATCTACAGCTAAAACTCAAAGGACTAGCGGGGCATTGGCTTAATAGCTTGCCCGAGAACTCTATTGGAAGCTGGGAGGAGCTTGAAGATGCCTTCTAAGCTAATTTCTAGGGCACCTATGTTCGGCCTCTGGATGCCGATGACCTCAACCACATCATCCAACAGCCTCGCGAGTCTGGTAGGAAGTTTTGAAATCTATTTTTGACCAAGAAGAACCAAATTGTTGACTGTCATGTTGCAGAAGTGATTGCTGCCTTCCGGCACAACATTCGTCTTGAATAGCTGGCGCGACAGCTCGAACAGGATAAGTCGAAGACTATGGTGGCCCTCACCTCTCTCATGACCCAGTTTTGCATAGGAGAGGTTAGCTGGTTGGCCCATAGTAACCACAACAGAGACCCTGATACCTCCGAAGCACACGATGAGAACATGAAGCCTCTACTCAACAAAAACAATAAGTGTCACCATAAAGGAAACTATAGTGACACCGATGAGGCATCTGTGAATGTTGGATTCAGCAGTCAATGCAACAACCAGAAGAAGAATCCCTTTAAAGGGAATAGAGACGACCCATGAATGTTGGATAAGATCCTCTACAAGCCTTGCCAAATTCATGGCACTTCAGATAAACCTTCTATTCATTCAAACCGGAACTGTTGGGTCATAAAGCAGGCCAGCAAGATCGCAACCGAGAACCCAGGTGATGGTGTCCTATACTAAGGAGTGCCAACCTAGTTGGCCCACTATCCATGGGCTGAGCTTATGGCCCACTAGTCT
This sequence comes from Aegilops speltoides, assembly GCA_021437245.1. Lineage (NCBI taxonomy): Eukaryota > Viridiplantae > Streptophyta > Magnoliopsida > Poales > Poaceae > Aegilops > Aegilops speltoides. Next base: position 66,682,870 of record CM038143.1, read on the forward strand.
CACAAGGAAGGACTCCAGAAGCCTCAAACTCAGGCGTGATCAAGGCGGACTCTGCCGAAGACTTGGTCTGTACTTCAAGGACTACGCCACCTATCGTCATGTTTATCCCCAGTTGGTAACCAACCGTGTGTAATCCTAGCTTCTCCCGGTGTCTATATAAAACGGAGGGTTTAGTCCGTAAAGACAAGAATCATAATCACTAGCCTTATGGTATATAACACAACATATGATCTCGAGGTAGATCAACATGTACTCGATTCTCCATCATCAATATAATCAAGCAGGACGTAGAGTTCATACCTCTTCGAGAGGGCCCGGACCTGGGTAAATATCGTGCCTTCCGTCTCCTGTTAACCATTGACCCAAGATCCACAACTCAATACCCCCTACCTTAGATGTGCCGGTTTTAGTACCGACATTGGTGCTTTCACTTAGAGTTCCACTGTGCGGTCGAAGAAGGATCAATGGATCGCCTGTAGATCAATTGAGACATCATCTAGGATGACATCTTTGTCCCCTGGCAACTCTTTGCTTTCGGTAGTGTCATCCTGCACGCCAATTTGACTGGTTGTCTAGACCGCTTCGAAAGCTTCGTCTCGAACCAAGTCATCATGTTCAGAAGCTTGGAATACAGTGCCGACTCACGCGGTGATCTTGTCCTCTCTGGCTGGAGGCCAAATCAGCTCAAGAAATCTTCGGGCACCATGGCCTTAACCCCAGGGCCAGCATCTTATCCAAACTTCGGATCGAATCTCGCATCAGACTTGACCTTGAGTACGGACCTGATTGCCTGTACGTCATCAAACTCGGATCTGGTCACCATCTCATTGAACCTCAGCCTCCAGTTGAGTCTGAGCTCGGAGCCAGCGTTAAGCATGGATCTGATCTCTTTGCTAGTTAACCAAGGATCAACCCTGGCTGGCCCAAACTCTGAGGTTGCATCAAGTGTCCCTTAGAACGTACTTTCAATCAACCCGGCTTACGGTCAAGCCATGGACACCGAGGATCTTCTGCACCTAAAAAAGATACTGGACCGCATCCAAAGACTCTCAATCTCGGATGTTCAGACCTCGGTTTATGACAAGATCGGATGTAAGGTCGATGATAGAGAAATTTATGTCCCACCCACCACCCACCTAGTCACTACGCTCAAAGACTTAACCGATGTACTAAACTATGGCTCCGATGAGGCGACCGACATGGATGAAGATGTCGGTGACACATCACGAGCGGCTTCACCTATGGCCATACCACATACTGGCAGCTGGATCGCAACCTCCACTTACGTTTTCTACATGGTCGACAACCCTAAGGATGTGTCTAAACCTAATGGTGTTGAGGAGAAGAAGAAAGATTCCTCAAAACGCTGACGTCCTAGAGGCGACCCAAGGGCGCCGGCAAAGGCAAGCAGAGCCACACCAACAATACGGATGCCACCAATAATGGCACCACTGCGGGCAACACCGAGGACCAAGGTGACAGCAATAACGCCACGCCTGACCAGCCTAATGGCCCTATGTGGATGTCTTATAATGAGGACCCTGATAATCTCGACGATGGTGAGGATAGTAACTACCTCCCCGAGTTAGAGGAGGATGCCAGCCTCGGACCCGAGGATTTTATCATCCCCGAGGACCCCTACGAGCAAGAAAGGTTCCGGCGATAGCTTGTCGAGATTGCCCATAGCATGAAAAAGAAACAAAGACAACTTCAAGCTGACCAAAACACCCTCAATGACAAATGGGTAGATTTTCTCAAAACCGAACAAGACTAGGAGCTGTGGCATGAAGCCCAAGCCAAGTCCTACCCACATCAGTGTCTACTTCCAGAGTTCGATGAAGAAGACGCCGAACAGGTGCCATTCGAGCATGACCGAGCTAATCAACCTGACCGTCCTCCTCGGGGAGACGACAAACCAACGACCGAAAACAGAACTCCCCCCATAGCTCACCGTGAAGGCAAGGACCCACTCCACTACCCCAAGCCATATGATTTGTGAACACGATTGAACGCAAACCCGGTCCCAGCAAGATCCATCTATGTATCCCGAGGACACGCGTCGCTGGTCGGACTGGCTATGAAGCCTGGTTAGACAGGCATGGTAGGCCTCGGGAGCAAGCATATCCTCGGATTCCAATCGATATCAGGCATGGCACGACTCATTTTCAAGGGCCCGCACATCCACTATTCTTTACAGACGAGGTCATGGAACATCAGTTCCCCGAAGGTTTTAAACCCATAAACATCAAAGCTTGCGATGGAACTACTGACCCAACTATGTGGATTGAGGATTTCCTTCTCCACATTCATATGGCACAGGGAGATGATCTCCACTCCATAAAGTACCTACCACTGAAGCTCAAAGGATCGGCGAGGCATTGGCTCAATAGCCTGCTCGAAGGCTCTATCGAGAGCTGGGAGCAGCTTAAAGATGCCTTCAGGGCGAACTTCCAGGGCACATACGTTCGGCCTCTGAACACTGATGACCTTAGCCACATAATTCAGCAGTCTTGCGAGCCCGCTAGGAAATTCTGGAATCAGTTCTTAACTCAAAAGAACCAGATAGTCGATTGTCCCAATGCAGAAGCAATCGCCACTGTCCGGCATAGTATACAAGACGAGTGGCTAGCACGACAACTCGAACAAGATAAACTGAGAACCATGGCGGTCCTTACCTCTCTTATGACCCGCTTTTGTGCAGGCGAGAGCAGCTGGCTGGCTCATGGCACTCACGACAACGAGGCCGGGACCTCAGAGGTACGCGATAGTAACAACAGACCGTGGCGCAACAAGAACAAGCTTTAGCATAAAAATAGCAGAAATGATGTCTAGGAAGCAGCAGTCAAAGTTGGGTTCAACAACCCAAGGATGGTCATACTGCACTTGATAAGATCCCCGAAAAGCCTTGCGAAATACATGGCACTTCGGATAAACCTGCAAACCACACAAACTGACACTACTGGATTATCAAGCAGGCCGGGAAGATTGTAGTCGAAGGCCAAGGCAAGAGCTAGTCTCGTAGAGAGAACGAGATGAACCTTAGCGGCCCAATAATGGAGGCCACAAACAATTCCCTCCCAACGTAAAGGAGGTTGAGGGAGTCCTGGACTAAGGGGTCCTCGGACAGCCGGACTATATACTTTGGCCGGACTATTGGACTATGAAGATACAAGATAGAAGACTTCATCCCGTGTCCGGATCGGACTCTTCTTTGCGTGGAAGGCAAGCCTGGCGATTCGGATATGTAGATTCCTTTCTCCGTAACCGATTTTGTGTAACCCTAGCCCCCTCCGGTGTCTATATAAACCAGAGGGTTTAGTCCTTAGGACGACAATCATAATCTCATAGGCTAGACTTCTAGGGTTTAGCCATTACGATCTCGTGGTAGATCAACTCTTGTAATACTCATATCCATCAAGATCAATCTAGCAGGAAGTAGGGTATTACCTCCATAGAGAGGGCCTGAACCTGGGTAAACATTGTGTCCCCCGCCTCCTGTTATCATTAGCCTTAGACGCATAGTTTGGGACCCCCTACCCGAGATCTGCCGGTTTTAACACCGACATTGGTGCTTTCATTGAGAGTTCCACTGTGACATCGAAGATAGGCTTGATGGCTCGCCTTGTCATCAAGGACAACATCACCTCTGGGGGAGGCCTGGCTTCAGGCTAAACCCTCCGGTTGGGCGGCTTTACCATGGCCGCCCGTTCGGCCGTCGGCCAACGATGACCTCTCGGGTCATCAAAAATCGCCTTCACGTCAGCTCAGAATACTCTGAACAGATGGATCCGATGGAGTTGTCATCTTTAAACGAACTCCTGGATCGCATTGCTGCCTTGGGAGTCGCTACGGACTACGATCGGATTGGGCTTTAACCCAATCATAGAGAAATTGAATCTCCACCGATCACCCATCATATAGCGGTAGTGGAGGAGCCATGCGACGACTCTTCCCCTAGGTTGAGAACGAACTATGTTCGGATCTCCGAGATCACAGAGCCGGATACTCGCTCGCGGGAAGAGATGCCCTGTATTCCAAGCTTAGACTCGGACCGTGGGCCGGAAAAATGGGTTGATACCCCGGAGTCCGAACTATTAAGCTCGGAATTTTCTCAAGCTCCGGATCCCAGATTGGGTCAGGTTTCAGACTTAAATCCACCCACCCACCCAGATATAAGCGATCTCACATACACCAGACAGCAGTCACTGGAAACGGTCCATCACTTTTGGGCCAGATTCCTCCTTGTCAAGGACAGGATCAAGGACTGCTGCGATGAAGACGCAATCTCATTATTCTGCAAAAACTGTACGAACGAGGGAATCCTCAATGCAATCAACCACCATCACGTATCACACTTCGCTGACTTGGCAACTATAGTACGTATATCACAGAATGGAAAGCGCTGAAAACTCAGGCAGCCTCTTGGGAGCCACCGGTTTCCACTAAACCCCTCGTCCGGACAAAAAGGATGCACCCTCGTCGGTCGCCCGATCCAATAACAAAAAAATCAAAGCCTACTACGGGGCGTGGAACTGTTTTGGAGGGATGGCTTGATAGGCCATGCAAGATACACACAACACCGGATATCATACCAACCCACAGCCTTAGAGCATGTTGGATACTCCGGCAGGTGGCCAAAAACAGCGAGGGTCTCCTCACCAAAAGTACCGCAAAGCAACATCCCATGGAAGACAACAACCCTATAGTGTTGACAGTCTTCGAGACTTTTGCCTCAAATAATATGCGAAAAAGGGCACTCCGCGAGCTCGCTGAAGTCTGCCAAGTTGCAGCAATAAACCTGTGGAACGACACGGCCATAACTTTCAACGCCAGTGATGAACCAAAATTCAGAGCAGTCCGGGCACCTACCGCATTGGTCCTTAGTCCAATTGTGGATGGCTTTCGGCTCACCAAAGTGCTCATGGACGGCGGCAGCAGACTGAACCTCATCTACGAGGAAACCCTCAACAAAATGGAAATAGACAGGAGTCGCATTGAGCAAAGTAATACGACCTTCCGAGGAATTATTCCCAGTCAGGAGGCGCGATGTGCGGGAAAAATCACACTCGATGTGGTATTCAGCACGCCGGAGAATTACTGGTCCGATGAGATAACCTTTCAAGTAGCCCCTTTCAATAGCGGATATCACGCCCTGTTAGGGCGAGACACATTTGCAAGCTTCCAAGCTATACCCCATTACGGGTACATGAAGCTCAAGATGCCCGGGCCCAATGGAATCATCACTCTTGCCAGTGATCCGGACATAGCACTCCGCGCCGAAAACAAAACCGCCACCTTGGCCCTCGAGGCATTGTCTGAAGCCCTCGCGGCCGAAGAATTAACCGCATTGTGCTCCACGGTGGATAGGGACGGCGTGATACTTGATAAGCGATCCAAATCCACCTCCTTCAAACCAACAGACAAAATAGTAAAATTCTAGGTCCACCCAGAGGACTCCACGAAGACAACATCCATTGGGGCACAGCTGGAACCCACGGTCGACGCCGCACTGCGGGCGTTCCTACGCGAAAACTGGTACATATTTTCCTGGCACCCTTCTGATATGCCAGGAATCCCACTCAGGCTGGCAGAACATAGCCTAAACATATTGAAGGGATACAAGCCGGTCAAGCAAACATTACGGCACTTTTCCAAACCCAAACGACAAGCCATGGGAGAGGAGCTAGCCAATTTACTCGAAGCCGGATTCATCAGAGAGATAAAACACTCGGACTGGCTGGCAAAGCTGGTGATGATACCAAAGAAGGATAAATCTTGGCGCCTAGGCGTTGATTTCAAGGACCACAACAAGGCTTGCCCTAAGGATCCCCTTCCCCTCCCCCGCATTGATCAGATCTTCGATGCTACCGCAGGACATGACTCGCTGTGTTTCTTGAACGTATACTCCGGATACTATCAAATTAAGATGAAGGAGTCTGATCAAGCTGCAACTACATTTATCACCCCATACGGGCCTTTCTGCTTCAACACTATGCCTTTCGGGCTCAAAAATGCTGGCGCCACCTATCAACACATGATTCAAACATGCCAGGAAATACAAATCGGCAAGACGGTTGAAGCAAACATGGATGATGTAGTCATCAAAACTAGGCATTCGAATCCTTAATAGACGATCTGCGTCTCACATTCGACAACCTCCGAACATATGACATCAACCTCAACTCGAAAAAGTGTGTTTTCGGCATTCCCGCTGGAAAACTTCTGGGCTTCATCGTTTCCAATATAGAAATTGAGGCAAACCCAGCTAAAATTCAAGCTTTGTCACAGTTGACTACACCAACGGACCTTAAACAAGTCCAAAAATTATCCGGATGTGTGGCAGCTCTAAGCCGCTTTATCTCCAGGTTAGGAGAAAAGGCATTGCCACTCTATCGCCTTCTCTACGCACCGATCACTTCGAGTGGACGGACGCGACAACAACCGGATTGGAAGAAATAAAGGCTCTTCTAGCAAGCAACCCAATCCTCGCCGCGCCAAACGTCGGCGAACCCATGTTATTATACATATCGGCCACACACCAAGTTGTGAGTGCGGTGCTCGTCGTCGAACAAGAGGAGGACGGACACAAATTTCCGCTCCAGAAGCCAGTATACTACGTATCCACTTTCCTCACACCATGCAAATCCCGATACCCTCATTACCAAAAAATAGCATACGCGGTTTTCATGGCATCCCGAAAGCTACGACACTACTTTCAAGTGTGCTCGATAACGGTGGCCTCTGAAGTACCTCTCAATGACATAATAAACAACCACGACGCTACGGGCCAGATTGCCAAGTGGGCCATTGAGCTCCTCCCATTTGACATATCATACAAACCGCGCCGCACAATTAAATCCCAGGTATTGGCCGACTTCATCGCTGAATGGACAGAGGCCGAACTCCCTAGAGAGTAAGACACATATTCCAACTGGTTCATGCACTTCGACGGCTCCAAAATGCTGGCAGGCCTAGGAGCAGGTGTTGTCCTAACATCCCCTACTGGAGATATTGTTTAGTACGTCCTACAAATATTATTCACGGACTCCAACAATGCAGCCGAATACGATGCTTTATTGCATGGTCTTCGGATGGTCGTCTCTATGGGCATAGAATGCCTGGAAGTGCGCGGGGATTCAAACCTCGCAATATCTCAAATAAATTGAGATTTCGATGCCAAAAAAATCCAAAGATGGCGGCTTACTGTAACTCCATCCTCAAAATGTCGGCTCGCTTCGAGGGGCTCGAGTTTCACCATGTGGCTCGAGAAAGTAATCAAGATGCAGATGTCCTTGCTCGCATTGGCGCTAAGCGCGACCCCATCCCACCTAACATATTTCTGGAAAGGCTCTTCAAGCCATCCGTGGTGTGGCAGGGGAGAGTGGAAATACCAATCCGGATTCGAAGACCACCCCAGATTCTGAAGACACCGACATAATCGGGGGCTCAGCCACCCAAACTACTCCATCGGCCCATCTCATCATGGTAGTCATCGCCCCATGGACCGAACCCTTCTTGGCGTACCTCAATAGGCAAGAACTTCTCGAGGATCAAAATGAGGCATGCTGCATTGTGCCGCGATCTAAAGCCTACAAGGTTCAAGCGCTACCGGAGTACTTCAAAGGTGTATCTCTGAGGACGAAGGGCGACAACTCTTGGCTGAAATTCATGCCAATCTCGGTGGTCACCACGCTGCAGCTCAGTCCCTTGTAAGTAAGGCCTTCCGTACAGGTTTCTATTGGTCGACGGCCCGAGCAGACGCACAGGACTTTTTCGCCAACCAAAGCCATATGCCACCCACCGCTTTACAAACAATCCCCATCACCTGGTCTTTTGCGGTCTGGGGGCTTGATATGGTCGGACCCCTCAAAGGGGGAAGCCATAAGAAAAAATATCTGTTGGTCATGGTGGAAAAATTCACTAAGTGGATAGAGGCCAACCAGTTAAAATGGCAGAAGCCGGACCAATGATAGACTTTATATCTGGTGTTGTGCACCATTATGGTGTTCCGCACAACATCATCACCGACAACGGCTCCAATTTCACGGCCGATGAGGTGAAATCCTGGCCAAGTCAAACGAGCCAATGGTCTTATTATGAGCGGCATTAAACCCAGACTAGTGCGATCTTTGAAAGAATCAGACAAGCACTGGGTGGAAGAGCTTGACTCCGTACTCTGGGGGCTGCGGACCACGCCCAATCGTTTTACCAGATATACACCCTTGTTCATGGTGTACGGCGCAGAGGCTGTGTTACCCTGCAACATTATTCATGACTCACCTCGAGTGCACATGTATGAAGAGAGAGAAGCCGAGTTGGATCGGCAGGACAGCTTAGATGCCTTGGAGGAGGAGAATGATGTTGCAAAAGCCTGTTCCGCATTCTACCAACAACAGGCCCGCAGATATCAAAGCAGAGAAGTACAGGCCAGGACTTATTATGTTGGCGAACTCGTTTGACGCTTGCCGGAGAATAAAAAGGACAAACTCAAGCCCAAGTGGGAGGGTCCCTTCATCATTGATGAAGTTCTCACTGGAGGAGCGTACCGCCTGCGTAATGCCTCAGACAACCGCCTAGAGCCGGACCCATGGAACATGGCCAGACTCCGAAGATTCTATGCCTAGCACCGGACTCTTCATTCGTCCCTCTCCTCCCCTTTTTTCAATATTTATTTTTCTCTCTTTTCACTTTTCTTTCTTTTTTTTATTTAGAGTTGTAAAGCTTTTGTATGGTTAAACTGTACACCTAAGATGCATACAATTCTTAATATGTATGTCAGTTATACCTGGGGGCTTCTTGTACAGAAGCTTATTCTTATTATTTTCTGAGCATCAAGCTCACTACATATCTGTTTTTTCCACATATGTACCTTTTCTTCGCCACTATATGCATCGATATGACTTAAGTTTTGGCCAAGCTGGGTTGCCTGGCTCATGTGCTTATGCCCTACGTCCCCGTTAGTTCGGCTAGGGCATAAAGGGAGTGTCGGTGTACTAAAGTAGGGGTACCTTAGTACCCCGAACTTGTGCATGGGCGGTCGCAGCACCCCCCGGCAAGGCTTGCCGGGCGCCCGCCAAGGCCCTCCACCGTTCCTTATTACTGCCATTCAAGAACAAAGTACTAACCAAGAAAACGAAGGCCCCGGCAAGAAGAGCTTGCCGGGAAGGCCAACCGAGGCATCACCGGAAGACTTGCCGCGGTGCCCTGCGCCCGCAGCAGTTCGAAGGCGGCAAGCTTGCCGGCACAACAAGAGAAGGGCCGCGGCAAGTCACTTGCCACGGCAAGGCTGCCACCCAAACTCCAGCGCACCCAGCAACGTGTCATCACAAGGCCATCCCAAGGGCACGTGGCGAGGCACTACGCAGCCATGCGGAGCGAGGTGGCAAACGGAGCTGACAGAGGCGCCATCGTGGCAACCAGTGGCTCGCCTAACGGTCGTTTCTTTACACTGTTGGGGCGACCAGACGGGCATTTAATGCCCTTGTCCCCTGCCGTCAGAGTTAGGTAGGGGCACTGTTGTGCACTATTGTACCAACCTGCGTTTTTACATTTCTACCCCCTCTTCCTACGCTGCCACCTGTGGGTGCCCCCTTCAGACTATAAAAGGGAGGCCCATGCGCACGTAGAAAGGGTTCGATCCATTCGACACCTACAGCACCACCATACGCTCGCATGCTCGAGCAAGATCAAATACAAGCACCAAAGCAGCAGAGGGGTTTTATCTCCGGAGAGCCCCGGCTGGGTAAAATTGCCCGTCTCCCCGCTGCCGACCTCGATCTGCTCTGCAAGCCCTCCGCCTCCCTTGCGGACTAGAAGGGCCCCGATTGCCCCATAGGTGCTCGAGGCCACGAGATACACCCGACATCTTTGGCGCGCCCGTAGGGGTGCGTCGAGGTCGTGAGCATCTGATCCAGTCTCCACGCGCGCTACATCAACGTCATCGTCAACATGCCACCGAAGAAGAAGCCTTCGGAGGTGGGCGCTCCATCTACATCGATTCCGCCACCACCGCTGGAGCAAATGGGCGGTGGAGTGGACGCCGGCGGAGGAGCGGGCGCCGCCGGTGGGTCTCGCGTCGTCACCAGATCCAAAAACAAGGCCCCTCAAGCATCGGCGACCGTGCAGACACCGCACCCTTCCCTGGAGGTGCAAGGTCAACAACACCCCGGTGCTCCTAGCACCGTGCTCGCGTTGGAACAAGGCCAAGCTGGTGGGTCGCAGGATGCTCGAGGTCAGCATGCGCGCCCGCATGCTGGCGCGAGCGAGGTACGGTCGCCCGGACGGGGTATTGCACCTCCCATTCCAGTTGGGAGTCCGAGCACATCCCGCTCCTCGCGCCGTTCATCACCACCGCCACCCAAGACAGCAGAGGAAGCGCTGGCCCAAGCCCAGCTGCTTCTAGACTACCCTCCGGCGCCGCACAAGATCGACGATCGGAGGATGACCATATACAGCCTCATCGGCCGCTTAACGGCGACAAACCTCGGCGATCGAAGCGACGAGGCCCGGCAAGGCGCCAGACGCAAGCCGACGCCGATAAGACCGCTGGGTGCCACCTCCGTGCACTCCCAGCCCGAAGGTTAAGATCGCGGCTCGCGGACCAACCCCGACGGCGACTCCACCGCTCGTCCGGACCCGCAAACTCGCCGCGATCAACGCCACGCCCTCCAAGAACGGCGACACGAAGACGCCAGACTCGCGATCGAAGCGCCGAGAGAAGCGCGACGTCAATCGACAAGCGCTGGCCTCTTGTCGACGCGCGACGCACCGGAGAACCAGCGACTTGTCAGACGCGCAGGTTGCCCTGCGTTCACCGCGAAGCTGCGGCAAGTCCATGGGCCCAAAACCAAGAACTTCAAGCCGACGCGTGCGAGAAGTACGATGGCAGGATACACCCATCGGAGTTCCTCAAAGATCTACACCATCGCGTGCAAGGCTGCGGGGGCGCCACGAAAGATCCTCGCCAACTACTTCCTCGCTGGTACTCAAGCCCAACGCCGATCTTGGCTCATGCACTTCCCGGACGGCTCCGTCTCTTCATGGGCGGACTGTGTCACCAGTTTGTCGGCGCCTTCACGGGTGGCCACAAGCCTCATGGCCGAGAGTGACCTCCACTTGCTCGCCCGTAAAGAGGGGAGCCCTGCGCAAGTACATACAAAGATTCAGCCAGTGCGCGCAACATCCTGACGTCCACCCCGCCGCGTTATCGCGCTGCGTTTCATCGAAACGCGCGTAACCGCAGGATGAGGGAGGAGATGGCGATGTGCAAGATCAGAGATGTCAGCGAGCTCTACGCTCTGGCCGACAAGTGTGCACGGGCTGAGGAGGGGAGGAAAATCCCCGGAGAAGTTGCCGGAGCGGAAGGATCTGACAGTGAGGATGCCGTCCCGGCAAGGAAGAACCGGAGGCGGAACAATAGGAAGAGAAAGGCTAAGGATGTACTAGCTGTTGAGCATTCCGGCAATGGAGGCGGCTCCGACAAGGCCAAGACCGACGACTCCGGCGAGGCTGTAGTAGCCGCCGACAAGCAGGATGGCTCCGGCAAGCGTTATTGCAAGATTCACCGCACCAAGGGCCATGACCTCCAAACCTGCAAAAAAGTAGAGCAGATGGCGGAGCTACAGAAAGCCGAATACGAGCGCCGTGATAAGGAGAGAGCCCAGGGAGGTGGCGGAGGATCCGCAAGAAGCTTCCGCCCGGGAGGACACTGCTGCAAGGCCAAGCCGTGGCAAGGAGACAGCCTCCCATGCCGCGATAAAGACGAAGATGAAGATGAGGATGATGAGATGGAGGAAGATGAGACTGATGACCAGGAGTTTCGAAGGCAACAGAGGTGTTGTGCATCGACGGCGCGCGCTCTGCGCAGACCTCGCACCGCCAACTCAAGCAAAGGGTGCTGGCGAAGTGAATGCCGGAGTCAGTCCGTCGAGGCGCGCAAGCCTCTGAAGTGGTCCAACACGCCCATCATCTTCGACGGTGAGGACCACCCTGATCGCGTCACTGCGGTCGGGTGCTTGCCGATGTTGGTTTCGCCAACAATCCGCAACCTCAAGGTCACAAAGATGCTGGTTGACGGCGGGGCCGGCCTGAACCTGATTTCCTCCGCAGTACTCAAGAAGCTCCAGATCCCCGACAGCGAGCTTGAAGAGACCGGCACCTTTCAAGGGATAAATCCGGGAAGGAGCCAGCCCAAGGGGAAGATCACATTGCCAGTGACGTTCGGCAGCGAATTGAACTTCAGGACTGAGAGGGTCACGTTCGACGTGGCTGATATCCCATTACCCTACAACGGGATACTCGGCCGACCCGCGCTCGCCAAGTTCATGGCGGCCTCTCACTACGCGTACAATGTGCTCAAGATGCCTGGTCCGATGAGTGTCATCTCTGTCCAAGGCGACAAGAGGGATGCACTCATCTGCGCCGACAAGATCTACCGGGAAGCAGCGGCCGCAGCAGAGCGCGAGCCACTTGCCGCTGAAGCTCCTCGGGGGAAGAAGAAAGCCAAGTCCGGCAAGAATAGCTCTGATGCTCACTCCGGCAAGCGCACCTCCCCGGAGTGCTGCGCTACCATCGAGGACGCACCATCGAGCTCCACCGGCAAGTGCGAGAAGGCAAAGGCAGACCAACCAAAGACTAAGCCCGGCAAGAACGGCTCTGGTGTTCGCTCCGGCAAGCCCGCCTCTCCGGAGTGCCGCGCTGCTGTCGAGGACGCGCCATTGAGCTCTGCCGGCCAATAAGGCAAGGAAAGTTGCCAAGCTTCAAACTTTTGAGTTGTGCTCTCTGAAAGTCCGTACCTTGTATGAAGAACCTGCGCAGAGGGGTCGAATCGTGGTTAGGTTGCGCCGGTGATCCGTTTCGAGTCCGCTCGACGATAAAAAAGTACACCGCAACCAGCCCGACGAGTTCTTCCCACCGGAGGCAACACCGCCAGCGGGCTGCTGATGTCCTGCACTCAGCAAGTGTGTTTTCGCCGGGGGGGTTCCCCGAAAGCGTGAGGATGAAAACATACAAGGGGGGGGGAATCGGGGAAGAACCACGGCCTCGGCGGATTGCTGAAGACGGAAAAGCTAAGTCACCCGAGCTTTTGTACAGAGCACTTCTTAGTCCTATGCTTTTTTTATGTTATGTTCCTCGTGCGTTCGTCCTTTGTACGAAAAACCTGCGCGTGGAGGAACCGAATCGTGGTTAAGTTGCGTCCTTGCTTTGTTTCCGAGTCCGCTCAACGATACAAGTGCACTGCAACTGGCCCGAGAAGGTTTCTTGCCGGAAACAACACCGCCAGCGGGCTGCTGATATCCCGTACTCAGGAAGTGTGTTAGCGCCGACAAGTTCCCTAGAAGCGTAGGGTAAAAACGTACAAAGGATATAGCGAAGTAGAGGGCGTAACATAGCAAGCCTTGCCGTGGGGCGTCCTTCGTATGAGAAACTTGTGCGCAGAGGAACTAACTCGCGGTTGAGTTGCGTCCTTGATTTGTTTCCGAGTCCGCTCAACAATTCAAGTGCGCTGCAACTGGCCCGAGAAGGTTTCTTGCCGGAAACAACATTGCCAGCAGGCTGCTGATGTTCCGCACTCAGCAAGTGTGTTAGCGCCGGCAAGTTCCCTAGAAGCGTAGAGTGTAAACATACGAAGGGCAAAGCATGGCATCGCGTTGCAGAGTCGCACCATGAAAGAATAGCTTATTACAGCGCTGTCTCAGTTATTTTCGTGGCTATAATCACAGTGACAAGGAGAAGCCAGAAGGGCGCGCTGGCGCGCGAGCCCCGGCAAGCCAGCTTTGCTGGGGGCTGCAAGTGCCAAAGTTCCTTCACGACGGGCCAGGGCCCCCGGAGGCCGCGGCGTCGGCGACAAGGGCAAAAGAAGGCGCACCAGCACCTGGGTCTTGGCGGAGCCAGAGTTGCCGGAGGCTGCGAAGGCCAAGATTCCTCCCCGACAAGCTAAGGTCGCCGGGGGGGCTGCGGAGTCAGATAAATTTTTCATCCCTCGTCATGCATCCTCTTGTGGACCGGGGAAGGCGGGGCCGCGTCCTTGAACGAGCGTGTCTTGTAAAACCCGTGCGCGGAGGAGCCGAGTCGTGGCCAAGTTGCGCCCTTGCTTTGTTTCCGAGTCCGCTCAACAATACAAGCGCCGCAACTGGCCCGACAAGGTTGCTTGCCAGAAGCAACGCCGCCAGCGGGCTGGTGATGTCCCGCACTCAGCAAGTGTGTTCGCTCCGGCAAGTCCCCTAGAAGCGTAGGGTGGGAACGTACAAGGCACAAAATCAAGTAAAGGACTTAGTCCGGCAAGCGTTTCCCTCTTTTCATTAAAAACATCCCAGTTTAGTACAAGTCCACAGAGGATGAAAAACATGATAGAGAGGATTACAGATTTTAAATACAGCTAAGGCCCGAAGGCTTACAAATTGAAAGATAAGATGCCCATAATCCCTCTCCTGTTTCTCTGTTCAGGAGGTAGGTCAAGGAGGCCCCGGCAAGAGGAGCTTGCCGGGGAGGGCAAAAGGGGCGCCTAGGTGAGCTACGGGTGCCAGAAGACACCAAGAGAACCTCCCGGGGGCCGGCCAGGAGCTTGGCGGAGACGGAGGCGCCGGAGGCGAGCTTGAAGACGGGCGGCGGACGTCAATCTGCTGTCGAGGGCACCTCGCCTCAGATTCGACTTGACGGCCTTGCCGCCACCCCTCTTCCTCTTCCGCAGCCTCCCTCACGCCACCGCCCAAGGAGACGGCCCGGGAGTTCGAAGGCCGGCGACCCGGATGATGGGGTCGCCGGTGGCGCTCGAGGCAGCGTCCAACGCCTAGTCGGACCCGCCATCCTCGTAGTCGCTGTCGCTCCCCTCCTCGTCACTCTTGCTCGAGGAGGGACCTTCGCTATCGGAGGAGCTGTCCACACAAGATCTCGCCGGTGCCGGAGTCCCGAAGACCTTGACGGCGAAGGTCGCCCTCCATTAACTTAAAATGGAGGGTAAACCCTGCCGTCAAGCTGTGGATGCGGGCGAACGTCTTCCACCCTCGATCGAAGTACATCATGCCGGGGGCTGGGGATACGACGCTCACTCGAGTGCCGCTGATCCCGCAGCCCCTCATGCGCAACTCCAACATCTCGGGCGGATCCGGTTCCATCGCGCCATGAACGGGCCGCAGCAGCCGGAGGCGGCGACGAGGTGCTCGACGCAGCTTGACGAAGAACTCCCGTGGGTCCCCCGTGTGGACCGCCTCGAGAAAGGAGCCCCGGCGGAGACGGGGTGGCGATCGCCCGGCCGCCTCTCCCGAGCGCTCCTACCACGCCCACGACCTCGTCTGGCCTCGCCCCTCCCTCTTCCCCTCACGGCCCCTCCGCCCACACAGCGCTGGATAGGGAGGCGCGCTGCTGGAGGCAACCTCGCTGCCACCATTGAAGGACCAGGATTCCTCCCTCCATGGCGATGATGGGGGAAGAGTAGCGGGAGTTAAAGACGAAGGAAGAAGAGGAAGTGTGAGACTATTGTGCTCCCCTTCCGTCCTTTTTAAAGGGCGAGGTGGGGGCTCACCCGCCCCGCTCAGCCAATCAGGGAGCAAGGAGGGTAGAGGAGCGGGGCCGACTCGCCATCTTCGCCCGTACAGGCTCGGTCTCCCACCTTCGCCGCCCACGACCCCCCACGCATGGGAGCCGCGTGGCGAAAAAGCGGAGCCGGAGTGACGGGTGAAATGACCTCGCCCTGCACCGTGATCACGGGGGTGGATGCCTTAAAGATCACACACGCCACCCACGTCTCCCACGACGCCGCAATCGACGCGTGCCGTTGCGGGGGAGCGCGGTGGGCACGGAGCCCGATTCTGTGCAGACCCAGGCCACGCGTGCAGATGCCTTTTTGGGCCTGGCCCAACAACGCCGCACCGTATGGCCCAGTTCGGGGCTCTGTCGGTGTACTAAAGTAGGGGTACCTTAGTACCCGAACTTGTCTGCACGGGCGTCAAGCACCCGGCAAGGCTTGCCGGGCGCCCGCCAAGGCCCTCCACCGTTCCTTATTACTGCCATTCAAGAACAAAGTACTAACCAAGAAAACGAAGGCCCCGGCAAGAAGAGCTTGCCGGGAAGGCCAACCGAGGCATCACCGGAAGACTTGCCGCGCGCCCAGCACCCGGCAGCAGGCCCGGGCGGCAAGCTTGCCGGCACAACAAGAGAAGGGCCGCGGCAAGGCACTTGCCGCGGCAAGGCTGCCACCCAAACTCCAGCGCACCCAGCAACGTGTCATCACAAGGCCATCCCAAGGGCACATGGCGAGGCACTACGCAGCCATGCGGAGCGAGGTGGCAAACGGAGCTGACAGAGGCGCCATCGTGGCAACCGGTGGCTCACCTAACGGTCGTTTCTTTACCTGTTGGGGCGACCAGACGGGCATTTAATGCCCTTGTCCCTGCCGTCGAGTTAGGTAGGGAACCTTTGTTGTCAATTGTACCAACCTGCGTTTTACATTTCTACCCCCTCTTCCTACGCTGCCACCTGTGGGTGCCCCCTTCAGACTATAAAAGGGAGGCCCATGCGCACGTAGAAAGGGTTCGGTCCATTCGACACCTACAGCACCACCAAACGCTCACGTGCTCGAGCAAGATCAAATACAAGCACCAAAGCAGCAGTAGGGGTTTTATCTCTTCGGAGAGCCCCGAAGCTGGGTGAAAATTGCCCGTCTCCCCCGCGCGCTCGACCTCGATCTGCTCTGCGCACGCCCTCCACTCCCTTGCCGGACTAGAAGGGGCCCCCAGTGCCCCATAGGTGCTCGAGGCCACAGAGATACGCCCCGACAGGGAGCACCTCTACGATTGTTACTGTCGGGTCATCCGGATGTGTACCTCAGACTGGGTGTAGCTGAAAGCTAGCGTTCTTAAGGGAATATTCGGTCGGCGTACTAAAGATGTTTTTACTTGTCACTTTATGAACCCCCAGATGTTATGTATGCTGTGGTTTTTCAAACGCAGTTCGGACCTGCACATTAATGCATGTTACCAGGGAAAGGAACACTTAACGGAGCTATTCTCTCTGGAAGATGTTTCTTACAATCAAAATGTAATATAACATAACTAGTCGGATACTTGTATGTTCAAGCAACCATGACCCCTACGCCTAGCTTCCACGCATACCCTGGTTTACATTACCGAGCGGGTATTCGGAAGCACTCTGCACCTTCGGGTCCGGAGGTTGAAGCGAAAAGGTCTGCCATGACAAGCATGTTACAATTCATCTTGAGACATTAATTTTTCAAATGAAGTACATAGTCACTTAGACTCAAACACTTCTTCTTCTATGCCATCTAACAAGCTATCTAGCCTACAATCCTGCTGGGAATACTTGGCGGCTACTTGAACCTGGTCATATACCAAACTAACGGGAATTTCTTCTCCATTTGACCCTATAGGTCCGAACCCGGGCCATATGATTCGGGTCAAGCTTGGTATACCGAGTTTTCACCATTGCCCAGGCTTCTCGCGCACCTTCCTGGCAGGCCGATATCTTCCATAATCGGAAGCGTCGCCGCGCTCCCTTGAATAGTTGTACAAACCCCTCCATACTTCCTAGAGGAGAGTCGGATGGCCATAAGGCCTTGGCCATACTTCGCATCGCCTGCCAAGCTCTCTCGTGCATTTGCGACAGCTCTTGTAGCAGATCGCTCAACGATCCGGACACCTCCTCTTCGGGACGACCCATCAATATACCTATAGACATAATTATTGTCAGTTTCTTTCTTTGTCGAACTATGTAAAGGTAAGTCCGAACACATACTAAATATGCCGCCTCGCAGCTTCTTATTCTCCTTCACGGAGTCAGCTAGCTGGGCCCGCACATCTTTTAGCTCTTCGCCGAGCTTGGTGTTGGCATCTTGGAGTTTGTTCTTCTCCGCCCTGACCTATGTCAGGATACGTTTGCCTGCGGCCAGTTGCCATTGAGCTCCTGGAACTCCCGCTTGTGCAACCTTCGGTGCCTTTGTCATAAGATTTGCACCTACATTAATAATCCTAGTATATGATTTTGTTTTCTCGATGGAGGGGAACATTACCAGATGCCGCCTTCTTGGATTTCTCCAGTTCGGCGGTAGCAGCAGTCAGCTGGTCCTGACACTTTTTTAGTTCTTGAGACAACAGATTGTTCTTCTCTATGAGCACCTAGTCATATAACGATCCTTAAATCAGTTGTACCAACTGTTTCAAGTCTCGGGGCTACTGGTATATGATTATCAGTTTTGTACAAATGTGTACTTACCCGCATATCTTTCAAATACAGGTATGTGGCTCTTGTAAGCCCATCTCGAGCAGCTTGGATGTAAGCATCACCCGAGTTGAAGGCGTTGAAGGCCTCTTCTAAAAAATCAGGGTCACAAAGAACATCCTGCCGGCGCCAATGATTCATGGCGCTTTCCACTTCGGAGTTTGTGGCAGATACTTTATCCCACTCATCTGTAGAGGGACAATCCGGTGTCACTTCCATGTTAGCCTCAGTCCTTGCGACAGGGTCCGGAATCCGGCTCGTGGAGGCACGACCGGCAGGATCCCCGGACATAGTCCGGTGAATGTTTTTCCTGATAAGACACAACGGATATTGTCATACTTTAAATGTGATGGCCATAGAGCATACTTAAAACAACCATACCTCTTTGCTAAAGGCTCGACCGTGCACTTCTATTGGCTTTCCTCTTCGAAGGCCTACCCATCGTAGGCGCCGCCTTCTTGCGCGCCGCTTTAGGTGCCGCGTGGCGTGCTAATCGCCTCCCCTTTAGAGCATACTACAGTGTGGTGGGTAAGGCGGAAGAGGGAAATTCTCCCAAGGGACAAGTCTCCTAATTACATACATGCGACGCAGGGAGGAGACCGGGATAGTCGGTGATGATGGCCACTTCGGTGCCCTCACAGCTCGCGTGGTAAAACATCCCTTCCCCGAGCTCCATGAATATATCCAGATCCTCTTCAAATCCGGGATCAAGGGCCTAGTTGTGGTCCTCTGGCCGTGGTGCGGGGCTATGGATCTCCCTGATGACTTTCCGCCATTCCTGTTATAAATGACGGACTAATATTTATGAAAAAGGACTCAGTGAGTTGATGGAGTAGAGTATTGAGACGGAAGCTCAACCAGCTGGGAGGGTTGTACATGGAAAATCCATCCCTGGGCTTAATGTGGATGAACTCCTCCTCCTCCCCTTTGTATAATCCGGACAGTATTTTTGCCAAAGCAGCGTAAGTGTCTAGTCCCTTCCGACCATAGTGAGTGGCATCATCTTCTCCATTGAAGTGCCACATGGGGCACCTCGGTATTGGAGTGTGGCTGAACCCCTCGCATTATGGATATCGCCATAACCTCGACTATTGACAATCCGGATTGAGCGAGCGTTTTTATCTTGCTCATAAGTTGGTGGACTTCCATGTTTTCTTCCTCCCTAGGGCTTAGAGGGCGCCAGTTGAGGTGCTTCTTCAATGGAGTACTTGAATATTAAGGAAGACCCCTACGGATTGGGTCAGGAAGGGAGACGTCTTCAACATAAACCATTCGGAAGGCCATTCTTCGGATGCCTTCTTCGGCGTACCGGATAGGTATCCGCTTCCGGCGATGCGCCATATCTCGGCTCCGCCCACTTGGAATATTGATCCCTCCTGATTTTGAGGGACGAGGCAAAATAGCTTCTTCCATAACTCGAAATGGGCCTGGCAACCCAGAAATAGCTCGCAAAGAGCAACATAACCCGCAATATGCAGGATGGAGGCAGGTGTGAAGTTGTGCAGTTGGAGGCCGTAGTACTGCAGAAGCCCTCGGAGGAATGGATGGATTGGAAATCCAATGCCTCTCAACAAATAGGGAACAAAACATACCTATTCCCCCTAGATGGGTTGAGGAACTTATCCACCTACTACCCACCGTCGAAAGGAAGCCAATCCGGCTCGTACGGTGACTAGATCTGCAGGAGGAAGGAATCCCTGATCTGCAGCTTCACCAGCTGGCCGTGGGACATGGAACACTCTTCCCAGTCACCCTGTTTGGCGCCGTGAGGGCGCGAGGAGGAGCTGCGAGTGCTAGCCATGTTGGGGTGGTTTCTGCAGGCAGGCTCCGAGTATTCCTCGTTTGGGGGAGATGGTGTGGGTTAGATCTGAATATCCCCGTCTCTTTAATAGACAATTTTCTCATGGTTAGGGTGGCAAGTGTAAAAATGCCCCGACCTCTCGCATTCGCTCAACACGTGCAAGCTGAAATCATGAAGGTGCAGAAGCCGAGGAGTGCGGCTTTAAATGGAAAGCCGGATACCGCACTTTAAGTCAGGTACTTTGGAGTATTCAGAGAAGGAACCCGCCTTGCAATGCCAAAGACAATCTGCGTGCTGGACTCATCGTCATTGAAGCCTAGTTCGGGGGCTACTGAGGGAGTCCTGGACTAAGGGGTCCTCGGACAGCCGGACTATATACTTTGGCCGGACTATTGGACTATGAAGATACAAGATAGAAGACTTCATCCCGTGTCCGGATGGGACTCTCCTTTTCATGGAAGGCCAGCCTGGCGATTCGGATATGTAGATTCCTTTCTCTGTAACTGACTTTGTGTAACCCTAGACCCCTCCGGTGTCTATATAAACCGGAGGGTTAGTCCTTAGGACGACAATCATAATCTCATAGGCTAGACTTCTAGGGTTTAGCTATTACGATCTTGTGGTAGATCAACTCTTGTAATACTCATATTCATCAAGATCAATAGAGCAGGAAGTAGGGTATTACCTCCATAGAGAGGGCCCGAACCTGGGTAAACATTATGTCCCCCACCTCCTGTTACCATTAGCCTTAGACACACAGTTCGGGACCCCCTACCCGAGATCTACCGGTTTTGACACCAACAGAGGTGAACATGATCTATGGCACTCACATCCCTAGGAAGGAGGAAGCACGCACTTCGGCACATCTACGCCCTAGAGCCTGTAGCCCCGAAGTACAATCCATGGTCGGCTTGCCCGATCACCTTTGACAAGCGCGACCATCCGGCGAGTATCCGTCATGGGGGGCAGGCAACCCTGGTCCTCATCCCATCATAGATGGATTTCAGGTAACGCGAGTTCTTATGGATGGAGGAAATAGTCTGAACTTGATCAATGCTGACACGATTAGGAAGATGGGCATTGACCCGTCAAGGATCAAGCCCAGCAACACCACATTCAAGGGTGTCATACCAGGCATGGAGGCGCAATGCTCGGGGACCATCACCCTAGAGGTAGTCTTCGGCTCTCCCGAAAACTTCTGGAGTGAAGGTTTGATCTTCAATATCGTTCCTTTCCGGAGTGGCTATCACGCACTGCTCGGACGAACTGCATTCGCGCAATTCTATGCGGTCCCGCATCACGCATACCTGAAGCTCAATATGTTAGGACCAAAGGGTGTTATTATAGTCAATGGTAACAATGACCGCTTCCTTCGCACTTAGGAGCAGACCGAGGCCCTCATGGGCGAAGCCCAAGCAGCTAAGGAGGCATCTAAGATCCTTGCCGACTCAAAGGAAAAAGGCTCTTAAAAGCGTACCTGAGGAGTTCCCTTAGCCTCCCGGCGCCCAGATCATGCCCATAAATAGGGTTATGCGCTCTACGCCCCTGATACGTCTCTGTCGTATCTATAATTTTTGTATTGTTTCATGTCAATATTATACAACTTCCACTTATTTTTCGCAACATTTTATATGATTTATTGGACTAACCTATTGATCCAGTGCCCAGTGCTAGTTCCATTTTTTTGCAGTTTTTTGTTTGGCAGAATATCCATATTAAACAAATTCCAAACATGATAAAATTTTATGGAGAATTATTTTGGAATATATTTGATTTTTGGGACTTGGAATCAACACAAATGGAGGCCCATAGTGGGTAACATACACCAGGGCGCGCCTCAGGCTCTAGGCGCAGGGTGGTGGGTTGTGCTCACCTCGTACGTCGGTTGGAGCACTACTTCGGGCGCAAGGAAGCTTATATCCGGAAAAAAATTGTGTTAAAATCTCAGCGCAATAGGAGTTACGGATCTCTGGGAATATAAGAAACGGTTTTCTGCCAGATCTGGGAAACGCGAAACAGAAGAGAACGGAGAGGGAGATTGATACGTCTCCAACGTATCTATAATTTTTGATTGTTCCATGCTATTATATTATCTATCTTGGATGTTTTATATCCATTTATATGCTATTTTATATGATTTTTGGGGCTAACCTATTAACCTAGAGCCTAGTGCCAGTTTTTGTTTTTTCCTTGCTTTTAAGTTTTACAGAAAAGGAATACCAAACGGAGTCCAATTGACCTGAAAATTTCCGTAGATTCTTTGTGGACTAGAAGAAGCCCACTAAGCATCGGAGATGGACTAGAAGAGTCCCGAGGCCACCACGAGGGTGGAGGGTGCGCCCTACCCCTGGGCGCGCCCCTACCTCGTGGCTTCCTTGTGGACCCCCCTGACTTGTTCCCGACGCCAACACCTCTTATATATCCCCAAACTTCTGGAACAGAACCAAGATCGGGAGTTCCGCCGCCGCAAGCCTCTGTAGCCACGAAAAACCAATCAGGACCCTGTTCTGGCACCCTGCTGGAGGGGGAATCCATCACCGATGGCCATCTTCATCATCCCGACGTTCTCCATGATGAGGAGGGAGTAGTTCACCCTCGGGACTGAGGGTATGTACTAGTAGCTATGTGTTTGATCCCTCTCTCTTTTGTGTTCTTGATATGGCACGATCTTGATGTACCGCGTGAAGGAAATATGCCCTAGAGGCAATAATAAAGTTATTATTTATTTCCTTATTTCATGATAAATGTTTATTATTCATGCTAGAATTGTATTAACCGGAAACATAATACATGTGTGAATACATAGACAAACATAGTGTCACTAGTATGCCTCTACTTGACTAGCTCGTTTATCAGAGATGGTTATGTTTCCTAGCAATGGACAAAAGAGTTGTCATTTGATTAACGGGATCACATCATTAGGAGAATGATGTGATTGACTTGACCCATTCTGTTAGCTTAGCACTTGATCGTTTAGTATACTGCTATTGCTTTCTTCATGACTTATACAAAGTTCCTGCAACTATGAGATTATGCAACTCCCGTGTACTGGAAGAACACTTTGTGTGCTACCAAACGTCACAACGTAACTGGGTGATTATAAAGGTGCTCTACAGGTGTTTCCGAAGGTACATGTTGAGTTGGCATAATTCGAGATTAGGATTTGTCACTCCGATTGTCGGAGAGGTATCTCTGGGCCCTCTCGGTAATACTCATCACCTAAGCCTTGCAAGCATGTAACTAATGAGTTAGTTATGAGATGATGTATTCATGAGCGAGTAAAGAGACTTGCCATGTGAGATTGAACTAGGTATTGATACCGACGATCAAATCTCGGGCAAGTAACATACCGATGACAAAGCGAACAAAGTATGTTGTTATGCGGTTTGACCGATAAAGATCTTCGTAGAATATGTAGGAACCAATATGGGCATCCAGGTCCCGCTATTGGTTATTGACCGAGACATGTCTCGGTCATGTCTACATTGTTCTCGAACCGTAGGGTCCGCACGCTTAAGGTTTCGATGATGGTTATATTATGAGTTTATGAGTTTTGATGTACCAAGGAGTTCGAGTCCCGGATGAGATCGGGGACATGACGAGGAGTCTCGAAATGGTCGAGACGTAAAGATCGATATATTGGGCGACTATATTCGAGTTCGGAAAGGTTCGAATGATTCGGTATTTTTCGAGTACCGAGAGTTACGGGAATTTGTATTGGTCCTCATTGGGCCATACGGGAAAAGAGAGAGAGGGCCTAAAGGGTGGCCGCACCCCTCCCCTTTGACTAGTCCGAATTGGACTAGGGATGGGGGGCCCCTTCCTTCCTTCTCCTTCTCTCTTCCCTTTCCTTCTCTCCTACTCCTACTACATGGAAGGGTTCCTAGTTGGACTAGGAAGGGGAATCCTACTCCGTGGGAGTAGGACTCCCCTAGGGCGCGCCATAGAGAGGGCCGGCCCTCCCCCTCCTCCACTCCTTTATATACGGGGGTAGGGGCACCCCATAGACACACAAGTTGATCATTGAGATCGTTTCCTTAGCCGTGTGCGGTGCCCCCTCCCCCACGATATTACACCTCGGTCATATTGTAGTGGTGCTTAGGTGAAGCCCTGCGACAGGAGAACATCAAGATCGTCACCACGCTGTCGTGCTGACGGAACTCCTCCCCGCGCCTCTGCTGGATCGGAAATCGGGGTGCGTCATCGAGCTGTACGTGTGTCAAGAACTCGGAGGTGCCGGAGTAACGGTGCTTGGATCGGTTGGACCGGAGGACGTCGACTACTTCCTCTATGTTGCGTCAACGCTTCGCTTGGTCTCACGAGGGTGCGTAGACAACACTCTCCTTCTCGTTGCTATGCATCACCATGATCTTGCGTGTGCGTAGGAAATTTTTGAAATTACTACGTTCCCCAACAGTGGCATCCGAGCCTAGGTTTTATGCGTTGATGTTATATGCACGAGTAGAACACAAGTGAGTTGTGGACGATATAAGTCATACTGCCTACCAGCATGTCATACTTTGGTTCAGCGGTATTGTTGGATGAAGCGGCCCGGACCGATATTACGCGTACGCTTACGCGAGACTGGTTCTACCGACGTGCTTTGCACATAGGTGGCTGGCGGGTGTCAGTTTCTCCAACTTTAGTTGAACCGAGTGTGGCTACGCCCGGTCCTTGCGAAGGTTAAAATGGAGTCTATTTGACAAACTATCGTTGTGGTTTTGATGCGTAGGTGAGAACGGTTCTTGCTAAGCCCGTAGCAGCCACGTAAAATTTGCAACAACAAAGTAGAGGACGTCTAACTTGTTTTTGCAGGGCATGTTGTGATGTGATATGGTCAAGACGTGATAAGATATAAGTTGTTGTATGAGATGATCATGTTTTGTTGAAGTTATCGACAATCGGCGTAAGCCCTATGGATGTCTCTTTGTTGCATAAGATGCAAGTGCCAAATAATTGCTTTACTTTATCGCTATACGATAGCAATAGTTGCAAGAGCAATAGTTGGTGAGACAACCATGTGATGACACATTGATATAGATCAAGATGATGAAGATCATGGTGTCGTGCGGTGACGATAGAGATCATGACAAGATTTTGGAGATGGAGATCAAAGCACAAGATGATCATGGCCATATCATGTCACATATTTTGATTGCATATGATGTTTATCTATTATGCATCTTATTCTTGCTTTGATTGACGGCAGCATTATAAGATGATCTCTCACTAAATTATCAAGAAGTGTTCTCCCTAAGTATGCACCGTTGCCAAAGTTCATTGTGCCCAGACACCACGTGATGATCGGGTGTGATAAGATCTACGTCCATCTACAACGGGTGCATGCCAGTTTTGCACACGCGGAATACTCAGGTTAAACTTGATGAGCCTAGCATATGCAGATATGGCCTCGGAACACGGAGACCGAAAGGTCGAGCATGAATCATATAGTAGATATGATCAACATAGTGATTTTCACCATTGAAAACTACTCCATCTCACGTGATGATCGGTTATGGTTTAGTTGATTTGGATCACGTGATCACTTAGATGACTAGAGAGATGTCTATCTAAGTGGGAGTTCTTAAGTAATATGATTAATTGAACTTAAATTTATCATGAACTTAGTCCTGGTAGTATTTTACAAATTATGTTGTAGATCAATAGCTTGCGTTGTTGCTTTCATATGTTCCTAGAGAAAATTGTGTTGAAAAATGTTAGTAGCAATGATGCGGATTGGATCCGTGATCTGAGGTTTATCCTCATTGCTGCACATAAGAATTATGTCCTTAATGCACCGCTAGGTGACAGACCTATTGCAGGAGCAGATGCAGACGTTATGAACGTTTGGCTAGCTCAATATCATGACTACTTGATAGTTTTGTGCACCATCCTTTATGGCTTAGAATCGGGACTTCAAAGATGTTTTGAACATCATGGACCATATGACATGTTCCAGGAATTGAAGTTAATATTTCAAGAAAATACCCGAGTTGAGAGATATGAAGTCTCCAACAAGTTCTATGGCTAAAAGATGGAGGAGAATCGCTCAACTAGTGAGCATGTGGTCAGATTGTCTGGGTACTGCAATCGCTTGAATCAAGTGGGAGTTAATCTTCCAGATAAGATAGTGATTGACAGAATTCTCCAGTCACCATCACCAAGTTAGTAGAACTTTGTGATGAACTATAGTATGCAAGGGATGACAAAAACGATTCCCGAGCTCTTCGTGATGTTGAAATCGACGAAAGTAGAAATCAAGAAAGAGCATCAAGTGTTGATGGTTGACAAGATCACTAGTTTCAAGAAAAGGGCAAAGGGAAAGAAAGGGAACTTCAAGTGGAAAGACAAGCAAGTTGTCACTCCCACGAAGAAGCCCAAAGCTGAACCAAAGCCTGAAACTGAGTGCTTACACTGCAAAGGGAATGGTCACTGGAAACGGAAATGCCCTGAACATTTGGTGGATAAGAAAGATGGCAAAGTGAACAAAGGTATATTTGATATACAGGTTATTGATGTGTGCCTTACTAGTGTTTATAGTAGCCCCTGAGTATTTGATACTTGTTCGGTTGCTAAGATTAGTAACTCGAAATAGGAGTTACAGAATAAACAGAGACTAGTTGAAGGGAAAGTGACGATGAGTGTTGGAAGTAGTTCCAAGATTGATATGATCATCATCGCACACTCCCTATACTTTTGGGATAAGTGTTAAACCTAAATAAATGTTATTTAGCGTTTGCGTTGAGCATGAATATGATTTGATCATGTTTATTGCAATACGGTTATTCATTTAAAATCAGAGAATAATTGTTGTTCTGCTTACATGAATAAAACCTTCAATGGTCATACACCCAATGAAAATAGTTTGTTGGATCTCGATCGTAGTGATACACATATTCATAATATTGAGGCCAAAAGATGCAAAGTTAATAATGATAGTGCAACTTATTTGTGGCAATCGCCGTTTGGGTCATATCGGTGTAAAGCGCATGAAGAAACTCCATAAAGATGGATTTTCGGAATCACTTGGTTATGAATCATTTGATGCTTGCGAACCGTGCCTTTTGGGCAAGATGACTAAAACTCCGTTCTTTGGAACAATGGAACGAGCTACCGACTTATTGGAAATAATACATACTGATGTATGCAGACCAATGAGTATGAAGGCTCGTGGCAAGTATCGTTATTTTCTGACCTTCACAAGAAGATTTGAGCAGATATGGGTATATCTACTTGATGAAACATAAGTCTGAAATAGTTGAAAGGTTCAAAGAATTTTAGAGTGAAGTGGAAAATCATCGTAACAAGAAAATAAAGTTTCTGTGATCTGATCGCCGAGAGGAATATTTGAGTTACGAGTTTGGTCTTGAATTCAAACAATGTGGAATAGTTTCACAGCTCATGCCACCTGGAACACCACAACGTTATGGTGTGTCCGAACGTCGTAACCGCACTTTATTGGATATGGTGCGATCTATGATGTCTCTTACTGATTTACCAATATTGTTTTGGGGTTATGCATTAGAGATAGCTGCATTCACATTAAAAGGACACCATCTAAATCCGTTGAGACGACAACATATGAACTGTGGTTTAGCAAGAAACCCAAGTTGTCGTTTCTTAAAGTTTGGGGCTGCGATGCTTATGTGAAAAAGTTTCATCCTGATAAGCTCGAACCCAAATCGGAGAAGTGCGTCTTCATAGAATACCCAAAGGAAATAGTTGGGTACACCTTCTATCACAGATCCGAAGGCAAGATATTCATTGCTAAAAATGGATCCTTTCTAGAGAAGGAGTTTCTCTTGAAAGAAGTGAGTGGGAGGAAAGTAGAACTTGATGAGGTAATCTGTACTGTTCCCTTATTGGAAAGTAGTTCATCACGAAATCAGTTCTGTGACAAATACACCAATTAGTGAGGAAGCTAATGATATTGATCATGAAACTTGGATCAAGTTACTACAGAACCTCGTAGGTCTTCCAGAGTAAAGATCCGCACTGAGTGGTGTAGTAATCATGTTCTGGAAGTCATGTTACTAGACCATGATGAACCTACGAACTATGAGGAAGCGATGATGAGCCCAGATTCCGCGAAATGGCTCAAGGCCATAAAATCTGAGATATGATCCATGTATGAGAACAAAGTATGGACTTTGATTGACTTGCTCGATGATAAGCAAGCCATGTTAAATGAATGGATCTTCAAGAGGAAGATGGACACTGATAGTAGTGTTACTATCTACCAAGCTCGACTTGTTGCGGAAGGTTTTCAACAAGTTCAAGTTGTTCAATACGATGAGATTTTCTCACTCGTATCAATGCTTAAGTCTGTCCGAATCATGTTAGCAATTGCCACATTTTATGAAATCTGGCGAATGGATGTCAAAACTGCATTCCTTAATGGATTTATTAAAGAAGAGTTGTATATGATGCAACCAGAAGGTTTTGTCAATCCTGAAGATGCTAACAAAGTGTGCAAGCTCCAGCAATCCATCTATGGACTGGTGCAAGCATCTCGGAGTTGGAATATACGCTTTGATAAGTTGATCAAAGCATATTGTTTTATATGCACTTGCGGTGAAGCTCTGTATTTACAAGAAAGTGAGTGGGAGCACTACAACATTTCTGATAAGTATATGTGAATGACATATTGTTGATCGGAAATAATGTAGAATTATTCTGCAAAGCATGAAAGGATACTTGAATAAGAGTTTTTCAAAGAAAGACCTCGGTGAAGCTGCTTACATATTGAGCATCAAGATCTATTGAGATAGATCAAGATGCTTAATAAGATTTTCAATAAGTACATACCTTGGCAAGATTTTGAAATAGTTCAAGATGGAACAGTCAAAGAAAAAGTTCTTGCCTGTGTTGCAAAGGTGTGAAGTTGAGTAAGACTCAAATCCCGACCACAGCAGAAAATAGAAAGAGAATGAAAAGTCATTCCCTATGCCTCAGTCATAGGTTCTATAAAGTATGCTATGCTATGTACCAGACCTATTGTATACCTTGCTCTGAATTTGGCAAGGGAGTACAATAGTGATCTAGGAGTAGATCACTGGACATTGGTCAAGAATATCCTTAGTAAGGACTAAGGAGATGTTTCTCGATTATGGAGGTGATAAAAGAGTTTGTTGTAAAGTTACATCGATGCAAACTTTTACACCGATCCGATGACTCTAAGTCTCAACCTGGATACATATTGAAAGTGGTAGCAATTAGCTAGAGTAGCTCCGTGCGAGCATTGTGGACATAAAATATTTGCAAAATACATACGGCTCTGAATATGATGTACACGTTGACTAAGCTTCTCTCACGAGCAAAACATGATCACACCTTAGTACTCTTTGGGTGTTAATCACATAGCAATGTGAACTAGATTATTGACTCTAGTAAACCCTTTGGATGTTGGTCACATGATGATGTGAACTATGGGTGTTAATCATATACGATATGAAAATTGGTGTTAAATCACATGGCGATGTGAACTAGATTATTGACTCTAGTGCAAGTGGGAGATGAAGGAAATATGCCTTAGAGGCAATAATAAAGTTATTATTTATTTCCTTATTTCATGATAAATGTTTATTATTCATGCTAGAATTGTATTAACCGGAAACATAATACATGTGTGAATACATAGACAAACATAGTGTCACTAGTATGCCTCTACTTGACTAGCTCGTTTATCGAAGATGGTTATGTTTCCTAGCCATGGACAAAAGAGTTGTCATTTGATTAATGGGATCACATCATTAGGAGAATGATGTGATTGACTTGACCCATTCCGTTAGCTTAGCACTTGATCGCTTAGTATGTTGCTATTGCTTTCTTCATGACTTATACAAAGTTCCTGCAACTATGAGATTATGCAACTCCGTGTACCGGAAGAACACTTTGTGTGCTACCAAACGTCACAACGAATCTGGGTGATTATAAAGGTGCTCTACAGGTGTTTCGAAGGTACATGTTGAGTTGGCATAATTCGAGATTAGGATTTGTCACTCCGATTGTCGGAGAGGTATCTCTGGCCCTCTCGGTAATACTCATCACCTAAGCCTTGCAAGCATGTAACTAATGAGTTAGTTATGAGATGATGATTCTGAACGAGTAAAGAGACTTGCCGGTAACGAGATTGAACTAGGTATTGCATACCGACGATCAAATCTCGGGCAAGTAACATACCGATGACAAAGGGAACAAAGTATGTTGTTATGCGGTTTGACCGATAAAGATCTTCGTAGAATATGTAGGAACCAATATGGGCATCCAGGTCCCGCTATTGGTTATTGACCGAAGACATGTCTCGGTCATGTCTACATTGTTCTCGAACCGTAGGGTCCGCACGCTTAAGGTTTCGATGACAGTTATATTATGAGTTTATGAGTTTTGATGTACCGAAGGAGTTCGGAGTCCCGGATGAGATCGGGGACATGACGAGGAGTCTCGAAATGGTCGAGACGTAAAGATCGATATATTGGACGACTATATTCGGAGTTCGGAAAGGTTCCGAGTGATTCGGGTATTTTTCGGAGTACCGGAGAGTTACGGGAATTCGTATTGGGCCTCATTGGGCCATACGGGAAAAGAGAGAGGGCCTAAAGGGTGGCGCACCCTCCCTTTGACTAGTCCGAATTGACTAGGGAGGCGCCCCTTCCTTCCTTCTCCTTCTCTCTTCCCTTTCCTTCTCTCCTACTCCTACTACATGGAAGGGTTCCTAGTTGGACTAGGAAGGGGAATCCTACTCCCTGGGAGTAGGACTCCCCTAGGCGCGCCATAGAGAGGGCCGCCCTCCCTCCTCCACTCCTTTATATGAGGGTAGGGGCACCCCATAGACACACAAGTTGATCATTGAGATCGTTTCCTTAGCCGTGTGCGGTGCCCCCCCCCCGATATTACACCTCGGTCATATTGTAGTGGTGCTTAGGCGAAGCCCTGCGACAGGAGAACATCAAGATCGTCACCACGCCGTCGTCTTGACGGAACTCCTCCTCGCCTCTGCTGGATCGGAGATCGGGTGCGTCATCGAGCTGTCGTGTGTCAAGAACTCGGAGGTGCCGAGTAACGGTGCTTGGATCGGTTGGACCGGGAGGACGTACGACTACTTCCTCTACGTTGCATCAACGCTTCCGCTTCGGTCTACGAGGGTACGTAGACAACATTCTCCTTCTCGTTGCTATGCATCACCATGATCTTGCGTGTGCGTAGGAAATTTTTGAAATTACTACGTTCCCCAACACCGCGAGCTTTGCAATTATAGTTGAATCTTATGATGCCTCTCCCCCTCTACTTTCTTATAATGGATTGAGTTTTGCCTTTGAAGGTATCTTATCGAATTGAGTCTTTAAGGATTTGAGAACACTTGATGCATGTCTTGCGTGGGATACCCATGGTGACAATGGGGTATTCTATTGATTCACTTGATGTATGTTTTGGTGATCAACTTGCGGGTTCCGTGACCTTGGGAATCTATGCACAAGGGTTGGCACACGTTTTCGTCTTGACTCTCCAGTAGAAACTTTGGGGCACTCTATGAAGTTCTTTGTTTTGGTTTGAATAGATGAATCTGAGATTGTGTGATGCATATCGTATAATCAAACCCGTGGATACTTGAGGTGACATTGGAGTATCTAGGTGACATTAGGGTTTTGGTTGATGTGTGTCTTAAGGTGTTATTTTACTGCAAACTCTAGGGTTGTTTGTGACACTTATAGGAATGGCCCAATGGATTGATCAGAAAGAATAACTTTGAGGTGGTTTCGTACCCTACAATAATCTCTTCGTTTGTTCTCCGCTATTAGTGACTTTGGAGTGACTCTTGGTTGCATGTTGAGAGATTATTATATGATCCAATTGTGTTATCCTTGTCGAGAGAACTTGCACTAGTGAAAGTATGAACCCTAGGCCTTGTTTGGAAGCATTGCAATACCATTTTTGCTCACTTTTGTTACTTGCTACTTTGCTGTTTTTATATTTTCAGATTACAAAAACCTATATCTACCATCCATATTGCACTTGTATCACCATCTCTTCGCCGAACTAGTGCACCTATACAATTTACCATTGTATTGGGTGTGTTGGGGACACAAGAGACTCTTTATTATTTGGTTGCAAGGGTGTTTGAGAGAGAACATCTTCATCCTATGCCTCCCACGGATTGATAAACCTTAGGTCATCCACTTGAGGGAAATTTCTACTAACCTACAAACCTCTGCACTTGGAGGCCCAACAACGTCTACAAGAAGAAGGTTGCGTAGTAGACATCAAGCTCTTTTTGGGCGCCGTTGCTGGGGAGGTTAGTGCTTGAAGGTATATCTTTAGATCTTGCAATTGAATCTTTTAGTTTCTTGTTTTATCACTAGTTTAGTCTATAAAATAAAACTAGAAAAATGGAATTGAGGGTTCCTCATATGCTTCATCTTCTTAATGTATTTCGTGAAAATAAGGATTCCGATAATTGTGCCAAAGTGTTAGAAGAAGAATGAAATAAAATGCCTGGCATACAATCTTTGAATCATGAGCATGATTGCAATGTTGTTAGTATGAACTCTTTGAATATTCATAGTACTAATGATCATTGCACTAGTCATGATAAAAATGTCTCTTATAAGCATGTCAACTTTTGTGGAGTGCATAGAGTTTGCAAGTACACACCAAATAGGTAAGATAGATTTTGCAAGAGGCATAAGTATTTAGAAACTAAATGTTTGCAAGAGAGGCTAGATGCTTGTGCTGAAAAAATTTAATATTTTTAGACATCCTTGTGAACTTTGCAATGAATATGGTCATTTAAATCTCCAATGCAAATTGTTTCATGATCGAATCTTGTCCAAAAGTTGTGATGACTTGATTTCCCTTACGCATCATAATAAACTTAGTTTGCTTCTAGGATATGAAGAAATGAAACGAATAACTAAGGGCATTCCAGAATATAACCTTGAGAGATTTCTTGCTTTTGATCTAGAGGAAATTTATATGTATTGTGCGGTAAATTGCATTGAAAATCCTTATATTGCCAATTACATAAAAACAAGAAAACAAATAGAAGATGAAGAGAATACTAATGAAAGGGAAGAGGTTTCCCAATATCCTACTATTCTTTCTTATGATGAATCAGGTAATGAGGAGGAGCTTTCTATTCAACCAATCTCATTAATAAGGAGGTCCAAAAAGAGGATTAAACGCACACATGATGTGAAGAAGAAAAAGAAAAGACAGAGAAGCAAAGGTAAAAAGGTATCCCTCCCAAATGATGTTGCTCCTATTATTATTATGCCTATTACTCATTATGATGATAATAATTGCTATACTATTGGTGCTATCCATACTATTAACGATGAGAGTGATTATGCTTATGATATGCAAAGGCCCAAGCTTGGGGATGCTATGTTTGATGAGAATGACATGTTTGAGAATTTATTTTTTGTAATTAATGTTTGTCCCAAGCTTGGGGATGCTATGCTTATTGAAGATGATATTTTTAGCCTCCTAAGTTTTGATGTGCAAATTTATTATGATGATAGCATGCCTCCTATTTATGATGATTATATTGATGAAAGTGGGTTTGGTAGAGTGTCAACTTAACAAAGTATTGATCCCACTATTTTGGAGGGTGTTGACTCTTATAAAATTTATGAAAGTGGATTTGGAGAGGTCATTGAGGGAGTCCTGGATTAAGGGGTCCTCGGACAGCCGGACTATATACTTTGGAAAGACGGTTGGACTATGAAGATACAAGATTGAAGACTTCGTCCCGTGTCCGGATGGGACTCTCCTTTGTGTGGAAGGCAAGCTTGGCGATTCGGATATGAAGATTCCTTTCCCTATAACCGACTCTGTGTAACCCTAGCCCCCTCTGGTGTCTATATAAACCGGAGGGTTTAGTCCGTAGGACAACAACAATCATAACCATAGGCTAGCTTCTAGGGTTTAGCCTCTACGATCTCGTGGTAGATCAACTCTTGTAAATACTCATATCATCAAGATCAATCAAGCAGGAAGTAGGGTATTACCTCCATCGAGAGGGCCCGAACCTGGGTAAACATTGTGTCCCCCGCCTCCTGTTACCATTAGCCTTAGACGCACAGTTCGGGACCCCCTACCCGAGATCCGCCTGTTTTGGCACCGACATTGGTGCTTTCATTGAGAGTTCCACTGTGTCGTCACCATAAGGCTTGATGGCTCCTTCAATCATCTACAACAACACCGTCCAGGGTGAAGTTTTTCTCCCCGGACAGATCTTCGTATTCGACGGCTTCGTACTGCGGGCCAATTCGCTTGGCCATCTGGAGCAGATCAACAGCTATGCCCCTGGCCATCAGGTCGGGTTTGGAAGCTTGAACTACACTGCCGACATCCGCGGAGACTTGATCTTTAATGAATTCAAGCCTATGATAGTCGCGCCCTGCCACCACGATGAACATGACCTAAATCTTTCATCAGATGGTGTGCGGGAGAATGCACCTGTAACCACACTGGCCCTAGATCTAGAGTGGAGCGCGCCATCCGAGGACGGGAGGCTCAACCCCACCACGGAAGCCGCGGACTCAACGGTGCTAGAGCCGAACACAGATCTTACCTCCAACGAGGCCTATGTCATCAGAACCTCAGACTCGTCTTCGGCCATAGGCTCTGAATCGCGTGTATCCGCACCCATCGAATCCGACCAGGCGCCGATCTTAGAGTTTAGCTCCACGGACATCTTCCAACACTCACCTTTAGGCGATGTGTTAAACTCATTAAAGTCCCTCTCCTTGTCAGGAGATTCTTGGCCGAACTATGTCCGGCTTGAGTGGGAAGCGGACGATGAAGAACTTCGTTACCAACCCACCACCCACTTGATAGCCACTGTCGCCGATTTGACTGACATGCTTGATTTCGACTCCGAAGACATCGACGGTATGGGAGACGATGCTGGAGAAGAACAGGAACCACCGCCCACAGGGTGCTGGACAACCACCTCCTCATACGACATATACATGGTAGATACACCCAAAGAAGACAACGGCGATGACAAAAAGAACCCAGTCGAGGATAAAACTCCTGGAAAACACCTAAAGCATAGACGTCAGCGGCGCCGCTCGAAACCACTCCAAGGTAAAAATAGTGATACCGGCACAAGAGGGAATAACACCCCGGACGACACCACAGACAATAAAGAAGCCACGGACCTAGAAATGGAGCTGGATGAGCAAGGTGACGACAAACACAGTCCGGGGCCCCTGTCCAATCCCAGCAATGCTGAAGACTCCAATTACCAACCTATCTCCAAAGAGGAGAGCAGTCGGGGTGACGATGCATTCATCATCCCGGAAGAACAATTGGAACAAGACCACCTCCACCAGAGACTTATTGCCACCGTGAGGAGCTTGAAAAAGCAGAAGCAACGGCTTAAAGCTGCACAAGATACGCTCAATGATAAATGGAATGAAGTGCTCGACATTGAGGAAAAATACGGCGGTAATCGCCAAACAAATAGCTACCCCAAATGCAAACTGCTGCCCGAATTCGAGGACGATGCTATCGCGCCCATACCACCGAATAACAATACGGCCGATCAGCCAGGCCGACCACCTTGTAATCGAGGCAGAGCGGCCAACAACGCCGCGCACAAAACCGCACCCCTTACCCATAAAGGAAAGGAGGTCACAACCCAGAACCAGAAATACGATTTACGTAAGGACCTGGACAAAAGAGCTGGCAGAACCAGGTCCATTTATGGATCCAGGGAACGCGTTCCCGCGCATGATCAGGGCCATCATAAATATGTAGGTAACTTACTAGTTCGGAACCAACACCGAACACTGCAACTGTCAGGCCCGCACCACGACACAGCCAAATACAGGGGTGCTGCACACTCCTTGTGCTTCACCGATGAGGTGCTGGATCATGAATTTGCAGAAGGATTTAAACTCGTGAACATTGAGGCATACGACGGAACGACAAACCCTGCGGTCTAGATAGAATACTTTATTCTTGACATCCATATGGCTCGCGGAGACGATCTCCACGCCATCAAATAGCTACCCCTCA
Organism: Aegilops speltoides; assembly: GCA_021437245.1. Classification (NCBI taxonomy): domain Eukaryota; kingdom Viridiplantae; phylum Streptophyta; class Magnoliopsida; order Poales; family Poaceae; genus Aegilops; species Aegilops speltoides. The sequence goes on from CM038143.1 coordinate 66,718,931, forward strand.
AGCTAAAAGGACCAACTCGGCACTGGCTAAAAAGCCTCCCTGAAAATTCCATTGGAAGCTGGGAAGAACTTGAGGACGCTTTCAGGGCCAATTTCCAAGGGACCTATGTCCGACCTCCAGATGCAGACGATCTAAGTCACATAACCCAACAACCCGCAGAGTCAGCTTGTAAGCTTTGGAACCGGTTTCTCACTAAAAAGAACCAAATCACTGATTGTCCGGACGCCGAAGCCTTAGCAGCTTTTAAACACAGTGTTCGGGATGAATGGCTGGCCAGACACCTAGGCCAGGAAAAGCCAAGGACAATGGCATCCCTAACTACACTCATGACCTACTTTTGCACGGGAGAGGACAGCTGGTTGGCCCGTAGCAGCAGTACCAACCCTGGCACATCTGAAGTCAGGGATGGCAATGGAAAGCCACAACGAAATAAAAACAAACGTCAGAACAACGGAGAAAGCCCAGACAATACAACGGTAAACGCCGGATTTAGGGGCTCCAGACCTGGTTAACAGAAAAAGTCACTTAAAGGCAGCAGAGATGGTCCGTCTAGCCTAGATAAAATCCTCAAAAGATCCTGCCAAATTCATGGTAGCCCCAACAAATTAGCTAATCATACCAACAGAGAGTGTTGGGTCTTTAAGCAGGCCGGCAAGCTTAACGCCGAACACAAGGGGAAGGGATCACAAAGCGAAGACGAGGACAAATCTCGCCAGCCAAATATGGGGGGACAAAAGAAATTTCCACCGGAGGTCAAAACAGTGAACATGATTTATGTCACTCATATCCCAAAGAGGGAGCGCAAACGCGCACTCCTAGACATATATGTTGTAGAGCCTGTCGCCCCCAAATTCAACCCATGGTCGGCCTGCTCAATCACCTTCAATCATAGGGATCATCCGACTAGTATCCATCACGGGGGCTCGGCTGCCCTAGTGCTCGACCCAATAATCGATGGATACCACCTCACCCGAGTCCTCATGGACGGCGGCAGTAGCCTCAATCTGATATATCAGGACACTGTTCGCAAGATGGGGATAGACCCGTCAAGAATCAAGCAAAACAGCACTACCTTTAAAGGAGTAATGCTAGGCGTAGAGGCCTGCTACATGGGCACCCTAACACTGGATGTCGTCTTCGGCTCCCCGATAACTTTCGAAGCGAGGAATTAGTCTTCGACATTGCTCCGTTGCGAAGTGACTACCATGCACTACTTGGACGAACGGCCTTTGCCCGTTTCAATGCAGTCCCGCACTACGCTTATCTTAAGCTCAAGATGCCTGGGCCGCATGGTGTTATCACGGTGAGCGGAAGTACAGAGCGCTCTCTTCGTACAAAAGAATATGCGGCGGCTCTAGTAGTCGAAGCTCGAAGCGGCCTTTTAACAGCTCATCGGTCCTCAAGACCGCGGACACAGCCACACGTGTTCGGTGCACGCCTACATGTAAAAGCTCAGATAAACCTGCGCTTGTTTAGCAGCCCGGCCCCCACAAGATCGCCCCATAAGAAGACTATACATATTTTCCCGTATAAATAAATATACACTCAAAATTCCTTGGGTAGCGCTGGGGGCACCCTGCACGTAATAAGTCCATAGTTCGGCTCGACCCTATTCGGACCGAAGAAGCTACATGTCACGATTCATCAAAACCAACAAATTCTACACACGGCCGTACCAGATTTTTTCACTTGGTTCTCTCTTTTTTACAGATAGGCTATCATGATATACCCTTCAAGGACATGGCACAACGAATACAAAGGTGCAGACGTGCAGCAGGGCCCCTTTTGAAGGTTTCTCTTTAGATTAAGACCCTGTGTAAACCTTTTTTCATATTTTATCTCTTGTTTTTGCATACCCTCTTGGCATATAAAACACTCTAGCTATGGGCAGTACCTGCGAACTTATGATTCGCCGTACTAAAATGGATGTTATAGAAGCAGCCAAGCAGTGTGCTTTGAGAACTATATTCTCACCACGGGCGCGGGTCGTAGCACGTGCCTTGAATGTAGGGTTCATTACCAGGGGATGTACACAGCCCGGTATATATTGAAAAGTCCAAATACCTTCGGGAGTGTTCGGTGTCGCGAGTTTTGGCCTTATATGCATCAGCTTTGAATCATGTCTTGGGTCAATAGTTGGGTTTGCCCGGCTCCTGTGCTTGCTACCTTACGTTCTGTTCTATCGGCTAATGCGGCCAAGGGAGAACTTCTGCGATTGTGCCCTAGTTCATCCGGATGAGCACCTCAGTAGAGAAAGCCGAAAACTGACTGTCATGATAAGGGGAGAGCTGGTCAACCACTCGATGACTCGGTTGAATCTTCGCGATTCCTCCACATTAACGAAGGACTGGTTTCATGGTCATGTATATAAACGCACCGTATTTGGATAAAGCCAGACATACCAGGGACTATATAGTAGCCCCACCATCAAACTCCTATGGCTAAGTGAAAGTGTTAAAGCTCTATAGTCCACTTGCCTAGTTCGACGCACTAACACCTCCTTAAACGGACCAAGACGTTGGGTCAAGTGTGGTCAAGTGCTTTTCCGAACACCCCCCACGTTATACGCGAGGGGGAAGAAGCCGACGGCTGCAAACTTTCAGGTTATATACATATATACATAAACGGCCGCACAGGAGGCACTAAAATACTTTACGGGCAAAAGTATAAACACAACCTTCATTATCATAAGCATTGTTTTTACAATTCGGATACATGTTACTCGAACATAACATTCTTCGAGCACTGACTCTGTATCAAGCGGGCACCCTCTAATACTTCTTCAAAATATTGATCTGGCGTGTCCTTACCCCCGGGCGGACCCCCCGTCGCAATATCGGTGGCCTTCATCTTCCCCCAATACATCTTCACATGGGCAAGGGTCATCTGTGCGCCTTCTATGCACATTGATCACTTGACAGCGTCGATATGCGACACTGCACAAACAAATTGCTGCACTAAACCAAAATAAATGTTCACAGTTGCTCCCCCAAGCCACAGCCGGGCCACGACAGCCTTCATGGCAAGTCCGGATATCCTATGGAGCTCGGCCCATTCGGCTATCTACTCATTCAACAGCAGCGGACGCCTTGGCATGCTAAACTATGACCAGAAAAGCCATTCCGCTTCATGGCCTTCTTGGGCCTGGAAAAACTGCGTCGCATTAGAAACACTCTCTGTTAAGTCCAAATACGCATCCGGAGAACTCCACATTTGATCAAGCGGGGAACACTTCAGATCGCCGAACTTAGTTCGCAATAAAAAGGGCTTCCCAGCCGCGATCTCCCCGGCTTGCCGGATCTCCTCCCGTGCCGCTCTGGCCTTTGACCGGGTTTCCTTTGCCGCTTGTAAGGCCTTCTCAAGGTCAGCCGCTTTTTCTTTGGTCTCTTTCTCGAGAAGCACGTATTTGCTAACGGCACCCCTTAGCTCAACCGCCATGTTGGATATTTTCTCCTCACTTAGGTGATGAGTAGCCTGTTCGGCTTTTAATTCACCGACTACCTTCTCGGCAGCCGCGTTGCTTATCCTGGCTTGCTCCTTGACCCGGGCAAGCTCAGCCCGAAGGGTCTCCACGGCGGTAGCACCATCTCTAGTAAAGCATACTATAAATTCCAGCATCATGCTCTAATTTATACTTACTGACCGCCCAAAATACATACCTTGCGCCTCATCAAGCCGCTTGTTCATGAGCATGATGTCATCATCCGCCACATCAAGTTGCCGCTTTAGTTCGGCAAATTGGGCAGCCCGGGTGTTGGTCAGGGCTGCAGCTGCCTGTATACAAATTAGTACAATTATTACATGAGCATGTTTTTCTTTTGATCCTCTGATCGTCACTAATTGGTGGGCAACCAGATTCTCGGGGGCTACTATCTATACAAAGTGCACATTGCGTCCACAGTACAAAACAAGAGGCTACATTACATACCTCAAAGCCTCTTAGCAGGCTCGTAAAAGCTTCATTCAATTCGCTTTTTGCGGACGAAATCCTCTCAATCACTGTACCCATTAAGGTACGATGTTCCTCTGAGATAGGCGCTTGCCGCAGAAGATCCGTCCATGTGTCTGGTTGTATATCGGATGGTCCGGGGCTTTTGTTGTTAGTCTCTCAAGGAGCCGAACACCCCGGACCTCGGGCGGCCAAAGAGTCATCTTTTGGCCTGGCGCTCCTTCGCTGGTCGGGAGAAATCCTCCGGGACGACACCTCAGGATCGTCCGCCTTATGGGGCGGGGAAGTATGAGGCGGCGATTCGCTCTCCATCATCTCCGAAAGAAGATCCCCCGAGGACGAAGATTGTTGAGGGAGGCTATAGGCCGAACTGCAAAACATACGTCTTAAAACATTACCCTCACAAACAGGGAAAGAACATGAGTTTCTTATTAAAAACCTTTGTTCACTTATGGTTCGGCTGAGGGCTGGCCCCCTTGGGGGCACTGTGCAGCAATATCGCCTCCCGAATTCGGGCCCCCTGATAGGGATTTCTTCCATCGCTTGGAAGCCTCTGCCTTCAAGTCTCTGGGAGCGGCTCTTTTCTTCCTATCGGGGGAGGGAATGATAGATTCTCCTCCCCGTGAACCCTCTGACACGGGGGTTCTAATTTCCCCAGATACGGTGCATGATGCACCTCCAGTATGATGGCCACTTTGGGCCTCTCCACTCTGAAGGAAATATGCCCTAGAGGCAATAATAAAGTTATTATATATTTCCTCATATCATGATAAATGTTTATTATTCATGCTAGAATTGTATTAACCGGAAACATAATACATGTGTGAATATATAGACAAACAGAGTGTCACTAGTATGCCTCTACTTGACTAGCTTGTTAATCAAAGATGGTTATGTTTCCTAACCATGAACAAGGAGTTGTTATTTGATTAACAAGGTCACATCATTAGTTGAATGATCTGATTGACATGACCCATTCCATTAGCTTAGCACACGATCGCTTAGTATGTTGCTACTGCTTTTATCCATGACATATACATGTTCCTGTAACTATGAGATTATGCAACTCCGCCACGAAGGAACACTTTGGTGCTACCAAACGTCACAACGAATCGGGTGATTATAAAGGAGTACTACAGGTGTCTCCAAAGGCAGATCTTGGGTTGACGATTTCGAGATTAGGTTTTGTCACTCCGATTGTCTGGAGAGGTATCTCTGGGCCTCTCGGTAATACACATCACTGAAGCCTTGCAAGCACTACAACTAATGAGTTAGTTGTGAGATGATGTATTACGGAACGAGTAAAGAGACTTGCCGGTAACGAGATTGAACTAGGTATTAGATACCGACGATCGAATCTCGGGCAAGTAACATACCGATGACAAAGGAACAACGTATGTTGTTATGCGGTCTGACCGATAAAGATCTTCAGAGAATATGTAGGAGCCAATATGGGCATCCAGGTCCCGCTATTGGTTATTGACCGAGACGTGTCTCGGTCATGTCTACATTGTTCTCGAACCGTAGGGTCCGCACGCTTAAGGTTTCGATGACAGTTATTATGAGTTTATGTATTTTGATGTACCGAAGGAGTTCGGAGTCCCGGATGTGATCACGGACATGACGAGGAGTCTCGGAATGGTCGAGACATAAAGATTGATATATTGGGCGGCTATATTCGACACCGAAAGGTTCCGGAAGTTTCCGGAGAAAACCGGAGTGCCGAGGGGTTACCGAACCCCGGGGAAGTTATGGGCCTTAGTGGGCCAAGAGGGAGAGAGGGGCCGCACCAGAGGTGGCGCGCCTCTGGGGAGTCCGAATAGGACAAGGAGGGGGCGCGCCCCCTTTCCCTCTCCCTCTCCCTCTCTTCCTTCCCCTTCTCCTTCCTAGTTGGACTAGGAAAGGGAGTCCTACTCAACTAGGAGGAGGACTCCCCCTCCTTAGCGCCTATAGGGGCGGCCGGCCTCCCCCCTCCCTCCTTTATATACGGGGGCAGGGGGGCACCCTAGGACACACAAGTATTGATCTACGGATCGTTCCTTAGCCGTGTGTGGTGCCCCCCTCCACCATATTCCACCTCGGTCATATCGTTGCGAAGCTTAGGCGAAGCTCTGCGCCGGTAGAACATCAAGATCATCACCACACCGTCGTGCTGACGGAACTCTCCCTCGACACTCGGCTGGATCGGAGTACGAGGGACGCCATCGAGCTGTCGTGTGTCAAGAACTCGGGGCGCCGGAGTAACGGCGCCGGATCGGTCGGATCGCGAGGAGAACGTCGACTACTTCCTCTACGCTGTGATCGCTTCGCCGGGTCTCGAGGGTACGTAGACAACACTCTCCCTCTCGTTGCTATGCATCACCATGATCTTGCGTGTGCGTAGGAAATTTTTGAAATTACTACGCCCCCAACAAAGGGTATCGAGCCAGGTTTTTATGGTTTGATGTTTTGCACGAGTAGAACACAAGTGAGTTGTGGGCGATACAAGTCATACTACCTACCAAAGCATGTCATACTTTGGTTCAGCCAGACAGTGAGATGAAGCGCCCGGACCGACATTACGCCAGACGCTTACGCCGAGACTGGTTTCACCGCCACGAGCACTCGCTGCTTAAAGGTGACCGGTGGGTGCCTGCTCTCTCACTTTAGTTGAACCGAGTGTGGCTACGCCCGGTCCTTGAGAAGGTTAAAACAGAGTCTATTTGACGAAGTATCGTTGTGGTTTTGATGCGTAGGTGAGACTGGTTCTTGCTTAAGCCCGTAGCAGCCACGTAAAATTTGCAACAACAAAGTAGAGGACGTCTAACTTGTTTTTGCAGGGCATGTTGTGATGTGATATGGTCAAGAAGTGATGCTACATTTTATTGTATGAGATGATCATGTTTTGTAACCGAAGTTATCGGCAACTGGCTGGAGCCATACTGTTGGGGATATTACCACTAGGTGTAAACCGGCCAAGCTTGGGCCGGGTTAACTCCGCTAGTAGTGTAATCATGGAAAGGCCCAAGGCCTGTAGTTGGTTTAGAACTTGTAGCCGTAAGCCGGCCTGATGTATAACTTGTATTATAAGTTAGGAATAGAGAGATACCAACCGGGATACGAATATGAACCGTTGGGACTCGCAAACCGGCGTCGCTCGTGTATATAAGGGGACGACCCGGCGGCGGTTCAAGGAGAGACAGCCACAACTCGAGCCTAGGCGAAGCTTATTTGCTCCCTAGCCATCGAGTCCACATCAATTCCATCACAACTAGATGTAGGCTTTTACCTTCATCGAAGGGGCCGAACTAGTATAAAACCCTCGTGTCTTTGTGTCCGCTTTAACCCCTGCAAGTAAACCCATAGCGATGGCTCCACGACTAAGTCCTTATGCTAGGACATCTGCCGTGACAAATCCACGACAGTTGGCGCCCACCGTGGGGCCATCGCACGATGGTTTGACGATCTTGGAGGGCAAGCTCAAAGGACTCGAAGGCTACATCGTGGGCCGGATGACCAAGAGTCGTCGCGGCCGGATCTACATCGACGATGCTGGATGGGGTCCCGAGGCCGATTCAATCGAGTATGGATACCGGGTCCCTTCGGCGCATACACGCCTTCATCGGCAAGATCGGAGGGCTGAGCCGACATCGCACCGACCTCGCCGAGACGGCTCAGCAGCGCAAGAACCAGCCCGGGCTAAACCGCCGTGAAGCATGTCTTCGCCGGAGTCACCCATGGAGGGGAGTATGATGCGGTTCGAGCACGGTAGCGAGACCGCTGCTTATTCCGGCGATGAATCTTCAGCAGGAGAGATCGAGTCATTGTACCAGTTGCGGGATGATATGATCGAGGGCTGTTCCGACGGTGACAATATTCCGACCCCCAAGCCGCTTAAACCGGATCGGTGTATTCATGGCGATCGTAGGTCATAAACCTTTCTTCAACCGCAGCAGCAATGCTTTCCGTTCAGCGGCGGCAAGGAGGGGGGAGGCCCGGTGCGCCCGCCGGTTGAAGTTTTATCAGATCTGTTCGATGCGTTGGCAGCGCTCATGGCGGTGGACAGCCCTGCAGATCAGGGGGCTCATAATGCAGAGATCGCAAGGGTAAAAGAGCAGATCACACAAGCCAAAGCGGATCTGGCGGCAGAGAAGGAGCGTATGGCTACAGAGCGGGCCACTTTAGATGCGCAAGCTTACAAACTCATGCTCGACCAGAGTGCGTCGCAGGAGGTGCTGAGGCGGAGGTATAGATCACGCCTACCGTCAGGACTTGATCCTAGAAATCTCTTTCAAACCCCGGGAGCCGGACCCAGTAACCCGCCCCAGCATAGGGAGGTAAACTGGATTGAGGCACCAGGAGCAGGAGCGACGGTCCAACCGCGCCTGATGGAGCCTCCGCAGCAGCATACAGTAATTCCTCCGCCAGTACAGACGCCCCCGGGCCATTACTCCAACCCTATGGACAACCTTGTTGCGGCTGCGGCACGATTAGAGGCGATCCCAGTCGAAGGAGATTCCCCACAGGCAGTCGAGACACGCCGGGTTAAGGAGCTTCTCCGGACTGCACTGATCCAGCAGGAAGCATATTCATACAGCCGCGATCGGATTCACTCTACGCCCCATCCAAGCCGGAGCTACAAAGCGCGATGGATGAACCGCCCTATCAAAACGCTGGGACCGTGAAGCGCCCGAGGCAATCACCGATAGGCGGCGGTCGTGATGCTCGTGGAGGTGGTGGATCGGGCCCGAGCACGCAGAGAGGCCGAGTTAGCAGCGCAGGTGACGCGGATCAACACACACCGTTCGCCTACCACCTTCGCCGACCAGAGTCACCTCCGCTTTGGGAGTGCCCTGTTTAATCCCGCTTTGCGCAATGTGCGCTCGCTTAAGGATTTTAAAGGCCCGCAAGGTGCCAAATTACACCGCAGATCTATCCCCGAGGCGTGGGTTGAGAGTTATGAGATGGCCATGGAGATGTGGATGTTGATGAAGCCGCGTGTGCAAAGTACTTCACCATGATGATGGAGGGCACAGCTGCGTTTGGTTGAAAAGCTTGCCGCCTAATTCTATCAGTTCATGGGGGCAGCTACGGGCCGGTTTATCCGAATTTCAAGGATACATGTAAGCAGCCCAAGTCCATAGTAGACTTGGCGGCTTATGCTCAGAAGAAGGAGTCAACAACCCGTTGGGTACGCCGTGTGTCTGAGATTTTGCACTCTTCGGACCGGATCAATGCTGACTCGGCAATCATAACATTAGAAAGTAACTGCCGGTTTGAGCCTTTGAAATTTAAGCTGGGACGTATGAAGCGGTTCTGCAATGATATGGGAACCCTCATGGCGCTGGTAAAGTATGCCGATTCGAGAAAGGTACCAAGGATCCTCAAGCGATGATGATGAAGCAGGAAGGGAAAGAAGAACGGCAACTCCAAGCAGCAAGACTTTAAACCGGCGGTCGTGGAACGGGAGCAAGCGCAAGGTCGACGGTAATCCGGATTTCTTAGCCAACACTAATGCGCAGGATGAGGCCGCGGCGCAGAGGCAAGTCGAATCGGGTCCAAATGCTAGTGCAAACCGCTTGAATTACTTGTTGAATCAGCCTTGTCCCAAGCATGGAACGGCGAATCCCCATCGAATCATCTTTGGAAAGATTGTTATATTATGCAGAGTTCAAAAATTCCGATGCTTTCCGATATGACCAGGGTCGTGGCGGTTCAGATCCGGTTTCCATGGGCCGGTCAGACGGAGCTCCCGGTTCGGGCATAACCAGGCAATCTCAATAATCGAGTAATCAAGGGGCCAAAGAAGCAAAGAATAAATCGAGCTATCGAGCCAACCAAAGCAGTTGAATGGCGGCAAGATTATGTTTTCACAACCAGTTTGGACAAACGGGATCGGAAGCTTCACAAACGGGCAAGAATTTGCTGAACCGGCCTTGCCGCGGTATTTGCGCCGGTCGAGCAGCCTATCGTATGGAGCGAGATGACCATCCCCGGTTGATAATCCGGTCACCGGCTTTGGTGGTAGATCCCGTGTTGGGGGCTATAAGTTTACTAAGGTACTCATGGATGGAGGAAGCAGTATCAATATATTGTATTATGACACTTTCCGTCGCATGGGTCTCACAGATAAAGATCTCAGACCGTCCAATACGGTGTTCCATGGTGTAGTACCAGGCAAATCTGCTTATCCCATTGGTAAGATAGCCCTGGATGTGGCCTTTGGAGATGAGCATGATTCCCGGTCTGAAAAACTAACTTTTGAAGTGGTGAAGATCCGGAGCCCATATCATGCCTTGTTTGGACGGCCAGCTTATGCTAAGTTCATGGCACGACCTTGTTATATCTACTTGCAGCTCAAAATGCTGGGTTACAAAGGAACAATAACGGTGCATGGAAGCCGCCGAGTCGCTTTGGAATGTGAGGAAGGAGATGCAGCTTATGCAGAGGCGGTCTGTGCCACGGAGGAGTTGAAATTTTATAAGGACAATGTTGATCCGCAGATATGACCCTTTGAAGAAGCCCACTACAGAGCATGAATCGGATCTGAAATTTAAATCGGCAATGAAACCAAGCTTGTTGACTTTGTGCCAAAGCGATTCGTCCCAAGCAGTTCACCATCAGTGCCAACCTGGATCCCAAATAGGAAGGCGCGCTCATCGAGTTCATCCGTGAGAACCGGGACATCTTTTCATGGAAGCCATCTGACATGCCAGGTGTACCGAGGGAACTCGCTGAGCACACACTTAATGTGGATCCTAAGTATAAACCGGTGAAACAGTTCCTCCGCCGGTTTAATGAAGAGAGGCGCAAGGCCATTGGGGAAGAGGTAGCCAGGCTCCTGGCGGCTGGCTTTATCATTGAGGTGTTTCATCCAGAGTGGCTTGCTAATCCGGTGCTGGTTCTTAAGAAAAACGGCACCTGGCGTATGTGTGTGGACTACACAGATCTCAACAAAGCCTGCCCAGCAGATCCTTTTGCTCTCCCCCGCATCAATCAGATTATAGATGCCACGGCAGGATGTGAGCGTTTAAGGTTTTGGACGATACTGGATATCATCGATCAAAATGGCAGTTAAGGACCAGGAGAAGACGGCGTTTATAACTCCCTTTGAGCCTTCGCTATGTATCTATGCCTTTGGGCTCAAGAGTGCCCGAGCTACTTATCGGTGTGTGTATGTAATTGCTTGCATACGCAAATTGGCCGCAATGTGCATGCTTATGTAGACGACATCGTGGTGAAATTAAGACAAAAGGAGACACTGGTGGAAGATTTGAAGGAGACCTTCGACAACTTGCGCGTTTATAAGATGATGCTTAATCCGGCCAAGTGTGTTTTTGGTGTTCCGGCTGGCAAGTTATTGGGGTTCCTGGTGTCTAACAGAGGAATCGAGGCCAATCCGGAGAAAATCAAATAGCCATCACTTCCTTGGCTAAACTGAAGTGTATCAATGATGTTCAACGCCTGGCGGGCCGGATTGCTGCATTGAGCCGGTTTATCAGCCGCCTCGGAGAGAAGGCCATCCCCTTATACCAGATGCTGAGGAAGACAGATAATTTTGTCTGGAGTCCAGCTGCTGATGAAGCCTTTGAGGATCTAAAGCGGCAATTGGCCAACCCACCTGTTCTTGCGGCCCCGGTCGACAAGGAACCGCTGTTGTTATATGTGGCAGCCAATGCTCGAGCAGTGAGCGTAGCCATTGTGGTGGAACGCAAGGAGGCAGGAAAGGAGTATCCGGTTCAACGGCCGGTTTATTATATCAGCGAGGTGCTTATTGAGTCCAAACAGAGATATCCGCATTGGCAGAAGCTAGTCTATGGTGTTTTTATGGCCAGCCGGAAACTGAAACAATATTTCCAAGGGCACCCTATTACAGTGGTTAGTTCAGCTCCCTTGGGTGACATCATACAGAACCGGGAGGCGACTGGCCGGATTGCAAAATGGGCCATCGAGCTTGGGCCGCATGGGCTAAAGTATATACCGCGCACGGCGGTAAAGTCACAAGCCCTTGTTGATTTCATTAATGACTGGACAGAGTTACAAGCACCAGAGGAGAAGCCGGATCAAACATACTGGACTATTCATTTTGACGGATCCGCATAATTGAAGGCTCGGGGCCGAGTCGCTTTAACTTCCCCACGAGGTGATAAGTTTTGCTACGCTCTCCGCCTAATGTTCCCTTGTACTAATAATGCAGCTGAGTACGAAGCCTTGCTCCATGGTCTCCGGATGGCTAAGGAGATGAATTTAAGCCGGTTAAGTGCTTCGTGACTCGGACCGTGGCTCAGCAAGTATCCGCACTTGGGATTCTAAGGACCCCTCATGGCCGCATATCGTCGAGAGGTGGATAACATTGCAGGTTGCTTCAAGGGCTATCAAGTGGATCATGTGGATCGCCGAAGAACGGCGCGGCGACGCTTTAAGCCGCTTTGGGTTCTCGGCAGAAACCGTGCCACCTAATGTCTTTTCTCGACGCCTTGCACAACCCGTCGGTACAGCTCCCCGGTGAAGCGGATTTGGCGATTCCCGATCCGGAGGCTCGGTTGGTGGCGGCATTACATGCTATTCCGGATTGGACGGTTCCTTACCTTGCATATATGACTAGAGGAGAGTTGCGACGATGAGGTTCTCGCCGCACAGATAATCCGCGCCCAAGTCTATGACGATTCTTAATGGTGAGTTGCATCATTGCAAGTGTTTGTATGCTTTCAACGCTGTGTTTCCCGAGGAAGGTTGTGAAATTTTACGAAAATCCATGAAGGGATTGTGGGCATCATGCCGGTTCAAAGTCCCCGTGGCGAAGGCATTCCGTCATGGATTTTACTGGTTAACTGCTCATGCCGATGCGGAGGACTTGGTCAAACGGTGCGATGGGTGTCGAATTCTCCAGCGTGCCCATGTACCGCACAAGAGTTGCGGATGATCCCAATAACGTGGCCGCTTTGCGACTGGGGCTGGATATGGTCGGGCCTTTTAAGAGATCCAAAGATAAGAAGACCCACCGTTAGTGGCAAAGGACAAGTTCACCAAGTGGGTTGAAGCGAACCGCGAAGAAGTGTGATGCGGCAATAGCGGTGCAGTTCATCAAAAGGTGATTTTCCGGTTTGGTTTTCCACACAAGATCATTATTCGACAATGGTACTAATCTGTCCAAGGGAGCTATGAAAGAATTCGTGAACGTGAGCATATCCGCTTGATGTATCGTCGCTGGCGCACTTCACCCAACGGGCAGGCGTAACGTGCTAATCAGAAATCTTGCGAGGCATCAAACCCCGACTTCGGTTCCATTACGAGAACACCGTGGTGCTGGGTTGAAGAGCTCCCATCGGTACTATGGAGTATCAATACTACGCCAAACCGCTCATCGCTACACGCCTTTCTTCATGGTTTATGGAGCGTAAGCGGTTCCCCGGGATATAAGGCACGATTCGCCCGTGTAGCGGCTTATGTTGAAGCGGACAATGAGGCGGCACGACAGACGCTTTGGACCTCTTGGATGAGGAGCGTGATATGGCAGCCGCCGGTCGGCGATTTACCAAGAAGATCTCCGTCTGTTATCACAACCGCCGGTTAAAACCAGAGCCTTTCAGAAGGAGATTTGGTGCTTTGTCTCATCCAAGACCGCATGATATGCACAAGCTATCCTCGCTTTGGGAAGGACCCTTTGTGGTCAAGAAGAATCTACACAACGGTTCCTACTATCCGTTGATATTCGAGAGCGTAAGGACTCACGTACATCGAAGAGGAGACCAATAGGCCGTGGAATATAGCTCATCTTCGACCTTACTACACTTGAGTCATCGGCTCGGTTTATGTACATAGCATAACAATGTATATATTATCTTCAATAAAAATCGTGGCCTCAGCTAAAGCGGGTCTCTGTCTTTCTTTTCATGTGTGGTTACATGGAGTGCTTCATTTTTAAAGCGCCTCCGTTTACCCTTGACAGCTTATATTTATCACTTGGGGCTTGGTCGTCCGAACCAACGCAACACCTCTTGATAGGCGAAAGCCACCAGATCATTTGGGGACACGGTCACGCCTCGAACCGTCACGCCTCTTGGTCGGCCAATAGGGCCAGCGTCACTTGGAGGCTTGGTCGAACCCGAACCAATGTCATGCCACTTGGCCAACAGACTCGCCAAGAGTCTTTTGGGGACCTCGCCGACTAGCACCATCGCTTCGCCTTCGGGGCTTGGTTGCGTCGACCATGGTAATGCCATCCGACCAGCTCCATGAAGCTTTCCTTTGCAAAGAGTTATTGCCTTTGTTGCCATATTTGGTATTCGATTTTGTTGCGTTTTCAACCCGATTTAATATTTTTATCCGGTTTAGCTATCAAGAATAAACCGACAGACACGGTTTGGTATTACACAAGTTTTTATCTTTCCGGTTTACCTTCTTCCGGTTCATCCTTATGGAGAAACATGGGGCTTGTGCCGATTCAAAGACGCCTATGTGGGAGTTATTGTTTCCCCATATGGTCATGGTTTTAAAGGCCTCCGCTTCAAGATTGGCTATGCTACTTCATGCCCAAATACGGCGGTATTTGTATCACATACTAATTGATTTTCAATACACAAAATATATTGATGTTATAAACCGTCAAGGTGTCACCGCCACGAGGTTCAATCTTTTGGTTGCGGGGGTGTGAATCAAACAAAGGTTTCTCGATGCACGAAGGCATACCCAGCAGCAAAGTTTTGACTAAAGCTATTACAAGGCAACACAAAGGCCCAAATGAGAATCATTGTTTTTGGGACAAACAGAAAGATGTTTAAATTGGTTCCGGTTCACGATCGTCATCATCCTCCGCCGCTTCAAAGATCTTCATCTCTACCCATCGGCCGGAAATCCACAGAAGTCCAATCGATTCCCATCAGCGCTTGAAAACAGCTTCTTCGTGAATCAAAGACGAAGGTTCAATGTCAAAAGCGAGGTATGCTTACGGATTGAGGGATCAAGTTTTCCGGTTCAAAGGTTGGAGCGACACACGCTTGTTCTCGCTTCGTTATATTGGGCTTGGTAGTGTTCCAAATCGCTTCTTCCGCCAATTGACAAGCCAGCGGGCGTATCGCACGGTTTATCGCACGCAAGTCCTCTTCACTAAAGTCGAGCCGCCTTCCTTCACATCGATAGCCTTGAGATGCTTCCACGAGATCAAAATCCGCACCTGTGCTTTGGCTCGGATCAAGGCATTGATGGCTCGGTTTGTGCAGCAGATTTCTTTACCTCTTCAATCCGAGAAGGAAGGATGGATAGCCGGTTCAGGTATCTTGGATCGTGGACGGCACCGGATTGTTATGGGACATTGTGGTAATGACGCTACTGGGCTCCGTATATAACTGTTCCACTAAAGTGTAGACGGCTTTCAGTTTCTTCCGCACGTCATTACCCAAGTGCCCAACACGTGTGCCTGCATATGATAACAGGATAGTTTTAAAACAGAAATAATGGCGCAGCAGAAAAAGCATGTTACGCTTATTCATAGGGAACTTACCGAAGATGGCTGCCGTCATAAAATGCACTTGCCGCTTCACGGCTGTCAGATCATCCACCACCGGTTTAAGGGCAGCTTCAGCATTCTCGGCCCGTTTGAGCAAGTTGGCCTTTTCGGTGGCCCAGATAGCCTGTTCCTTCTTCATGTTTCCCTTCACCTGTTCCGCAGCAGTCAAGGCACTGGCTAGCTCCTTCTTGGCTTTGTCTGTCTCGACCTGCTGGGTTTTCGATGTCATCAGAATCGGCGATTCGATCGTCCTTGATTTTCACCTCAGCCTGTGCATATGATCAGCCAGTAATTCAAGTTAAAGTCTCAATCATGCAACACAGTTGCATGCTTGACACTTGGGGGCTAATGTACCTTCAATCTTTCTACTGCTAAATACATGGCAAAGTCCCAAGTTGAATACGAGTATTCAACTCGGCACTTGGGGGCTAATGGCTATTTGATTCTATTACAGTATTGTCAAGAAATTTTTGGAGTACCGATTTAAGTGTGCATCGTTAAACCGGCCCTGGTGGTTATGAGGGAAGATTATCAAATCCATCAAAGGAAGTTATCAAGTCCCAGTTTGATCAAAGATTATCAAATCCACCAAAGGAAGTTATCAAGTCCCAGTTTGATCAAAGATTACAAACCGGCCCTTGGGAGCTACAAGGACTGCTATACCGGTAAAAAGGAAAGGAGTGTTACCTCAAATTTGTCTCTCATTAGTTTCACCAAGCCAGCTTCATAATCACGGCTACTGTAAAGCCGATTCAGGTATCCGGAGTGAAGGTCTTGGGCACTTAAAGCGGCATATGTTTCCAGCTCAGCAGCCCACTTTCCTTTGTTCAAAGTGGAAGAATCCTCCTTCACAGTATGCCGGGTTAAAGTTGCAGCGTTACCCGGATCAGAGTGGCCTGTTCCAGTAATTACAACGTCGTCATCTTTCGATTCGACGGATCATGTGGGCACAGCCGCTTCAGTAGGACTGTGAGGCTTTTCAGACCGGATAGTACTAGCAGGTGGATCAACAGACATTGAAACATCCACAGCCTCTCCTCAGAATAACATCTTCTTGAACCGAGGGTCGGTTGGAATATCTTCGTAGCAACATTTTCGAGATCCGGCGCCTGCTCATGATCTGAAGCGGCAGCCTCTTCAGCAGTTTTGTCCAGGTGAGCCTTTTTGCCGGGTTTCGGTTTGGTCCTGGAGAAGCAAAGATTCAGGAGCAAGGCGTGTACATTACAGAAGAAATCAACAAGCATATGGCTGTATGAACTTACCCGACGGCTATCTTCAACGGTGGTAGCTGAGTGGCTGATGATTCGCCAGAGGATGAATGGGAGGTGACCTGATAATCGGAGTCGGACGGATTAAGAGGTTGACGGAATAAACCCGCTTTGAAATTCAAGGTAATAAAAAGGTTGGAAACCTCGGTGCGGCGCTTTCGAGCGGGCTGTTTGGTAAACCGCAGAGGTAACTACCTGTCCGCTGTGCGGGTTGTGCGGCGGGCTTCATGCTGCTGTGTCTTCATAAGAAGTTTGGGATCCAAGTAAGCAAGGGGGTGAGAAAAGTTAACTTTCCGGTTTGCCCGGCGAAATTTTGGTGAAGGCAAGTTTGTTGAATCGGAAGAGAGAATGGTTACCTCAAGAAATCCTGCGTTGTCGGGCTTCAAATAATATCCCGACAAGCATCGCCATCAATAAGACGGTAAAAACAAGCCAAGAGAATCAAGTTCCGGATTACCCACATCATCATCGATGGCCGGATCGCATTTGCCGTGGTTTTCCTCTTGTGGGCGGATTTCTTAACAACTTTCGTTTTGGGCCGGTTTGGCCGCCCAGCCTTGTCCGCTTTGTCTTGAGACAATTTCTTGCTCCAAAACGGATTATCACCCTAGATCAGAAATAATTGAGAGTTGGAAGTATGAAAGTAACAGCAGTATTTAATGATGACACAGTCAGAGACTTACCGCAGGAGGTGCGTTGAAGGTGCAGTAAGGAGCCAAGCCGGTTTGGGCACAAAGGTGCTCCGGTTCATTCAACGATCTTCCTCACTGAATCCGTGACTTCATCTTCAGATAGTTCCAGTTTGGTGTGTCGGAGTGGGTCATCGACGCTGCCGTATATCGGCACATCAAACCGAACGCCGCTCAGAGGCAATATGCCCCAAGATAACCAGCGGCGTGCGGATCGATCCCATCAAACCGCTGGCCATGAAGGCCCAAGCTTGATAGTTGTGGAGCGATTTGCTTCTCTCTTTGGCAGTCAATCGCTATGAAAGGGATGAGTGTTGCTGAGCCGCTCGACGAAAACCGTAAAGGATTTTCACCTTCGGGGAAGTGTCTTTGCGAGAGAACCAAGTCGCTGCCCACTCTTTGGGATGAGTGTGGAGTTTGACGTGGGGATAAGTGATCTCCTTCCTCTTCTGGATAGCCATACCGCCCAATTCGGTATTGGGGCCATCGGTGAATTCGGTGCGGCGGTTTAGGTGGAAGAGATCCCTGAACAGTTCAACAGAGGGTTCCTCTTGCAGATATGCTTCGGACAGCACTTGAAAATGGCACAGGTTGGTAACAGAATTGGGGCCGATATCTTGGGGACGGAGTTGAAAATTGGCCATCACGTCCCGGTAAAATTTTGACCCGGGCGGTTTGAAACCCCGGGCCAAGTGATCCGCGAAAACCACAACTTCTCCTTCCTGAGGGGTGGGAGGACATTCCTCTCCAGGAACCCTCCAATGGATTGTGTTTTGATCATCTAAAGCGCCGATTGATACCAGTTCTTTCAACTGTGTCTCGGAGACGCGGGAAGGAACCCAGTTGCATTCGTACACCTGTTTGGCCATCATAAGATCTACAAGGAGAAGGATCCGGTTTAAGAAAGTACTTACTACAGAGTGATTGATTTAAGTTATGATAAACCGGAGGCGGTTCCTATAAATCAGCGTGTTGTCGGATGATGTCGGATATATCCTGGCGGTTCAACAAGGGGACTAATGGTGTACCGGTGCCAGTTTAGCAGCTTTTTACCATGGTGAGTTAAACCGCCTAATCTTGGCTTTGAAGGTAATTGAAGTCGTCGACAGAAACAGGTTTCACAAAAGTTCATGTTTACTACGGATCAAACGCGGGTTTTCAGAAAACAGGAAAAGCGTCGCGAAAGTAAAGAAGAAACAGGAAATGCACCATAAGGTATATATATATATGCAGAAGATCTATGGGATTAAGATAAGAAAGTGCAGCGGATACGCAGGAGTGGTCGTTTGGTACAGAACGGGATTCATAGCATGGCTCAAAGGCTAGAAAGGTGAAAACATACGAAGAACGTGGTATGAAGCTCGAACCCTAGAAACAGATCTAAGGTGAGGAACAGATCAAGAAGGGTAAGAGATTTACCGGAAGCGAGAGAGATGCGGAAAGGCCGCAGTTGTTCGTCCGAACAGGTTGATGCAGCGCCTAGGACGGCAGACGTTGATGACGACAACGAGCTCCAAAGGCAGCGGCGCGAGGAAGAAGAAGAAGAGGAAGCGAAGGAGAAATGAATGACCCTTCGGTCCTATTTATAAGGCAAGAAGCTAGGTCAAGCGCGTGAATCCAGTGGACGGTCATTAAAGAAGGCGTTATAAAGGATAAACTTCAAGATGACGCATGCCGGTTTACTGATGACCGAAGCAACGATATCATGCGGTTCTGATGATCGAAGCAATGACGACGTGACGGTTTATTAAACAAAGAAGATGTCCAAGATGCAGGTTCTGTGAAGGATTGACATGAACCAGTTCAAATCAATCTGGGGCCTAATGTTGGGGATATTACCACTAGGTGTAAACCGGTCAAGCTTGGGCCGGGTTAACTCCGCTAGTAGTGTAATCATGGAAAGGCCCAAGGCCTGTAGTTGGTTTAGAACTTGTAGCCGTAAGCCGGCCTGATGTATAACTTGTATTATAAGTTAGGAATAGAGAGATACCAACCGGGATACGAATATGAACCGGTTGGGACTCTGCAAACCGGCGGGCGTCGCTCGTGTATATAAGGGGACGACCCGGCGGCGGTTCAAGGAGAGACAGCCACAACTCGAGCCTAGGCGAAGCTTATTTGCTCCCTAGCCATCGAGTCCACATCAATTCCATCACAACTAGACGTAGGCTTTTACCTTCATCGAAGGGGCTGAACTAGTATAAAACCCTCGTGTCTTTGTGTCCGCTTTAACCCCTGCAAGTAAACCCGTAGCGATGGCTCCACGACTAAGTCCTTATGCTAGGACATCTGCCGTGACAAATCCACGACACATATGGTTGTCGCTTTATTGTATGCAATGCAATCGCCCTGTAATGCTTTACTTTATCACTAAGCGGTAGAGATAGTCGTAGAAGCATAAGATTGGCGAGACGACAACGATGCCACGATGGAGATCAAGGTGTCGCGCCGGTGACGATGGTGATCATGGTGGTGCTGCGAAGATGAAGATCACGAAGCACAAGATGATGATGACCATATCATATCACTTATATTGATTTGCATGTGATGTTTATCTTTTATGCATCTTATCTTGCTTTGATTGACGGTAGCATTATAAGATGATCTCTCACTAAATTATCAAGAAGTGTTCTCCCGAGTATGCACCGCTGCCAAAGTTCGTCGTGCCTGCACACCACGTGATGATCGGGTGTGATAAGCTCTCGTCCATCTACAACGGGTGCAAGCCAGTTTTGCACACGCGAATACTCAGGTTAAACTTGACGAGCCTAGCATATGCAGATATGGCCTCGAACACGGAGACCGAAGGTCGAGCGTGAATCATATAGTAGATATGATCAACATAAGATGTTCACCATTGAAAACTACTCCATCTCACGTGATGATCGGTTATGGTTTAGTTGATTTGGATCACGTGGTCACTTAGATGACTAGAGAGATGTCTATCTAAGTGGGAGTTCTTAAGTAATATGATTAATTGAACTTTAATTTATCATGAACTTAGTCCTGGTAGTATTTTGCAAATTATGTTGTAAGATCAATAGCTTGCGTTGTTGCTTTCATATATTTATTTTGATATGTTCCTAGAGAAAATTGTGTTGAAAAATGTTAGTAGCAATGATGCGGATTGGATCCGTGATCTGAGGTTTATCCTCATTGCTGCGCAGAAGAATTATGTCCTTGATGCACCGCTAGGTGACAGACTTATTGCAGGAGCAGATGCAGACGTTATGAACGTTTGGCTAGCTCAATATGATGACTACTTGATAGTTTTGTGCACCATGCTTTATGGCTTAGAATCGGGACTTCAAAGATGTTTTGAACATCATGGACCATATGAGATGTTCCAGAATTGAAGTTAATATTTCAAGCAAATACCGAGTTGAGAGATATGAAGTCTTCAACAAGTTCTATAGCAAAAGATGGAGGAGAATAGCTCAACTAGTGAGCATGTGCTCAGATTGTCCAGGTACTTCAATCGCTTGAATCAAGTGGGAGTTAATCTTCCGATAAGATAGTGATTGATGAATTTTCTAGTCACCATCACCAAGTTAGTAGAACTTCGTGATGAACTATAGTATGCAAGGGATGATGAAAATGATTCCCGAGTTTTCATGATGATGAAATCGATGAAGGTAGAAATCAAGAAAGAACATCAAGTGTTGATGGTTAACAAGACCACTAGTTTCAAGAAAAGGGCAAAGGGATAGAAGGAACTTCAAGAAGAACGGCAAGCAAGTTGCTACTCAAGTGAAGAAGCCAAAGTCCGGACCAAGCTCGAGACTAAGTGCTTCTACCGCAAAGGACTGGTCATCGAAGCGTAACTACCCCAAGTATTTGGCGGATAAGAAGGATGGCAAAGTAAACAAAAGTATATTTGATATACATGTTATTGATGTGTACTTTACTAGTGTTTATAGCAACCCCGGTATTTGGTACTGGTTCGTTGCTAAGAGTAGTAACTCAAACGGAGTTGCGAATAAATGTAAACTAGTTAAGGGTGAAGTGACGATGTGTGTTGAAAGTAGTTTCAAGATTGATATGATCATCATCGCACACTCCCTATACTTTCGGGATTAGTGTTGAACCTAAATAAATGTTATTTGGTGTTTGCGCTGAGCATGAATATGATTTGATCGTGTTTTTTGCAATACGGTTATTCATTTAAGTAAGAGAATAAACTGTTATTCTGCTTACATGAATAAAACCTTATATGGTTACACACCCAATGAAAATGGTTCATTGGATCTCGATCGTAGTGATACACATATTCATAATATTGAAATCAAAAGATGCAAAGTTAATAATGATAGTGCAACTTATTTGTGGCAATCGCCGCTTAGGTCATATTGGTGTAAAGCACATGAAGAAACTCCATGCTGATGGGATTTTGGAATCACTTGATTATGAATCACTTGATGCTTAAGAACCATGCCTCATGGGCAAGATGACTAAGACTCCGTTCTCCGAACAAAGAAGCGAGCAACTGACTTATTGGAAATAATACATACCGATGTATGCGATCCAATGAGTGTTAAGGCTCATGGCGGGTATCGTTATTTTCTAACCTTCACAGATGATTTGAGCAGATATGGGTATATCTACTTGATGAAACATAAGTCCGAAATAGTTGAAAGGTTCAAAGAATTTCAAAGTGAAGTGGAAAATCATCGTGACAAGAAAATAAGGTTTCTACGATCCGATCATGGAGACGAATATTTGAGTTACGAGTTTGGTCTTCAATTAAAACAATGTGGAATAGTTTCACAGCTCACGCCACCGAACACCACAATGTTATGGTGTGTCCAAACATCGTAACCGCACTTTATTGGATATAGTGCAATCTATGATGTTTCTTACTGATTTACCAATATCGTTTTGGGATCATGCATTAGAGACAGCTGCATTCACGTTAAAATTGGGCACCATCTAAATCCATTGAGACGACACTATATGAACTGTGGTTTAGCAAGAAACCCAAGTTGTCGTTTCTTAAAGTTTGGAGTTGCGATGCTTATGTGAAAAAGTTTCATCCTGATAAGCTCGAACCCAAATCGGAGAAGTGCGTCTTCATAGAATACCCAAAGGAAATTGTTGGGTACACCTTATATCACAGATCCGAAGGCAAGATATTCGTTGCTTAAGATGGATCCTTTCTAGAGAAGGAGTTTCTCTCGAAAGAAGTGAGTGGGAGGAAAGTAGAACTTGATGAGGTAATCAGACTGCTCCCTTATTGAAAGTAGTTCATCACGAAATCTGTTCTTGTGACTACTATACCAATTAGTGAGGAAGCTAATGATGATTATCATGTAACTTCAGATCAAGTTACTACCAAACCTCGTAGGTAAAATAGAGTGAGATCCGCACCAGAGTGGTACGATAATCCTGTTCTGGAGGTCGTGTTACTTGACCATGACAAACCTACGAACTATGAGGAAGCGATGATGAGCCCAGATTCCGCAAAATGGTTTGAGGCCATGAAATCTGAGATATGATCCATGTATGAGAACAAAATATGGACTTTGATGGATTTGCCCGATGATCGGCAAACCATAGAAAATAAATGGATCTTCAAGAGGAAGACGGACGCTGATAGTAGTGTTACTATCTACAAAGCTCGACTTGTTGCAAAAAGGTTTTCGACAAAGTTCAAGATGTTGACTACAATGAGATTTTCTCAATCAGAGCGATGCTTAAGTCTGTCCAAATCATGTTAGCAATTGCCACAATTTATGAAATTTGGCAAATGGATGTAAAACTGCATTCCTGAATGGTTTTCGGAGGAAGAGTTGTATATGATGCAACCGAAGGTTTTTTCGATCCAAAGGAGCTAACAAAGTGTGCAAGCTCCAATGATCCATCTATGGACTGGTGCAAGCATCTCGAGTTGGAATATACGCTTTGATGAGTTGATCAAAGCATATAGTTTTGCATGACTTATGGTGAAGCCTCAGATTTACTAGAAAGTGAGTGGGATCACTACAACATTTCGATAAGTATATGTGAATGACATATTGTAGATCGGAAATAATGTAGAATTATTCTGCAAAGCATAAAGGAGTGTTTGAAAGAAGTTTTTCAAAGAAAGACCTCGGTGAAGTTGCTTATATATTGAGCATCAAGATCTATAGAGATAGATCAAGATGCTTGATAAGTTTTTTCAATGAGTACATACCTTGACAAGATTTTGAAGTAATTCAAAATGGAACAGTCAAAGAAAGAGTTCTTGCCTGTGTTACAAGGTGTGAAATTGAGTAAGACTCAAAACCCCACCACGGCAGAAGATAGAAAGAGAATGAAAGTCATTCCCTATGCCTTGGCCATAGGTTCTATAAAGTATGCCATGCTGTGTACCAGATCTATTGTATACCCTCTGACCGAGTTTGGCAAGGAGTACAATAGTGATCTAGCAGAGATCATCGGACAGCGGTCAAAATTATCCTTAGTGGAATAAGGATATGTTTCTCGATTATGGAAGTGACAAAAGTTCGTCAGAAAGGGTGACGCCGATGCAAGTTTTGACACCGATCCGATGACTCTAAGTCTCGATCTAGATACATATTGAAAGTGGGAGCAATTAGCTAGAGTAGCTTCATGCAGAGCATTGTAGACATAGAAAAATTGCAGAATACTTACGGATCTGAATATGACAGACCCGTTGACTAAAATTATCTCACAAGCAAAACATGATCACACCTTAGTACTCTTTGGGTGTTAATCACATAGCGATGTGAACTAGATTAATGAATCTAGTAAACCCTTTGGGTGTTGGTCACATGGCGATGTGAACTATGGGTGTTAATCACATGATGATGTGAACTATCGATGTTAATCACATTGTGATGTGATCTAGATTATTGACTCTAGTGCAAGTGGGAGATCAAGGAAATATGCCCTAGAGGCAATAATAAAGTTATTATATATTTCCTCATATCATGATAAATGTTTATTATTCATGCTAGAATTGTATTAACCGGAAACATAATACATGTGTGAATATATAGACAAACAGAGTGTCACTAGTATGCCTCTACTTGACTAGCTTGTTAATCAAAGATGGTTATGTTTCCTAACCATGAACAAGGAGTTGTTATTTGATTAACAAGGTCACATCATTAGTTGAATGATCTGATTGACATGACCCATTCCATTAGCTTAGCACACGATCGCTTAGTATGTTGCTACCGCTTTTATCCATGACATATACATGTTCCTGTAACTATGAGATTATGCAACTCCGCTTACGGAGGAACACTTTGGTGCTACCAAACGTCACAACGTAATCGGGTGATTATAAAGGAGTACTACAGGTGTCTCCAAAGGCGGATGTTGGGTTGACGATTTCGAGATTAGGTTTTGTCACTCCGATTGCCGGAGAGGTATCTCTGGGCCCTCTCGGTAATACACATCACTTAAGCCTTGCAAGCACTACAACTAATGAGTTAGTTGTGAGATGATGTATTACGGAACGAGTAAAGAGACTTGCCGGTAACGAGATTGAACTAGGTATTAGATACCGACGATCGAATCTCGGGCAAGTAACATACCGATGACAAAGGAACAACGATGTTGTTATGCGGTCTCGACCGATAAAGATCTTCGAGAATATGTAGGAGCCAATATGGGCATCCAGGTCCCGCTATTGGTTATTGACCGAGACGTGTCTCGGTCATGTCTACATTGTTCTCGAACCGTAGGGTCCGCACGCTTAAGGTTTCGATGGCATGCTTATTATGAGTTTATGTATTTTGATGTACCAAGGAGTTCGAGTCCCGGATGTGATCACGGACATGACGAGGAGTCTCGGAATGGTCGAGACATAAAGATTGATATATTGGACGGCTATATTCGACACCGAAAGGTTCCGGAAGTTTCGGAGAAAACCGGAGTGCCGGAGGGGTTACCGGAACCCCGGGAAGTTATGGGCCTTAGTGGGCCAAGAGGGAGAGAGAGGGCCGCACCAGAGGTGGCGCCCCTGGGGAGTCCGAATAGGACAAGGAGGGGGCGCGCCCCTTCCCTCTCCCTCTCCTCTCTCTTCCTTCCCCTTCTCCTTCCTAGTTGGACTAGGAAAGGAGTCCTACTCAACTAGGAGGAGGACTCCCCCTCCTTGGCGCCGCCTATAGGGGCCGGCCGGCCTCCCCCTCCCTCCTTTATATACGGGGCAGGGGGCACCCTAGACACACAAGTATTGATCTACGGATCGTTCCTTAGCCGTGTGCGGTGCCCCCTCCACCATATTCCACCTCGGTCATATCGCTGCGAAGCTTAAGCGAAGCTCGCTGCCGGTAGAACATCAAGATCGTCACCACGCCATGCCGACGGAACTCTCCTCGACACTCGGCTGGATCGAGTACGAGGGACGCCATCGAGCTGTACGTGTGTCAAGAACTCGGGGCGCCGGAGTAACGGCGCCGGATCGGTCGGATCGCGAGGAGAACGTCGACTACTTCCTCTACGCCAGATCGCTTCGCGCTCGGTCTCACGAGGGTACGTAGACAACACTCTCCCCTCTCGTTGCTATGCATCACCATGATCTTGCGTGTGCGTAGGAAATTTTTTGAAATTACTACGCTCCCCAACACACTCCTCTCCTTTCCTTCCCTTAACGGCACTTGATAGGGTGCCGGAGCCAGCATTCTGGTTAACACTGGGTCCGCTGAGTTTTCGGGAAGAGGGGCCGAACACCTGATCCTCTCCGCCTTCCTTACCCAACCCTGGCAGAGTATGGTTTTCTCAGCTTTGTTATGAGAAACTTAAGCTAAAAATGTGTTCAGGAATTGAGTACTTACCGAGGAATCCGGATGGTTGCAGTCAAGGCATGCGTCCTCTGTGGTGTTCGGATACCTTTTTCGTGACCCGAAGACTAATTCATACATCCCTTTGAGCGTTCTGCCGAAGAATCGCTGAATGGTTCACGGTCCTTCCGGATTGAATTCCCACATACGGAGAGGTCGGCGTTGGCATGGCAAGGCCTGACGGACTAACATTACTTGGATTACCTTGACAAGGTTGATGTCCTTCTTAATAAGGTCTCGAATGCGGCTTTGCAGTATTTGAACTTCGTCCGGTGATCCCCAGTCCAGCCCCTTGTTAACCCATGATGCAAGCTGTGGCGGAGGGCCGGGTCGGAAGGCGGGTGAAGCTACCCACTTGGTACCACGGGGCTCCGTGATATAAAACCACTCCCGTTGCCATAGGCCGGAAGTTGCGGTAAAGGAACCCTTTGGCCAGACGGTGCCGACCGATTTGCTTATCAGAGCGCCTCCGCACTCTCCGTGCTCCCCATCTATTATCCTCGGCCTTATATTGAAGGTCTTGAGCCACAAGCCGAAGTTTGGGGGCATATGGAGGAAAGCCTCACATACGATAATAAACGATGAGATGTGAAGGAGTAAGTCCGGAGCTAGATCATGGAAATCTAGTCCGTAGTAAAACAGGAGCCCTCGAACGAAGGGAATGAGGGAGAAACCTAACCCCCGAAGGAAGTGGGGGATAAATACGACCCTCTCATTAGATCTAGGGGTAGGGATAACCTCCCCTGGTGCAGGAAGCCTGTGAAGGATTTCCGCAGTCAAGTGTTGGGGAACGTAGCAGAAATTCAAAATTTTCCTACGTGTCACCAAGATCTATCTATGGAGAAACCAGCAACGAGGGGAAGGAGAGTGCATCTACATACCCTTGTAGATCGCTAAGCGAAGCGCTCAAGAGAACGGGTTGAAGGAGTCGACGTCGTGATCCAAATCACCGGAGATCCTAGTGCCGAACGGACGGCACCTCCGCGCTCAACACACGTACAGCCGGTGGCGCCTCCCATGCCTTGATCCAGCAAGGAGAGAGGGAGAGGTTGAGGAAGACTCCATCCAGCAGCAGCACGACGGCGCGGTGGTGGTGGAGGAGCATGGCATCCTGCAGGCTTCGCCAAGCACCGCGGAGAGGAGGAGGACTTGGGAGAGGGGAGGGCTGCGCCTGTAACTTCGTGTGTAGCTCCCATGCGCCTCCCACTATATATAGGGGTGGAGGGCTGGTTTCTTGCCCTCCAAGTCCATTGGGGCGTTGGCCAAGGTGGGAGGAAAGAAATCCCATCATTTCCTTCCCCATCGATTGTTATCCCCTTTTAGGGATCTTGATCTTATCCCTTCGGATATGATCTTATTCCTTCTAAGGGGGATCTTGGTGCGCTTTGACCAGGGGTGTGGGGCCTTTCCCCACTACCCACGCTCATGTGGGTCCCCCATGCAGGTGGGCCCCACTGAACCTTCTAGAACCTTCCGGTAGACAATACCGAAAAATCCCGAACATCTTCCGGTGGCCAAAATAGGACTTCCCATATATAAATCTTTCCTCCGGACCATTCCTAACTCCTCGTGACATCCGGGATCTCATCCAGACTCAACAACATTCGGTAACCACATACAAACTTCCTTTATA
Source organism: Aegilops speltoides (assembly GCA_021437245.1). Taxonomy (NCBI): domain Eukaryota; kingdom Viridiplantae; phylum Streptophyta; class Magnoliopsida; order Poales; family Poaceae; genus Aegilops; species Aegilops speltoides. Next base: position 66,746,750 of record CM038143.1, read on the forward strand.
ACCCTAGCATCATCGAACCTTATGTGTAGACCCTACGGGTTCGGAGACATGTAGACATGACCGAGACGTTCTCCGGTCAATAACCAACAGCGGATCTGGATACCCATGTTGGCTCCTACATGTTCCACGATGATCTCATCGGATGAACCACGATGTCAAGGACTTAGTCGATCCCGTATACAATTCCCTTTGTCTAGCGGTATTTTACTTGCCCGAGATTCGATCGTCGGTATGCCGATACCTTGTTCAATCTCGCTACGGCAAGTCTCTTTACTCGCTCCGCAACACATCATCCCGTGATCAACCCCTTGGTCACATTATGCACATTATGATGATGTACTACCGAGTGGGCCCAGAGATACCTCTCCGCTTACACGGAGTGACAAATCCCGCCTCGATCCGTGTCAACCCAAAAGACACTTTCGGAGATACCGTAATGCACCTTTATAGTCACCCGCCACGCCAGACGCTTGATACACCCAAAGCACTCCTACGGTATCCGGGAGTTACACGATCTCATGGTCTAAGGAAGAGATACTTGACATTGGAAAAGCTCTAGCAAACGAACTACACGATCTTTGTGCTATGCTTAGGATTGTCTTGTCCATCACATCATTCTCCTAATGATGTGATCCCGTTATCAACGACATCCAATGTCCATAGTCAGAAACCATGACTATCTGCTGATCACAACGAGCTAGTCAACTAGAGGCTCACTAGGGACATATTGTGGTCTATGTATTCACACGTGTATTACGATTTCCGGATAATACAGTTATAGCATGAATAAAAGTCAATTATCATGAACAAGGAAATATAATAATGCTTTTATTATTGCCTCTAGGGTATATTTCCAACAATCTCCCACTTGCACTAGAGTCAATAATCTAGTTCACATCGCCATGTGATTAACATTGACAGGTCACATCGCCATGTGACCAACATCCAAAGAGTTTACTAGTGTCATTAAACTAGTTCACATCATCATGTGATTAAGACTCAATGAGTTCTGGGGTTTGATCATGTTTTGCTTGTGAGAGAGGTTTTAGTCAACGGGTCTGCAACATTCAGATCCGTATGTACTTCGCAAATCTCTAGGTCATTCTATAAATGCTGCTTCCACGCTCCACTTGGAGCTATTCCAAATGGTCGCTCCACTATACGTATCCGGTTTGCTACTCAGAGTCACTCGGATAGGTGTTAAAGCTTGCATCGACGTAACCCTTTACGCCGAACTCTTTATCACCTCCATAATCGAGAAACATGTCCTTATTTACTCCAAGGACAATTTTTTTTTTGACCGCTGTTCAATGATCCATTCCTGCATCATTCTTGTACCCCTTGACTGACTCATGGCAAGGCACACTTCCGGTGTGGTACACAGCATAGCATACTATAGAGCCTACGTCTGAAACATAGGGGACAACCTTCGTCCTTTCTCTCTTTTCTGTTGTGGTCGAGCTTTAAGTCTTAACTTCATACATTTCAACTCAGGCAAGAACTCCTTCTTGACTGATCCATCTTGAACACCTTCAAGATCATGTCAAGGTACGTGCTCATATGAAAGTACTATTAAGCATTTTGATCTATCTTATAGATCTTGATGCTTATTGTTCAAGTAGCTTAAACCGGGTTTTCACTTGAAAAATACTTTTCAAATAACCCTATATGGTTTACAGAAATTCTACATCATTTCTGATCAACAATATGTCAAAAACATATACTCATCAGAAATTCTATAGTGCTCCCACTCACTTCTTTGGAAATACAAGTTTCTCATAAATTTGTATAAACCCAAAATCTTTGATCATCTTATCAAAGTACATATTCCAACTCCGAGATGCTTACTCCAAATCCTTAGAAGGATCATCGAGCTAGCATACCTTTTAGCATCTTTAGGATCGACAAAACCTTTCGATTGTATCATATACAATCTTTCCTTCTGGCCGGTAAGGAAACTCGCTTTTGACATCCATCTGCCAGATTTCATAAATGCAGCTTATGCTAACATGATTCCGACGGACTTAAGCATTGTTACGGATGAGAAAATCTCATCGTAGTCAACTCCTTGAACTTGTGAAAAACTCTTCCCCACAAGTCGAGCTTCATAGACGGTGACATTACCGTCCACGTACGTCTTCTTCTTAAAGATCTATTTATCTCAATGGCTTGCCGATCATCGGGCAAGTCCACCAAAGTCCATGCTTTGTTCTGATACATGGATCCTATCTCGGATTTCATGGCTTCTAACCATTTGTCGGAATTTGGGCCCACCATTGCTTCTCCATAGCTCGTAGGTTCATCGTTGCCCAGCAACATGTCCTTCAAGACAGGATTACTGCACCACTCAAGCAAGACGCATCCTTGTCACCCTACGAGGTACGGTAGTGAATTGATCTGAAGTTTCATGATCACTATCATAAGCTTCTACTTCAACTGGTGTAGGTGCCACAGGAACAACTTCCTGTGCCCTGCTACACACTAGTTGTAGTGACGGTTCAATAACCATATCAAGTCTCTACCATCCTCCCACTTAACTTTTCGAGACAAACTTTTCCTCGAGAAAGGACCCGATTCAAGAAACAATCCCTATTGCTTTCGGATCTGAATTAGGAGGTATACCCAACTGTTTTGGGTGTCCTATGAAGATGCATTTTATCCGCTTTGGGTTCGAGCTTATCAACCTGAAACTTTTTCACATAAGCATCGCAGCCCCAAACCTTTAAGAAATGACAGCTTAGGTTTCTCTAAACCATAGTTCATACGGTGTCATCTCAACGGAATTACGTGGTGCCCTATTTAAAGTGAATGTGGTTGTCTCTAATGCCTAACCCATAAACGATAGTGGTAATTCGATAAGAGACATCATGGTACGCACCATATCCAATAGGGTGCAACTATGATGTTCGGACACACCATCAAACTATGGTGTTCCAGCGTATTAATTGTGAAACAATTTCCACAATGTCTTAATTGTGTGCCAAACTCGTAACTCAGATACTCATCTTTATGATCATATCATAGACATTTCATCCTCTTGTCACGATGATCTTCAACTTCACTCTGAAATTACTTGAACCATTCAATAATTCAGACTTGTGTTTCATCAAGTAAATATACTCTACATCTACTCGAATCATCTCGTGAAGTAAGAACGTAACGATATTCATCAGATGCCTCAAAGACTCATTGGACTGCACACATCAAAATGTGTTACTTCCAACAAGTTGCTATCTTGTTCCATTTTACTTTGAAAACGAGGCTTTTAGTCATCTTGCCCATGTGGTATGATTTGCATATCTCAAGTGATTCAAAATCAAGTGAGTCCAAACGATCCATCTGCATGGAGTTTCTTCATGCGATACACCAATAGACATGGTTCGCATGTCTCAAACTATTCAAAACGAGTGAGTCCAAAGATCCATCAACATGGAGCTTCTTCATGCTTTTACACCAATATGACTTACATGGCAAAGCCACAAGTAAGTGGTACTATCATTACTATCTTATATCTTTTTGGCATGAAAATGTGTATCACTACGATCGAGATTCAATAAACCATTCCTTTAGGTGCAAGACCATTTAAGGTATTATTCAAATAAACAGAGTAACCATTATTCTCCTTAAATGAATAATCGTATTGCGATAGACATAATCCAATCACGTCTATGTTCAACGCAAACACCAAATCTCGATGGTAGAGGGAGCTTGCGATGCTTGATTACAACAACCTTGGAAACACTTCCAACATATATCGTCAGCTCACCTTTAGCTAGTCTCCGTATATTCCGTAGCTTTTATTTCGAGTTACTAACACTTAGCAACCGAACCGGTATCTAATACCATGGTGCTACTAGGAGTACTAGTAAAGTACACATTAACATAATGTATATCCAATATACTTCTATCGACCTTGCCAGCCTTCTCATCTACCAAGTATCTAGGGTAATTCCGCCCAAAGGTTGTTCCCCTTATTACAGAAGCACTTAGTCTCGGGTTTGGGTTCAACCTTGGGTTTGTTCACTGGAGCAGCAGCAGATTTGCCGTTTCATGAAGTATCCCTTCTTGCCCTTGCCCTTCTTGAAACAAGTGGTTTCACCAACCATCAACAATTGATGCTCCTTCTTGATTTCTACTTTCGCGGCGTCAAACATCGCGAATACCAAAAGGATCATCATATCTATCCCTGATTTGTTATAGTTCATCATGAAGCTATAGCAGCTTGGTGGCAATGACTTTGGAGAAACATCACTATCTTATTTGGAAGATCAACTCCCACTCGATTCAAGTGATTGTTGCACTCAGACAATCTGAGCACAAGCTCAACGATTGAGCATTTCTACCTTAGTTTGCAGGCTAAGAAAATCGTCGGAGGTCTCATACCTCTTGACGTGGCACGAGCCCGAAATCTCAATTTCAGCCCTCAAACATCTCATATGTTCCGCGACGCTTCAAAACGCCTTTGGTGCGCCAACTCTAAACCGCTTAACCGAACTATCACGTAGTTATCAAAACGTGTATGTCCGATGTTCGCAACATCCACAAACGACGTTTGGGGTTCAAAGACACCGAGCGGTGCATTAAGGACATAAGCTTTCTCTCGTCCGCATAATCGCTATTGTCAACTTTCAACTATATTTTCTCTAGGAACATATCTAAACAGTGGAACTAAAGTGCGAGCTTACGACACAATTTGCAAAGATCTTTTGACTATGTTCAGGATAATTATGTTCATCTTATGAACTCCCACTCAGATAGACATCCCTCTGGTCATCTAAGTGATTACATGATCCAAGTCAACTAGGCCGTGTCCGATCATCACGTGAGACGGACTAGTCATCATCGGTGAACATCTTCATGTTGATCGTATCTACTATACGACTCATGCTCGACCTTTCGGTCTCCGTGTTCCGAGGCCATGTTTGTACATGCTAGGCTCGTCAAGTTAACCCTAAGTGTTTTCGCTGTGTAAAACTGTCTTACACCCATTGTATGTGAACGTAAGAATCCATCACACCCGATCATCACGTGGTGCTTAGAAGCGACGAACTGTAGCAACGGTGCACAGTTAGGGGAGAACACTTCTTGAAATTTTGTAAGGGATCATCTTATTCACTACCGTCGTCCTAAGTAAACAAGATGCATAAACATGATAAACATCACATGCAATCAAATAGTGACATGATATGGCCAATATCATCTTGCTACTTTTGATCTCCATCTTCAGGGCTCCATGATCATCATCGTCACCGGCATGACACCATGATCTCCATCATCATGATCTCCATCATCGTGTCTTCATGAAGTTGTCTCGCCAACTATTACTTCTACTACTATGGCTACCGGTTAGCAATAAATTAAAGTAATTACATGGCGTTGTTCAATGACACGCATGTCATACAATAAATCAAGACAACTCCTATGGCTCCTGCCGGTTGTCATACTCATCGACATGCAAGTCGTGATTCCTATTACAAGAACATGATCAATCTCATACATCACATATCATTCATCACATTCTTCTTGGCCATATCACATCACATAGCATACCCCGCAAAAACAAGTTAGACGCCCTCTAATTGTTGTTTGCATGTTTTACGTGGCTGCTATGGGTTTCTAGCAAGAACGCTTACCTACGCAAAACCACAACGTGATATGCCAATTGCTATTTACCCTTCATAAGGACCCTTTTCATCGAATCCGCTCCGACTAAAGTGGGAGAGATCGGCACCGCTAGCCACCTTATGCACGGTGCATGTCAATCGGTGGAACCTGCCTCACGAAGAGTACGTAAGGTCGGTCCGGCCGCTTCATCCCACAATACCGTCAAACAAGATTGGACTAGTAACGGTAAGCATATTGAACAACATCAACGCCCACAACTACTTTGCGTTCTACTCGTGCAAAGAATCTACGCAATAAACCTAGCTCGATACCATTTGTTGGGGAACGAGCGAAAATTCAAAATTTTCCTCACGTGTCACCAAGATCTATCTATGGAGAAACCAGCAACGAGGGAAGGAGAGTGCATCTACATACCCTTGTAGATCGCTAAGCGAAGCGTTCAAGAGAACGGGGTTGAAGGAGTCGTGCTGCCGTGATCCAAATCACCGGAGATCCTAGTGCCGAACGGACGGCACCTCCGCGCTCAACACACGTACAGCCCGTGACGCCTCCCATGCCTTGATCCAGCAAGGAGAGAGGGAGAGGTTGAGGAAGACTCCATCCAGCAGCAGCACGACGGCGCGGTGGTGGTGGAGGAGCATGGCAATCCCGCAGGCTTCGCCAAGCACCGGGAGAGGAGGAGGACTTGGGAGAGGGGAGGGCTGCGCCTGTAACTTGTGTGTAGCTCCCATGCGCCCCCACTATATATAGGGGTGGAGGGGCTGGTTTCTTGCCCTCCAAGTCCATTGGGGCGTTGGCCAAGGTGGGAGGAAAGAAATCCCATCATTTCCTTCCCCATCGATTGTTATCCCCCTTTTTAGGGATCTTGATCTTATCCTCCGGATATGATCTTATTCCTTCTAAGGGGGATCTTGGTGCGCTTGACCAGGGGTGTGGGGCCTTTCCCCACTACCCACGTTCATGTGGGTCCCCCATGCAGGTGGGCCCCACTCCGAACCTTCTAGAACCTTCCCTGTACAATACCGAAAAATCCGAACATCTTCCGGTGGCCAAAATAGGACTTCCCATATATAAATCTTTACCTCCGGACCATTCCGAACTCCTCGTGACGTCCGGGATCTCATCCAGACTCAACAACATTTGGTAACCACATACAAACTTCCTTTATAACCCTAGCATCATCGAACCTTATGTGTAGACCCTACGGGTTCGGGAGACATGTAGACATGATCGAGACGTTCTCCCGTCAATAACCAACAGCGGATCTGATACCCATGTTGGCTCCCACATGTTCCACGATGATCTCATCGGATGAACCACGATGTCAAGGACTTAGTCGATCCCGTATACAATTCCCTTTGTCTAGCGGTATTTTACTTGCCCGAGATTCGATCGTCGGTATGCCGATACCTTGTTCAATCTCGCTACGGCAAGTCTCTTTACTCGCTCCGCAACACATCATCCCGTGATCAACCCCTTGGTCACATTGTGCACATTATGATGATGTACTACCGAGTGGGCCCAGAGATACCTCTCCGCTTACACGGAGTGACAAATCCCGCCTCGATCCGTGTCAACCCAAAAGACACTTTCGGAGATACCTGTAATGCACCTTTATAGTCACCCAGCCACGCCAGACGCTTGATACACCCAAAGCACTCCTACGGTATCCGGAGTTACACGATCTCATGGTCTAAGGAAGAGATACTTGACATTGGAAAAGCTCTAGCAAACAAACTACACGATCTTTGTGCTATGCTTAGGATTGTCTTGTCCATCACATCATTCTCCTAATGATGTGATCCCGTTATCAACGACATCCAATGTCCATAGTCAGAAACCATGACTATCTGCTGATCACAACGAGCTAGTCAACTAGAGGCTCACTAGGGACATATTGTGGTCTATGTATTCACACGTGTATTACGATTTCCGGATAATACAGTTATAGCATGAATAAAAGTCAATTATCATGAACAAGGAAATATAATAATACTTTTATTATTGCCTCTAGGGTATATTTACAACATCAAGTACCTCGCCTCCCTGAGCTTCTTGATATCCTCCTCGGTGATAGAGGAAGCCATCCACCGGCCCTGAAAGCTGGATCCGGACATGGACTGAGGTTCGAAGCGACTGGTTAAGCCTTGGGTGTTGGAGCTCGAGGTGAGAGGAGGTGGGAGTAGCGCAGAAGGGAAAAGGCGGGTCTCGGCCTCCTTATAAAGATGACGAATATCAAACGTCCCCTACGTGGCCTTAAAACATGCATATTCCCAAGGAATCATACCAACGGGACGGTTGGGTTACCCACATCCATGTTGATGAGAATCCCTTGATAAGGGGACGCGATCTACACTTCGACAAGACGTGCCAATAAAACTGCCTCGCGAAGCGTGAAGCAACAGGCCGGAAAAGCGATTCGAATTAATGGCAAGACAAGGACGTAATGTCGTGTTGTAATAGTTGTTAGCGGATTGGACTCATGAAAACATTGTGCTCTCCACGGTGGTATACGGAATTTGTTTTGCAGAGCCGGACATGATTCTTTTGTTCAAGATCTACTTTGGAGTATTCGGAGAAGGAACCCGCCTTGCAATGCCAGAGACAATCTGCGCACTGGACTCATCGTCATTGAAGCCTGGTTCAGAGGCTACTGAGGGAGTCATGGATTAAGGGGTCCTCGGACAGCCATACTATATACTTTGGCCGGACTGTTGGACTATGAAGATACAAGATTGAAGACTTCGTCCCGTGTCCGGATGGGACTCTCCTTTGCATGGAAGGCAAGCTTGGCGATTCAGATATGAAGATTCCTTTCCCTGTAACGGACTCTGTGTAACCCTAGCCCCCTCTGGTGTCTATATAAACCGGAGGGTTTAGTCCATAGGACAACAACAATCATAACCATAGGCTAGCTTCTAGGGTTTAGCCTCTACGATCTCGTGGTAGATCAACTCTTGTAATACTCATATCATCAAGATCAATCAAGCAGGAAGTAGGGTATTACCTCCATCGAGAGGGACCGAACCTGAGTAAACATTGTGTCCCCCGCCTCATGTTACCATTAGCCTTAGACGCACAGTTCGGGACCCCCTACCCGAGATCCGCCGGTTTTGACACCGACAGTCATGACTTTATTTAGTGATGAATCCACTATTTCAGAAGAGGTTCCAATTGATTATGAGAACAAAGTTGCTATCTATGATGATTATTGTGATGACATGTATGCTATAAAGAATAATGGTAACCATGAAACTTGTCATATTGATTTTAATTTTCAATTGGATTATGCCCCACATGATAGTTATTTTGTTGAGTTTGCTCCCACTACTATTCATGAGAAGAAAGTTTCTTATGTGGAGAGTAATACAATTTCTATGCTTGTGCATCATGAAAATAATGCTTTATGTGATGGTTATGTTGTTGAATTCATTCATGATGCTACTGAAAATTATTATGAGGGAGGAATATATGCTTGTAGGAATTGAAATAATATCAAGTTTCCTCTCTATGTGCTTAAAATCTTGAAGTTTTGCTTGTTTTGCCTTCCTATGCTAGTTGATTCTTGCTCCCATGAATTGTTTGCCCACAAAATCCCTAGGCATAGGAAGTGGGTTAGTCTTAAATGTGCTAGTCATATTCTTCATGATGCTCTCTTTGTGTTTCAATTCTTATCTTTCATGTGAGCATCACTGAAATCATCATGCCTATCTAGAAAGGCATTAAAGGAAAGCGCTTGTTGGGAGATAGCCCAATATTTACCACTACTGTTTTGGTGTGTTCACATGATTAAGCTACTGTAGTAATCATGTTTTATAGCTTTTGTTTCAATAAAGATCCAAGTAAGACCTTTGGGATGGCTTACGGTAATAGATGATTTGATCTTGCTAAAAAAACAGAAACTTCTGCACTCACAAAAACAATTTTCATAATTCACAGAAGAGTGATTTTAAGTTGATTATTTTTGCAGAAGATTAATAAACAAATTTATTAGGAGTTCCTAGTTTCTTAGGATTTTTGGAGTTACAGAAGTATTCGAGATTTAAAGATTACTACAGAGTGTTGTGTTTTTGACAGATTCTATTTTCTATTTGTTGTTTGCTTATTTTGAGGAATCTATGAGTAGTATCGGAGGGTATGAACCATAGAGAAGTTGGAATATAGTAGATATTACAAAAATATGAATTTAGAATGAGTTCACAACAGTACCTACATGGTGATTTATTTTCTTATACTAACGGAGCTTACGAGTTTTCTATTAAGTTTCGTGTTGTGAAGTTTTCAAGTTTTGGGTAAGGATTTGATGGACTATGGAATAAGGAGTGGCAAGAGCCTAAGCTTGGGGAGACCCAAGTCACCCCAAGGTAATATTCAAGGACAAACGAAAGCCTAAGCTTGGGGATGCCCTAGATGGCATCCCCTCTTTCGTCTTTGTTCATCGGTAACTTTACTTCAGGCTATATTTTTATTCACCACATGATATGTGTTTTGCTTGGAGCTTCATTTTATTTTATTTTTGTTTTCTTGCTGTTTGAATAATATCCCAAGATCTCAAATTCTTAAATGTTAGATAGTCTTCATATGGTTACATAATTATTCAACTACTCATTGATCTTCACTTATATCTTTCGGAGTAGTTTGTCATTTGCTCTAGTGCTTCAGTTATATCTTTTTAGAGCACGGCGGTGGTTTTATTTTGAAGAAATAGATGAACTCTGATGCTTCACTTATATTATTTTGAGAGTCTTAAACAGCATGGTAATTTGCTTAGGTTATGAATTTAGTCCTAATATGATGGGCATCCAAGAAGGATATAATAAGAACGTTCATATAAAGTGCATTGAATACTATGACAAGTTTGATTCTTTATTATTGTTTTGAGATATGAAGATGGTGATATTAGAGTCATGCTAGTGGAGTAATTGTGAATTTGAGAAATACTTGTGCTGAGGTTTGTGAGTCCCGTAGCATGCACGTATGGTGAACCGTTATGTGATGAAGTTGGAGCATGACTTATTTTTTTGATTGTCTTCCTTATGAGTGGCGGTCGGGGACGAGCGATGGTCTTTTCCTACCAATCTATCCCCCTAGGAGCATGCGCGTAGTACTTCATTTTGATAACTAATAGATTTTTGCAATAAGTATGTGAGTTCTTTATGAATAATGTTGAGTCCATGGATTATACACACTCTCACCCTTCCACCATTACTAGCCTCTCTTGTGCCGCGCGACTCTCGCCGGTACCATACACCCACCATATACCTTCCTCAAAATAGCCACCATACCTACCTATTATGGCATTTCCATAGCTATTCCGAGATATATTGCCATGCAACTTTCCACTGTTCTGTTTATTATGACACACATCATCATTGTCATATTGCTTTGCATGATCATGTAGTTGACATCTTATTTGTGGCAAAGCCACCTTCCATAATTCTTTCATACATGTCACTCATAAGTCATTGCACATCTCGGTACACTGCCGGAGGCATTCATATAGAGTCATATTTTGTTCTAAGTATCGAGTTGTAATTCTTGAGTTGTAAGTAAATAAAAGTGTGATGATCATCATTATTAGAGCATTGTCCCAGTGAGGACAGGATGATGGAGACTATGACTCCCCCACAAGTCAGGATGAGACTCCGTACGAAAAAAAAGTGGCCAAAAAAAAGGAGAAGGCCCAAAAAAGAAAAAAGAAAAAAATGAGAGAAAAATAGAGAAGGGGCAATGCTACAATCCTTTTACCACACTTGTGCTTCAAAGTAGCACCATGATCTTCATGATAGAGAGTCTCCTATGTTTTCACTTTCACTAGTGGGAATTTTTCATTATAGAACTTGGCTTGTATATTCCAATGATGGGCTTCCTCAAATTGCCATAGGTCTTTGTGAGCAAGCGAGTTGGATGGACACCCACTTAGTTCCTTTTTGAGCTTTCATAAACTTATGGCTCTAGTGCATCCGTTGCATGGCAATCCCTACTCACTCACATTGATATCTATTGATGGGCATCTCCATAGCCCGTTGATATGCCTAGTTGATGTGAGACTATCTCCCTCTTTTTGTCTTCTCCACAACCACCATATTGTGTTCCACCTATAGTGCTATATCCATGGCTCACGCTCATGTATTACGTGAAAGTTGAAAAGGTATGGGAACATCAAAACTATGAAACAATTTCTTGGCTTGTCATCGGGGTTGTGCATGATTTGAATACTTTGTGTGATGAAGATGGAGCATAGCCAGACTATATGATTTTGTGGGGACAACTTTCTTTGTCCATGTTATTTTGAGAAGACATGATTGCTTTATTAGTATGCTTGAAGTATTATTGTTTTTATATCAATATTAAACATTTGTTTTGAATCTTTCAGATCTGAACATTCATGCCACAATAAAGAGAATTACATGGATAAATATGTTAGGTAGCTGTCCACATCAAAAATTCTGTTTTTATCATTTACCTACTCAAGGACGAGCAGGAATTAAGCTTGGGGATGCTTGATACGTCTCCAACATCTCTATAATTTTTTATTGTTCCATGGTATTATATTCTATATCGTGGATGTTTTATATGCATTTATATGCTATTTTATATGATTTTTCGGACTAACCTATTAACCTAGAGCCCAATACCAGTTTCTGTTTTTTCCTTGTTTTTGAGTTCTACAGAAAAGGAATACCAAACGGAGTCCAATTGACCTGAAAATTTCCGTAGATTGTTTTTGGACTAGAACAACCCGGCCCACGGAGCATCGGAGATGGACCAGAAGAGTCCCGAGGCCACCACGAGGGTGGAGGGCGCGCCCTACCCTCTGGGCATGCCCCCTACCTCATGGCTTCCTCGTGGACCCCCCTGACTTGTTCCTGATGCCAACACCTCTTATATATCCCCCAAACTTCCAGAACATAACCAAGATTGGGAGTTCCGCCGCCGCAAGCCTCTGTAGCCACGAAAAACCAATCGGGACCCTGTTCCATCACCCTGCCGGAGGGGGAATCCATCACAGGTGGCCATCTTCATCATCCCGGCGCTCTCCATGACGAGGAGGGAGTAGTTCACCCTCGGGGCTGAGGGTATGTACCAGTAGCTATGTGTTTGATCTCTCTCTCTCTCTCTCTCTCTCTATCTCGTGTTCTTGATATGGCACGCTCTTGATGTACTGCGAGCTTTGCTATTATAGTTGGATCTTATGATGCCTCTCCCCCTCTACTTTCTTGTAATGGATTGAGTTTTCCCTTTGAAGTTATCTTATCAGATTGAGTCTTTAAGGATTTGAGAACACTTGATGTATGTCTTGCGTGGGATACCCGTGGTGACAATGGGGTATTCTATTGATTCACTTGATGTATGTTTTGGTGATCAACTTGCGGGTTCCGTGACCTTGGGAATCTATGCATAGGGGTTGGCACACGTTTTCGTCTTGACTCTCGAGTAGAAACTTTGGGGCACTCTATGAAGTTCTTTGTGTTGGTTTGAATAAATGAATCTGAGATTGTGTGATGCATATCGTATAATCAAACCCGCGGATACTTGAGGTGACATTGGAGTATCTAGGTGACATTAAGGTTTTGGTTGATGTGTGTCTTAAGGTGTTATTTTACTACGAACTCTAGGGTTGTTTGTGACACTTATAGGAATACCCCAATGGATTGATCGGAAAGAATAACTTTGAGGTGGTTTCGTACCCTACAATAATCTCTTCGCTTGTTCTCCGCTATTAGTGACTTTGGAGTGACTCTTTCTTGCAGGTTGATGGATTTTTATATGATCCAATTAGGTTATCCTCGTTGAGAGAATTTGCACTTGTCGGCGTTCTGGGAACGGGGGTCCCCAGACTTGCCTGCCTGGGGCCTTGTCACATCCCTAGTTCTGGTATGCTCTGAGCTAGCTAGTCATGTGTTGCATCATGTTTAAATTTTTTTGAATTTGAAATGGGGATTGATCAAACCCTAGCATCAATGAAATTCAAATAGGTTCAACTAAAAAGTAAATAAGAATATTTTCAGGATCCCAAACGGCCTTAAAAAAATGTTCATCATTTTTGGAAAGTGATGGAAAGAGTAACCAGAGATGATGCACATTTTTCCATGGCATTTTGGATTTTGAATTAATTCAAACATATTTGAATTGGAGCTATTTAAATGCTATATATATTTTAGATGCTCCAAAATGTTGGAAATTGTTAAGGGTCACCGAATAATTCAGACGGCACCCATAATTATTTCCAGGATTTTATGAAATGGTTTAGTATTTATTTTAAACCAGAACATAAAAACAGGAAATAGAAAAGGAAACAGAAAAGGGGAAAAGCCTTACCTTGGGCTTTCTTACCTGGTGCTCCTGAAGCCCAACACTGTGCATAGCCAGCCCAGCCCAGCTCCACCTCCCTTGTCGTCTTCCTCCTTTTGCCAGAGGAGGACGAAGCTGCGTGCCCGGCCTGCACCACACGCCGCCACCTCCTCTTACACTCGCCATTGCTTTGGAGGCACCCGAGGACGCCACGCACCCCGGGTCCTCTCACTTCTTCCCCGTGCTCATCCCTCCCTGTTCCTCTCACACACCCACCCGAAGCGCAGCCAGCAGCCGCTGCCGCCGTCTGCTGCCACCGCCGCCGCTGCCCCCTCGACCCGTCCCCGAGGCCCGCGTCGGCGTCTTCTTCCTCTTCACCGAAGCTGCACGAGCCCGACGCTCTGTGGAGCCGTCTTCGCCCTCGTCTTCCTCCTCGGGCACCCGAGATCGCTGTCGTGGTTTTGTCGCCACCGAGCCGCCCCCAAGCACGCCGACCGCTCAACGACCTCCTAGTGAGCTCCACCGCATTTCCCTCTCTTTCTGCATCTTTTCCGCCCTCTAACCGTCGATTCATCGAGACCGAGAACCACCGCCGCCGAGCTCGTCGCCGGCGTAGCTCGCGACCATTTGGTCACGCCAGCAGGTCCAAACGCTTCACAAGAACACGAGAGCCTCGAGGGAGCTTTAGTTCGACCTTTTGCACGCCAGTAGCCCGACCCCGAGCTCGCTCGAGCTCCGGCCGCCCGGTGGTCGCCGCCGCGACGCCATGTGCCATTCTAGGCCCGGAGACCACCACCATCCGACGCGCCGGCGCTACCAGCGTCCTAGAGATGCCTCCAACAAGATCCAACAGTGCTCGTGGAGCTTTTCCGGCTCGCTGCCGACCTCGCCCGCAGCTCAACGCCGGCCGAAGCCTGACCCGCCGACCGGGGTTTGACCTCCCCTCGTCAATGACAGGTGGGGCCAGCCCCTGTTAATTAGTTTAGTTTGTTCTAACTTAATTAGCCATCGCTCCAATCGACATGTGGGCCCTAAAGTTTAATTAACCGACTAATTAATTAATTAGGCTAATTAAGCTCGTTAAATCGCCCTACAAATGACACACGGGTCCCACACGACGTGTTTGACTCTGGTCAACCCTGTTGACTTGTCGACGTCACACAAAGGCCATGTCGACGTAGTAAAGTATTTCTGGAATTAAAATAAATCAGGAAATGATTTATAAATTTCAAAAAATGTCCTAAACTTCTAAAAATCATAGAAATTCAACCGTAACTCCAAATGAAATAAATTATATATGAAAAATGATCAAAAAAATCCAATCTATCCATCTATACCATTTTCATGCATGTTAGAACAACTTATAGCTGCTGTTTAGCACAAATCATATAATGGCATATAATAAATCACATATGGAGTTTGAATTTGAATCTTTGATTCAAACCAACTTCATTTAATCTGGTTTTAGTTGCATCAGCTCAAATCATAGCATATTGCCATATCATGATCATGCATCATATTGTTGCATCGCATTGATTGCGTTCTTCCTTATTTGCCGGTATTTGTCCCCTCTCGATAGACGTGATACCGACGATGAGATCAATGACACCGATGAAGAGCTATACTATCTTCAGAAGTGCCAGGCAAGCAAAACCCCCTTGTTCATTCCGATACAATCCCACTCTCTCGCTCCTGCTCTCTTTTACTGCATTAGGACAACAACGATTCAACTGTTACTTGCTGCGGTAGTTGAACCCCTTTATCCTTTGCATGACCTGTCATTGCCACAGTAAATAGATGAAACCCACTAGCATGAGTAGGAGTTGTTTGAGCCCTGATGTGCCTACTCATTCATGCTTGTTTGTCATGCCTGCTATTGCTTAGAGTTGTGTCAGGTCTGATTCAGCGGGGATGAATTGGAGGTGTGTGAACATGTCCTACTATGTGTGAGCTAAGTGTGTGAACACGATTTGGTAAAGGTAGCGGTGAGAGGCCATGTAGGAGTACATGGTGGGTTGTCTCATTGTAGCCGTCCTCAGGAACTGAGTTCTGTGTTTGTGATCCATGAACAGCATTACCACACATTGGGCTCCGGGCACTCCAAGCTCTCTCGACTTATTAATCAACATGATCTCTGTCCGGGAGTTGCAACTAGTTTCGTGTTTGTAGGTAGTGTTAGTAGTCTACCAAGTGGCACCCGTGCATGTGGGCTTGGGATGATTAGGCACCGTGGCACGGTGTACCAAGTGTACATCCACCCGTCGAGGTGGGCTTGGGAACCCTGCTCACATCGTTTGGGACCGTGAGCGACACCCCAGCCGGATCTCCTTGCGGATGGAACCCGAATAGGCGATAAACCTGGACTAGAGACTTGTGTGGTTAGTCAGGTCGTGGCCGACTCCCTCGCCAGGCTTCCGCTTGAAGGTTGCCGAGATACACGTGGTGTACATGGTGGTAAGTGGCGAGAGCGTGTGAAGAAGTACACCCTGCAGGTTATCATTATCTATTCAATAGCCGGATTCCTCGGATATGGAAACTTGGACCCTTGCATAGTTCATAGACAAGTGAAAGTGGATACTCTAAAATACGCAAGATAAGTGTGAGTGCTATGGATGGCGTTCTCGTAGGGAGACGGAGCGGATCCATAGTGGCGTATTGATATGGTGAATATGTGGACTCGTGCGCCACCTCAAAAGAGTTACTTGCAATGTAGTTCAGATAGCCACCGAGTCAAAGCTGGCTTGTCTGCAGCTTAAACCCCACCATCCCTTTGTTGATAATGATGCATATGTAGATAGTTCGATGTAAGTCTTGCTGGGTACATTTGTACTCACGTTTGCCTATTTTATGTTTTTGCGAGAGACTTCAGCCTCACTAGTAGTTCCGTGGACTTGACGCTTAGCTTGTTACCTCAGCTACGATCTTGTGCCCTCGGCAGATCTCGATAGTTAGTCAAGCTTCTCACCTTTTTCATTTGTAGTTGTCGTACTCGGACATGTTAAGCTTCCGCATGTGCTTGACTTGTATGTTTCAATGCTGGGTCGAGAGACCCATGTTTGTAATATCTCGCCTCCTCGAGCCTATTGAATAAATACTTGAGTTGTAGAGTCATGTTGTGATGCCATGTTGTATTTGCACATATCGAGCATATTGTGTGTATGTTATTGAAATGCTTGGTATGTGTGGGATCTGACTATCTAGTTGTTTATCCTTAGTAGCCTCTCTTACCGGGAAATGTCTCCTAGTGTTTCCACCGAGCCATGGTAGCTTGCTACCGCTTCGAACACTTAGGCTGGCCGGCATGTGTCCTTCTTCGCTCTCGTATCTGTCCTTTCGGGAAATGTCACGCGATGAATACCGGAGTCCTGTTAGCCCGCTATAGCCCGGTTCACTGAGTCTGCTAGCCCAAAGGCTACAGCACCGGATTCACTTGTTGACCGACACGCTCGATGTCGGGTCATGGATGCCTGTCCTCGTAAGTTTGTGCCACTTTGGGTTTACGACTAGCCATGTCAGCCGGGCTCCTTATCATATGGATGCTAGCGACACTATCATATACGTGCCAAAAGGCGCAAATGGTCCCGGACAAAGGTAAGGCGACACCCGTGGGGATACCGTGCGTGAGGCCGCAAAGTGATATGAGGTGTTACATGCTAGATCGATGTGGCATTGAGTCGGGGTCCTGACAGCTTTGGTATCAGAGCCTGACTGCCTGTAGGATTACCAAGCCAAACTGGTCGAAGTTGAGTCTAGAAATGCTTTAGTTATGTAAGGGAATTGATTGTGGGATGGAACGTAAGGCTCTTTTTACTCCTTATACCTTATGCCTTCTGATCTGAGTCATCTTATCCTTCCTACGGGGTTAAGGAACTAGGCTATCTCCTCTCTCTATCAGGTTCACGTGTTACTAATCAGTAGTACCTTATAGGTTTGACGATTACAAGCCTAGTTCAGTTCTACTATCTTGTTATGTTACTAAGTTGGATCAGAACCTTGATATTGTGCTTCTGAGTGGCTATGCCACCATTTTTGTAGTATGTCTCCAAACTTTTGAGCATTTACAGCAGTTATGCTGTCCGAGTCATCCCAGGTTTCTAAACAATCTGATGCATTTGCAAATCCCTTCCTCCCGTTCCTGATGTCCTTTTAGGCCAGGTTAATCACACTAATTGCTGAGTTGAGGTACTCTATTGCCTCGACATATATGTTGGAGTTATTAGTATGACCCTAGGTGTCTTACAGGATCACCTAGTAATTTAGACATGCTTTATGTTCCCAGTGTGATGATTCTGGCCATCATCCTCGAAAGCATCCCGTGATGCCACTTAGTAGTAGGTATTCTACTTCTGGGTTTCTGAACCCGAGATTCACCCTACTTACTTCATGTTGATAGTGTTTGCTCGTTCCTTTAGGATATTAGTAACCTTTGCATTATTCCTCGTGGTCCGTGGTATTTCCTCCTTCCAAATACTATGAACCACTTTTGGCAGAAGTTTGTTGGATCAAAAGATCACAACAAGAGTGCTCTCGATGAGTTCTCCATTCTATATTGTAACTCTGCCAATCCTACCTCTCCGCATGGATTATCCGGAAGAAATTTGTTGTACTTGATTCGACATACTAATCCATGCATCCACAACTCGTAAAATGATATGCTCTTCCGAGTTGTCCTCTTAGTTATATTCTCGACCCCGCCTATCAATTGATAGTCAAGAGTATGCGTGCATTCGCTTATCGATGCCTATCACTCTTGTGGTCCGTCAAGCCATTCTATTCGGAATGACTAGGAGAAACAAAACTCCAAAGACCTCATCCATTTCCGTGATTGGGTCAAAGCAATTGTACTTCACAGATCAAAATGCTAATCCAGCTTTTGATTCTGCTCCACCTCAAGTATTACCGCCTTTATGTCAGATTTTCATGAGAATTGCACCGCTCTTGTGAATTCTTGACGTAGTGATACTTCTCGCCATCATTATTCTTCCCTCGGTTCCGTGTTGTTGCAGCCGGAGTGCCGACAAGTGAATCGTGATGTGTGAACTCAATACTCCTAGCAACTCTGTTGTTTGGTAGTTCAAGGACAATAACTTCATTCTTAGTGTGTTGGTTCTGAATCATCATTCTAAGACTGATTGTGCTACCTAGTCCTTATTTCTGGTGCACTCTTCGATCAATGAGTTAGGATTGTGCCAATCCTCGCTTTTTGGTCATATCGCCTTGCCTCAGAAAGCAAGATTGTTCTCGAGCTTAGTAACATATCGGTGGTTCGTGATTCTCCGAATGTCTTCTCAGAGGTATCACCAGGATGTCACCTGGCCGCTATGTTGAGCTTGTGATCAAGTTGGTTTTCGAAACCACCCCTTCTCCAAGAATCCGTGTTGGATACCCCTGAGCTGGTTGGTGAAGCTAAACAACAACTTGGAGGTTGGAAGATGAAAGCTTGTCCGACTCAGTTCATTCCAAAGGGATATCTTTGTCTGTGTGTGTGTGTTGAAGAAAGATGATGTCTTCATTGATTGATCCTCGTGGTCAATTGTTGGATTTATTGTCTTATCCCAAACCTTTGATTTGAGTATGGGCTATCATCAAATCAAATCAGAACCAACGGTATTCATAATGTTGTCTTACTCGCGGTTGTCCCTCGGGCATACACCATTATATCTTTTGGACTGACCAATGCTATCACCGTGTTCACATGATTGTGGAATTCCACTTATATGGAAACCTAGATGAATTGTTGTTGAGCCCATCGGCAACATTTTATCTCCTCCATGACTCGTGCTGAACATCCAGCTAGTGTTGGAAACTTTTGAAAGCATTTCTTCATGCTAGCTCATGAAGCATATGTCCGGATGAAAGAAGTGACTCTCTCTAACTCATGTGCATTTGATGCAAGCTGTCGCCGTGGGTTCGAGAAAGTTAGTTTTTACTTCCTCTGGAATCGTCCCAAGTTAGTCACGCATGTGCGAAGTACTCTATGGTTTGATAGGTTGGCCGCCTCCATTCTATATGTGTTTCCTAGCACACCAAGCCACTGATTGACTTGTTCAAGGAGAAGAAGTTCCTTCCTAAGAATCATGACTTATGCAAGGACTTCGATATCTGTGATGATGGTTCCCCTCCTGAACTCGGTAGTGTTTTATTATAAGACTACTCTGTGGTCATGCTTGTCTTGGACAACATGTTCACATGTTGTAGCAGAACTAGCTCATGTTTTGGAGCTTACTACCATAGTTCATTCCCCGAGAATCTTGCAACGTTATCTCGTCGATTTGTGTTGCAAAATTTCATTTTTCTTTCTAGACTTGATGAGTCTGGAATATTCTGACACCAACTAGATCTGAATCTCAGGCAGACTTGATGGTTGGAACGTTTTCCCAAGAATTATATTATTGGTCTCTCTGTAACCCGGTAAAATGGATGTCGTGGCCAACACACCCAGCCGGAAGACCTGTTATTGTAATATCTTGATTGAAGAAGTTGGCCACCTCTCCATAAGGACTTCGTAGGAATTATTCCCTAGTTGTGTGCCTTATGATCTTTGTGCTTCTGAAGTCCGACCTTTTACTTGATGTTCTAGATACTAAACCATTTCAATCAATGGGTTGTTCTAGCACATCAAGGAGAACATTAGAAGCGGAGTGCTAAATGTCTCGGTCGATCATCCAGATTTTGTTTCCTTGGCCTCGCTAAGGTGAAATCTAAGAAAGTGTTATCTTCCTTTGCATGTACATCGTCCATCGCTATTCATCATGGTAGTATGTTGTGTTGTCAGCACCCTTGACATGGATGTTGGTAAAACCTTGATGATTATGGAAATGCTCAAGTTCTTGAGAGCACTCACAAGCGCTAGGTGTTATCATCGGCACTAACTAGGATTGCCCCCAATTTCCTCGGTTATGCTATAACTTTTCAAACGGTGGATCCAATCTCTATTGTTGAGCTTCTCCCCAGTTACTAAAACCATTCCTTGTGTTGTTTTCAACAAGGTAATCCACATCATCCATTCTAATTCGGATATGCCATTCTACCGAACCCCTCCAAACGATCGCTCGAGAATTGCCTTAGGCTGGTATAGAGAGTTCCAATGATCCTTAAATCAAAGGTAATTCTTCTTGCCACTTAAAGGGGTATATCTACGAGTCACCATCCCTAAGGTGTCTCGTTGTGGTATCATGGCAACTCAAATCCTTGCTACGTTGACAACTGTTCACCACCCTTTTAAGCATGGAATTGTTGTCTACCTAGTGAACCCTCGTCATTTGTGAAGGAAATATGCCCTAGAGGAAATAATAAAGTTATTATTTATTTCCTTATTTCATGATAAATGTTTATCATTCATGCTAGAATTGTATTAACCGGAAACATGATACATGTGTGAATGCATAGACAAACAAGATGTCACTAGTATGCCTCTACTAGACTAGCTTGTTAATCAAAGATGGTTATGTTTCCTAACCATGAACAAGGAGTTGTTATTTGATTAACAAGGTCACATCATTAGTAGAATGATCTGATTGACATGACCCATTCCCTTAGCTTAGCACACGATCGCTTAGTATGTTGCTACCGCTTTTATCCATGACTTATACATGTTCCTCGTAACTATGAGATTATGCAACTCCGCTTACGGAGGAACACTTTGGTGCTACCAAACGCCACAACGAATCGGGTGATTATAAAGGAGTACTACAGTGTGTCTCCAAAGGCGATGTTGGGTTGGCGATTTCGAGATTAGGTTTTGTCACTCCGATTGTCGGAGAGGTATCTCTGGGCCCTCTCGGTAATACACATCATCAAGCCTTGCAAGCATTACAACTAATGAGTTAGCTGTGAGATGATGTATTACGGAACGAGTAAAGAGACTTGCGGTAACGAGATTGAACTAGGTATTGATACCGACGATCGAATCTCGGGCAAGTAACATACCGATGACAAAAGGAACAACGATGTTGTTATGCGGTCGACCGATAAAGATCTTAGTAGAATATGTAGGAACCAATATGGGCATCCAGGTCCCGCTGTTGGTTATTGACCGGAGACGTGTCTCGGTCATGTCTACATTGTTCTCGAACCGTAGGGTCCGCACGCTTAAGGTTTCGATGATGCTTATTATGAGTTTATATATTTTGATGTACCAAGAAGTTCGAGTCCCGGATGTGATCACGGACATGACGAGGAGTCTCAAATGGTCGAGACATAAAGATTGATATATTGAAGCCTATATTTGAGTCCGGAATGGTTCCGTGAAATCGAATTTATCGAGTACCGGAGGTTACCGAACCCCCGGGAACTAAATGGGCCTTAGTGGGCCTCGAGGGAGAAGAGGAAGGGCCGGCCAGGTGGCCGCGCCTCCCCCTAGTCCGAATAGGACAAGGAGAGGGGGCGCCCCTCTCTCTCTCCCCTCCCCAATCCTACTCCAACTAGGGGGGAGTCCTACTCCCTGGGAGTAGGACTCCTCCCGCCTCCCTTGGGCCGGCCGCACCCCCCTCCCTCCTTTATATACGGGGCAAGGGGCACCCTAGAACACACAAGTTTGATCTACGGATCGCTCCTTAGCCGTGTGCGGTGCCCCCTCCACCATATTCCACCTCGGTCATATCGTCGCTGCTTAGGCGAAGCTCTGCCGTAGAACATCAAGATCGCCACCACGCCGTCGGCCGACGGAACTCTCCTCGACACTCGGCTGGATCGAGTACGAGGGACGCCATCGAGCTGTACGGTGTCAAGAACTCGGGGCGCCGGAGTAACGGCGCCGGATCGGTCGGATCGCGAGGAGAACGTCGACTACTTCCTCTACGCCAGATCGCTTCGCCGGGTCTACGAGGGTACGAGACAACACTCTCCCTTCGTTGCTATACATCACCATGATCTTGCGTGTGCGTAGGAAAATTTTTGAAATTACTGCTCCCCAACAAAGGGCATCCGAGCCTAGGTTTTTATGGTTTGATGTTTTGCACGAGTAGAACACAAGTGAGTTGTGGGCGATACAAGTCATACTACCTACCAAAGATGTCATACTTTGGTTCAGCGGTATTGTGAGATGAAGCGCCTGCACCGACATTACGCAGACGCTTACGCGAGACTGGTTTCACCGCCACGAGCACTCGCTGCTTAAAGGTGACCGTGGGTGTCTGCTCTCTCACTTTAGTTGAACCGAGTGTGGCTACGCCGGTCCTTGAGAAGGTTAAAACGAGTCTATTTGACGAAGTATCGCTGTGGTTTTGATGCGAGGTGAGATTGGTTCTTGCTTAAGCCCGTAGCAGCCACGTAAAATTTGCAACAACAAAGTAGAGGACGCCTAACTTGTTTTTGCAGGCATGTTGTGATGTGATATGGTCAAGACGTGATGCTATATTTTATTGTATGAGATGATCATGTTTTGTAACCGGTTATCGGCAATCGGCAGGAGCCATATGGTTGTCGCTTATTGTATGCAACGCATCGCTTCGTAATGCTTTACTTTATCACTAAGCGGTAGCGATAGTCGTAGAAGCATAAGTTTGGCGAGACGACAACGATGCTACGATGGAGATCAAGGTGTCGCGCCGGTGATGATGGTGATCATGGTGGTGCTGCGGAGATGAAGATCACGAAGCACAAGATGATGATGACCATATCATATCACTTATATTGATTTGCATGTGATGTTTATCCTTTATGCATCTTATCTTGCTTTGATTGACGGTAGCATTATAAGATGATCTCTTACTAAATTATCAAGAAGTGTTCTCCCCGAGTATGCACCGCTGCCAAAGTTCGTCGTGCCTGCACACCACGTGATGATCGGGTGTGATAAGCTCTCGTCCATCTACAACGGGTGCAAGCCAGTTTTGCACACGCAGAATACTCGGGTTATACTTGACGAGCCTAGCATATGCAGATATGGCCTCGAACACGGAGACCGAAAGGTCGAGCGTGAATCATATAGTAGATATGATCAACATAAGATGTTCACCATTGAAAACTACTCCATTTCACGTGATGATCGGTTATGGTTTAGTTGATTTGGATCACGTGATCACTTAGATGACTAGAGAGATGTCTGCTAAGTGGGAGTTCTTAAGTAATATGATTAATTGAACTTTAATTTATCATGAACTTAGTACCGATAGTATCTTGCTTGTTTATGTTTGATTGTAGATAGATGGCTCGTCTTTGTTGTTCCGTTGAATTTTAATGCGTTCCTTGAGAAAGCAAAGTTGAAAGATGATGGTAGCAATTACACGGATCGGGTCCAGAATCTCGAGGATTATCCTCATTGCTGCATGTAAGAGTTACGCCCCGGATGCACCGCTGGTGCCAGTGCTTCTGCTGGAGCAACACCGATGTTGTGAACGTCTGGCGAGCAAAGCTGATGACTACTCTATAGTTCAAGCAGCCATGCTTTACGGCTTAGAACCGGACTTCAACGACGCTTTTGAACGTCATGGAGCATATGAGATGTTCCAGAGTTGAAGTTAATATTTCAAAGTAATGCCCGGATTGAGAGATATGAAGTCTCCAATAAGTTCTATAGCTGCAAGATGGAGGAGAATAGTTCATTAGTGAGCACATACTCGTAATGTCCGGGTATTACAATCACTTGACACAATTGGGGTTAATCTTCCGATGATTGTGTCATTGATGTAATTCTTCAATCACCGCCACCAAGCTACAAAGGCTTCGTGATGAACTATAATATGCAAGGGTTAGTAAAGACTATACCGAGCTCTTCGCAATGCTAAAGGCTGCGGAGGTAGAAATCAAGAAGGAGCATCAAGTGTTGATGGTCAATAAGACCACTAGTTTCAAGAAGAAAGGCAAAGGGAAGAAGAAGGAACTTCAAGAAGAACAAGCAAGCAAGTTGCTGCTCAGAGAAGAAACCCAAGTCCGGACCTAAGCCCTGAAATCGAGTGCTTCTACTGCAAGCGCATCGTCACCGAAGCGGAACTGCCCCAAGTATTTGGCGGATAAGAAGGATGGCAAGGTGAACAAAGGTATATGTGATATACATGTTATTGATGTGTACCTTACTAGAGCTCGCAGAGCACTGGTATTTGATACTGGTTCTGTTGCTAATATTTGCAACTCAAACAGGGACTACGGATTGCTTAACACCGCAAAGGACGAGGTGACGATGCGCGTGGGAAATGGTTCCAAAGTCGATGTGATCGCGGTCGGCACGCTACCTCTACATCTACCTTCGGGATTAGTTTTAGACCTAAATAATTGTTATTTGGTGCTGCGTTGAGCATGAACATTATATCTGGATCTTGTTTGATGCGAGACGGTTATTCATTTAAATCAGAGAATAATGGTTGTTCTATTTATATGAGTAATATCTTTTATGGTCATGCACCCTTGAAGAGTGGTCTATTTTGATGAATCTCGATAGTAGTGATACACATATTCATAATGTTGAAACCAAAATATGCAGAGTTGATAATGATAGTGCAACTTATTTGTGGCACCGCCGCTTAGGTCATATCGGTGTAAAGCGCATGAAGAAACTCCATATCGATGGACTTTTGGAGTCACTTGATTATGAATCACTTGGCACTTGCGTAACCGTGCCTCATGGGCAAGATGACTAGAACCCGCTTCTCCGTACTATGGAGAGAGCAACAGATTTGTTGGAAATCATACATACGTATGTATGTGGTCCGATGAATGTTGAGGCTCGTGGCGGATATCGTTATTTTCTCACCTTCACAGATGACTTAAGCAGATATGGGTATATCTACTTAATGAAACATAAGTCCAAACATTTGAAAAGTTCAAAGAATTTCAGAGTGAAGTTGAAAATCATCGTAACAAGAAAATCAAATTTCTACGATCCGATCGTGGAGGTGAATATTTGAGTTACGAAGTTTGGTCTACATTTGAAACAATGCGAATAGTTTCAAGAACTCACGCCACCCGAACACCACAACAGTAATGGTGTGTCCGAACGTCGAATCGCACTTTACTAGATATGGTGCGATCTATGATGTCTCTTACAGATTTACCGCTATCGCTTTGGGGTTATGCTCTAGAGACGGCCGATTCACACTCGAATAGAACGCCGTCGAAATCCGCTGAGACGACACCTTATGAACTATGGTTTAGCAAGAAAGCAAAGTTGTCGCTTTCTTAAAGTTTGGGGATGCGATGCTTATGTGAAAAGCTTCAACCTGATAAGCTCGAACCCAAATCGAGAAATGTGTCTTCATAGGATACCCAAAGGAGACAGTTGGGTACACCTTCTATCACAGATCCAAGGCAAGACATTCGTTGTTAAGAATGGATCCTTTCTAGAGAAGGAGTTTCTCTCGAAAGAAGTGAGTGGGAGGAAAGTAGAACTTGATGAGGTAATTGTACCTTCTCCCTTACTTGAAAGTAGTTTGTCGAGAAACCGGTTTCGAGACACCTACACCAAGTAGTGAGGAAGTTGATGATGTTGATCATGAAACTTCAGATCAAGTTACTACGTAACCTCGTAGATCAACCAGAGTAAGATCCGCACTGAGTGGTACGGTAATCCTGTTCGAAATCATGCTACTAGATCATGATGAACCTACGAACTATGAAGAAGCGATGGTGAGCCCAGATTCGCAAAATGGCTTGAGGCCATGAAATCTGAGATGGGATCCATGTATGAAAACAAAGTATGGATTTTGGTTGACTTGCCCGAGGGTAGGCAAGCAATAGAAAACAAGTGGATCTTCAAGAAGAAGACCGACGACGACGGTAATGTTATCGTTTATAAAGCTCGACTTGTCGCAAAAGGTTTTCGACAAGTTCAAGGGATTGACTACGATGAGACCTTCTCACCAGTAGCGATGCTTAAGTCTGTCCGAATCATGTTAGCGATTGCGATTTTATGATTATGAAATTTGGCAAATGGATGTAAAGACTGCATTCTGAATGGATTTACGAAGAAGAGTTGTATATGATGCAACCGAAGGTTTTATCGATCCAAAGGAGCTAACAAAGTGTGCAAGCTCAAGCGATCCATTTATGGACTGGTGCAAGCATCTCGAGTTGGAATAAACACTTTGATAGTGTGATCAAAGCATTTGGGTTTGTACAGACTTTTGGAGAAGCCTCAGATTTACAAGAAAGTGAGTGGGAGCTCAGAGCATTTCGATATTATATGTAGATGACATATTGCTGATCGGAAATGATATAGAATTTCTGGATAGCATAAAGGGATACTTGAATAAGAGTTTTCAATGAAAGACCTCGTGAAGCTGCTTACATATTGGGCATTAAGATCTATAGAGATAGATCAAGACGCTTAATTGACTTTCACAAAGCACATACCTTGACAAAATTTTGAAGAAGTTCAAAATGGATCAAGCAAAGAAAGGGTTCTTGCCTGTGTTACAAGGTGTGAAGTTGAGTAAGACTCAATGCCCGACCACCGCAGAAGATAGAGAGAAAATGAAAGATGTTCCTATGCTTCAGCCATAGGCTCTATCATGTATGCAATGCTGTACCGCACCTGATGTGTGCCTTGCTATAAGCCTAGTAGGAGGTACCAAAGTAATCCAGAGTGGATCATCGACAGCGTCAAGAACATCCCAAATACCGAAAAGGACTAAGGATATGTTTCTCAGATATGGAGGTGACAAAGAGCTCATCGAACGGTTACGCTGATGCAAGCTTTGACATCGATCCGGACGATTCTAAATCGCAGACCGGATACGATTTACACTAAACGGAGGAGCTGTCGGTTGGTGCAGTTCTAAACAAAGCGTCGTGGCGGATCTACATGTGAAGCGGAGTACATAGCAGCTTCAAGCAGCTAATGAAGGAGTCTGGATGAAGGAGTTCATATCCGATCTAGGTGTCATACCTAGTGCATCGGGTCCAATGAAAATCTTCTCGTGACAATATCGAGCAATTGCCTTAGCAAAGGAATCCAGATTTCACAAGAGGACCAAGCACATCAAGAGACGCTTCAATTCCATCCGGACTTAGTCCGTGGGAGACATAGAGATTTGCAAGATACATACGGATCTGAATGTTGCGCACCGCTGACTAAGCCTCTTCCACGAGCAAAACATGATCAGCACCAAGACTCCATGGGTGTTAGAATCATTACTATGTAATCTAGATTATTGACTCTAGTGCAAGTGGGAGATCAAGGAAATATGCCCTAGAGGCAATAATAAAGTTATTATTTATTTCCTTATTTCATGATAAATGTTTATCATTCATGCTAGAATTGTATTAACCGGAAACATGATACATGTGTGAATGCATAGACAAACAAGATGTCACTAGTATGCCTCTACTAGACTAGCTTGTTAATCAAAGATGGTTATGTTTCCTAACCATGAACAAGGAGTTGTTATTTGATTAACAAGGTCACATCATTAGTAGAATGATCTGATTGACATGACCCATTCCCTTAGCTTAGCACACGATCGCTTAGTATGTTGCTACCGCTTTTATCCATGACTTATACATGTTCCTGTAACTATGAGATTATGCAACTCCCGCTTACGGAGGAACACTTTGGTGCTACCAAACGTCACAACGAATCGGGTGATTATAAAGGAGTACTACAGTGTCTCCAAAGGCGATGTTGGGTTGGCGATTTCGAGATTAGGTTTTGTCACTCCGATTGTCGGAGAGGTATCTCTGGGCCCTCTCGGTAATACACATCACCAAGCCTTGCAAGCATTACAACTAATGAGTTAGCTGTGAGATCATGTATTACGGAACGAGTAAAGAGACTTGCCGTAACGAGATTGAACTAGTTATTGGATACCGACGATCGAATCTCGGGCAAGTAACATACCGATGACAAAAGGAACAACGATGTTGTTATGCGGTCGACCGATAAAGATCTTCGAGAATATGTAGGAACCAATATGGGCATCCAGGTCCGCTGTTGGTTATTGACCGAGACGGTCTCGGTCATGTCTACATTGTTCTCGAACCGTAGGGTCCGCACGCTTAAGGTTTCGATGATGGTTATTATGAGTTTATATATTTTGATGTACCAAGAAGTTCGAGTCCCGGATGTGATCACGGACATGACGAGGAGTCTCAAATGGTCGAGACATAAAGATTGATATATTGGAAGCCTATATTTGGAGTCCGAATGGTTCCGGTGAAATCGAAATTTATCGGAGTACCGGAGGTTACCGAACCCCCGGAACTAAATGGGCCTTAGTGGGCCTCGAGGAGAAGAGGAAGGGCCGGCCAGGTGGCCGCGCCTCGCCCCCCTAGTCCTAATAGGACAAGGAGAGGGGGCGCCCCTCTCTCTCTTCCCCTCCCCAATCCTACTCCAACTAGGAAGGGGGAGTCCTACTCCCGGTGGGAGTAGGACTCCTCCGGCGCGCCTCCCTTGGGCCGGCCGCACCTCCCCCCATTCCTCCTTTATATACGGGGGCAAGGGGGCACCCTAGAACACACAAGTTTGATCTACGGATTGTTCCTTAGCCGTGTGCGGTGCCCCCCTCCACCATATTCCACCTCGGTCATATCGTCGCGAAGCTTAGGCGAAGCTCTGCGCCGGTAGAACATCAAGATCATCACCACGCCGTCGTGCTGACGGAACTCTCCCTCGACACTCGGCTGGATCGAGTACGAGGGACGCCATCGAGCTGTCGTGTGTCAAGAACTCGGGCGCCGGAGTAACGGCGCCGGATCGGTCGGATCGCGAGGAGAACGTCGACTACTTCCTCTACGCCAGATCGCTTCCGCCCGGTCTACGAGGGTACGTAGACAACACTCTCCCCTTTCGTTGCTATACATCACCATGATCTTGCGTGTGCGTAGGAAATTTTTTGAAATTACTACGTTCCCCAACAATTTGTTCCACTCCATCCCTCTAGATGTGTGTTTCGTGTCTCAGCTTGAGTGATGTTGCTATGTCTCATTCCATGAGTTGATCCTAAGTTGTTCGATCTTTGAGAAGATCGATCCTTCTAGAGTTTCCTTCTCCTCTCCTTGTCACGTTGGCTGGAGTTCTCAGAGCAAGACGTCAAGATCAATATGAAGCAACTGGATCATGAAGATCGTGTTAGCTTTGTGTTCCCTCCGCCTACCTACTCACGCCTTGAATCTCGGTCGAGATTCTTGTTTAGTGGGGTGAGTTGTCACATCCCTAGTTCGGTATGATCTGAGCTAGCTAGTCATGTGTTGCATCATGTTTAAATTTTTTGAATTTGAAATGGGGATTGATCAAACCCTAGCATCAATGAAATTCAAATAGGTTCAACTAAAAAGTAAATAAGTATATTTTCAGATCCCAAACGGCCTTAAAAATGTTCATCATTTTGGAAAGTGATGGAAAGAGTAACCAGAGATGATGCACATTTTTCCATGGCATTTTGGATTTTGAATTAATTCAAACATATTTGAATTGGAGCTATTTAAATGCTATATATATTTTAGATGCTCCAAAAATGTTGGAAATTGTTAAGGGTCACTGGAATAATTCAGACGGCACCCATAATTATTTCCAGGATTTTATGAAATGGTTTAGTATTTATTTTAAACCAGAACATAAAAACAGGAAATAGAAAAGGAAACAGAAAAGGGGAAAAGCCTTACCTTGGGCTTTCTTACCTGGTGCTCCTGAAGCCCAACACTGTGCATAGCCGGCCCAGCCCAGCTCCACCTCCCCTGTCGTCTTCCTCCTTTTGCCAGGAGGACGAAGGGCGCGTGCCCGGCGCGCGCGACCACACGCCGGCCACCTCCTGCTTACCTGCTCGCTGCTGGAGGCACCCGAGGACGCCACGCACCCCCCGGGTCCTCTCACTTCTTCCCCCGTGCTCATCCCCTCCCCTGTTCCTCTCGCGCGCACCCACCCGAGCGCAGCCGCAGCCGCCGCTCGCCGTCCGCGCGCACCGCCGCCAGTCCTGTGCCCTTCGACCCGCCCCGAGGCCCGCGTCGGCGTCTTCTTCCTCTTCGCCCGAGCTGCACGAGCCCGGACGCTGTGGAGCCGTCTTCGCCCTCGTCTTCCTCCTCGGGCACCCGAGATCGCTGTCGTGGTTTTGTCGCCACCGAGCCGTCCCCAAGCACGCTGACCTGCTCAACGACCTCCCGATGAGCTCCACCGCATTTCTCTCTTTCTGCATCTTTTCCGTCCTCTAACCGTCGATTCATCGAGACCGAGAACCACCGCCACCCGAGCTCGTCGCCGGCGTAGCTCGGCGACCATTTGGTCACGCCAAGGCCCAAACGCTTCAAAGAACACGTAGAGCCTCGAGGAGCTTTAGTTCGACCTTTTGCACGCCAGTAGCCCGACCCCGAGCTCGCTCGAGCTCACCACACTGTGGTCGCCGCCGGCGGCGCCTGAGCCATTCTAGGCCCGAGACCACCACCATCCGACGCGCCGCTACGGCGTCCTAGAGATGCCTCCAACAAGATCCACCAGTGCTCTGTGGAGCTTTTCTCAAGCTCCTCGCTGCCCGACCTCGCCCGGCAGCTCAACGCCGGCGAAGCCTGACCCGCCGACCGGGGTTTGACCTCCCCTCGGTCAATGACAGGTGGGGCCAGCCCCCTGTTAATTTGTTTAGTTTGTTCTAACTTAATTAGCCACTGTTCCACTAACATGTGGGCCCTAAAGTTTAATTAACCGACTAATTAATTAATTAGGCTAATTAAGCTCTGTTAAATCACCCTGTAGCTGACACACGGGTCCCACACGACAGGTTTGACTCTGGTCAACCCTGTTGACTTGCTGACGTCACACAGGCGTCATGCTGACGTAGTAAAGTATTTCGGAATTAAAATAAATCAGAAATGATTTATAAATTTTAAAATGTCCTAAACTTCTAAAAATCATAGAAATTCAACCGTAACTCCAAATGAAATAAATTATATATGAAAAATGATCAGAAAAATCCAATCTATCCATCTGTACCATTTTCATGCATGTTAGAACCACTTATAGCTGCTGTTTAGCACAAATCATATAATGGCATATAATAAATCACATATGGAGTTTGAATTTGAATCTTTGATTCAAACCAACTTCATTTAATCTGGTTTTAGTTGCATCAGCTCAAATCATAGCATATTGCCATATCATGATCATGCATCATATTGTTGCATCGCATTGATTGCGTTCTTCCTTATTTGCCGGTATTTGTCCCCTCTCGATAGACGTGATACCGACGATGAGATCAATGACACCGATGAAGAGCTATACTATCTTCAGAAGTGCCAGGCAAGCAAAACCCCCTTGTTCATTCCGATACAATCCCACTCTCTCGCTCCTGCTCTCTTTTACTGCATTAGGACAACAACGATTCAACTGTTACTTGCTGCGGTAGTTGAAACCCTTTATCCTCTGCATGACCTGTCATTGCCACAGTAAATAGATGAAACCCACTAGCATGAGTAGGAGTTGTTTGAGCCCTGATGTGCCTACTCATTCATGCTTGTTTTGTCATGCCTGCTATTGCTTAGAGTTATGTCAGGTCTGATTCATCGGGGATGAATTGGAGGTGTGTGAACATGCCCTACTATGTGTGAGCTAAGTGTGTGAACACGATTTGGTAAAGGTAGCGGTGAGAGGCCATGTAGGAGTACATGGTGGGTTGTCTCATTGTAGCCGCCCTCGTGAACCGAGTTCGTGTTTGTGATCCATGAACAGCACTACCACACATTGGGCTCCGCACTCCAAGCTCTCTCGACTTATTAATCAACATGATCTCTGTCCGTGAGTTGCAACTAGTTTCGTGTTTGTAGGTAGTGTTAGTAGTCTACCAAGTGGCACCCGCAGTGGGCTTGGGATGACTAGGCACCGTGGCACGGTGTACCAAGCGTACATCCACCCGCCGAGGTGGGCTTGGGAACCCTGCTCACATCGCTTGGGACCGTGAGCGACACCCGGCCGGATCTCCTTGCGGATGGAACCCGAATAGGCGATAAACCCGACTAGAGACTTGTGTGGTTAGTCGGTCGTGGCCGACTCCTCGCCAAAGCTTCCGCTTGAAGGTTGCCGAGATACACGTGGTGTACATGGTGGTAAGTGGCGAGAGCGTGTGAAGAAGCACGCCCCTGCGGGTTATCATTATCTATTCAATAGCCGGATTCCTCGGATATGGAAACTTGGACCCCTTGCATAGTTCATAGACAAGTGAAAGTGGATACTCTAAAATACGCAAGATAAGTGTGAGTGCTATGGATGGCGCTCTCGTGGGGAGACGGAGCGGATCCATAGTGGCGTATTGATATGGTGAATATGTGGACTCGTGTGCCACCTCAAAAGAGTTACTTGCAATGTAGTTCAGATAGCCACCGAGTCAAAGCTGGCTTGTCTGCAGCTTAAACCCCACCATCCCTTTGTTGATAATGATGCATATGTAGATAGTTCTCGATGTAAGTCTTGCTGGGTACATTTGTACTCACGCTTGCCTATTTTATGTTTTTGCAGAGACTTCAATCTCACTAGTAGTTCCGTGTGGACTTGACGCTTAGCTTGTTACCTCAGCTACGATCTTGTGCCCTCGGCAGATCTCGATAGTTAGTCGCTTCTCACCTTTTTCATTTGTAGTTGTCTCGTACTCGGACATGTTAAGCTTCCGCATGTGCTTGACTTGTATGTTTCAATGCTGGGTCGAGAGACCCATGTTTGTAATATCTCGCCCTCGAGCCTATTGAATAAATACTTGAGTTGTAGAGTCATGTTGTGATGCCATGTTGTATTTGCACATATCGAGCATATTGTGTGTATGTTATTGAAATGCTTGGTATGTGTGGGATCCGACTATCTAGTTGTTTATCCTTAGTAGCCTCTCTTACGGAAATGTCTCCTAGTGTTTCCACCGAGCCATGGTAGCTTGCTACCGCTTCGAACACTTAGGCTGGCCGGCATGTGTCCTTCTTCGCTCTCGTATCCGTCTTCGGGAAATGTCACGCGATGAATACCGGAGTCCTGTTAGCCCGCCACAGCCCGGTTCACCGAGTCTGCTAGCCCAGTGCTACAGCCCGGATTCACTCGTTGTCGACCGACACGCTCGATGCCGGGTCATGGATGCCTGTCCTCGTAAGTTTGTGCCACTTTGGGTTTACGACTAGCCATGTCAGCCCGGCTCCTTATCATATGGATGCTAGCGACACTATCATATACGCAGCCAAAAGGCGCAAACGGTCCCGGGCAAAGGTAAGGCGACACCCGTGGGGATACCGTGCGTGAGGCCGCAAAGTGATATGAGGTGTTACATGCTAGATCGATGTGGCATTGAGTCGGGGTCCTGACAGGCCTGCAGCGTGGCTCAACCAGTGGCCCAGTACGGCCCGTCTTCCTCAATCAAAGCACAATACCCTCGCGAGGGGCCAAGCCTCGCAGGGCAGATGACACAAGGCCTCCTCAGGGGCGGCCTCACCAGGAAGGCTCGCGAGGAGGCGGAGGGATCAAGGCAAGGGGTACCTCGCGAGGTGCCCATGACGCAAGCCATGACGATAAAGACCAGGCGGGCTCCAGCCTGCGCAGTGTCCTCATTTCCTCTTTGGTGCAAAGGAGGCAAGCATAGGCGCGGAGTACCGAGGCATCAGGTAAAGGTTTCCATATCGGTGCAACAAGACCAAGACCAACAGAGCGGCAGGACGGAGGTCACCGTGGAGCCCAAGACAGTGTCATCACTAGTGCCTTTGGCAGGCGAAGACCACCTTTAGTCAGGATAGCTTGTACTAGTTGTCCCCTTTCAAAATGGCTTGGATCCCTTCCTGCTCAATATTTGGGAAGAGAACCAGGGCCTCTATAAATAGGGCTAGCCACCACAGTAGAAGGCATCTCATCTAGAGCCAAGGGAGACGGATCGATTCCTCCTTAAGCGCACCCACCAAACCCAAGAACACCTCCCCTCGCGAGGTTGTTCTTCCCTTATCCTGTTCATCATCAGTCCAAGAGGCAATCCACCACACCACACATTGGATTAGGGTATTACACCACAACGGTGGCCCGAACCAGTATAAACCTCGTGTCTCTTGTGTTGCTCATCGATCTAGCTTAGGGATCGCGGTAAGGCTGAGGGTGTGCTTCGGTAGGGAGAGATCTTCATGCACACCCCAGAGTTTGAACCTTAAGGGTTTTGCCGGAACCCGATATCCGACAGCACTAGTGAAAGTATGAACCCTAGGCCTTATTTCAAAGCATTGCAATACCGTTTTTGCTCACTTTTGTTACTTGCTACCTTGCTGTTTTATA
The DNA here is from genome assembly GCA_021437245.1 of Aegilops speltoides. Classification (NCBI taxonomy): domain Eukaryota; kingdom Viridiplantae; phylum Streptophyta; class Magnoliopsida; order Poales; family Poaceae; genus Aegilops; species Aegilops speltoides. The sequence continues at coordinate 66,781,812 of CM038143.1, forward strand.
TTTTCAGATTACAAAAACCTATATCTACCATCCATATTGCACTTGTATCACCATTTCTTTGCCAAACTAGTGCACCTATACAATTTACTATTGTATTGGGTGTGTTGGGGACACAAGAGACTCTTTGTTTTTTGGTTGCAGGGTTATTTGAGAGAGACCATCTTCAATTTGTTGAAATGCCTTCTTCTTAGCATTTTTCGTACATATTGCATCCTCCTACAATGTGGTTGCCTTACATAAAAGTTGTGTTCGTCAGTATCATGCATCAACAAATTTCGAAGTGCGAATTTCATTCCTTTTTCTTGTGTGTTTACTTGACAAGGCAAAATCTAAAATGACGAAGGCACAAAATGATGGTGGTCCTCTGGAGCAACCGAAAGAGATGATCTCTGTAGATTCTCCTGCTACTCCTACTGCAGTGCAAGTTCCAAATCTCATCTCCCCTACTCCACGGCCCCAGGTGCTTGCTCTAACATGGCAGTGTGATATCTTGTTGCATGTTGCATATGGTGCCTAGCTTGTATTGCTCCTAATTTGTTAAATTGCATCTCCTTAGCTTACACATTATACATGTGAATATGACACGCCTTCCTATTTTTGGTACATACTACATCTGCCTATCACACCATGTTCTTACATCAAACTACTGTTCTTGTGTATCCTGCATCTATCACTTATGATTAGACAGTCACGCCCCTGGGTTAGTAGGAGACGCGCTACTCTTATAAAGAGTGCAGTTTCATCCTCCCCACATGATTCTCAAGAAACAGCAAGCCTAAATGAAGATATTGAACGTAGCTCAGACTTGAAGACCGCATTTACCCTACACCAACATCGCAGGTGCTTGCTCTAACTTCATAGTGTGATATGTGGGTGCATGTTGCATACCGTGTCTAGCTTGTAATGCTTATAATTAGGGTAAATTGCATTTGCTTAGTTTACACATTATACCTGTGAATATGACATGCCTTTCTATTTTTGGTACATAATACATCTATCTGTTAACCATGTTCTTACATGAAACTACCTCTCTTCTGTATCCTGCATCAATCACTTACGATGAGACACCTTTATTCGTTGCATATTGCATATGATTTCTAACCTGTTGCCATGTATTGCTTCTAATTTAGTCAAATACATTTATGAGGCCACCCTTTTAATTTGGCAGAGTGATATTGGTTTCATATTTCAGATGGTTTCTAGCTTCCATTGCTTCTAACTAGTTCAAACACCTTGTGCTTAGTTTACACTATATGCATCATACATGTCAATATGTCATGTCGTCCTATTTTTCATACATATTCCATCCTCCTATCATGTGGCTGCCTTACATGAAAGTAGTGTTCGTCGGTATCATGCTTCAATGAGTTCTGAAGAGCAAATTTTTATTCCTTTTTCTTGTGGGTTTGACTTGACAAGGCAAAATCAAAAAAGAGGAAGGAAAAGAGTAAGGAAGGCGATGATGGTGGTCCTCTGCAGCAACATAGATGGGGCATCTGTACGGATTCTCCTCATACTGCTAGTGCATTACAAGTTCCAAGTCTCTGCTCCCCTACTCCACCATCCAAGGTGCTTGCTCTAACTTGGCAGTGTGATATCTGGTTGCATGTTGCATGGTGTCTAGCTTGTATTGCTTCTAATTAGTGTAAACTTCATCTGCTTAGCTTACACATGATATGTGTGAATATGACACGCCTTCCTGTTTTTGGTACATACTATATCTGTCTATCACACCATGTTCTTACATGAAACTACTCTTCTTGTGTATCCTGCATCAGTCACTTATGATGGGGCACCTTTAAGTTGGCAGTGTGATATTGGTTTGCGTCTTGAATATGATTTCTAGCATGTAGTGCTTCTGGTTTGATGAACGCCACCTATGACGAGACATTTTTAACTTGGCAGAGTGATATTGATTGCACCTTCCATATGGTGTCTAGCTTGCCGTGCTTCTAATTTGTTGAAAAGCCTTCTGCTTAGTTACCACATCATAGGTGTGAATATGTCAAGTCGTCCAGTTTTTTGTACATATTCCATCCTCGTATCATGACTTTGCCTTTCATCAGAGTAGTGTTCGTCAATATCATGCATGAATGAGTTCTGATGAGAGAATTTTATTCCTTTTTCTTGTCGGTTTGACCTCACAATGCAAAATTAATAAAACGGAAGGAAATTGGTATGGCATTAGATGATGGTGGTCCTTCCGAGCAATTGAAACGGAGGGTCTCTACAGATTCTACTCCGCCATCCTCCCAACAAGATTCGCAAGACAACGCAAGGCTAGACAGTCAAGGTAGCTGTGTAGATGGTGAGCACATCTACCCTACTCCACCATCACAGGTGTTTGCTCTAACTTGGCACTATTATATGTGGTTGCATGTTGCGTATGATGTCTGGCTTTTATTGCTTCTAACTTTGTTGAATTGCATCTACTTTACACATAATGCGTGTGAATATGACACGTGTTCCTGTTTCTAGAACATACTATATCTGGTCACACCATGTTCTTACATCAGACTATTGTTCTTGCCTATCCCGCATCAGTCACTTATGATAAGGCACCTTTAAGTCGCCACTGTGATATTGGTTGCGTCTTGCATATGATTTCTAGCATGTACTGCTTCTAATTTGTTGAAACGCCAGACTGTTTGAACTTGGCAGAGTGATATTGGTTGCATCTTTCATATGGTGTCTAGCTTGCAGTGCTTCTAATTTTTTGAAATGCCTTCTGCTTAGTTATCACATCATAGGTGTGAATATGTCACGACGTCCTGTTTTTCATACATATTCCATCCTCGTATCATGTGTTTTCCTTTCATCCGAGTAGTGTTCATCAGTATCATGCATGAATGACTTCTGAAGAGCGGATTTTATTCCTTTTTCTTATCGGTTTGACTTCACAATGCAAAATCAATATAGCTGAAGGAAATTAGTACGGCAATGGATGATGGTGGTCCTTAGGAGCAACTCAAACAGAGGGTCTTTATAGATTCTACTCTGCCATCCTCCCAACAAGATTCGCAAGACAACACAAGGCTAGACAGTCAACGTAGCTGTGTAGATGATGAGCACATCTCCCATACTCCACCATCATAGGTGCTTTCTCTAACTTGGAACTGTTACATGTGGTTGCATGTTCCATATGATGTCTAGTTTGTATTGCTTCTGATTTTGTTGAATTGCATCTACATAGCTTACAACTTATACCTGCAACAATCACTTACCCATAAGACACATTTAACTTGGGAGTGTGATGTAGGTTGCATCTTGCATTCTCTTCTAGCTTGTACTGCTTCTAATTTCTTGAAATGACACTTACGACCAGACACTTTTACCAGTTAGAGTGATATTGGTTGCATGCTCATATGGTGCCTAGCTTTCATTTCTTCTAATTTTGTTGAAATGCCTTTTGCTACTGTTTTTCATACATATTCCGTCCTCCTATCGTACCTGTGAATATGCAATGTTGTCTTTTTTTGTATACATTCCATCCTCCGATCCTGCGCTTGCCTTACATCAAAGTAGAGCTCGTCTGTATCATGCATCAACCAGTTATGCAGAGCTAATTTTATTCATCTTCTTGTGGTTTTGACTTCATAAGGCAATATCAGAAAAGAGGAAGGAAAATAGTAAGTTAGGGGATGTAGGTGGTCCTCCGGACCGACGCAAATAGAGACTCTCTAGATTTTCCACTGCTACTGCTAATGCAGTTGAAGTCCCAAGTCTACATGATGAGTTCATCTCCCGTACTCCACCATCGCAGGTGCTTGCTCTAAGTTGACAGTGTGATAATTGGTTTCAAGTTGCATATGTTGTATAGCCTGTATTTCTTCTATTTTGATTAAATTGCACCTGCTGAGTATATACATTATACATGTGCATATGACATGCCTTTTTGTGTCTAGAGTACACTGCATCTATCTATCATACCATGTTCTTACATCAAAGTACTGTTGGGGAACGTAGTAATTTCAAAAAAATTCCTACGCACACGCAAGATCATGGTGATGTATAGCAACGAGAGGGGAGAGTGTTGTCTATGTACCCTCGTGAGACCAAGCGAAGCGATCACAACGTAGAGGAAGTAGTCGACGCTCTCCTCGCGATCCGACCGATCCCGCGCCAAGCATTCGGCGCCCAGTTCTTGACACACGTACAGCTCGATGACGCCCCTCGACTCCGATCCAGCCGAGTGTCGAGGAGAGTTCCACAAGACGACGGCGTGGACGATCTTGATGTTCTATCAAGCGCAGGGCTTCGCTTAAGCTTCATGACGATATGACCGAGGTGGAATATGGTGGAGGGGGCACCGACACGGCTAAGGAACGATCCGTAGATCAAACTTGTGTGTCCTAGGGTGCCCCCCGCCCCGTATATAAAGGAGCAAGGGGGTGCGGCCGCCCTAGAGGAGGCGCTGCCGAGGAGTCCTACTCCCACCGGGAGTAGGACTCCCCTTCCTAGTTGGAGTAGGATTGGGGAGGGGAAGAAGGAAGGGGCGCCGCCTCCTTTGTCCTATTCGGACTAGGGGAGGCGCGCGCCTGCCCTGGCCGCCCCTCCTCTTCTCCCTCGAGGCCCACTAAGGCCCAATAGCCTCCGGAGGGTTCCGTAACCCCGGTTTTCCCAGAAAATCCCGATTTCACCCGAACTATTCCAACTCCAAATATAGGCTTCCAATATATCAATCTTTATATCTCGACCATTTTGAGACTCCTCGTCATGTCCGTGATCACATCCGGACTCAACTTCTTCGGTACATCAAAATACATAAACTCATAATATAACCATCATCGAAACCTTAAGCGTGCGGACCCTACGGTTCGAGAACAATGTAGACATGACCGAGACACGCCTCCGGTCAATAACCAATAGCGGACCTGGATGCCCATATTGGCTCCTACATATTCTACGAAGATCTTTATCGGTCGACCGCATAACAACATACGTTGTTCCCTTTGTCATCGGTATGTTACTTGCCCGAGATTCGATCGTCGGTTTCCAATACCTAGTTCAATCTCGCTACGCAAGTCTCTTTACTCGCTCCGTAATACATCATCTCACAGCTAACTCATTAGTTGTAATGCTTGCAAGGCTTCAATGATGTGTATTACCGAGAGGGCCCAGAGATACCTCTCCGACAATCGGAGTGACAAAACCTAATCTCAAATACGCCAACCCAACATCTGCCTTTGGAGACACCTGTAGTACTCCTTTATAATCACCCGCCACGCCAGGACGCTTGGTAGCACCCAATGTGTTCCTCCGTAAACGGAGTTGCATAATCTCATAGTTACAGAACATGTATATGTCATGGATAAAAGCAGAGCAACATACTAAACGATCGTGTGCTAAGCTAATGGAATGGGTCATGTCAATCGATCATTCTACTAATGATGTGACCTTGTTAATCAAATAACAACTCCTTGTTCATGGTCGAAACATAACCATCTTTGATTAACAAGCTAGTCTACTAGAGGCATACTAGTGACATCTTGTTTGTCTATATATTCACACATGTATTATGTTTCCGGTTAATACAATTCTAGCATGAATAATAAACATTTATCATGATATGAGGAAATATATAATAACTTTATTATTGCCTCTAGGGCATATTTCCTTCAGTCTCCCACTTGCACTAGAGTCAATAATCTAGATCACATCACCATGTGATTAACATCGATAGTTCACATCATCATGTGATTAACACCCATAGTTCACATCACCATGTGACCAACACCCAAAGGGTTTACTAGATTCAGAATCTAGTTCACATCGCTATGTGAGTAACACCCAAAGAGTACTAAGGTGTGATCATGTTTTGCTTGTGAGAGAGTCTTAGTCAACGGGTCTTTCACATTCAGATCCGTTATGTATTTTGCAATTTTTCTATGTCTACAATGCTCGCATTTAAGCTACTCTAGCTAATTGCTCCCACTTTCAATATGTATCTAGATCGAGTCTTAGAGTCATCCGATCGTGTCAAAACTTACATCGACGTAACCCTTTACGGCGAACCTTTTGTCACTTCCATAATCGAGAAACATATCCTTATTCCACTAAGGATAATTTTGACCGTTGTCCAAAGGATCTACTCCTAGATCACTATTGTACCCCTTGCCAAAATCAGTGCAGGGTATACAATAGATCCGTACACAAGATGGCATACTTTATAGAACCTATGGCCAAGGCATAGGGAATCACTTTCATTCTCTTTCTATCTTCTGCCGTGGTCGGGTTTTGAGTCTTACTCAATTTCACACCTTGTAACACATGCAAGAACTCTTTCTTTGACTGCTCCATTTTGAACTACTTCAAAATCTTGTCAAGGTATGTACTCATTGAAAAAACTTATCAAGCATCTTGATCTATCTCTATAGATCTTGATGCTCAATATGTAAGCAGCTTCACCGAGGTCTTTCTTTGAAAAACTTCTTTCAAACACTCCTTTATGCTTTGCGTAATAATTCTACATTATTTCCGATCTACAATATGTCATTCACATATACTTATCGAAAAATGCAGTAGTGCTCCCACTCACTTTCTAGTAAATACAAGCTTCACCATAAGTCTCAGATAAAACTATATGCTTTGATCAGCTCATCAAAGCGATATTCCAACTCCGAGATGCTTGCACCAGTCCATAGATGGATTGCTGGAGCTTGCACACTTTGTTAGCTCCTTTGGATCGAAAAACCTTCTCGTTGCATCATATACAACTCTTCCTCCGTAAAACCATTCAGAATGCAGTTTTACATCCATTTGCCAAATTTCATAAATTGTGGCAATTGCTAACATGATTCGGACAGACTTAAGCATCGCTACTGCTTGAGAAAATCTCATTGTAGTCAACATCTTGAACTTTGTCGAAAACCTTTTGCAACAAGTCGAGCTTTGTAGATAGTAACACTACTATCAACGTCCGTCTTCCTCTTGAAGATCCATTTATTTTCTATGGTTTGCCGATCATCGAGAAATCCATCAAAGTCCATACTTTGTTCTCATACATGGATCATATCTCAGATTTCATGGCCTCAAACCATTTTGTGGAATCTGGGCTCATCATCGCTTCCTCATAGTTCGTAGGTTTGTCATGGTCAAGTAACACGGCCTCCGTAACAGGATTGTCGTACCACTCGTGCGAATCTCACTGCTTTTACCTACGAGGTTCGGTAGTAACTTGATCCAAGTTACATGATCATCATCATTAACTTCCTCACTAATTGGTATAGTAGTCACAAGAACAGATTTCGTGATGAACTACTTTCCAATAAGGAACAGTACAGATTACCTCATCAAGTTCTACTTTCCTCCCACTCACTTCTTTCGAGAGAAACTCCTTCTCTAGAAAGGATCCATCTTAAGCAACGAATATCTTGCCTTCGGATCTGTGATAGAAGGTGTACCCAACAATTTCCTTTGGGTATTCTATGAAGACGCACTTCTCCGATTTGGGTTTGAGCTTATCAGATGAAACTTTTCACATAAGCATCGCAACTCCAAACTTTAAGAAACGACAACTTGGGTTTCTTGCTAAACCACAGTTCATATAGTGTCGCCTCAACGGATTTAGATGGTGCCCAATTTAACGTGAATGCAGCTGTCTCTAATGCATGATCCCAAAACGATATTGGTAAATCAAGAAGAAACATCATAGATTGCACTTTATCCAATAAAGTGCGGTTACGATGTTTGGACACACCATAACATTGTGGTGTTCGGTGGCGTGAGCTGTGAAACTATTCCACATTGTTTTAGTTGAAGACCAAACTCAGAACTCAAATATTCGTCTCCGCGATCAAATCGTAAAAACCTTATTTTCTTGTCACGATGATTTTTCCACTTCACTCTGAAATTCTTTGAACCTTTCAACTATCTCGCACTTATATTTCATCAAGTAGATATACCCATATCTGCTCAAATCATCTGTGAAGGTCGAAAATAACGATACCCGCCATGAGCCTTAACACTCATTGGATCGCATACATCAAGATGTATTATTTCCAATAAGTCGCTTGCTCGCTCCATTGTTCCGAGAACGGAGTCTTAGTCATCTTGCCCATGAGGCATGGTTCGCAAGCATCAAGTGATTCATAATCAAGTGATTCCAAAATCCCATCAAGATGGAGTTTCTTCATGCGCTTTACACCAATATGACCTAAACGGCGAAGCCACAAATAAGTTGCACTATCATTATTAACTTTGCATCTTTTGGTTTCAATATTATGAATATGTGTATCACTACGATCGAGATCCAATGAACCATTTTCATTGGGTGTGTAACCATATAAGGTTTTATTCATGTAAAATGTAACAACAGTTTATTCTCTTACTTAAATGAATAACCGTATTGCAATAAACACGATCAAATCATATTCATGCTCAACGCAAACACCAAATAACATTTATTTAGGTTCAACACTAATCCCGAAAGTATAGGAGTGTGCGATGATGATCATATCAATCTTGAAACTCCTTTCAACACACATCGTCACTTCACCCTTAACTAGTTTCGCTTATTCTGCAACTCCGCTTGAAGTTACTACTCTTAGCAACCCAACCAGTACCAAATACCGAGGGGTTGCTATAAACACTAGTAAAGTACACATCAATAACATGTATATCAAATATACCTTTGTTTATTTTGCCATCCTTCTTATCCGCCAAATACTTGGGGTAGTTCTGCTTCCAAAGGACCAGTCCCTTTGCAAGAGAAGCACTTAGTCTCGTGCTTAGGTCCAGACTTGGGCTTCTTCACTTGAGCAGCAACTTGCTTGCCGCTCTTCTTGAAGTTCCCTTCTATCCCTTTGCCCTTTTCTTGAAACTAGTGGTCTTGTTAATCATCAACACTTGATGTTCTTTCTTGAATTCTACCTTCATCGATTTCATCATCATGAAAACTCGAGAATCATTTTCATCATCCCTTGCATACTATAGTTCATCACGAAGTTCTACTAACTTGGTGATGGTGACTAGAGAATTCATCAATCGATATCTTATCCGAAGATTAACTCCCACTTGATTCAAGCGATTGAAGTACCTGCATAATCTGAGCACATGCTCACTAGTTGAGCGATTCTCCTCCATCTTTTAGCTATAGAACTTGTTGAAGATTTCATATCTCTCAACTCGGTATTTGCTTGAAATATTAACTTCAATTCTGGAACATCTCATATGGTCCATGATGTTCAAAACATCTTTGAAGTCCCGATTCTAAGCTGTTAAGCATGGTGCACTTAAACTATCTAGTAGTCATCATATTGAGCTAGCCAAACGCTCATAACGCTTGCATCCGCTTCCTGCAATAGGTCCGTCACCTAGCGGTGCATTAAGGACATAATTCTTACGTGCAGCAATGAGGATAAACCTCCGATCACGGATCGAATCCGCATCATTGCTACTAACATATTTCAACACAATTTTCTAGGAACATATCAAAAACAAACATATGAAAGCAACAACGCGAGCTATTGATCTACAACATAATTTGCAAAATACTACCAGGACTAAGTTCATGATAAATTTAAGTTCAATTAATCATATTACTTAAGAACTCCCACTTAGACAGACATCTCTCTAGTCATCTAAGTGATCACGCGATCCAAATCAACTAAACCATAACCGATCATCACGTGAGATGGAGTAGTTTTCAATGGTGAACATCTTATGTTGATCATATCTACTATATGATTCACGCCGACCTTTCGGTCTCCGTGTTCCGAGGCCATATCTGCATATGCTAGGCTCGTCAAGTATAACCCGAGTATTCTGCGTGTGCAAAACTGGCTTGCACCCGTTGTAGATGGACGTAGAGCTTATCACACCCGATCATCACGTGGTGTCTGGGCACGATGAACTTTGGCAACGGTGCATACTCGGGAGAACACTTCTTGATAATTTAGTGAGAGATCATCTTATAATGCTACCGTCAATCAAAGCAAGATAAGATGCATAAAAGATAAACATCACATGCAAATCAATATAAGTGATATGATATGGTCATCATCATCTTGTGCTTCGTGATCTCCATCTTTGCAGCACCACCATGATCACCATCGCCACCGGCGCGACACCTTGATCTCCATCGTAGCATCGTTGTCGCCTCGCCAATCTTATGCTTCTACGACTATCGCTACCGCTTAGTGATAAAGTAAAGCATTACAGTATGATTGCATTTCATACAATAAAGCGACAACCATATGGCTCCTGCCATTGCCGATAACTTCGTTACAAAACATGATCATCTCATACAATAAAATATAGCATCACGCCTTGACCATATCACATCACAACATGCCCTGCAAAAACAAGTTAGACGCCCTCTACTTTGTTGTTGCAAATTTTACGTGGCTGCTACGGGCTTAAGCAAGAACCAATCTCACCTCACGCATCAAAACCACAACGATATTTCGTCAAATAGACTCCGTTTAACCTTCTCAAGGACCGGGCGTAGCCACACTCAGTTCAACTAAAGTGAGAGAGCAGACACCCGCCAATCACCTTTAAGCAACGAGTGCTCGAGCGGTGAAACCAGTCTCGCGTAAGCGTCACGCGTAATGTCGGTCCGGCCGCTTCATCTCACAATACCGCTGAACCAAAGTATGACATGCTGGTAGGTAGTATGACTTGTATCGCCCACAACTCACTTGTGTTCTACTCGTGCAAAACATCAAACCATAAAAACCTAGGCTCGGATGCCACTGTTGGGGAACGAGTAATTTCAAAAATTTCCTACGCACACGCAAGATCATGGTGATGTATAGCAACGAGAGGGAGAGTGTTGTCTACGCACCCTCGTGAGACCGGCGAAGCGATCACAACGTAGAGGAAGTAGTCGACGCTCTCCTCGCGATCCGACCGATCCCGGCGCCAATACTCCGGCGCCCAGTTCTTGACACACGACAGCTCGATGACGCCCCTCGTACTCGATCCAGCCGAGTGTCGAGGGAGAGTTCCACAAGACGACGGCGTGGGACGATCTTGATGTTCTATCGCGCAGGCTTCGCCTAAGCTTCGCGATGATATGACCGAGGTGGAATATGGTGGAGGGGGCACCGCTGCGGCTAAGGAATGATCCGTAGATCAAACTTGTGTGTCCTAGGGTGCCCCCTGCCCCGTATATAAAGGAGCAAGGGGGTGCGGCCGGCCCAGAGGAGGCGCTGCCGAGGAGTCCTACTCCCACCGAGTAGGACTCCCCCTTCCTAGTTGGAGTAGGATTGGGGAGGGGAAGAAGGAAGGGCGCGCCTCCTCCTGTCCTATTCGGACTAGGGGAGGGGCGCGACCTGCCCCGGCCGCCCCTCCTCTTCTCCCTCGAGGCCCACTAAGGCCCAATAGCCTCCGGAGGGTTCCGTAACCCCGGTTTCCTAAAAATCCGATTTCACCCGAACCATTCCAACTCCAAATATAGGCTTCCAATATATCAATCTTTATGTCTCGACCATTTTGAGACTCCTCGTCATGTCCGTGATCACATCCGGACTCAACTTCTTCGGTACATCAAAATACATAAACTCATAATATAACCGCCATCGAAACCTTAAGCGCATGGACCCTACGGTTCGAGAACAATGTAGACATGACCGAGACACGCCTCCGTCAATAACCAATAGCGGGACCTGGATGCCCATATTGGCTCCTACATATTCTACGAAGATCTTTATCGGTCGAGACCGCATAACAACATACGTTGTTCCTTTGTCATCGGTATGTTACTTGCCCGAGATTCGATCGTCGGTATCCAATACCTAGTTCAATCTCATTACCGCAAGTCTCTTTACTCGCTCCTTAATACATCATATCACAGCTAACTCATTAGTTGTAATGCTTGCAAGGCTTTAGTGATGTGTATTACCGAGAGGGCCCAGAGATACCTCTCCGACAATCGGAGTGACAAAACCTAATCTCAAATACGCCAACCCAACATCCGCCTTTGGAGACACCTGTAGTACTCCTTTATAATCACCCGATTCGTTGTGACGCTTGGTAGCACCAAAGTGTTCCTCCGTAAACGGAGTTGCATAATCTCATAGTTACAGGAACATGTATATGTCATGGATAAAAGCAGTAGCAACATACTAAACGATCGTGTGCTAAGCTAATGGAATGGGTCATGTCAATCAGATCATTCTACTAATGATGTGACCTTGTTAATCAAATAACAACTCCTTGTTCATGGTCAGGAAACATAACCATCTTTGATTAACAAGCTAGTCTAGTAGAGGCATACTAGTGACATCTTGTTTGTCTATATATTCACACATGTATTATGTTTCCGGTTAATACAATTCTAGCATGAATAATAAACATTTATCATGATATGAGGAAATATATAATAACTTTATTATTGCCTCTAGGGCATATTTCCTTCAAGTACTATTGTTGTGTATCCTGCGTCAGTCACTCATGATTGGACGCTTTTAACATGGCAATTTGATAGTGGTTGCATCTTGCATTGATTTCTAGGTTGTACTTCTTCTAATTTTTCGAAATTCCACTTATGACAAGACACTTTTAACTTGGAAGAGTGATATTGGTTGCATCTTTCATATGGTGTCTAGCTTGCGTTACTTCTATTTTCTTGAAAATCCTTTTGCTTAGTTTACACATCGTAGCTGTGAATATGTCACGCCGTCCTCATACGGTGTCTTACATCAAAGTATTGCTTGTCTGTATCATGCATCAATGAGTTCTAAAGAGCGATTTTATTCTTTTGTGTTGTGGGTACATCTTGACATGGCAAAGTCAAAGAACAAGGAAAAGAATATTGTAGGGAATGGTGTTACTCGTCGGGTGCAACGGAAAAGGATTTGCCCTCAAGATTCTGCTAGTACTTATAGTGCAGTAGAAGGTCCAAGTCCACCAGCTAAATCTACAAACATAGTATCACCTGTGCCACCAGCTGCAGCATCCACTTCAATTGTATCGGTATCTCAATGAGTTACTCGTTCGTTTCCTCCGCAACTGGCCAGTTCCTAAACTGCCTTCACACCTAACACTACTTCCGAATCACTGCTGACACAACAGGACTTGGCAAGATCAGATGAACCTCATGATCATGAACACCAAGACGGTACCTAACCGAGTCAAGTTGTAGTTGCATGCTCCTTTATATGTACTCTCACAGTTTGATGTGCAGTAACACCTTCCATATTCGTTGTTCAACTAGCACCACGGCGCAAGCGGAAACAGACATCAGGGATAATGCTTGATAGATTAACAAAATCTAAAGAAGGAAGAATGGAGATCCATTTTGAGGCAAGTTTAAAAAGGCCACATGATGCTACAAAGTCAGCCAAGTTAGTATCAGAGGCATCCGTTGCTGTTAGGTGTCATGCATGTATCCTCCCAACATGGAACATTTATCATTAAGTAATGTTATTCATCACAATTTGTAATATTGTCTTGCTCTATTCCATACTTTCTAGCTTCCTCCTAATAAGACTCACATTCTTTTTTCAACAGCTGAGGTTCAAGTTGGATCCAAAAGATGATGCAACTAAACAAGCATGTGATACGTCTCCAACGTATCTATAATTTTTGATTGTTCCATGCTATTATATTACCTGTTTTGGATGTTTATGGGCTTTACTTTACACATTTATATCAATTATGGGACTAACCTACTAACCGGAGGCCCAGCTCGTATTGCTATTTTTTTTGCCTATTTCAGTATTTCGAAGAAAAGGAATATCAAACGGAGTCCAAATGCAATGAAACCTTCGGGAGCGTGATTTTTGGAACGAACGTGATCTAGAGGACTTGGAGTGCAAGTCAAGAAGCAACCGAGGCGGCCACGAGTGTGGAGGGCGCGCCCACCCCTATAGGGCATGCCCCCTATCTCGTGGGCCCCTCGGGCAGCCACCGACCTACTTCTTCCTCCTATATATACCCATGTACCCCGAGAACATCAGAAAAAGCCACGAAAACCTAGTTCCACTGACGTAACATTCTATATCCGCGAGATCCCATCTTGGAGCCTTCGCCGGCGCTCCGCCAGAGGGGGAATCGACCACGTAGGGATTCTACATCAACACCATAGCCCCTCCGATGAGTTGTGATTAGTTTACCACAGACCTTCGGGTCCATAGTTATTAGCTAGATGGCTTCTTCTCTCTTTTTGGATCTCAATACCATGTTCTCCTCGATCTTCTTGGAGATCTATTCAATGTAACTATTTTTGCGGTGTGTTTGTCGAGATCCGATGAATTGTAGGTTTATGATCAAGTTTATCTATGAGAAATATTTGAATCTCCTCTGAATTCTTTTATGTATGATTGAGTTATCCTTGCAAGTCTCTTCGAATTATCAATTTGGTTTGGCTTACTAGATTGATCTTTCTTGCAATGGGAGAAGTGCTTAGCTTTGGGTTCAATCTTGCGTCATTCTTTCCCAAAGACAAAGATGGGCAGCAAGGCACATATTGTATTGTTGCCATCGAGGATAAAAAGATGGGGTTTATATCATATTGCATGAGTTTATCCCTCTACATCATGTCATCTTTCTTAATGTGTTACTCTGTTCTTATGAACTTAATACTCTAGATGCATGCTGGATAGCGGTCGATGTGTGGAGTAATAGTAGTAGATGCAGTGTGAGTCGGTCTACTTGTTGCGGACGTGATGCCTATATACATGATCATGCCTAGATAATCTCATAATTATTCGCTTGTCTATCAATTGCTCGACAGTAATTTGTTCACCCACCGTAATACTTATGCTATCTTGAGAGAAGCCACTAGTGAAACCTATGGCCCCCGGGTCTATCTTTTATCATATAAGCTTTCAATCTACCTTTATTTGCATCTTTACTTTTCCATTCTATATTATAAAATACCAAAAATATATTTATCTTATCATACTATCTCTATCAGATCTCACTTCTGCAAGTGGCCGTGTAGGATTGACAACCCCTTTATTGCATTGGTTGCGAGTTCTTTGTTTGTTTGTGTAGGTGCGTGGGACTTTTGAGGTGCCTCCTACTGGATTGATACCTTGGTTCTCAAAAACTAAGGGAAATACTTACGCTACTATTCCTACATCACCCTTTCCTCTTCAAGGAAAACCAACGCAAGCTCAAGATGTAGCAAGAAGGATTTTTGGTGCCGTTGCCGGGGAGGTCTTCGCTCAAGTCAATACATACCAAGTACCCATCACAAACTCATCTCCCTCGCATTTACATTATTTGCCATTTGCCTCTCGTTTTCCTCTCCCCCACTTCACCCTTGCCATTTTTATTCGCCCTCTCTTTCCCAATCTCCTCTCTCTTTTGCTTGCTCTCTTCTTCTTGCTTGCTTTTGTTTGCCATTATGTCTGAAATTGGGGAAATTATCGTTGATATGGACAATAATCATAACATGGAAAATTCTGATGCTCCTGCTAAAGAACCCCCTATCTTGCATACTAAAAAGTTTCGGATCGGTAGTGGTGACATTTTTGGTAAAGGTGTTATGCAAGATTTCTTTACTTGTGCCGGAGCTTTACCTTCTATGGGTGGTTCTATTCTTCATAGAACTAGTAGTCTTGCAGATGCTATCGCTATGCTTGTAGTTGAGCTTGAAAGACAATTTATGCATATGCACCCTTGCATTCAAAGATTTTTCTTAGAATTTTCTAATATTGAGCATTCTTCTGTTAAGCGCGTCGTTACTATCTTTTCGGCTAATGAGTTTAGATTTATAATAAGGGGAGCCAAAGAAATCATTGTGCACTATAGAGTGGATGCCGGTCGTCCTCCCATAGAGGCGATCCTCTTTGATCAAGAGGAAATTAGTCGTTTTCAATCTTTGGACTATGTTGCTTTCAATGAAAACCTTAGAAAAAAGGTTCCAACCAATTTCCTAGTTGATAGAATTTCCAAACTTAATAATGATTTTGCTCTTCGAAATAATGAGCTAGGATACTCTCTTGAGTATAGGCTCACAAAATTCTGCCGAAAGAATGCTTATAACGATGAATTAGTTGTGCACTATGAAGGGCCAAAGGAGGAACCCATCCCTCCTGTGATTGATCTTGGGGACTTTTGTCCCATTAAATTTAGCCCTTTTGATTACTTTTTGCTTGCCTCAAAGAAAACTTGCTGCTGAACGTAGAGAATATGAGATGAGTTTTCAAGATTTATCTTATTATTATGGCACTACTTAGATCTATCCTCGCTTTTATGCCTAGCTAGGGGCGTTAAACGATAGCGCTAGTTGAGAGGCAACCCAATTTTATTTGTGTTTTTTGTTTTTGTTTCTGTTTAGTAATAAATTTTGCATCTACATTCTGTTTAGATGTGTTTTTATGTTTTAATTAGTGTTTGTGCCAAGTAGAACCTATAGGATAACCTATGGTGATAGTTAATTTGATTCTGCTGAAAAACAGAAACTTTGCACGCACGAATTTAGTTTTGTTAAATCACAGAAACGTGTTTTTGCATTGATTCTTCTTGCTGTAGATCAATATACAAATTTCCCAGGACTTCCTATTTTGGTTTGATTTTTAGAGTTCCAGAAGTATTCGAGGGTTACAGATTGCTACAGACTGTTCTGTTTTTGACAGATTCTGTTTTTCGTGTGTTGTTTGCTTATTTTGGTGCATTTATGGCTAGTATTAAGTGGTATGAACCATAGAGAACTTGAAATGCAGTAGGTTTAACACCAATATAAATAAAGAATGAGTGCATTACAGTACCTTATGTGGTGGTTTTGCTTTCTTTCACTAACGGAGCTTATGAGATTTCCTGTTGAGTTTTGTGTTGTGAAGTTTTCAAGTTTTGGGTAAAGATTTGATGGACTATGGAATAAGAAGTGGTAAGAGCCTAAGCTTGGGGATGCCCATGGCACCCCAAGATATTCAAGAATAGCCAAAATCATAAGCTTGGGGATGCCCCGGGAAGGCATCCCCTCTTTCATCTTTGTTCATTGGTAACTTTACTTGGAGCTATATTTTTATTCGCCACATGATATGTGTTTTGCTTGAAGAGTCTTGTATGATATTGGTATTTGCTTTTTAGTTTACCACAATCATCCTTGCTGTACACACCTTTTGGGATAAGCCCACTTGATTGGAATTTATTAGAATACTCTATGTGCTTACTTATATCTTTTGAGCTAGATAGTTTTTGCTTTAGTGCTTCACTTATATCTTTTAGAGCACGGCGGTGGCTTAATTTTGAAGAAATTGTTGATCTCTCATGCTTCACTTATATTATTTTGAGAGTATTTTAGAACAGCATGGTATTTTCTATGGTTATAAAATTGGTCCTAGAATGGTAGGCATCCAAGTTGGGTATAATAAAAACTATCATAGAAAGTGAATTGGATGCTATGATCAATTTGATACTTGATAATTTTTTAAGATATGGAGGTAGTGATATTAAAGTCATGCTAGTTGGGTGATTATCAATTTAAAGAATGCTCGTGTTGAAGTTTGTGATTCCCGTAGCATGCACGTATGGTGAACCGCTTTGTGATGAAGTTGGAGCACAATTTTATTTGTTGATTGTCTTCCTTATGAGTGGCGGTCGGGGACGAGCGATGGTCTTTTCCTACCAATCTATCCCCCTAGGAGCATACTTGTAATACTTTGTTTTTGATGACTTGTAGATTTTTGCAACAAGTATATGAGTTCTTTTGACTAATGTTGAGTCCATGGAATTATACGCACTCTCACCCTTCCACCATTGCTAGCCTCTCTTGTGCCGCGCAACTTTCGCCGGTACCATACACCCACCATATACCTTCCTCAAAACAGCCACCATACCTACCTATTATGGCGTTTCCGTAGCCATTCTGAGATATATTGCCATGCAACTTTCCACCGTTCCGTTTATATGACAGGCATCATCATTGTCATATTGTTCTTTGCATGATCATGTAGTTGACATCGTATTTGTGGCAAGGCCACCTTCATAATTTTCATACATGTCGCTCTTGATTCATTGCATATCCCGGTACACCGCAGGAGGCATTCATATAGAGTCATATCTTGTTCTGGTTTTGAGTTGTAATTCTTGAGTTGTATATCAATAAAAGTGTGATGATCTTCATTATTAGAGCATTGTCCCGGTGAGAAAAGGATGATGGAGACTATGATTCCCCCACAAGTCGGGATGAGACTTCGAACTAAAGAAAAAAAAAAGAGAAAGGCCAAAAAGAAAAAAAAAGAAAGGCCAAAGAAAAAAGAAAAGAAAAAAAGGGAAAAATGAGAGAAAAAGAGAGAAGGGACAATGCTACTATCCTTTTTACCACACTTGTGCTTCAAAGTAGCACCATGATCTTCAAGATAGAGAGTCTCCTATGTTGTCACTTTCATATACTAGTGGGAATTTTTCATTATAGAACTTGGCTTGTATATTCCGATGATGGGCTTCCTCAAAATGCCCTAGGTCTTCGTGAGCATGCGAGTTGGATGCCCACCCACTTAGTTTCTTTTGTTGAGCTTTCATACATTTATAGCTCTAGTGCATCCGTTGCATGGCAATCCCTACTCACTCACATTAATATCTATTAATGGGCATCTCCATAGCCCGTTGATACGTCTAGTTGATGTGAGACTATCTTTTCCTTTTTTGTCTTCTCCACAACCACCATTCTATTCCACATATAGTGCTATGTCCATGGCTCACGCTCATGTATTGCGTGAAAGCTGAAAAAGGTTTGAGATTACTAAAGTATGAAACAATTGCTTGGCTTGTCATCGGGGTTGTGCATGATTAAATACTTTGTGTGATGAAGATAGAGCAGCAGCCATACTATATGATTTTGTAGGGATAACTTTCTTTAGCCATGTTTTTTTGAGAAGACATGATTGCTTTGATTAGTATGCTTGAAGTATTACTATTTCTTATGTCAATATGAAATTTTATTTTGAATCATTTGGATCTGAACATTCATGCCACAATAAAGAAAATTACATTGAGAATTATGCTCGGTAGCATTTCACATCAAAAATTCTGTTTTTATCATTTACCTACTCGAGGACGAGCAGGAATTAAGCTTGGGGATGCTTGATACGTCTCCAACATATCTATAATTTTTATTCTTCCATGCTATTATATTACCTGTTTTGGATGTTTATGGGCTTTACTTTACACATTTATGTCATTTTTGGGACTAACCTACTAACCGGAGGCCCAGCCCGTATTGCTGTTTTTTTTTTGCCTATTTCAGTATTTCGAAGAAAAGGAATATCAAACGGAGTCCAAATGCAATGAAACCTTCGGGAGCGTGATTTTTGGAACGGACATGCTCCAGAGGACTTGGAGTGCAAGTCAAGAAGCAGCCGAGGCGTCCACGAGGGTGGAGGGCGCGCCCACCCCTACACGATGCGCCCCCCTATCTCGTGGGCCCCTCGGGCGGCCACCGACCTACTTCTTCCTCCTATATATACCCACGTACCCCGAGAACATCAGAAAAAGCACGAAAACCTAGTTCCACCGCCGTAACCTACTGTATCCGCGAGATCCCATCTTGGAGCCTTCGTCGGCGCTCCGCCGGAGGGGCAATCGACCACGGAGGGCTTCTACATAAACACCATAGCCCCTCCGATGAGTTGTGAGTAGTTTACCACAGACCTTCGGGTCCATAATTATTAGCTAGATGGCTTATTCTCTCTTTTTGGATCTCAATACCATGTTCTCCTCGATCTTCTTGGAGATCTATTCGATGTAACTCTTTTTGCGGTGTGTTTGTTGAGATCCGATGAATTGTGGGTTTATGATCAAGTTTATCGATGAGAAATATTTGAATCTCCTCTGAATTCTTTTATGTATGATTGAGTTATCTTTGCAAGTCTCTTCGAGGTTTGGCCTACTAGATTGATCTTTCTTGCAATGGGAGAAGTGCTTAGGTTTGGGTTCAATCTTGCGGTGTCCTTTCCCAGTGACAACAGGGGCAGCAAGGCACGTATTGTATTGTTGCCATCGAGGATAAAAAGATGGGGTTTATACCATATTGCATGAGTTTATCCATCTACATCATGTCATCTTTCTTAATGCATTACTCTGTTCTTATGAACTTAATACTCTAAATGCATGCTGGATAGCGGTCGATGTGTGGAGTAATAGTAGTAGATGCAGGCAGGAGTCGGTCTACTTGTTGCGGACGTGATGCCTATATACATGATCATGCCTAGATAATCTCATAATTATTCGCTTGTCTATCAATTGCTCGACAGTAATTTGTTCACCCGCCGTAATACTTATGCTATCTTGAGAGAAGCCACTAGTGAAACCTATGACCCCCAGGTCTATCTTTTATCATATAAGCTTTCAATCTACCTTTATTTGCATCTTTACTTTTCCAATCTATATTATAAAATACCAAAAATATATTTATCTTATCATACTATCTCTATCAGATCTCACTTTCGCAAGTGGCCGTGAAGGGATTGACAACCCCTTTATTTCGTTGGTTGCGAGTTCTTTGTTTGTATGTGTAGGTGCGTGGGACTTTTGAGGAGCATCCTACTGGATTCATACCTTGGTTCTCAAAAACTGAGGAAAATACTTACACTACTATTGCTACATCACCCTTTCCTCTTCAAGGAAAACCAACGCAAGCTCAAGACGTAGCAGCATGCACTCATGTTTTCAGTCTGCTTTGCGACAGTATAGGTATCACCTTAGAAAAACTCACTTTGAAGGCAAGGCTAACAATGAAATCGCCCAAACAGCTCCAGTGGAATATACTACAGATGAAGACTGGACAGCCCTTGTTAAACACTGGTCTGATCCAAAGTATCAGGTAGGGTATATGTATTTGAACAGATCACATATTGAACTTGTATTTACGTATGTGCCTTACAAGTGTATCTTCTTTTAGGCTAACTATTTGAAGAACAAGACCAACCATTCTAAAGTGAAATTCCAACAGACAATAGGATCTCGTAGCTATATTGCACACTATGAGGCTCTTGTAAGTAGTTATTACTTCCTTCTTTTTTGTGTGCAATATTATCGTATCTATATTGACTTGTACGAAAAACATAGGAAAGCCCGTGCGGATAAAAAAGAACCTGAACCGAATGCAGTGCAAATCTTCAAGGATTGCCACACCAGCAAGATGAAGGGCATGAGCACACCAGTTCAAGCGTTGTTGTAAGTCCTTACTCCTCCTGCCTTTGAACTGCTTGTTATTGTGACGTGTTCATTTAACTGCTTGGTTTGCAGCCAATGTCAGTTACTTTGTTCACTTTTATACACAGTTGTCTTAAAATATAATTTCACCTTACACGTTGAAGGATATTCTTTTGGTCTTGATCTATAATCTAGTTGTGATGTTCACGTGCCCACACAATGATACAATAGCCTGTTTGTTTGATATCTGTTTACCCATGATATGAATGGTGTCATACTAAGTTCATCCTACTTTAAACCATGTCTCTTTATCCTTACATGTCAAAGAATGTGAGGAAATAGAAAATGCAGTAGGCATGCAACATGGACATATGTTCCGAAATTGATTTTATTTTGTAGTTGGCACTACAATACATGCTAATGTATTATAGTAGTTCACCAAAATAAGTTATGTATAAACGTGAAGCCTACTTTGTTTGTTTTTGTCTCATTAGTAACTTATCTGGTACACTAATCTACGGGTTCAAACTTTCAGCAAGCTATGGAACAAATGATTGAACAGCCACAACCACCTGAAAGTGACGAGGCTACCACAGGCACAATGTCACCTCTTCCTGTAGTGCGTCGGTATCTCTCCACTAATAGTGCAAAAAGCACCTTCCTGCGTAATTCTGGGTTGGTTGTCAAGGTAACCTCAACCAAATCGTCTACTGAACAAGATCTTCCTTCTAGACAGAGTGATGTGTCTGTGCTCCAGACACAAGTCCAATACCTAATGGACGTCACTTTGGAAACAAGAATAGTGGTTGACAATGTCGTCAAGATATGAATTGTTTTGAAGCCAGCCTATCAGACATTTGCTTCGTTGTTCAAGAGCAATGGTGGAAAAAGGGGGATGATCATGCTGCTCCATCAGATTCTACAGCCTGAAACATTAGTACTCAGGTCAAATCATATGTGCTTCTATACATCTGATGGTGCTCTTATCTGCAAGGACTGTAAACTTTATGCCAACAGGCCTTTTGTTGTATGGTTGGAATTCATTTTGTTGTGATACATTATTTATCGTGCTGCCAAAGGCTGTACAAATTACAATGCTACTTTTGTATAGTGTAGGTTTATCTTTGCAATGTATTCGGCCGAAAGCTTCGTCGGAGCCACGTGCCAACATCCGTTGGGCCCATTCCAATTGGGCTGAAAATGATTATAGGTCGTAATTTGCATGTAGCCCATTGAAATTATCTGGGCCTAAACCAGCATAAGCTTTCATATTTTTGGTAGGCCTGTGCACCTAGTGGCCTTTAACAGGCCTAAACATAATTTCGGCCCTCTGAACAATAGGCCGTTAACATGTGTATATGTCTCGAGCCCATAAGTTACATGAGCCTTTAATAGGCCAAAAGTGAGATTGCGCCCTGATTGTGCCAAATAACCCACTGGTCATTAGCAGGCTGAAATGTATCTCAACTTGTGTTGGCCCATTTACAATGTGGATCGTTCATAGGACGAAATTCAGATGAGCCGTAAATGCGCCGACCAACTACACGGGCCTTTAATAGGGCGGAAGTTCGGTCGGGCTTGATTAGTATCAGTTTTATATGGGCCATTAATAGGCCCGATGTGACATTGGGCCATATATGGCCCATGGATTTCGTCTGACGTTAACAGGCCGAAAGTCACAACAGGCTGGAAGTGGCCCAAATCTATAGTGGGCCTCTAACAGGCCGACTGTCACAACAGGCTGAAAGTGGCCCAAATCTATAGTGGGCCTCTAACAGGCCGAATGTCACAACAGGTTGGAAGTGGCCCAAATCTACAGTGGGCCTCTAACAAGCCGAATGTCACAATAGGCTGGAAGTGGCCCAAATCTACAATGGGCCTCTAACAGGCTGAATGTCAAACATGGCCGAATATGACCCAAATCCTTGATGGTCATTTATGGGCTGAAAGTTTCAAGGGACAAAAAATGGGCCCAAATGAAGCGGGACCTTTAACAGGCCGGAAACACACCGGGCCGTAATTCGGCCCAAATACTTAGCGGACTGTTAACGGGCCAGAAGTGACCATGTGTCGCGATGATGAAAAGTTTAGATTCGGTCGTTGACGGGGTGATTTGACAATAGCCGTACGGGCCTTAGCGAGTGGGTCGTCTGCAAGCATGCCATTAATGGGACAGCCTGCTAATTTTAACTGGGCTAGCCTTTTTATCCTAAATGGGCCGTTGTTGGGCTTTGTACATGTCGACGTATCATAGGCGCCTCCTGTCCATTGGGCAGTTGGCATCTGTCCTTTTCGGGTACTGACATGTGGTTCCTCTGGCCAATGAGAAATTTACACGTGGAAAATCCCCATTGCTCGTGGTTGTTAGCGGGTTATCGAATCCAAAATCGGGCCCGATAGCTTAATGGCGACCCGTTACGATGGATGCCACGTGTCGGTACCCTTGACGAAAGCACTTCTATGACGTGCAATTTATCGTCATGGAAGTGGACACTTCCGTGATGATAATTTTGGTAATTTCATGTAACACTTCTACTACAGCAAAGGTATGACTATCTTGATTCTGTCACAAAATCGTCATGGATGTACATGCATGACAAAAAAGTGACCTACTATGACAAACACGTATCATCACAGAAGTGTATTTTTTTGTAGTGATGCATGCACACACCACACGACCAACACACACTCTCACGCTCAAGTGCTCAACCTACACATGCATGCACACACATCAAGCCCTGACATACACATACACAACCAGGTGGTTATCGCACACGGGTTGGAGTCTTGTCACGACTGCGTAAATTTTTGTTTATGTGACCTTTTCCCTATGCGAACTGATAGGTGGGACCCACAAGGAACATGGTCAATTTAACTAGTCAACCACTAGTACGCGTCGGTGCTATACAAATGGTTTAAAACCCCTTTCCACGATGGCATTTGGAACCGTCGCCAAGTGAGTATGGGCGATAGGGGGTCCTTCCCACATGACCCAAAAACCGTCGGGGATATGGAGCCATGATCTAGAGGCCTTACAAAACGTAATCGTGTGTGATGCAGTACACACTAAATTCTTTCGCACATGTAGGATCGGTGATTAAACGTTTCTAATGGCGCAATGAAACCAGACAGTGTGTCGTAATGAACCATTTGGGAAACAATATGCAAGGCACACGGGCCAATATATGAACTGTGTGCAATATGTGCCCTATCACACATGAGTTTTCTGCGGAACCCGTCTGCCATGCAAGACTCCATCGCACACGTTCTCCCAACATTTCCCGTCTGCGAGAAGGTTCAATCACAAATGGTTCAGGAGCCCCTTCACACACATACAAGTGTTGCAGACCGTCTGTGATTTGTTGTGTATCACCGACGGTTGCGGCTAGAGTGACCTGTGCTTTTCGTTTGGGATCCCACACGTTTCCTGAAAAAATTATGACTGGGATTATATTTTACATTGGGCACAGTTTACTCTGAGTTCCCGTGTGCAATAACTTGATATCACAAATGGTTCTGGAGAGCCTACGCACACGTAGTAGCGCTGCAAATCGTTTGCGATCTGCTGTGTATCACCGACGGTTCCGCTACGATTGATGTATGCTTTCCGATGTGGATCCCACACACTCATTTAGTTGAACCGTGTGCAGAGCAATTGCCAGGTTAAAACAAAAATATCCCATTTTGAATTGGCATGCAAAAAGCAAATTCGCCACAATATTCAATTGAACAAATAAAAAATATTCCATTTTGAATTGGCACGCATAAAGAAAATTGGCCACAATATTCAATTGAACAAGTAAACAAGAATATCCCATTTTCAATCGGCACGTAAAAAACAAATTTGCCACAATATTCAATTGAGCAAATAGTGTCCACAAGAAGAACATTCATCAGATTTCACAACAATTGCAATTGAACATATGGTAGCTAAATTCCAATGATTTGTACACACATATATGCATTACATAATTAATCATAGTGTACGAAATACGAAGACCCTCAGATGGAAAACAATGGATCCATGCATATATGTTTAGCGGTAACTCTTACTCAATGTTTCAGGAGAACGCATGCTGAAATCTTAATTATCACCAGTGGGATTGATGTAGTGATTCAGAAAGAAGTCGCTGATAAATCTCCGAACCATCAGCAATTCACCGGCCGGGAGCGGTTCAGGGGTCCTCGGTTCTAAGATGAGATGTAGTATTTTTAAGATCAGAATGTGAGATATGAGTGGAGTAGAAGATATTAGTTAAGATAGCCTTACTATTACTAATTCACGAGGATCATCACAACTATCAGCAGATTTGCAGATGGAGATCATGTGTCTGCAAACATAGTATCCATGAAGGCTGGTCCCTGCCTCTTGCTGAGGACACTGAAATGTTTTGTACAGAATTAGTCATGTATTTGTGCTGTTAGGAACAACCTAACCGGCGTTAGATGTATTATTTTTTCTTTGGACAACAGAAAGAGGTTTAATTAGAAGCTTGAACATTTGACTAGCGTAAGAAAAGGTATTTGCAGACTATTGGACAAATTTTCTGTAAATAACGGATTTCGGTGTGTTACCGGAGAAACGATCTCGTGCTACAGAGGTAGTTCCCTCTTGAATAGGTTCCCTGGTTTAGTTTTCCACAATGCGAGCACACTGCAAATGAAGATGAATTTTGACAACATCAATTATGGAACCAGATGTGAATGCAAATTAATTTCAACATCATAGAATTCAATACCTTTCCATGAATTGCTGAAGATGCTTTAGATCCTGAGTGTTTGTTGAATCTCTGAGAGAATCTATGTAGTAAACTGTGTTCTTGTTTGGAACAATGAATACCAATATCCAATGACGATGTCAGTGTACAAATGTATGTGTACTTCTGTACCTCTTACTTGTGCACGGATGGTCACAGCCACCCCTGCAGCAAGGCTTAGCGAGGCAGAGGAAGACAGCAGAAGGTAAGACAGGCACGAAGAACATCAAGACAAGTGCTTGGAGTAGCAAACAACAAGGGACAAGCAGGGCCACGCCCGGCAACAAACCTTGCTGATGCGACCTGCGAGGCCCCCAGCAAGCCCCTTGTCGGGACAGCTTGCAAAGAGGCCAGCAAGGCCACAACCCTTGGGGTTGAGAGCTCTGACACCATCGACAATGTTCAAGATGAAGGCTTGAAGAGCACATGCCTGGTAGCATGCGGCTCCTCACGAAGATCGACAACCCACGAGTCCACATGCGGCCAAATGACGAAGACCCCCGGCAAGACCCTTGCCGGGGATGACCGCTGGGCCATGGCCAGGCCCGCGCTCGGCAGGGTTCCGCCACCTCACCACCGCTCCAACGCGATGATAAGCATGTCAATGAAGCAGACGCCTGCATGGCGGCATGCAGATCTTCATGGAAGCTTACTACTTTGCCAACACAACAGCTCGTTAGCCAGCGTGGCGCTGCATGCCTCGTCGGCCCAGACACGTGGCGAGATGAGGAGGAGGAGCGGAGGACGGGGTGGCTTCTGTTGCCGTCCCTGATAAAGCGAGAGGACATGTAGGCATCACATTAAATGTGCTTGTCCTACGTTAATCAAGCGATAAGCTTGTATCGTTGTAGCTTGCCACTTCCTGTGTGCCACTGTGGCAACCCCTTTTGTGTATAAAAGGAGGCCCAAGGCACACAGAGAGATGACTCGGACTTTTGGACAAAGCGCGCATCGTAGCTAGTTCAAAGGCTCAAAAACACTCGTAAACTAGATAAAGCAGGACTAGGGTATTACGCATCCTCGCGGCCTGAACCTAGATAAAAATCCCCTGTGTGCTAACCACTCGACCTGCTCTTCGTGCAACTAATCCCCCACCGAACATAGAAGGGATCCTTGTGATCCCATAGATGATCGGTTTTCCCCGAGCACCCAGTTTACTTTGTCACCTCACTTTTGCAAGGGGCTAGGTCGAGGTACTCTGGGATGCAGAAGTTGCTTTTCGGCCTCGTTATGGCCTCGAGGAAACTGCATCATTATTTTCAAGCACACGAGATCACCGTCGTCACTCGCCTCCCTTTGCAATAGATTTTGCACAATCCAGATGCAACGGGGAGGATTGTGGAGTGGGCAGTGTCGTGGTTCTAAGTCTGACAGTAGAATAGGGGGTAGGTAAGGAGAGGCGAGGTCCTAGCTATGGAGTAGTTGTGAAGACAAGCGATGTACGAGTTCAGGCCCTTCTCGGAAGAAGTAACAGCCCTACGTCTCGGAGCCCTGAGGCGGTCGAGTGGATTATGAATATGGGTATTACAAGAGTGCGAACCCCTACATCTGTGGAGGGGGGTGGCTTATATAGAGTGCGCCAGGACCCCAGCTAGCCCACATAATGGAGAGGTTAAAGTACATTAAGCACAGGCATCGTAACGCCCTCATAAAGCGCCTTAACTATCATTAAGTCTATTCAATAGCAAGCCGTTGCGTTGCAGAGTGTCTTTTGACCTTCTGATGGTCGAGTGAGTCTTCCATGGTCGAGTCCTTCCAGACCAGTCGAGTGGATTCCTCTTTGGTCGATCGAAGATGATCTCTTCTAAGAGTGTCCTTGGTAGGACGTTTAGGTCAGCCTATGACCCTACCCTAGGTACATGAATCCATCATTAGCCCCGAATGGATTGAGGCTTGAGTGAAGGAGGAGTTGACATTGTTTCCATTGTCTTTTGCATACCGGCTAAGTGTTGTCTTGGATCAAGATCTTCTCTGTTGATGACAAGCGACTTTTCTTGATCGACTCGATCCATTCTTGTTCTTTAGTCGGGTGACCTTCTTTTACTTTGCTATTCGAGCGACGGATCGCAGGAAATCTCGCACTTGACAGATCGATCCGTCGCTTCGCGATCTCGCGGGATACGAAATTTGGGGAAGCGCTTGGCGTAACGGATCTGGCGCTTCGGATGGGGCGTAATAGGACGCCTCGATCTCGCTACCGCTTTTTCCGCCACGTATCGCGCGAGGCAACTGTTTCGGGATATGATTAGATTGTTCGGTCCACCGTCATCCACTCGGAAGGATGCTATAAATGCGACTCGCGGGGCTTCGACAAGACCCGTTCTTCCTCCTCTGCTCTCTTCATCTTCGCCCTCTGCAACCGCTGCCGCTCCTGCTACTTCCTCTCCTGCGCATTCCGCCGCAGCCATGGGCAAAGAGAAGACGGCGGTCTTGGAGCGTCTGAAGAAGGCTTCGGCGGCGGAGAAGGCGCCGGCGGCGAGAAGGCGAAGGGAGATCTACCACCATGGCGGTTCCTCGTCGAGATCTCGCTTGCCGAAGGGCTGGGTCCAGGGAGATTGGATCCAGTCGACCATCAAGGAGAAGGATCTCCTCGATATGGCCGACGACGGGTTGATCCCCCACGGCGCCGCGAGGCTTCCTGGCCAAGAGTGGCAGCCTCAGCCGGAAGAGGGTGAGTGTGTGCTCCTGGCCACCCATGTCGACCGAGGATTTTCGCTGCCGCCGAGTGTTTTCTTTCGGGGTTTTCTGAATTTCTTCGGAGCCCAGCTCCACCATTTTACTCCAAACTCCATCGCATATCTTGCTGCGTTTGTGTCTATGTGCGAAAACTTCCTGGGCTGTCGACCGCACTGGGGCTTGTTCAAGTATATCTTCACATGTCGCTCTCAGACTGTGAAGAAGGCAAGCCCTGGTGACGAGAAGACTCAAGTAGTTCAGATGTGTGGTGGCTTAGGGGTCCAGTTGAGGAACAAAATCACCTTCCCAGCTATGTCTTTTCCCGAGTCGGTCAGGGGCGGCGGTCGACCTGGTTCTCTCACGGACGAGACGACGCCGGAGACGATCGGGTCTTCCCGCATTCACCATGAGTCGAGTGAATGACCCTCCTCCTCAAGGTGGTTCCAGAGGAGAGAGCTGAGGTGAAGATGTTGATGGATCGCGTGGTGCAGCTGGTTCGGGATGGCGTGATCGGCATGGACCTCTTGGAGGTTTTCCTTCGAGGCGAATCCAGCCTCTTGAGCCCGAGCCCTTGCATGTGGCTGTATTCTGAGGCATCAAGACGAGACTCGCGTCCACCGGAGGCGTCGACGATGCCATAGTGGAAAGATGGATGGCTGCGACCACTGGGAACAAGGACAACCCTCGCGGATCCCGGAGGATTTCCCCACTTGATCATAACAGCGTTCCAGAAAAGGTACATTTGCTCTGTTTTCCATTGTACATCCGTCGAGTGTGTTTCTGTGAATTGGCCGACTGAACTCTGCTTTGATATTTCCAGGCCCTTACCGAGCTATACTCAATGCCCAATGGCGCCGGACCCGGCGAGGAGGAAGCCAGCGAAGCGAGAGCCAGGAAGAGTGGGATTCAGACGCTGCAGAAGATGACGACGACGACGATGATGATGACGAGGATGATGACGACGAGGATGAAGAGGAGGAGGTTGCACCACCGCGCTCGGAAAGGCGGTCAAAACTTGTGCACGACCCTTCGACTGAACGCGGTAAGGGAGTTGCGACGGCCTCGCAGCCGACAAACGCCCTCGGACCGCTTCTCCGGTGCCGACTGAGAAAGCGCCGAAGCAGTCGAAGGTAGCTCCGTCGAGGGCAACCAAGCCTCTGCCAAAAATGAAGGTGTCCATCCCCACCATCTCAGGGTAAACATATTGCTTAAGTCTTCCTGTTCTATATAAGTTTTATCTCCGGTTGATACTTGAATCGGTCGACCGATTCTTTGGAACTTCAGCTGCTGAATTCCGAAACCTCGAGCAAGGCCGAGGACCATGAGATGGAGGACGCCACGACCTCAAATCCTGGTACTGTATCTTTAATTCTGTTCTTAGTCGACTGACTCATAGTTTCTGACTTTGACTCTTTTCTGAAGCTCCAATCAATGACATTATCACTCTTCCCGACGACGATGATGAGGATGAGGAGCCATTGAAGACTAGGAGGAGCAGGAAGGCATCTACTGGCAAAGTAGCCCAAGATGTGACGGCGCCCGAGACCGTTGTGACGGAAGGAGAGGTCGGCACTCGACATACCGTGTCCTTCGCGGTGCCGCTGACGAGTGCTCGACCCACTTCGTCGAGTGCCGGGCAGCCTTCGATCTTCGCCACGCACCACGTCCCGGAGGACCAGGCCAATGCTGCTAAGGAGGCGATTCGTCAAGCAGGAATCATGATGGAGCAGGTGAAGATCGTTCGATGCGAGTCAAGCGACTTCGACGCCACTACGCCCTTCAGAGCAATGTTGGTCGATCGACCACCGCTGCTCATAGGGATATGCTATCAAAACTTTTCTTTCTCGAATTCATAGCAACACCCGGTGGGTGTGTTGGAAAAACTTTGTATTAGCGGGGGCACGCTGAGTGCACCCGCTGGGTGTAGTCCCCAAGGCTAAGGTCGACTGCTGGCAGTCGGTCTTAGGCTTCATAAGTAAATATTGATCATCACTCGAATGAAACGAATGGGTTTACGAGACCCGGTGAGCACGCTGAGTGCACCCAGGGTGTAGTCCCCGAGATCGTGGGTCGATCGCGCGATTGATTATAGTCTCAAGAAGTTTTGGTCGATCGGTCGACTCTTTTTTTTGGTCGTCGATGGTCGACTCGTCTTGAATAAGACCAAGGGGGCACGCTGAGTGCACCCATCGGTGTAGTCCTCGAGACTACGGTCGAATGCTTGCATTCGATCGTAGTCTTAGAAACGATCATTTTTCTTTATTCACTCGGAAGTGGATCATCTTTGACATTTTGTCGATTGACTCTTCAGAGAAATCCTGCGATCTTGCGACGCTTATATCGAATGGAGCGAAGCATATTCAGCTCGGGTTGGACTTGAAGTTAGTGCAGGAGAACCTGACGAAGGCAAAGGAGGAGACCAAAGGTATGTTTGGTGAGATTTCGACGACTCTTTCCTCCTCTCATTTGCTTCAAACCTGACTTTGCTGTAATTTACAGGCAAGGTGAAGGAGGCCCAGAGGAAGAAGGAGCTTGAACTGTCCGAGAAGATCAAGCTCGTGATGAAAAGCTAGCTTCATCACCAAGCTCGAACAGACAACACCAATCAAGGCTGCTCGCCATTGCCACCAAGGATGTTGATCGATCGAAGTCGACAAGACTACTCTGACTGAGAGGATCAACCAGTTGACCGGGAAAAAGAATGACCTGGAAGGCTTCTTGGGTGGTCTTGCTAAAAAATTGTTCCTTATGCTCAAGGTAATCTTCTTCACTCGACCAATTCTTCCAACTGTTATGTTTCCATTCGACTATTTTCCTGATTCGGGTTTTGTCTTTGCGAGTTACGTCGCAACTTTGAAGAAGAAACCAGCCAGCTGGAGACGAACCTTGACCCTGTCAATTCTCCGGTGAATGATGAAACTGCCATGAACATCTTCCGACTGGAGTCCCGTGTTGTTGCCGTTGTGGATTATCTCGCAAGACTGAAGGTTGCTACGTCCCGCATCGACTCGACGCTCTGGCCCAGGGAGACACTCCAAAATGACCTCGAGTCGTTGATGGCTCGACTAAACGCCGTCCCTGACCGAGTGCAAGAGTGGAAGAAGTCTTCGGCTCGGTGTGGCGCAGACGTCGCCCTGTGTCTGGCGCGAGTCCATTGCAAGGATGCCCAAGAAGATAAGTGGCGGCTCTCCGAGTGGCCAACACCAAGAAACACGACTTCGTGTCCTTCATGGAGACTTTCATCGCTGCTTGCTACGGATTGCGTATGGGATTGACCTTGACGAGTTCGTTGCTCCATCCAGCCCTCCCGGAGGGTAAAAACTTTCCTTGGCTTTAAATTTGCCTCGGTATGCGAGTGGAGTTGTAACCGATAAAACCTTAACGTGCTTAGTGCCCGAGCACTCTCGGTTCTTTTAGGTATCGACCTAAATTTGGATTGGATGTTTGGATATGATTGCTCTTGGCTTGAATTGCTCTTTGCAGGTTAATAGCGAGATGCCGACTGCCGTCGGCTTATTCCTTAGGCGAGCACTGGGCTGCAGCTAAGCCCCCGAGTGAGAGGTTTGCTCTTCACTCGGTAGGATTTCTTATACCTTAGGCGAGCACTGGGCTGCAGCTAAGCCCCCGAGTGAGAGGTTTGCTCTACACTCGGTAGGATTTCTTATACCTTAGGCGCAGCACTGGCTGCAGCTAAGCCTCCGAGTGAGAGGTTTGCTCTTCACTCGGTGAGGATTTCTTATACCTTAGGCGAGCACTTGGGCTGCAGCTAAGCCCCGAGTGAGAGGTTTGCTCTCCACTCGGTAGGATTTCTTATACCTTAGGCGAGCACTGGCTGCAGCTAAGCCCCAGTGAGAGGTTTGCTCTCCACTCGGTAGGATTTCTTATACCTTAGGCGAGCACTGGCTGCAGCTAAGCCCCGAGTGAGAGGTTTGCTCTTCACTCGGTAGGATTTCCGTTGTATTTGTGTCGAGCTCGGAGGAGAAGGTAGCGATCGACCTGCACCTCGCCTTCCTTCAAGTAACGCACATCATACTTATGGTGTAGCTCGGAGGAGAGGGTCGCAGTCGACCTGCACCTCGTCCTCCTTGCGGGTACATATTGCACTTATGGTGTAGCTCGGAGGAGAGGGTCGCAGTCGACCTGCACCTCGTCCTCCTTGCGGGTACACATTATACTTAGGCGAGTCCTTGGACTACAGCTAAGCCTCCAAGTGGAAGTCTGGCTTACCACTCGGTAGGATTTTTAATAACTTAGGCGAGCACTGGGCTGCAGCTAAGCCCCCGAGTGAGAGGTTTGCTCTTCACTCGGTAGGATTTCCGTTGTATTTGTGTCGAAGCTCGGAGGAGAAGGTAGTAGTCGACCTGCACCTCGTCTTCCTTGCGAACGCACATCATACTTATGGTGTAGCTCGGAGGAGAGGGTCGCAGTCGACCTGCACCTCGTCCTCCTTGCGGGTACATATTGCACTTATGGTGTAGCTCGGAGGAGAGGGTCGCAATGACCTGCACCTCGTCCTCCTTATGGGTACACATTATACTTAGGCGAGTCCTTGGACTGCAGCTAAGCCTCAAGTGGAAGTCCGCTTACCACTCGGTGGGATTTTTAATAACTTAGGCGAGCACTGGCTGCAGCTTAAGCCCCGAGTGGAAGTCCGGCTTGCCACTCGGTAGGATTTCTTATATCTTAGGCGTAGTCTTGGATCGGCTAAGCCCCGAGTGGAAGTCTGGCTTGCCACTCGGTAGGATTTCTTGGTTACTTAGGCGAAACGGATTCGCGGCTAAGCCTCCGAGTGGAAGTCTGGCTTACCACTCGGTAGGATTTGTACAAACTTAGGCGAAACGGATTCGCGACTAAGCCACCCGCTGGGGGGAAATTTTACTTGACAAAAATAAAAAGTGACAAAAATTATGAAGGAACTATGACACTATTATTTCGAAGCCCATGAACTACAGAAGTATTTTATTACAACTCTTCCGAGTGAAAAACTTTAAGTATAAAACGGGCGGAGCAGATCCGCGTTCCAAGCTCGGGGCTCTTCGATATTGTGTTCGACGTTATAGAGACGATATGCCCCATTGTGGAGAACCTTTGTGACGATGAAGGGCCCTTCCGGAGAGGGGGCCAGCTTATGTTGTTTCTGCTGATCCACTCGAAGGACCAGATCCCCTTCCTGGAAAGCTCGACCTCTCACATTTCTGGCGTAAAGGCGACGCAAGTCTTGCTGGTAGATGGTCGAGCGGATCAGAGCCATCTCCCTTTCCTCTTCTAGGAGGTCGACTGCATCTTGACGCGCTTGCTCAGCTTCTGCTTCATTGTATAGTTCAATTCGAGGAGCATTGTGAAGGAGATCACTCGGAAGGACTGCTACGCCCCATAGACCGTGAAGAAGGGGTTCTTCCAATCGACCGATTAGGCGTGGTTCGCAAACCCCAAAGCATCAAGGGAGTTCGTCAACCCAAGCTCCACCGCATGCTTGAGATCTCGCATCGATCGGGCTTCGGACCTTTGAGGATTAATCCGTTGGCTCGTTCGCTGTCCCATTCGATTGTGGATGGGCGATCAAGCGTAGTCGACTTCGTGTGCCTTGGGCGCTGCGAAATCCTTGAATTCTTCCGAGTCAAAATTCACCCATTGTCCGTAATAATACCGTAAGGGACCCCATATCTGAATGTCAGCCCTCCGATGAAGGAAACAGCGATCTTGGCGTCAAGTTTTTGATTGGTTTAGCTTCAATCCACTTGGTGAACTTGTCGATCGCTACCAAGACATGCGTGAAACCGCTCCGACCTGTTCGCAAGGGACCGATCATGTCCAACCCCATACTGCGAAAGGCCGCATTTAGTGGAATGGTCTTCAAGGCGACGCCGGTTTGTGTGACATATTGGAGTAGAACCGCATCCTTCGCACTTGTCCACTATTTCTTTCGCCATCTCATTTGCCCTTGGCCATAAAATCCGGCTCGGTATGCTTTGGATACAATGGTCCGAGAGGACGATGGTGACCACAGTCCCCGAGTGGATGTCATTGAGTATGACTCGACCTTCTTCCGGCGTTATGCATTTTGTCCGACTCCGTCGGGCTTTCTATACAACTGCCCATTGATAACGGTAAAGGCTTTGGATCGACGGACGATCTGCCGAGCCTCTTCCTCATCCTCCGGGAGTTCCTTTCTCGTAATATACGCGATGTATGGAATTGTCCAATCGGGAGTGACCACTAAAACTTCCATGACCAAGTCGACCATCGCGGGACCTCAACCTCGGTCGAGTCTGTGGCACTCTTGGGTTGTGGAGCTTCCTCTGTGAAGGATCTTCTTTGATCGACGGAGTGTATATGCTCCAAAAATACACCACTGAATGGCTTCTCTTTTGGAGCCTATCTTTGCGGATCATCTGCTGCTTGATTTTTCAATCGGGGATGTGATGGAGTTCCAACCCCTCAAACTTCTTTTCCAGCTTCCTCACCGCATTGCAGTATCCAATCATAGCTGGGCTTCTCACGTCCCACTCCTTCATCACTTGATTGACCACTAGATCTGAGTCGCCATAGACCATCAGGCGACGGACGCCGAGTGAGATGGCCATGCGCAATCCATATAGGAGGGCCTCGTACTCTGCCTCATTGTTGGAGGAGTCAAAGTGAATCTGGAGCACATACCTAAGCTTATCTCCTCAGGGGAAACCAGAACAACCCCAAAGACTGTAACCATTCAAAGATCTTGGAGCCGTCAAAGAACATGGTCCAATGCTCCGAGTGAACTTCAGTCGGCTGCTGTTGTTCAATCCACTCGGCGAGAAAATCCGCTATAGCCTGGGACTTAATGGCTTTCTTTGCCTCGAATTTGATATCAAGGGGAAGAAGTTCAATCGCCCATTTCGCCACTCGACCGGTTGCGTCTCTTCTTTGTGGTCATGTATATACCATACACAAGCTTCTGATAATGAGGATATCTCTGCTTGGATGGAGTCAAGACTTCAGACAAATAATACACTGGGCGCTGAACTTTGAAGGCCTTTCCTTCCTCTTCCGCTCGACCGTAAGCACAGTAATTGACAACTTGTCCAGTGGCTGCGATGTAAAGCAACAGAGGCTCTTTGCTGATTGGAGCAGCAAGCACCGGCTGGGTGGAGAGCGAGCTTTTAGCTCGGCAAACGCTGCATCGCCTTCGAGTCCACTCGAATTTGTCAGCCTTCTTCATCAGTCGGTAAAGAGGTAATGCCTTTTCACCGAGTCGTGAGATGAATCGACTTAAAGCGGCCAAGCATCCAGTAAGCTTCTAGACGTCGTGCACTCGCACAGGGCGTTTCATTCGGAGAATAGTGCCGATCTTTTCTGGGTTAGCATCGATCCCTCGTTCGGAAACGAGAAAACCGAGTAATTTTCCACCAGGAACTCCGAATGTGCACTTTGACGGATTGAGCTTGATATCGTACCTTCTGAGGTTGGCAAATGTTTCGGCGAGGTCAGCAAGCAGGTCGGAACCTTTTCGCGACTTAACGACGATATCATCCATATACGCTTCCACATTCCGACTGATTTGAGTGAGAAGACACTTCTGAATCATTCGCATAAATGTGGCTCCGGCATTCTTGAGGCCGAATGGCATGGTGATATAGCGAAGCACCGAATGGAGTGATGAAAGCTGTTTTTATTTCATCGGGTCCATACAGACGGATCTGATGATACCCGGAATATGCATCTAGAAAAGACAATCTCTCACATCCCGCGGTCGAGTCAACAATTTGATCTATGCGGGGGAGAGGAAAATGATCCTTCGGGCAGGCCCGATTGATGTGCTTAAAATCAATGCACATGCGGAGTGAGTTGTCCTTCTTGGGAACCATGATGACGTTAGCAAGCCACTCGGAGTGATATATCTCTCGGATGAATCCTGCTGCCAGTAGCTGAGCCACTTCTTCACCAATAGCTTTTCTCTTCTGGACGGCGGACCGCCGAAGATGCTCTTTGACTGGTTTTGCGGACTTGTCGACTCGTGGCGATGCTCGGCCAGCCACGGAACACCCGCATGTCACCGGCTTCCATGCAAAATGTCCCAGCTCACGGAGGAACCGGATGAGCGCTTCTTCCTATTTGGGTCGAGTGTCGTGGAGATGTGGGTCGGGGCTGCATTGGGATCGGTCGGGTGAATATGGATCGCCGTCTCACCGCACGAAAAATGCGACTCGTGGCTGGCTTCTTGGATCGTAACAAATCACTCGGATCTGCGTTTTGCATGTACTCCTCGAATTCGACCGCTGTCACTTGGGAGTCGGCAATCTTGAGCCCTTCCGAAGCACTCTTCGCCTTCTTCGATCGCCGGTGATGGTGATCACTCCTTTGGGGCCTGGCATTTTCAGTTTGAGGTACACGTAGCATGGTCGAGCCATGAATCGTGCGTAGGCTGGCCTCCCCAAAATGGCGTGGTATGCGCTCTGAAAATCCACAACCTCAAAGGTCAACTTTTCCTTGCGGAAGTGCTTGGAATCACCGAAAACCACGTCTAGGGCGATTTGGCCGAGTGAATTGGCCTTCTTCCCTGGTATGACTCCGTGGAAACTCATGTTGCTGGCGCTCAATCGGGACATCGGAATGCCCATCCCTTTCAATGTATCCGCATATAACAAGTTCAGCCCACTACCACCATCCATTAGCACTTTTGTCAGTCGAGTGCCTTCGACAACTGGATCGACCACCAACGCTTGCCGCCCAGGAGTGGCAACGTGAGTCGGGTGATCAGATTGGTCGAATGTGATGGGTGTCTGGGACCACTTCACATAACTTGGCTTTACTGGGGCAACCATGTTTACCTCACGGTTGATGACTTTCAGTCGACTCTTGCTTTCCACATCTGCGAAGATCATCAGAGTGGAGTTGACATGCGGATATTCTTCCTCATCGTCCTCTTTGTCTCCAAATTTGTCGGCTCCTTCTCCTTGTCCTTAGACTGTTTTCCTGGCCGCTTGATCGAGTCGACATCGGCGAGTGGTGTGCTTTGGGTAAATGATGTTGCCCTCTTCATCCTTCTTCGTGTGAATATGGCATGGCATATCCATCACGCCATTGCCTTCTTTATCCTTTACTTTCTTTGGATTCCGTGATCCTTTCGCTTCCCTTGAACTTCCCCGAGTCACGGCTGGGCCTCCCGAGAGCTGCTGGCTCGGCTTTCCGCTTTTGCTTCCGACCGAATTTCCCTTCTCCGATCGACTTGGCTTGTATTTGCCGCTTGAGTCGGTCTTCTTCCTCGCCGTTATTTGTGTTTGCTAGCAATCTCCATCATTCGACTCGGGGTCATGTCCCGGTTCGACCAAATTTCAGACTCAATTCTCTTTTTGACGCCATCTTTGAAGGCGCAAACCGCCTGATGGTCGGACACATTTTCCACAAGATGGTGCAAAGTAATCCACCTCTGAATGTACTCTCGGAGAGTTTCATTGGTTTTACGACGCAAACTTGCAGCTCTGTCAAACCAGCCGTTCGCTTGCAAGTCCCTTCAAAAGTCCCGACGAACACTCGGGACAAATCTTCCCAAGTATATATATTGCTTGAGGTAATCGATTCAGCCATGCTCGCGTAACCTTCCAACATGAGAGGCAAATGCTTCATGGCCACCTCATCATTCCCACCCCGATCCGAACAGCCACTCGGTAATCTTCAAGCCAAGTTTCGTGCTTGGATTCCCCGATGAACTTGTCGACTCTGTTGCCAACCTGAAATTGGGGGAATTATCATGCTCGATAGCCTGCTAAAACATTCGGACCGAGATGTGCACTCGATCGCTGGTGGGTGCATCTCTCTCGGTCCACCTCGATGGGCTCTGTTCGGTTGACCAAGCCTTGCACGATAATGGATCGTGGCCAAAGCCTAGGTTCCACAGGGTCGATTGGAACTCTTCGCCCGCATTGAATCGGCGTCTGTCATCTTGCCGCCGAGGCGCGATGACCCTTCCCTCGGGGAAAGGGGCACTCGACGCTGTCATCTCGGTCGAATCGGTCTCAGACGCTTGCTCTTGCCGGTTGTCGCGCCCTTCTCGCCGCGGAGGCGATCTGGGGCTGTGAGCCGACCGATGATATTCGCAGCGATGGATCGATCGTGAATTCTGCTTGCGCGATCGCGGACACGGCTGAGTTCTCGGTCTCCGCTGCTCGGAGTAAATCTACGATCTGCTGCAAGCCCTCCCAGCTTCCGATCGACGGCCGGATAGACTCGCTATACGAGTTCTACCGCTAAATTCTGAATTGGCGTCGCGGTATACCGAGTCGGTGGGAAGAGTCGACGCCGACCGCTTCGGGATTCGTTGCAGCAGCGCCGAAAGTGCTCGCTGAAGATTCTCCAGCGAAGCGCGTTCAGCCACATTGGCCAAATGTGCTTCCTCCAAGGCGCGAGCCTCGGGGTTTCTCCGCGATGGGAGTATGCAGGGCATCCATGTTCTGCGGGCGGCTCTTCTCTCTGCAGAGAGTCGAGTGTCTCGGTTGGTACTCTTCGTGTTTTGCACGGGTCTCCTCCTCCGGCGGCTCCACCGCCGTGGCGGCCGGAGGATCGCGAGGGCCGCCGACCATGAGAATCTCCGCCGCTGGATCACTACTATCACACTCGGATGCGCTCTCTACGGAGCCGGTCGACGATCGAACAGTCCGTCAGAGGGAATCGTCGGGCTCAATGGCGCGACACAGGCGATGGCTGTCTGGCGAGCCAACGCGTGCTTCACCCACCGCCGAGTCTCGACCGACCAGAGCGCTTGCGCTGGTGGGAAACTGGTGGGCGACCGATAAAGGAGTCGACCGACACGGGTCGACGGTTGTCGCAGCAGAAACGCCGCGAACACATCGCTAGTGCGCCGCCCAGCGACGGGAGCGCCTCGATGTCAAGTGGAGCCTCCCGAGCCACGCGAGTCGCCGGCGACAAAGGTGAGAGCACCGAGATGGATCTCGCGCCTCAACCAAAACTCCAGCAGTCATCATGATGAAGGTACTGAAGTACTGCAACTCCTCCACAAATCGCTAAAACACCTGCCCCACGGTGGGCGCCAACCGTCGTGGTTCTAAGTCCGACAAGAGAATAGGGGTAGGTAAGGAGAGGCGAGGTCCTAGCTATGGAGTAGTTGTGAAGACAAGCGATGTACGAGTTCAGCCCTTCTCGGAAGTAACAGCCCCACGCCTCGGAGCCCCGAGGCGGTCGAGTGGATTATGAATATGGGTATTACAAGAGTGCGAACCCCTACATCTGTGGAGGGGGGTGGCTTATATAGAGTGCGCCAGGACCCCAGCCAGCCCACATAATGGAGAGGTTAAAGTACATTAAGCACAGGGCATTCTTGTAACGCCTCATAAAGCGCCTTAACTATCATTAAGTCTATTCAATAGCAAGCCGTTGCGTTGCAGAGTGTCTTCTGACCTTCTGATGGTCGAGTGAGTCTTCATGGTCGAGTGAGTCTTCCATGGTCGAGTCCTTCCAGACCAGTCGAGTGGATTCCTCTTTGGTCGACTGGAAGATGATCTCTTCTAAGAGTGTCCTTGGGTAGGACGTTTAGGTCAGGCCTATGACCCTACCCTAGGTACATGAATCCATCAGGCAGTGGAGCTGTCAAGCTTTGGGCTCAGATTTGAAAGTACCTCGACGATCAAGAGCAGAGCATTGGCAGAATTCATAGCAGAATGGACATCCACACCCGCCGAAGAAGTTCAAGAAACCACCCTTCCCGGCAAAGAGGCAAGTAGTCATTGGATTATGTACTTCGATGGAGCCTTCTCGATACAAGGTGCAGGTGTCCGCGTCTTGCTCGTCGCGCCCACCGGAGAACGCCTCAAATACGTGATCCAGATGCACTTCCCCTGGGAGAGGTCGACCAACAACACTACAGAATACGAGGGGCTGCTCGCTGGTCTTAGGATCGCGGCAGACCTCGAGATTAGGCAGCTTATTATCAAGGAGACTCACAACTTGTCATCAGGCAAGTTAACAAGGATTAACAGAGCCAGCTGATGGAGGCTTACGTGGATGAAGTGAGGAAATTGGAAGAGCGCTTTGACGGTCTACAAGCAGAGCATGTTGAGCAGCATTGCCGATGACCTGTCGAAGTGCGCTGCCCTCAAGCTACCTGTGGAACCAGGTACCTTTGTGCTTCAATTAACTCAGCCATCAGCAAAACAGAACAAGCGAAGGAAGACGGGGCCCAGCAAGTACCTTCCCGTGGAGCTCCCAGGAGCCGCCGGCAAGGAAGTTGCCAGGTACCCCAAGCTTGCCGAGGAGCAGCAGCTTCTGACAGGGCCCCAGGCCCTTGCCGTTGAGGCGGCTACCCCCGCGGTGAAAGACATGCCTTTAGTCCTTGCCGTCGAGCCCCAGGCTCTGGCATGGGCACAGCATACGGTTTGTTCCCTCCAAACGGGAGAGCTCCTGGAGGAGCAGGAAGAAGCAGAAAAAGTAGCCCCTCGGTCCAGCATGTACCAATTCGTGGATGATGCCCTTTATAGAAGAAGGCCAAACGGTGTG
This sequence comes from Aegilops speltoides, assembly GCA_021437245.1. Taxonomy (NCBI): domain Eukaryota; kingdom Viridiplantae; phylum Streptophyta; class Magnoliopsida; order Poales; family Poaceae; genus Aegilops; species Aegilops speltoides. The sequence continues at coordinate 66,822,785 of CM038143.1, forward strand.
GAATTGAAGTGTATTCCTCGGGAGAACGGACTAGAGTTGTTGGCAGATATACATGGAGGCATATGTGGCTCTCACATAGGATCAAGGGCCCTTGCCGGCAAAGCATTCCAGCAAGGTTTCTTCTGGCCCACTGCCCTCCAGGATGCAACGGCATTAGTAACCAAGTGTGAAGCGTGCCAGTTTCATTCGAAGAAGCTTCATCAACCAGCTAAAGCCCTTCAAACAATCCCTCTCTCCTGACCTTTTTAAGTCTGGGGGCTCGACATACTGGGCCCCTTTCCCCGCGCTGTCGGGGGCTTTGAGTACTTGTACGTCGCAATTGACAAGTTCACAAAGTGGCCGGAAGTGGAGCCAGTGAGGAAGGTGACAGCACAATCAGCTGTCAAGTTCTTTAAGGGGCTCGTCTGCCGTTTTGGTGTGCCAAACAGAGTCATCACCAACAACAGCACACAGTTCACAAGTCGCGCCTTCATGCAGTATATCCAGGACCTTTTTTTGCGGGGGAGTATATCCAGGACCTTGGCAGCAAGGTATGTTTTGCTTCCGTTGCTCATCCGAGAAGCAATGGCCAAGAAGAAAGGGCAAATGCTGAAGTGTTGCGAGGCCTCAAAACAAGGACTTTCAACAAGTTGTGCAAGTGTGGAAGGCGCTGGGTTGATGAATTGCCAGCGGTTCTTTGGTCAATCAGAACGACACCAAATCGAGCCACTGGCCATACACCACTTGCCCTGGTCTACGGGGCAGAAGCAGTTTTCCCCACTGAACTCATATATGGTTCACCTCGAGTGCTCGCTTATGATGAGCTTGAGCAAGAGCAGTTGCGCCAAGATGATGCGACGCTCCTTGAGGAAGATCGTCTTCGAACTGCTGTGCGAGCCGCTCGCTACCAGCAAGCCTTGCACCGCTACCATAGCCGCAAGGTTCACGCTCGAAGCCTTGAGGAAGTCGACCTTGTTCTTCAGCGCATTCAGTCCGCCAAGAATTCCAACAAGTTGATGCCAAAGTGGGAAGGCCCCTATCAGGTATTACGAGTCACCAGGCCCGGCGCAGTCCGCCTGGAGACCGAAGATGGCATTCCAGTGAGCAACTCCTGGAACATCAAACATCTTCGGAAGTTTTACCCATAGGGCGCGGTTGTCGGGAGCTCCGGCAACCCCTTTTTGTACTAGCCTTGCCAACAAGGCATCTAACCCTATGTACAGAGCCAGGCGTAGACCCTGCATGCAGCAAGATAGTTTTAGCTTGTACCATTTCCTGCTAGTTTCCATGTTCATATATATGTATGCATGCGCACTTGTCTAGGATATTGTGCTACTTTAGATTCTAACGGGTATTGGGAAACTGCCAAGATTCCATGCCCCCATCCTCTTTTCCTTCTGGCCGCAGTGACGACCTCCCGGCAAGAGATTGAAAAGACTGCTTGGCGCAGCACCTCCGTCAACAACTTAATCAAATAAAGTTCCTCCCCTGCCCATTCATATTCGTAATTTGTGACTTGCGCATTAGAGAACCTCGCTACCCTATCTGGACTTGGGTGCTCCCATCCCCGACTCCAACGCTGCTTCGGTCGGGGTAATTGATGTAACCATGGGCAAAAGAAGATTTTGACAGGGGGCTGGACCCTGCGCCTATAACCCAGCAGATGTGATTCTCCGGCAGGCGCAGGAGCGGCGGCAAGGTAGCTTGACGGGGGGCTCATTTATTTTGCATTAAAGGGGCATTTTGCCTCTGCACGATCATACCCGTGCATGAGTTCCCGGTGAAAGCTCATATTTTTCATTGATATGCTGATGCAAGTACGGATATTACAGAACATAAACATGGGTTCAGTAGAGTACATTTTTTAGAAAGATTGAGATTTGGCAGGTGCCTACAAATTGAGAAAAAGATAAGTGTCCCGTCATCCCCGTTCTTGCCCCATTCTTCTCCAGGCACGGCAAGCCGTGCAAGGTGACGGGCATGGGAGACTGAGAGATGGAGATCTTCACGAGGAAGCCCGCCAACCACCATCGCCAGGGACAGCAGAACGAGACCCCCAGCAAGGCATGTTGCCGAGGAAGGGAGCGGGCCAGACGATGGTGCGGCCACTGGCGGTCAGCCAGAGTCGGAGTCGTCGTCCTCCCGCCCACTGCCCCCATCGTCGCTAGCACTATCCTCCTCGCCACTGTCGCTCGAAGAAGAGCTTTCGTTGTCAGTAGAGCTCTCCATGCAGCACCCTAGCCAAATTCCGGAGTTCCCAAAGACCTTGACGGAGAGCAGGCCGCTCTCTATTAACTTGAAGTAGAGAACGTGCCCCTTCGCCAAGCTGTGGCGCATGCGAAGGTCTTCCACCCTTAACGAAGATACATGACGTGAGGGTGGGGAAAGTCGATGTCAGCCCACATGCTGCCGTTCCCGCAGTCCCTCATATGAAGCCTCAGGGCCCGGAGGGACTCCTCCTCCATCACCCAAGCGAATGGAGTCGAAAGTCGGAGGCGACTGCACACGAGTTTATGCAGCCTGATGAAGAACTCATAAGGTTGGTCCCCGATGTGGCTGCCCGTCGGAGGAGGAGGAGCCGGCGGGAGTGCAGCGGGTACGCCGCCCCATCCGCCTCCTCCCTGAGCACCGCGGCAACCTCGGTCGTCCCCTTCCTCTCCCCCTCGCAGCAGGCTCCGCCACCGGAGGCTCCGAGGAAGGAGGGACGCGTTGCCGAGCAGAAGCCCTCGTCGCCGCTGTCGGGGCGCTAGCGCGCCCTTTCACCATGGAGACTCGAAAGAGGATGGCGAGCAAAGAAGGGGAAAGGAGGGCGAGTGAGGAGGATCACCGTCCCTCTCCCCCATTTATAGAAGAGCGGAGCTGAAGCCTGGCCTGGCCATCCAGCCCAAGGGGAGGCCGCCCCGCACGACAAATGGGGCTTCTTGAAGCGTGGGGAATCGGAACTGACCCGCTCCCCCAATCCACAAGCACCTGATTTTCCGCCTCGGCATTAATTCCCACGTTCTCTGCGCCCTCCGCCTGCCCTTCCTAACGCATGGGGGATACGTGGAGAAGCAGAAGGGGCGTGAGAACGGGTGGGACAACCAACTGCCACCCCGTAATCATGGGAAGCGGCGCCATGCATGTTGCGGCCCGAGTCCACTTAGCAAATGAGTAGCACCCCTGCAGATTCCTTCCTTTTTTGAAAAAGGAAGCACGGGCCACCTCTTTGCTACTGACTGCAAGATGACGCGAGCATGTTGAGGCCATCCCACACACTCGACAAAATTTGTGGGGAAGCACAACTGCCAGAGAGATCGTGGTGGTTCGCCTCTACCATGCCCGCCCGCGCACTGCTTTGGGCCTGGCCCAACTACGCCCTGCGCTTATGTGTGGCCCAGGCCCGGGGGCTCCTATCAGTGTACAAAAGTATGGGTACTTCTGTATCCCTTACTTGTGCATGGATGGTCGCAGCCACCCCTGCAGCAAGGCTTAACGAGGCAGAGGAAGACAGCAGAAGGCAAGACAGGCATGAAGAACATCAAGACAACTTCTTGGAGTAGCAAACAGCAAGGGACAAGCAGGGCCATGCCGGGCAACAAGCCTTGCTGAGGCGACCTGCGAGGCTCCCGGCAATCCCCTTGCCCGGACAGCTTGCAAAGAGGCCAGCAAGGCCACAACCCTTGGGGTTGAGAGATCTGACACCATCGACAATGTTCAAGATCAAGGCTTGAAGAGCACATGCCTGGTAGCATGCGGCTCCTCACGAAGATCGACAACCCACGAGTCCACGTGGGGCCAAATGACGAAGACCCTCAGCAAGACCCTTGCCGGGGACGACTCCAAGGCACCCGGCAAGCCTTGCCGGGGACGACCGCTAGGCCGCGGCCAGGCGCGTGCTTGGCAGGATTCCGCCACCTCACCGCCGCTCCAACGCGACAATAATCATGCCAGTGAAGCAGACGCCTGCATGGCGGCATGCAGATCTTTGTGGAAGCTTACCACTTTGCCAACATAGCAGCTGCTTGGCCAGCGTGGCGCTGCATGCCTCGTCGGCCCAAACGCGTGGCGAGACGAGGGGGAGCGGCGGAGGACGGGATGGCTTCTGTTGCCTTCCCCGATAAAGCGAGAGGACACGTAGGCATCTGCTACCTCTTGAGCACTGCATTGGTTTTCCCTTGAAGAGGAAAGGGTGATGCAGCAAAGTAGCGTAAGTATTTCCCTAAGTTTTTGAGAACCAAGGTATCAATCCAGTAGGAGGCTCCACGCAAGTCCCTCATACCTACACAAACAAACAAGAACCTCGCAACCAACACGATAAAGGGGTTGCCAATCCCTTCACGGCCACTTGCAAAAGTGAGGTCTGATAGAGATAATAAGATAAGATAAATATTTTTGGTATTTTATGATATAGATTGGAAAATAAAGATTGCAAAGTAAAGTAGACTGGAAACTTATATGATGGAAGATAGACCTGGGGGCCATAGGTTTCACTAGTGGCTTCTCTCAAGATAGCATAAGTATTATGGTGGCTGAACAAATTACTGTCAAGCAATTTATAGAAAAGTGCATAGTTATGAGATTATCTAGGCATGATCATGTATATAAGCATCACGTCCGCAACAAGTAGACCGACTCCTGCCTGCATCTACTACTATTACTCCACACATCGACCGCTATCCAGCATGCATCTAGAGTATTAAGTTCATAAGAACAGAGTAACGCATTAGGCAAGATGACATGATGTAGAGGGATAAACTCAAGCAATATGATATAAACCCCATCTTTTATCCTCAATGGCAATAATACAATCGTGCCTTGCTACCCTCAACACACTTTGGGAAAGGACACCGCAAGATTAAACCCAAAGCTAAGCACTTCTCCCATTGCAAGAAAGATCAATCTAGTAGGCCAAACCAAACTGATAATTCGAAGAGACTTGCAAAGATAACAAATCATACATAAAAGAATTCAGAGGAGATTCAAATATTTCTCATAGATAAACTTGATCATAAACCCACAATTCATTGGACTCGACAAACACACCGCAAAAAAGAGTTACATCGAATAGATCTCCAAGAAGATCGAGGAGAACTTTGTATTGAGATTCAAAGAGAGAGAAGAAGCCATCTAGCTAATAACTATGGACCCGAAGGTCTGTGGTAAACTACTCACAACTCATCGAAGAGGCCTTGGCTATGATGTAGAAGCGCTCCATGATCGATTCCCCCTCAGGCGGAGCGCTGGAAAATCTCCAAGATGGGATCTCACGGGTACAGAAGGTTGCGGCGGTGGAAATAGGGTTTTGTGGTGCTCCTGGATGTTTTCAGGGTATGGAGGTATATATAGGCGAAGGAGGTCGGTCAGGGGAGCCACGAGGGTGGGGGCGCGCCCAGCCCCTAAGGCGCGCCTTGCACCCTCATGGCCGCCTCGGCTGCTTCTTGACGTCCACTCCAAGTCTCCTGGATTGCGTTTGTTCCAAAAAGATCGCTCCCAAAGGTTTCATTCCGTTTGGACTCCGTTTGATATTCCTTTTCTCCGAAACACTAAAATAGGCAAAAAAAAGAGCAATTTGGGCTGGGCCTCCGGTTAGTAGGTTAGTCCCAAAAATGATATAAATGTGTAAAGTAAAGCCCATAAACATCCAAAACGGGTAATATAATAGCATGGAACAATCAAAAATTATAGATACGTTGGAGACGTATCAGCATCGCATTAAATGCGCTTGTCCTACATTGATCAAGCGATAAGCTTGTATCGCTGTAGTTTGCCACCTCCTGTGTGCCACTGTGGCAACCCTTTTGTGTATAAAAGGAGGCCCAAGGCACACAGAGAGAGGATTCGGATTTTTGGACAAAGCACGCATCATAGCTAGTTCAAAAGCTCAAAAACACTTGTAAACCAGATAAAGCAGGACTAGGGTATTACGCATCCTTGCGGCCCGAACCTGGATAAAAATCCCCTGTGTGCTAACCACTTGACCTGCTCTTCGTGCAACTAATCCCCTGCCGAACATAGAAGGGATCCTTGTGACCCCATAGGTGATCGGTTTTCCCCGACAGACGGCTACATATTAAGATAGCCATGAACTTATGAATTATGTTGAAATCTGAAAGACAATCAGTGTATGCGTGGTTGTTTACTTGACTCACCTTTCATGATAGGGCTAGAGAAATGATTCTGCATGGGACGTGTGTGTTCTTCTTCTGAAGTTACGATTGCTTGAAACACTTCTCAGCAAACTCTTTAGTTGCCCTGGCCCTTTTGAATTCTGCCCAGTCTGCCTTTGTTATTTGGGGGTATGTGGGGATTGGGTCCTTGCCTTCACTCAAGTACTTCTTGTACAGCACGTGCTTCCAGTTTCTCCAAGCATCCCTAGCCTTCTTCAGTGCAGCGTGTTCCACCTGCATTCTCCACTGCTCTGGAACATTGAAGTGATCCTTGATCTCCCGGACTATCCGTCGTTGTGTTTTTGTGTCAGCCTTCCGAAACCCCGGCAGATTTCTGTTGAGCCTTGCCCTGCTAACAAATCCACACACACTCCTGAACCTCGTGCGTGCTTTATCTGGTTTAGTTGGAGCCCAAGACTTTATATCGATCTCAGTTACTTCATATACACCTTTAGGCTGGTGTGTGGGCTTCCTTGGAGCGTGCCTCCGTGTCCTGACCGGAAGGGTAATTGCTGCAGCTCTATCACATTCAAGATTACTTGATCCCTCACCATCTTCTGAAGACATAGGGTTGTCGGAATCAGATGAAGATATATCGCCTGAAGCATGAGTGTTGTCGCTGCTATTCGGCATCTACAGAGAACACATGCGAAACTCGGGAAGGAGGATAAGCATAAAACTAACAACTTGGTATCAAGCTTTCTAAACATGTCATGCAATAATTTAGAAAATGTACGGCTCATTTGTTAAGTTTGTGTGACTCGGGCGCCCGCGATCTGTAAATCAGCAGTAACTTATTGGAACAAATACAACATATATGTACTAGTTAGGAAGGTAGATAATTAACATATATACGCTCTCCGTTATTTTATAGCCAATTTTGGAACATACGGAATGAAATGGGAAGAGGGATTGCAAGGAAATATGCCTCACTGCGATGGAGAGCAGTAACTAACAGGCTTCTTAATGCAAACCCGGTCGGACCACGGGAGAGGCGAGGATTACTGCATCGATATGCTCGAGGGTGACTCGCGAGCAAATGAAGATGGCGAGGTGCGGGCAGCCGCGTGTTGGGAACGGCAATGGAGGTAGGCTTGACACCGAAGAGCGGGCACACGGCTGGGGTGAGCACGCCGGTGCCGGAGAGGGTTCTAATGTGGATCCGGGGGAGGGGGGCTGGCGATGGAGATTGGGTGGACTAGTTGAGTGAAATGCGGGCGGGCCGTCGGGGGAGTTGGCGACCTAGGTGAAAAGGGTAGAAAATATCCCCGGTCGCCGCGCGGAAAGGCCTATGCAAACGGTTGCCTCTAAGCGCTCGTGTGCACAAAGAGAAAATTTTCTTTTGAAATGAAGACGTGAGTTCATCGTTTCGCCTCTAAATTTTTCCCACGTTAAGCAATCACCATTATACCACGGGTTTGATTTGTTGGCGCATTTCAGGTCTCGTGTGCTATATGTAAGACATTTTTTTGCATTTACCGTGCATTTGGCATATAAATCAATTCCTAGGCAGACTGCATTTCCTGTCGAAAGGGATGACGATTGTCGTTCAATCTGGGAGCATTCGGCGGTGCAGATGTATGATCCGTGGGGTTTGGGTTCTGGCCAATCAGAACGCACGACTCAGATCGCGCGCGCAGCAAGGGGGGGTCGGCCACGGTTTGGTAGGCACACGGCTTTCATGAGTGAATCGTGTGCTATTTGAAAACATTTACATTAACTAACAGCATATCCGGGTGGTGAAGGAGTCGTCATCGAAGGAGGAACCTCATTAAAAAATCACAACCGGAACTGCATCTGCTGTCGAAAGGGATGAGGATCGCTGTTCGATCTGGGAGCATCCAACAGTGCAGACGTACGATCCGTGGGGTTTGGATTCTGGCCAATCAGAATGCACGACTCAGATCGCGTGCATGGAAGGGGGCATTGGCCACGGTTTAGTGGACACACGGCTTTCGTGAGTCAACCGTGTGCTATTTGAAAACACTTACATTAAGTAACAGTATTTTTTTTGTTTGAATGAAACCATGAGTTCATCGTTTCGCCTCCAAATTTTTTTCCCACGGTAAGAAATCACGATTGTACCCTATGTTTCGATTTTATGGTACATTTTACCAGGTGGCAGGCCTCGCTAGCAATCTCAAACTTTGAATATATGCAAAAAGAAAAGAGATCTCGTTTAATTTCTATGTATATTATACTAGCTATAGTGTATGACAATACTACCTTCAATTATAGCGCATAGTATAATACATAAAGTATATATATATATAGTATCATAGATCATTTTTATTGCCATGCATGACACATATTAGCATCGCATTTAACATGATACGGTGTCTACCATGTTACTCTAACGTTCTAACACTCACTATATTTAATTCTTTGCTACATCAGCATACTTGCTATTTTTCCGAGTGCAGCTATGATATATATATACCACCACTATGGCCAGCCTTTGTATAGTAGGGAAGTATCATACTCCCTCCGTCCCAAAATAAGTGACTCGACTTTGTACTAACTTTGTATTAAAGCTAGTACAAAGTCGAGTCACTTATTTTGGGACGGAGGCGGTATATACTATAGTGTCATGCATATGATACTATGTAGTGTATGATACTACGTGTGTACCTTCTTATAGTGCATATATATAGTATCATAGAGCTAGTATATATATATATATATATATATATATATATATATATATCACATAGATGACCGTATTTATGGCCATGTGCATGACACAAAGTAGTATAACATTTATATTATATATGTTACCGTATCTATGTTACTGCTTCATTGCCACACATCATCATATTTGCTATTCTCAAGTGCATGATACCGGCTATGATACCCCCACTATGGCCACCCTAATAAGGTTGGTCATAATGGGAGTATCAAGCGGCATCATATGCATGCCAGCTAGACTTTTTGGATGATGTGGCACACAGTTAAATGAGGAAACAGAGGTGTGGGTCGGGTATCATATCATGATATATTGTATCACATATTAAATGTTGTACTACTTTGTGTCATGCATGGCAATTAATAAGGCAACCTAAGATACTAAGACTAGCCACAATGGGTAGTGTAACATGCCCATGTTACTACTCCATGTTACTACCTCTATAGTGGGGAGTAACATATTTGTGGTAACATGCGCAACACTTCATTTATTAAGCTATAGACTCATCTTGCCTTGTTATGTGTGATGTTACTCATACTATTAGACTAGCCACAATGGGAGTCACTACAAAAAAATACACTTCCATGATGATACGTGTTTGTCACAGTAGGTCACGTTTTCAGTCATGCATGTACATCCATGACAAATTTATGACAGAATCAAGATAGTCAAACCTGTGCTGTCATATAAGTGTTCCATGACATTACCAAAATTATCATCAAGAAAGTGTCCACTTCCATGACGATAAATCACGTGACATAGAAGTGCTTTCGTCAAGGGTGACCGACACGCGGCATCCACCGTAACGGGACGCCGTTAACCATCATTAACCTATCGGGTCCGTTTTTTGGATCCAATAACCCGCTAACAGCCACGACCAATGCCGATTTTCCACGTGTAAAATTCTCATTGGCTGACAGATCCACGTGTCAGCTCCTCGTTGGCACAGGTGTCACTCATCCAACGGTCGAGATGAGCCTATGATATGTTGACGCGTGGACAGGCCCAAAAATGGCCCACAAAGTTTAAATGGACCGGCCCAAATGAAGGCCCATAAGATTTAGCGGACCATAATGGGCCGGCCCAGCTAAAGGCCCACAAGATTTTACAGACCATAATGGATCGGCCCAGCTAAAGGCCCAAAAAAATTAGTGGACCATAATGGGCTGGCCCGGTTAAAGGCCCACACGATTTTGCAGACCATAATGGGCCGCAGCTAGAGGCCCACAAGATTTTGCGGACCACAATGGGCCGGCCCAGCTAAAGGCCCACAAGATTCTGCAGACCATAATGGGCCAGCCCAGCTAAAGGCCCAACATTCTCTGTCAAATCGGCCCGTCAATGGCATGTCCTAAACTTTTCATCAACTCGGCCCATGGTAACTTCTGGCCCGTTAACAGTTCGCTAAGTAATTGGGCCGAATTACGGCCCGGTGTATTTCTGGCATGTTGAAGGTCCTGCTTCATTTGGGCCCATTTACAGGCCATTAAAACTTTCAGCTCATAAACGACCGTGAAGGATTTAGGTCATATTCGGCCTTGTCTGACATTCAGCCTGTTAGAGGCCCACTATAGATTTGGGCCACTTTCGACCTGTTGTCATTTTCGGCCTGTTAACGCCGGACAAAAACCATGGGCCATATGTGGCCAAATGTCATATCAGGCCCATTAACGGCCCATATAAAAATGATGATAATCTAGCCCGACCGAAGTTCCGGCCTGTTAAAGGCCCGTGTATTCGGTCGGTGCATTTACGGCCCGTCCGAATTTCGGCCTGTCAAAGATCCGCATCATAAATGGGCCACCATTTGGGCCTGCTAAGACCAGTGGGTTATTTGGCACAATCAGGGCCCAATCTCACTTTCGGTCTATTAAAAGCCCATGTTTTTTATGGGCTCGAGATATTTACACCTGTAAACGGCCTATTTTTACTGAGGTCCCAAATTATGTTTAGGCCTGTTAAAGGCCCACTATGGGCACAGGCCTACCAGAAAAATATGAAGGCTTATGCTGATTTAGGCCCAGATATTTTTAGTGGGTTACATGCCAATTTCGGCCCGTAATCGTTTTTAGCCCAATTGGAATGGGCCCAACGAATGTTGGCATGTTGGGCTCCTACGAAGCTTTCGGCCGAATACATTACTAAGATAAACCTACACTATTCAAAAATAGCATCGTAATTACTACAGCCTGTGGCAGCATCATAAATATTGTATCACAACAAAATAAATTCCAACCATACAACAAAAGGCCTGTTGGCCCAAAGTTTACAGTCCTTCCAGATAAAAGCACCATCAGATGTATAGAAGCATAGATCATTTGACCTTAGTGCTAATGTTTCAGGTTGTAGAATCTGATGGGGCAGCACGATCTCCACCTTTTTTACGCCATTGCTCTTGAACAACGAAGCAAATGTCTGATAGTCTGGTTTCAAAACCATTCATATCTTGATGACATTTCTCAACCACTATTCTTGTTTTCGAAACAACGTCCATTAGGGATTGGACTTGTGTCTGGAACACAGATATATCACTCTGTCTAGCAGGAAGATTTTGTTCAGTAGGCGATTTGGACGAGGTTACCTTGACAACCAACCCAGAATTACGCAGGAAGGTGCTTTTTGCACTGTTAGTGGAGAGATACTGATGCACTGCAGCAAGAGGTGACATTGTGCCTTTGGTAGCCTCATCACCTTCAGGTGGTTGTGGTTGTTCAATCATTTTTTCCATAGCTTCCTGAAAGTTTGAACTTGTAGATTAGTGTACCATAAAAGTTACTAATGAGACAAAAACAAACAAAGTAGGTTAAACGTTTATACATAACTTATTTTGGTGAACTACTATAATACATTAGCATGTATTGTAGTGCCAACTACATAATAAAATCACTTTCGGAACATATGTCCATGTAGCATGCCTACTGTATTATCTATTTCCTCACATCGTTGACATCTAAGGATAAAGAGACATGGTTTAAAGTAGGATGAACATAGTATGACATCATTCATATCATGGGTAAACAGATATAAAACAAACAGGCTATTTTATCATTGTGTGCGCACGTGAACATAACAATTAGATTACAGATCAAGACCAAAAGAATATCCGTCATCTCTTTTAGACCATGTAAGGTGAAATGATACGTTAAGACAACTGTGTATAAAAGTGAACAGAGTAACTGACATTGGCTGCAAACCAAGTAGTTAAATGAACACATCACAAGTACTAATCGGTTCAAGGCGGGGAGGAGTAAGGACTTACAACAGTGGCTTGAACTGGTGTGCTCATGCCCTTCATCTTGCTGGTGTGGCAATCCTTGAAGATTTGCACTTCATTCAGTTCAGGTTCTTTTTGGTCCGCACGGGCTTTCCTCTGTATTTGGAACAAGTCAATATAGATACGATAATATGGCACAAAAAAAAGAAGGAAGTAGCAGCTATTTACAAGAGCCTCGCAGTGTGCAATATAGCTACGAGATCCTGTTGTCTGTTGGAATTTCCCTTTAGAACGGTTGGTTTTGTTCTTCAAACAGTTAGCCTAGAAGAAGATACACTTGTAAGGCACGTACATAAATACAAGTTCAATATGTGGTCTGATCAAATACATATAGCCTACCTGATACTTTGGATCAGACCAGTGTTTAACGAGGGTTGTCCAGTCTTCATCTGTAATATATTCCACTGGAGATTTGGGCAATTTCATTGTTAGCCTTGCCATCAAAGTGAGATTTTCTAAGGTGGTACCGATCATCGTCATGAGCGCATCGAAAAACATGAGTGCATGCTTGTTTAGTTGCATCATCTTTCGGATCCAACTTGATCCTCATCTGCTGAAAAAAGAATGTGAGTCTTATTAGAAGGAAGCTAGAAAGTATGGGACAGAGCAAGACAATATTACTAATTGCGATGAATAACATTACTTACGGATAAATGGTCAAGGAAGGTGTTAAACTGGGTATTGTCTTTCTCATTCCTGTACTGGATCCATGTTGGGAGGATACATGCATGACACCTAACAACAACGGCTGCCTCTGATACTAACTTGGCTGACTCTGTAGCATCACGTGGCCTTTTTAAACCTGCCTCAAAATGGATCTCCATTCTTCCTCCTTTAGATTTTGTTAATCATCAAGCATTATCCCTCGTACATTTACGCTGCTGCCCGTGGTGCTAGTTCAACAACGAATATGGAAAGTGTTAGTGTACATCAAACTGTGAGAGTACATATAAAGGAGCATGCAACTACAACTTGACTCGGTCAGGTACCGTTTCGGTGTTGATGCTCATGAGGTTCATCTGATCTTGCCAGGTCATGTTGTGTCAGCAGTGCTTCGGAAGTGGTGTTAGGTGTGAGGGCGGCTTGGGAACTGGCCAGTTCCGGAGCAAACGAACAAGTAACTGGTTGAGATGCTGGTATAGTTGAAGCGGATGCTGCAGCTGGTGGAGCAGGTGATACTGTGTTTGTAGATTTAGCCGTGGACTTGGACCTTCTATTGCACTATAAGTACCAGCAGAATCTCGATGGCAGATCCTTTTCTGTTTCACCCAATGAGTAACAGCACTCCCTACTATATTATTTTCCTTGATCTTTTTTGACTTTGCCATGTCAAGCTGTACCCACAACACAAAGGAATAAAATCACTCTTCAGAACTCATTGATGCATGATACAGACAAGCAATACTTTGGTGTAAGACAACCATATGAGGATGGAATATGTAAGAAAAATAGGACGGCGTGACATATTCACAACTACGATGTGCAAACTAAGCAGAAGGATTTTCCAAAAAATAGAAGTAATGCAAGCTAGACACCATATGAAAGATGCAACCAATATTACTTTGCCAAGTTAAAAGTGTCTTGTCATAAGTGGCAATTCAAAAAATTAGAAGCAGTACAACGTACAAATCAATGCAAGATGCAACCACTATCAAACTGCCATGTTAAAAGCGTCCAATCATGAGTGACTGATGTGGGATACACAACAACAGTACTTTGATGTAAGAACATGGTATGATAGATAGATGAAGTGTATTCTAGAAACAGAAAGTCATGTCATATGCACATGTATAATGTATAAACTTAGCAGGTGCAATTTAATCAAAATAGAAGAAATACAGGCTAGACAACATATGCAACATGAAACCAATTATCACATCACAACTTAGAGCAAGCACTGCGATGGTGGAGTCTGTGAGATGAACTCATCATGTAGACTTGGGACTTCAACTTCATTAGCGATGAGCAAGTGGCAAATCTAGAGAGTCTCTGCTTATGCGTTGGTGCGGAGGACCACCAACATCCCCTAACTTACTCTTTTCCTTCCTATTTTCTGATATTGCCTTATGAAGTCAAAACCACAAGAAGATGAATAAAATTAGCTCTGCATAACTGGTTGATGCATGATACAAACGAACACTACTTTGATTTAAGGCAAGCGCGGGATAGGAGGATGGAATATATACAAAAAAAGACAGCGTTTCATAATCACACGTACGATAGGAGGATGGAATATGTATGAAAAAACAGTAAGCACCTGTGATGGTGGAGTAGGGGAGATGTGCTCATCATGTACACGTATGTTCTAGAAACAGGAACACGTGTCATATTCACAGGCATTATGTGTAAAGTAAGCAGATTCAATTCAAGTTAGAAGCAATACAAGCTAGATATCATACGCGACATGCAACCACATATAATAGTGCCAAGTTAGAGCAAGCACATGTGATGGTGGAGTAGGGGAGATGTGCTCATCATCTACACAGCTACGTTGACTGTCCAGCCTTGTATTGTCTTGCGAATCTTGTTGGGAGGATGGCGGAGTAGAATCAGAGAGACCCTGCTTGAGTTGTTCAAGGACCACCATCATCCACCGCTGCACTAATTTCCTTCAGCTGTAATGATTTTGCATTATGAAGTCAAACCGATAAGAAAAAGGAATAAAATTCGCTCTTTAGAACTCATTCATGCATGATACTGACGAACACTACTCGGATGAAAGGCAGCTCATCATCCAAGATGCCCCTTCACTTCAAAGGTTGATCCTTGATTCTAGTTATTCACCATTGCAAATAACCGTCCTCTCTGCGCCTAAACTGGATACCTTGGGTGTAATACATGATCTCTGTGCTCATTTCAATATGGTGTTTGGCTCCACAGTTCTTCAGGTACTTTATATTATCATCCACACTTGTAACCATAAGTTGCATTATAAATTTCTGCACATAAGTTATATATCATCTTGGAGTACACATTTTGTACTAATATTATGTTCTATGCTCAATGAAGAGTTTCTCCATGGATGGCCTATCAATGGTGCTGGATTATGTCAAGATCTTATATATCCAAATGTAGTTTTGATCTGAACAAGATTATTGGCTTGCTGCAATGATTTCCATGTATGGAGAAGTTGTATATAAAGGTGATAATTTCACGCACATTGGAAGCCCGCATATAGTGTACTAGAATTAACCGTTCAGCAGTTGCTCTTTTGACACTCTTCTTTTAGACCTTAACTATTTTCAATCTTCATGTCTATTTAGGCAACAGGACGGGGTAAGAAAGTTATAACCAGTCGGTGGATTCGTAAGCATCGGGACTTTCTCACTTCTCATGAGATTTGAGTGAAGACAATAATGCTAGAACGATATGTAGCCAACCGTGTAAACACTAGATTTGTCACATTCTTCCCGCCAATGCGAGGTTACTATTGTCCATCGGGCTTAAGTTTATCAAAGATCATGGTTTTGACGGATGGGTATGTCAAAGAGCAAAAAGGAGTTTTAGGTGGGCAAAAGAGCTTACGAACGTGTCGCTTCTATTTACAACATATTGTGGTCATAATCCAAAGAAATTTACGAACCAGATGTTCATTCTATGGACCTAGCCGATCCATTTGATTTGTGATCGCCGAAAACAAAGGCTGGAGTTAGATGTTGTTGCCCTTTTCAACCTGGGTTTTTTTGTAAACCTGATGAACAATTAACCCTTGTGCTTTTGTACAGTTTGTAAGCTGGAGTTACATGTTCCTGCCCTTTTCAACTCGGCTGTGACTGTCATATTTTCTTTGAAACAAGGCAAATGGCTTGCCATTTGTTTAATTTAGAGTGAAATATTGTAACAAATCCCAAACAAGGGAAATAACATCACTTCGCCGGGTGCTTGAGCTCACTGTGCATTACAAAAGCCAAGTGATTAGGCCCCACCAGCACCCACAAACTTATTTCGAACTAGCACATCAAATGGGCTGTAAATT
The DNA here is from genome assembly GCA_021437245.1 of Aegilops speltoides. Lineage (NCBI taxonomy): Eukaryota > Viridiplantae > Streptophyta > Magnoliopsida > Poales > Poaceae > Aegilops > Aegilops speltoides. The sequence goes on from CM038143.1 coordinate 66,838,849, forward strand.
TTCATAGGAAAGGCTGCATGACCGTGACAGATTTGGATTCTGACATTTGGGACCCGCGAGTAAATAGCCCATCCAAGGTGGTGTCGACTTACTAGCTAGTCAACAAATGATTATGCCTACCAGCCGTTGGATTGACATCCAACATTTGTCGTGTATCTTCTATCTCTTGCCTTCTTCTTGTTGGGGAACGTTGCAGAAAATTAAAAATTTTCCTACGGCTTCACCAAGATCCATCTATGAGTTCATCTAAGCAACGAGCAACGGGAGAGAGATTGCATCTACATACCACTTGTAGATCGCGTGCGGAAGCTTGCAAGGTGATGATGGAGTCGTACTCGAACGTGATTCAAATCACCGATGTCCAAGTGCTGAACGGACAGCACCTCCGCGTTCAACACACGTACGGGACGAGCGACGCCTCCTCCGTCTTGATCCAGCAAGGAGGAAGGAGAGGTTGAGGAAGACAGCTCCACCGGCAAAGACGACGCAAGGCAGGATGGTGGAGAAGCAAGATCTCGGCGTGGCTTCACGAGCGCCTACGGAGGAGGAGAAGTGTTGGGAGGGAGGGCTGCGCCTTGGAGATGGGTACAGCAGCCCCCTCCCCCTTTATATAGGCCCCACAGAGGCGGCCCCGAGATCCAATCTCCGTGGGGCGGCGGCAAGGGGGTGGAGTGCCCCTGCCAAGTGGGCGCCCCACCCCTAGGGTTTCAACCCTAGGCGCGGGTGGGCCTGAGGCGCACCAGCCCACTATGGGCTGGTTCCTCCCACTTCAGCCCACGGGCCCTCCGGATAGGTGGCCCCACCGGTGGACCCAGACCCTTCCGGTGGTCCCAGTACATTACCGAAACCCCAAACTTTCCCGATGGCGAAATACCACTTCCTATATATTGTTCTTTACCTCCGGACCACTCCGAAACTCCTCGTGACGTCCGGATCTCATCCGGACTCAACAACATTCGGTAGTCACATACTTGACTTCCTACTAACCCTAGCGCCACCGAACCTTATGTGTAGACCCTACGGGTTCGGAGACACGCAGACATGACCGAGACAACTCTCGGGAAATAACCAACAGCGGGTCCGATACCCATGTTGGCTCCTACATGCTCCTCGATGATTTCATCGGTTGAACCACGATGTCGAGGATTCGATCAAACCGTATGCAATTCCTTTGTCAATCGGTGCGTTACTTGCCCGAGACTCGATCGTCGGTATCCCAATACCTTGTTCAGTCTCGTTACGCAAGTCACTTTACTCGCATCAGTAATGCATGATCCCGTACAACACCTTGGTCAACTTGAGCTCATTATGATGATGCATTACCGAGTGGGCCCAGAGATACCTCTCCGCCATACGGAGTGACAAATCCCGCCTCGATCCGTGTCAACCCAATGATACTTTCGGAGATATCTATAATGCACCTTTATAGTCACCCGATTCGCCAGGACGCTTGATACACCCAAGGCACTCCTACGGTAACCGGAGTTACACGATCTCATGGTCGAAGGAAGAGATACTTGACATTGGCAAAGCTCTAGCAAACGAACTACACGATCTTTTATGCTATGCTTAGGATTGTCTTGTCCATCACATCATTCTCCTAATGATGTGATCCCGTTATCAACGACATCCAATGTCCATAGTCGAAACCGTGACTATCTATTGATCACAACGGCTAGTCAACTAGAGGCTCACTAGGGACACATTGGGTCTAAGTGTTCACACGTGTATTACGATTTCCGGATAATACAGCTTATAGCATGAACAAAAGACAATTATCATGAACATTGAAATATAATAATACTTTTATTATTGCCTCTAGGGCATATTTCCAACAGCCTCCCACTTGCACTAGAGTCACCAATCTAGTTACATTGTGATGAATCGAACACCCATAGAGTTCTCGTGTTGATCATGTTTTGCACGCGAGAGAGGTTTAGTCAACGGATCTGCGACATTCAGATCCGTGTGCACTTTGCAAATCTCTATGTCTCCATCTTGAACATTTTCACCGATGGAGTTGAAACGACGCTTGATGTGCTCGGTCTTCTTGTGAAACCCGGCTCCTTGGCAAGGGCAATAGCTCCAGTGTTGTCACGAAGAGTTTGATCGCCCCGACGCATTGGGTATGACTCCTAGGTCGGTGATGAACTCCTTCACCCAAATCGCTTCATGCGCTGCCTCCGAGGCTGCCATGTACTCCGCTTCACACGTAGATCCCGCCACGACGCTTCGCTTGCAAATGCACCACCATCGCTCCACCATTCAACATATACACGTATCCGGTTTGTGACTTAGAGTCATCTAGATCTGAGTCGAAGCTAGCGCCGACGTAACCCTTTACGACGAGCTCTTCGTCTCCTCCATAAACGAAAACATGTCCTTTGTCCTTTTCGTACTTCAGATATTCTTGACCGTTGTCCGGTGTTCCTTGCGGGATTACTTTGGTATCTTGCAACCAAACTTACGGCAAGGTTTACATCGGTCCAGTACACAAGATGGCATACATAATAGATCCTATGGCTGAAGCATAGGGATGACACTCATCTCTTCTTTATCTTTTGTCGTGGTCGGTGATTGAGCCGAGCTCAATCTCACACCTTGTAACATAGGCAAGAACCCTTCTTGGACTGATCCATTTTGAACCTCTTCAAAATCTTATCAAGGTATGTGCTTTGTGAAAGACCTATGAGGCGCCTCGATCTATCTCTATAGATTTTGATGCCTAATATATAAGCAGCTTCTCCAAGGTCCTTCATTGAAAAACACTTGTTCAAGTAGGCCTTAATGCTGTCCAGAAATTTGTATCATTTCCCATCAAGAGTATGTCATCTACATATAATAGGAGAAATGCTCTGAGCTCCCACTCACTTTCTTGTAAACGCAGGCTTCTCCATAAGTCTCAAGATAAACCCAAATGCTTTGATCATCTCATCAAAGCGAATGTTCCAACTCCGAGATGCTTGCACCACCATAAATGGATCGCTGGAGCTTGCATACTTTGTTAGCGTTCGAGGATCGACAAAACCTTCCGGCTGCATCATATACAGCTCTTCCTTAAGATGTCCGTTAAGGAATGCCGTTTTGACGTCCATCTGCCATATCTCATAATCATAGTATGCGGCAATTGCTAACATGATTCGGACGGACTTGAGCTTCGCTACGGGAGAGAATGTCTCATCGTAGTCAATCCCTTGAACTTGTCGATAACCCTTAGTGACAAGTCGAGCTTTATAGATGGTAACATTACCATCTGCATCCGTCTTCTTCTTAAAAATCCATTTATTTTCTATCGCTCGCCGATCATCGGGCAAGTCTGTCAAAGTCCATACTTTGTTTTCATACATGGATTCTATCTCGGATTTCATGGCTTCAAGCCATTTGTTGGAATCCGGCCCGCCATCGCTTCTTCATAGTTCAAGGTTCATTGTTGTCTAACAACATGATTTCCATGACAGGTTGCCGTACCACTCAGTGCGGAACGTGTCCTCATGGACCTTCGAAGTTCAAGAGTAACTTGATCCGAAGTACCTTGATCATCATCATTGTTTTCCTCTTGGTTGGTGTGGGCATCACAGAACGGTTTCTGCGCCGCACCACTTTCCCGCTCGAGAGGTAGTACTTCATCGAGTTCTACTTTCCTCCCACTTACTTCTTTCGAGAGAAACTCTTTTTCCAGAAAGCATCCGTTCTTAGCAACAAAGATCTTGCCTTCGGATCTTAAGTAGAAGGTATACCCGACAGTTTCCTTTGGGTATCCTATGAATACGCATTTTTCCGACTTGGGTTCGAGCTTTTCAGGTTGAAGTTTCTTGACATAAGCATCGCATCCCCAAACTTTTAGAAACGACAGCTTAGGTTTCTTCCCAAACCATAATTCATACGGTCTCGTCTTAACGGATTTAGACGGTGCCCTATTTAAAGTGAATGTAGCTGTCTCTAGAGCGTATACCCAAAATGGTAGCGGTAAATCGGTAAGAGACATCATAGACCGCACCATATCCAATAGAGTGCGATTACGACGTTCGGACACACCGTTTCGTTGAGGTGTTCCAGGCGGCGTGAGTTGTGAAACGATTCCACATTTCCTTAAGTGTGTACCAAACTCGTGACTTAAGTATTCTCCTCCACGATCTGATCGTAAGAATTTTATCTTTCGGTCACGTTGATTCTCTACCTCACTCTGAAATTCCTTGAACTTTTCAAAGGTCTCAGACTTGTGTTTCATTAAGTAGACATACCCATATCTACTTAAGTCATCTATGAGAGTGAGAACATAACGATATCCTCCGCGATCCTCAACGCTCATCGGACAGCACACATCAGTATGTATGATTTCCAACAAGTTGGTTGCTCGCTCCATTGTTCCGGAGAACGGAGTCTTGGTCATTTTGCCCAAGAGGCATGGTTCGCATGTGTCAAACGATTCATAATCAAGAGACTCTAAAAGTCCATCAAGATGGAGCTTCTTCATGCGCTTGACACCAATGTGACCAAGGCGGCAATACCACAAGTATGTGGGACTATCGTTATCAACTTTACATCTTTTGGCATCCACACTATGAACATGTGTAACATTACGCCGAGATTCATTAAGAATAAACCATTGACCATCGGAGCATGACCATAAAACATATCTCTCATATAAATCGAACAACCATTATTCTCGACTTAAATGAGTAGCCATCTCGTATCAAACGAGATCCGGATACAATGTTCATGCTCAAACTTGGCACTAAATAACAATTATTAAGGTTCAAAACTAATCCCATAGGTAAATGTAGAGGCAGCGTGCGACGGCGATCACATCGACTCGAACCATTCCCGACGCCAAGATCGTCACCTCGTCCTTCGCCGATCTCCGTTTATTCCGCAGCTCTGCTGTGAGTTACAAATATGAGCAACGGCACCGTATCAAATACCGGTGAGTTACTACGAGTAATCGGTAAGGTACACATCAATTACATGTATATCAAATATACCTTTGGTGTTGCCGGCCTTCTTATCCGCTAAGTATTTGGGGCAGTTCCGCTTCAAAGGACCCTTCCTTGCAATAAAAGCACTCACCTCGTGCTTGGGTCCATTCTTTGACTTCTTCCCGCAGCGAGGCTTACCGGCGCGCAACATCTTTGTCATCCTTCTTGAAGTTCTTCTTACCCTTGCCCTTCTTGAACTTAGTGGTCTTATTGACCATCAACACTTGATGTTCTTTCTTGATTTCAGCCTCTGCGACTTCAAAGATCGAGAACACTTCAGAATGGTCTTTTCCATCCCACGCATGTTGTAGTTCATCACAAAGCTCTTGTAGCTTGGTGGGAGCGATCGAGGATTCTGTCAATGACCGCCTCATCTGGGAGGTTAATGTTCAACTGGGTCATACGATTGTAACCTGCACATCTTGAGATGTGCTCACCGATGTAACTGTTCTCCTCCATCTTACAAGCTGAGAACTTGTCGGAGACATCATATCTCTCGACCGGGCATGAGCTTGGAAAACTAGTTTCAGCTCTTGAACATCTCATATGCTCCGTGATGCTCAAAACGCTTTTGGAGCCCGGTTCTAAGTCTGTAGAGCATGCCGCACCGAACGAGGGAGTAATCATCAAGACGAGATTGCCAAGCGTTCATAACGCCTTGGTTCTCTCGGGCGGGAGCGTCACCTAGCGGTTCGTCTAGGACATATTGCTTCTGGCAGCTATGAGGATGATCTCAAGTTCCGGACCCAGATCCATATAGTTGCTGCCATCATCTTTCAGCTTGGTTTTCTCTAGGAACGCTGAAGTTCATGTTGACATTAGCGTTGGCCATTGATCTACAAGACATATTTGCAAAGGTTTTAGACTAAGTTCATGATAATAAAGTTCTAATCAAATTATGAACTCCCACTTAGATTAGACATCCTCTAGTCATCTAAGTGTTACACGATCCGAGTCGACTAGCCCGTGTCCGATCATCACGTGAGACGGACTAGTCATCGTCGGTGAACATCTTCATGTTGATCGTATCTTCCATACGACTCGTGTTCGACCTTTCGGTCTCCGTGTTCGAGGCCATGTCCGCACATGCTAGGCTCGTCAAGTTAACCCTAAGTGTTTTCGTGTAAAACTGTCTTACACCCGTTGTATGTGAACGTAAGAATCCATCACACCCGATCATCACGTGGTGCTTAGAAGCGACGAACTGTAGCAACGGTGCACGCTTAGGGAGAACACTTCTTGAAATTTTAGGGGATCATCTTATTTACTACCGTCGTCCTAAGTAAACAAGATGCATAAACATAATAAACATCACATGCAATTATATAGTTGTGACATGATATGGCCAATATCATAAAAGCTCCATTGATCTCCATCTTCGAGCTCCATGATCATCTTGTCACCGGCTTGACACCATGATCTCCATCATCATGTCTTCATGAAGTTGTCACGCCAACGACTACTTCTACTTCTATGACTAACGCGTTTAGCAATGAAGTAAAGTAGTTTACATGGCGTTCTTCAATGACACGCAGGTCATACAAAAAATAAAGACAACTCCTATGGCTCCTGCCGGTTGTCATACTCATCGACATGCAAGTCGTGAATCCTATTACAAGAACATGATCTCATACATCACAATTCATCATTCATCACAACTTCTGGCCATATCACATCACATGATCAATCGCTGCAAAAACAAGTTAGACGCCCTCTAATTGTTGTTGCATCTTTACGTATACTGCGATTGGGTTCTAGCAAGAACGTTTTCTTACCTATGAATCACCACAACGTGATTTTGTCAACTTCTATTTACCCTTCATAAGGGCCTTGTTCATCGAATCCGCTCCAACTAAAGTGGGAGAGACAGACACCCGCCAGCCACCTTATGCAACTAGTGCATGTCATCGGTGGAACCGGTCTCACGTAAGCGTACGTGTAAGGTTGGTCCGGCCGCTTCATCCCACAATACCGTTGAGCAAGAAAAGACTAGTAGAGGCAAGTAAGATGACAAGATCAACGCCCACAACAAATTGTGTTCTACTCGTGCATTAGAGAACTACGCATAAACCTAGCTCATGATGCCACTGTTGGGGAACGTTGCAGAAAATTAAAAATTTTCCTACGGCTTCACCAAGATCCATCTATGAGTTCATCTAAGCAACGAGCAACGGGAGAGAGATTGCATCTACATACCACTTGTAGATCGCGTGCGGAAGCTTGCAAGGTGATGATGGAGTCGTACTCGAACGTGATTCAAATCACCGATGTCCAAGTGCTGAACGGACAGCACCTCCGCGTTCAACACACGTACGGGACGAGCGACGTCTCCTCCGTCTTGATCCAGCAAGGAGGAAGGAGAGGTTGAGGAAGACAGCTCCACCGGCAGCACGACGGCGTGGTGATGGTGGAGAAGCAGTACTCCGACAGGGCTTCGCCGAGCGCCTACGGAGGAGGAGAAGTGTTGGGGAGGGGAGGGGCTGCGCCTTGGAGATGGGTACAGCAGCCCCCTCCCCCCTTTATATAGGCCCCTGGGAGCCGGCCCCTGGAGATCCAATCTCCAGGGGGGGCGGCGGCCAAGGGGGTGGAGTGCCCCCCAAGCCAGGTGGGGCGCCCCCCCCTAGGGTTTCAACCCTAGGCGCAGGGGGTGGGCCTAGGGGGGCGCACCAGCCCACTATGGGCTGGTTCCCCTCCCACTTCAGCCCACGGGGCCTCCGGATAGGTGGCCCCACCGGTGGACCCGGGACCCTTCCGGTGGTCCCAGTACATTACCGGAAACCCCAAACTTTCCCGATGGCGAAATACCACTTCCTATATATTGTTCTTTACCTCCGACCATTCCGAACTCCTCGTGACGTCCGGATCTCATCCGGACTCAACAACATTCGGTAGTCACATACTTGACTTCCTACTAACCCTAAGCGCCACCGAACCTTATGTGTAGACCCTACGGGTTCGGAGACACGCAGACATGACCGAGACGACTCTCGGGCAATAACCAACAGCGGGTCTGATACCCATGTTGGCTCCCACATGCTCCTCGATGATTTCATCGGTTGAACCACGATGTCGAGGATTCGATCAAACCCTGTATGCAATTCCCTTTGTCAATCGGTACGTTACTTGCCCGAGACTCGATCGTCGGTATCCCAATACCTTGTTCAGTCTCGTTACCGGCAAGTCACTTTACTCGTACCATAATGCATGATCCCGTGGCCAACACCTTGGTCAACTTGAGCTCATTATGATGATGCATTACCGAGTGGGCCCAGAGATACCTCTCCGTCATACGGAGTGACAAATCCAGCCTCAATCCGTGTCAACCCAATGATACTTTCGGAGATACCTGTAATGCACCTTTATAGTCACCCGATTACGCCAGACGCTTGATACACCCAAGGCACTCCTACGGTAACCGGAGTTACACGATCTCATGGTCGAAGGAAGAGATACTTGACATTGGCAAAGCTCTAGCAAACGAACTACACGATCTTTTATGCTATGCTTAGGATTGTCTTGTCCATCACATCATTCTCCTAATGATGTGATCCCGTTATCAACGACATCCAATGTCCATAGTCAGGAAACCGTGACTATCTATTGATCACAACGGGCTAGTCAACTAGAGGCTCACTAGGGACACATTGGGTCTAAGTGTTCACACGTGTATTACGATTTCCGAATAATACAGTTATAGCATGAACAAAAGACAATTATCATGAACATTGAAATATAATAATACTTTTATTATTGCCTCTAGGGCATATTTCCAACACTTCTTCCTCCAGCCGCCCAAACCAAACCACCCCGTCGGCTCCGCCTGCTCCCACCTCCCATGGCTGGCTGTGCCTCCGCCGCCCTACCGTATGTACCCTCCAACGTTGGCCAGTCCCTCCCTCTATTCCCCCACATGTTATGTTATTCTCCGGCGACGTCAGCCCCAACACGCACCCGCCGCAACAACCAGTCAACCTCAGATTCTCCCCTCCGCTGATCGACCGGCGATCTTCCATGCTCTGTTCGTTCCGTCCGAGGCCTCGCCATCGTCCTCTGCCTTGCGGCCTTGGTTCGCTCGCCGTGCGCGGTGCGCCGCCCTATTGCATTTTCAATGTCATCAACAACCGAGAGGAACGAGGAGTTGATCAGACGGAGAGGATGACAGTAGGGACCCACCAGCGTCATGGCAGTACGCAAGCAAGTGCCTCTATATTACAAGCCCAAAAATATGGTTCCTCGTAATGGTTGGACACACAGGGCTCACGCCATTGTCAACGTAGTCAATAAACGAGAGAATTACACTACGAAGCGGTGACACCGTGGACCCAAATGGGTTCCACGCTTATTTTTTTAGGAACAAGCGGTTGTTATTTATACTAGTTTTAGCGACGGATCGTGGTAACACCGGGCTGTGCGGGGGTCAGGGTCTGCCTAGCTGTGGTTTTATTTATATTTACCACATCATGAGCCCAGTTGTGTTTTTTTTCTTGCTGAAAATGGCTAGCCAGTTCTATTTTTTAAGAAATACCCAAATAAGGCCTACTTGTTTTATCGATATGCTTTGGCTGCAAATCTTTCAAGACGAGGAGAGTTTCATTCGGTTTTCCCAGAAATGGGATGTACATTTTTAAAACACATCAAACCGGGAATTAGTTTCAATTTTTTTTTCATTAGAAGATTTTAAATTCCATTGATTTTTATGCGTGGACAATTATTTGGATTTTATATTTATATAAATTATTTTTCAAAATAGATTGAACGTGAATCGATATTTCTGGATTAAAAACAGTTGACTGCACCGAAATATGCAAAATTTCGTATACTTTTTAACCGTGGCCACAATATGGGGTGTAATGCTAACAAAAAGAAGATGGGCTCCAAAAAAATTCTTAAAATTAGCAAATGGGTTGTACATTACTAGAAATAATGGTAGATGGGTTGTATGTTGTTTGCCACAGATTTGAGGCTGACTTGTGCGCCTACTACAGGATGACGCGTATGCTTTCATAAAAAAAAAGGTTGATGCACACGCAACGCCCTGTCAACTTAGTCAACACACGAGAGCAGTGACCATTGGATGTCCATCCAACGGCTGTCGTGCTTCTTCAATCTCTGCTCTTCATGCTCCAGCCGCTCAAACAAGCGCCGGCGGGACTGCCTGCTCCCTCCTCCCGCGGCCAGCTATGCTGTCGCGTAGGCCTCACGGCCCCACCGTACTCCCATCGCTGGCCTAGACATCCCTCTACTCATCCACACATGCTGTTATTCTCCGGTACGGCAGACGAACCAGTAAACCCTCGTACTCCTCCGCGTGGGAAACATTTGCCGAGTATTCCCTGGCTTCATGTCGTTCCCTTCCTAGGCCTCACCGTCGTCCACCACCCTGGTGCTCTCGGCGCGGCCTGGTCAACGTGGTCAATGAATGACATCCATCGGAAGTGGACTGTACGTGGAGAGGCTGACAGCTGGGTCCATGACCGCACGCAAGGAAATGCCCCTTATTATGCGCAAAATAATGATTCCTCCACCTGACAGCTAGGACCCACAGGAAGGGCCTCTGTATTTTGTGAAAAAAACGTTCCCCCTGCTGACAGGTCGGACCCACCAGCTATATCTTCGCACGCAAGGAAGTGCCTCCTTATTACGCCCAGAAAAATGAATACCCCTCTGCTAGCTGGGACCCACCATATTGTTGGGCTGACTTGTGGGCCTACTAAGTTGACGGGGACGGAGGGCTTTGTCAATTTAGTCAATACTCCAGTGACCGTATGATGTCCATCCAACGGCCATAGTGCTTCTTCAACCACTGGTCTTCTTGCTCCAGTCGCCCAAAGCAGCGCCGGTCATGCCGCCTACTCCTGCCTCCCGTGGCCGGCTGTGCTACCGCGGAGGCCTCTCCTCCCCCATACTACTCCCACCACTAGCCAGGCCATCACTCCACTCACCCACACCCCCTGTTATTCTGCGGCGACGGCAGCCTCACACCGCAGCCCAACCAGTGAATGCTCGTACTCCTCTCCGCTTGGGCATCCACTGCCTCGTCTTCCCCGGCTCCGCGTCGTCCCCTTCCTAGGCCTCGCCGTCGTCCACCGCCGTGGTGCTCTCGGCGCGGCGTGGTCAATGTGGTCAACGACCAACTTACATCGAAGAGTATCAGACATGGAGAGGTCGACACCGGGTCCACGGCAGCCGCAAGGAAGTGCCTCCTTATTACGCTGAAAATAATTATTCCTCCACTGACAAATAGGGACCCACCGGACGGGCCACCAGTATTTTGCAAAAAAAAAGTTTCCCCTGACTGTTGGGACCCACTGGACGGGCCACCATATTTCACGAAAAAAACGTTCCCCCCGCTGTCAACTCGGACCCACCGGAAGTGCCTCGTTGTTACGCACAAAAAAAGAATACTCCCCCGGTAGCTGGGACCCACCTTGGTGGGAGGCTGACTTGTGGGCCTACTAAGTTGACGGGGACGGAGGGCTTTGTCAACTTAGTCAATATGAACGATTCTAGCTCAAGTGACCGTATGATGTCCATCCAACGGCCGTAGTGCTTCTTCAACATCTGGTCTTCTTGCTCCAGCCGCCCAAAGCAGCGCCGGTCGTGCCGCATGCTCCTGCCTCCCGTGGTCGGCTGTGCTGCCGCGGAGGCCTCACCGCCCCCTACTATTCCCACCGCTGGCCAGGCCCTGCGGCGATGGCAGCCTCACACCGCAATCGAACCAGTGAACCTCGATTCCTCTCCGCTGGCTTCCACCGCCAGATCTTCCCGGCTCTGTCGCCCCTTCCTAGGCCTCGCCGTCATCCACCGCCGTGGTGCTCTCTGCGCGGCGTGGTCAAGGAATGACTTCCATCGGAAGAGTATTGTATGTGGAGAGGCTGACAGCTGGGTCCACGGAAGAGTACTGTACTGCTCCTGGATGTTTTGGGGGCATATGGGTATATATAGGAGGAAGAAGTAGGTCGGTGGAGCTGCGAGGGGCCCACGAGGGTGGGGCGCGCCCAGGGGGGCAGGCGCGCCTCCATACCTCGTGGCCTTCTCGCTTCTTTCTTGACGTCCACTCCAAGTCCTCTGGATCATGTTTGTTCCAAAAATCACTCTCCGGAAGGTTTCATTCCGTTTGGATTCCGTTTGATATTCCTTTTCTGCGAAACACTGAAATAGGCAAAAAAACAATTTGCACTGGGCCTCCGGTTAATAGGTTAGTCCCAAAAATAATATAAAAGTGCATAGTAAAGCCCATTAAACATCCAAAACAGATAATATAATAGCATGGAACGATCAAAAATTATAGATACGTTGGAGACGTATCAGTATGGCCAGGGCTCGTGTACATGGCTGGGTCGGAATGGAGAAACTGTGTCATCTTCGTGTTCATGGGGAGCCAACCGGCTGGGTCGAAATGGAATGCGTCGTCGTGTTTATCGGGAGGGCTTGCACGGAACAGCCGATGGAAACGAGGCCTGGCGTACGGCAGAACGGAGGAAATGGCCTTGTGTTCGACCAGCCAAGGTCGAAATGGGATCCTGTTCATCGGGAGGGGTCTGACGTATCGCAAAACGGAGGAAATGGACTTCTGTTGGACCTCCTACGGTTGAAACGGGGTCCTGTTGATCAGGAGGGGTGTGGCATACCGCAAAGCGGAGGAAACGGACTTGTGTTGGAGCGCTATGGTCGAAACGGGGGTCCTGTTCATCGGGAGGGGTGTGGCGTCCACAAAACGGGACTCCACGGGTACCGTTCATCTCCACCGTCGACCTCCTCCAGCCTCCACGGGCTACTGTTCATCCACCGTCGACCTCCTCTAGCCTCCACCTGCGACTGTTCATCCACGGGGTCATGTTCATCCAGCCTCCACCGCGCGCTCCTCCACCGGCTACTGTTCAACCAACCCTCTCCACGGGGTCCTATTCAACCACCCCTCCACGGGCTACTATTCATCCAGCCCTCCACCGGCTACTGTTAAACCAGCCCTCCACCGGCTACTGTTCAACCTTCCCTCCACAGGGTCCTGTTCATCCAGCCCTCCACGGGGTCCTGTTCATCCACGCCCAACCGGCTCGATCGATCGGGGTCATGTTCATCCAGCGGCAACACCACGGGGTCCTGTTCATCCAACCTCCACCGGGATTTGTTCATCCAACCCCCCCCCCCCCAAAAACGCTCACTGTTCATCCAGAGGCAGCATTGATCGGCTTCAGCTTAGCGAGATGGCGGCGAATCGCCGATCGCTTAGGTTCAAGAACACGTAGCTGCGCAGCGTAATCGCCGGGTTCAAGAGGGCGAACACCTCGCTCGGGTTCAGTTAGAGCCCAACACCTCGCATCCACGCACGTACGTGTACGAGAGAAACGCGCATCGCTCAACTCTTGATCACCCACCATAACCGGGAACTCTCCAAAATTTTCCTCGCCCTCGCTTCTACCATGGTTTTTTCCGTCATGGACGGCCCAAAGATGTCATGCAACTGCATCTCCGGCCCGCCCAGGACGAAAAGCCCATTTTCTGTCATGATTTTTTGTCATAGAAGTAGGAGCCCACCACATCTATGATGATACTGGGTTTTGTCACAATTATCATGATAGAAGTGTCATAAGTATGACAGAAAAAAAATCGTTCGGCCCAAAATGTCACGTATGTGTCTTTTTTTCTAGTGAATTCATTCACATTAAAATGAAACTTGTCTTTAAAACATCATTCACCTCGGCATACCGAGGGGGTCTACTCTAAAATAGTGTCCTTATGACACTTGGCCTCAGATATTCGGGCACCCGGCATCACATCTTCAAAGTACTGCTCGGGCACCGGATTCTTGCCTGATGGTCCGCTTTTCTCCATGTCCTCTGGTTTTATCCTAGGATAATGCGTCTTCACATACACATATGCTTGCCAAGCACCCTCCAAACAAGTCGAACGCTTCCATTCTTGGACATGGGGGCTGGCGCTTTGACGCCTCTGGACTAAACCAAAGTAGTTGCTGGGCAGTGGTTCGGTAGGCCACATGGAAATGCAGAGGTCCTCCATGGCAGGCTTGGCAACGCGGTGTAGCTCCATCAACTACTTCATCTGGTTCCCGAGGAGTGGTGGATGTGACGACACTTGAAACTATGCCTGGAATGCCTTCTGATCGGTCGCATCCTCGCGCCCGTTGAAGTGTTCACATGCATCTACCACAATCCTCGGCAGGTCCACGAATGTACTTGATGCATGCCATATTTGCATCAGCTCGGTGAAGCGGCCACCACCGAAGACACACTACATTAAAAATGGCTTACCAATGGCTATCTCCGAAACTTGTTAGAGTTCTTTCCAGTCCACCCTCGCCTCGACCTAGGCCTCTTTTTGCGCCAACTCGGGCCTTTAAGCTCAGCAGCATCCTTCTCTTTGTCAGCCTTGAGGGTGTCATACTTAGCGTACATACCCTTTAGGTCCTGCTCCATGTCTAATATCCGAGGTTGATCCTTCCTCCTAGCATTTTGCTCTTTGGCAAGCTCGATGCGGAGGGCCTCCATCTCGGTCGCGGCAGCTAACACAGCAAATTCATGTTAGCACTAGAGTTGTTTTAACAATAAATGAAGCCATGGTGTTGAGTTTATTTTTTACATTGCGCTTGGTCCATCTACTTCTTCAGCAGATTGATGTCCTCTTCCAACCGCGCAAGCTTGTGGTTCAGCTCTTCCAACTCTTTTGAGTTGAACACCAAAGATGGAGAGAATTCCTTATTTGACACTCCCTTAAAATCATGTTCCTTATTTGACACTGGAAAAATTTCTTCCCTATATGACCTATAGTCTTAATTTCTTTCCCTATATGACACTCCAGTGCATTTTGTTCATATGAAAAAGACCATTTTACCCATATGTATAATGTGACCACAAATATGTACAAGATAATAATTGTTCCAAAAAAATCAGTCGAGTTATCCATATGTGACATCATATATGCTGGTATTGTCATGCCAGTCGATTTACTAATGGCATGCACGTAGGTGATCACCGAAGCACACACAAAAGTGCTTAAAAATTCATTCATTTTTAGTAATGCATTTTAGTGTTAAAGTACGCGTACAAAAGTACGTCAAATAGTCGCACTCACAAACCATACCGCATGAAACTAGACCCACAGCTGAATACATTCTAAATACATTGGATGCATGCGCCCAGGTATACAGAATGCACACGCATCCCAAAAAAGACCAACGGAGGAGATAACATGTTCAGCTATGCTCACTCTCAGAAACGAATTTTCCCTAATTAGGCTCAATGCTACATATTTCTGGTCATATTATGTACAGGGGCAAAAAGGTCTTTTCATATGTACAAATTGAACTAGAGTGTCATATAGGGAAAGAAATTAAGACTATAGGTCATATAGGGAAGAAAATTTTTCCAGTGTCAAATAAGGAACACAATTTTAAGAGTGTCAAATAAGGAATTCTCTCCCAAAGATGAGGTGAAAGCCTGCAAAAACCTTTGTTAGAGTCCGAAAATCAAAATTGATCCTCTCATCGGACATACTTGTCCGACGAGGATCTCGTGGGCTACTGCATATTCACTTCGGATATAGCTTTTAAAACTAAAAAATCAACCCCCGAGTTAGCTTATTAAACTAACTCGTGGCTCAGGGACTACTGTATATGCGCTCTTAAAAGCACAAGATGAATCTTGTTAAGTAAGTCTTCGGGCAAGTTTCTTTGCAGAACCTGTCCTTAAAGGGATATTTGGTGTATAAAACACTAAACAGCACAACACTTTTACAAACTAACATACCTCAAAACCTTTTGAGAGTCTTATGAAGGCCTCCGCAATTTTGGCCTCTGCGGACTAGAACTAGTTGTAGGTCATGCCCAGAAGGGCATGGTGCTCGGGAAGAATTAAGGAGTGCTTTAAAGTGTTCCCTGTCTCCTTATGCCACCCCAAAATGGGCAGCCTGCTATCCTCTGCCCCGTCCCTTGCTAGAGAGGTGGCAGCCGCCTTTGTACGGCTCGACGGCACTGGAGCCGTCGGGTCCAAGGGACTCTGGGAGGTCAAGCTCCGGTTCTTCTGGAGCCAAGTGAGTCCCCTTCCCTTGTTCCCCAGCACCCGAGGTATGGACCTCGGCCTTGGACGCATCGGTACCACTCTCTGTGTTTAGCACGGGAGGGTCCGAATGCGATGAAACCTCCCCGAGCTCTCCACGAACAAGGGAGGGAGGCATGCGCGCACCCGACGAGCTCTCGGCTAGCTCGGGCAGAGGGACGGTGTTATCCGACCCCTCTTTAGGAAAGCGGCATTGCGGGCTATAAAAGCAAATAATGTGTCACAATCAGGAGCATGCCCGTTGAAACATGTTATGCGCAAGGTAAACGTTTGTGCCCGGTGCGCCGGCCGAGTCTTCGGCCGGTCGCTTGCGACACACGTCCTGACTCGTGGCCTCGCAC
This sequence comes from Aegilops speltoides, assembly GCA_021437245.1. Lineage (NCBI taxonomy): Eukaryota > Viridiplantae > Streptophyta > Magnoliopsida > Poales > Poaceae > Aegilops > Aegilops speltoides. The sequence continues at coordinate 66,855,241 of CM038143.1, forward strand.
CGCTAACTTTCCCCATCGCACCGCTACCTTTCCTCACCTTATCCTCAGTCTGCATCTATCTTTCTTCATCAAATCCTCTCACCACAGAAGCCTCTCGAGCTTGATTCCCTCCTCTCTCTCTCTCCCTCCACTCCTCCTCTGGCCATGGAGCACCAGCCGTTGCTGCTCCGCCGTGCATCTCCCTCCTATCCTCCTCCCCCCACCCCACCCCACCCCCACCCTCGCGCTCCTGAATCTCGTGATGCGATGGATATGGCTGCAGATCTGCAACCACGTGCTTGGCTGGAAACGGCCAGCCCAGTGCTACAACGGGCGACGGCAGTAGATACCACCTCCGGCAGCCACCATGTTGGTTGATAAAGCTTCAACCTCTTGCTGGATTTTTTGCTGGATCCACTGGTTGGGGATGTTACAAGCAGGCGCATTTTTGGCTGGAACCATATTCTTTTTTTGCTGGAACCGGTCCTAATTTTTGCTACCACCTTGTTTTGATTTTCCTGAAATCAGTCTAAAAATTGCTACCACCGTCTTCCAATTTTGCTGAAACCTGCAAATTTTTCTGCTTCAACCAAGTACTGCAGATTTTTGTTGGTAAATTAGCTTCAACCTTCGGCTGGATTTTTGCTGGAACCACTGGCTGGGGATGTTACAAGCAGAGGCATTTTTTTGTTGGAACCATGTTCTTCTTGAATCACCGGTTCCAGCTTCTGCTCAACTCAGTTCGTCTTTTTTGCTGGAACCGTGTCTTTTTGTTGTTGGAACCGGCATCTGATTTTGTTACGATGGCAATTTCTGAAGTTCTTTGTTGGTTGACATTATTTGCTACAGTCAGGCGGAGGTGATGCATTTTTTGCTGGAACCGTATTAATTTTTGCTGGAATCAGGGATTTTTATTGCTTCAAGCAATTTACTGGGTTTGCTAGTTGCTCAAGTCGTTTTGCTGGAAACTTTTTTGTTTTTTGCTGGAATCAGGTTTTAGTTTTGCCGCAACTACCCACCAGAGTTTTTTGGGCTGAGATGTGTTTTTTCGCTGGAATCGTGTGGTGCAGGTCGACGACGGCGGGGATGTCGTGCTATGATGGGCGGTGCCGGCACGAGTTGCTGGAACTGATGTTTGGCAGAGCTGCATCCGATAGGGGGTGGTGCTGGAACGACGGGAGATGAGGAGGGTGTGCAACGACGACAAATTGGAGATGCGAGAGAGGTGGGGAGCAGTGGAGGTCCGACTAGCGACGAAGGTCCGTCGGGTCGGGCCACCCGTCCATGGCGCTTGTGACCGCTTGCGTGCTCGCGTGATTTACAGGGTAGAAATAGCGTGGTGGAGACGAAAGCATCATGTATCTGACAGCAAACAAGGCTTTAATCGGACGTACAGGGTGCGACCGGCCCAAATTTGGGCCGGCAAACGTGTCCAACATGGTACCTTCTTGGTTGCGGCTTATCCCTTCGTGGTGGGGGAAGCACGTCCTTGAAGGAGCCGTGAGTGTGTGGCCTCAGCAGGGGCCAAGGACTAGCTTGGCTGGGCGATGGAGGATTTCCGAAGTCTTTTATGAAACCAACGAGGGTCGTCCTCCTCGGCGTCTTTGGACGCCGCCCTCCTCCTCTTAGGGGACGATTCCTCGTCCTCCTACTCCTTCAACTCCTCGTGGATGGAGGAGCCCTGGGTGTTTTCGGACCTGGCTTCCGAAGGAGCTCCACAGATGTGCATGCCCTCCTTCTTCGTCTCCCCCTTCTCCTTAGCTGCAACGACATATGGCTCCTCGGCTAGGAGCACTGTGAGCTGGGGGGTCCTAGCCCCTTCGGGCAGCGGCACCGAAGACTTTATCTTCCGGGCCTTGTTGCACCAGTAATAGTAGTAGATGTGTTGGATTAATGGTCTACTTGTCATGAACATAATTCCTATGTAATAACTATGTCATGAATGATCACAATTATAACTATGCTCAATTCTATCAACTGCCAAACAATAATTTGTTTACCCACCATTGCTATGCTTTCGAGAGAGATACCACTAGGCACGAGTGTACCTATGGCCCCCGGGTACATCTTCTATCAATACTTAAGTATCCACAATTGCTATCCTATTTGTTCTTTTATTTTGTTTTGCTTTGCATATCACTATTTGCTTTTAACCTTGTGGCTAGCAAGAACAAGGGGAGTGACGAACCCCTTGCCTTTGTTGGGTGCGAGCAATTATTTTGTTTGTGTGCAGGTGCTGCTAAAGTTGTTCGTGTGTTGCCTCCTACTGGTTCGATGAACCTTGGTTCTTAACTAAGGGAAGTACTATCTGCTACTTTACTGCTTTACCCTTCCTCTTCGAGGAAATCCAACAACTCCATCATGAGTAGCACGCACATGCCATCATCTAATATGGTAGCATATAATGCATCCTCTACGCACTCGCGGATTTCAGGAACACTCTCAAATCATTGCCAAAAGAATCTAAAAATATTATAGAGCAATGCTTTCCAAAAGCGGTTGTAGCTGCATTAAAAAAGAGGTTAGCACAAAATGAGAGGATTAGTGCTCTTTGCATTGAACAACATGAAAATGGGTTGTTTTCTAATTATGATGCAATAAAAGCTAGAGTTTTGCAAGAAGATGAATCTTTGCCAACTGATACACTTGGTGAGCAAAAATATGGCTCTACAACAATGGATGTGCCTTCACCAAATACACAACATACTATACACCCCCTACACGCTTGCAAAGTTTCAACAAAACTCATGCTTCATTGTCGAAAGAGTCTACAAGCATTGGGGGCAATCGTATCCGGAGTGGGCTGAAATTGAAAAAAGCTTAAAACCTACTTTGATGCTCGCCGCCAGGAACAAACAAAAAAAGAGTTGGCGCAAATAAAAGAAGCATTGTCAATTGGTAGAATCAATAAAAACAAGGTTGATTCGGAGAGTGAAAGTGCTTTGGTTGAAAAATCCGAATCAAACACTATACATTCTGAATCCGTCAAATCCAAAGAGGCAAGCTTCATTAAGAAAGGGCATGACAATCATAGCAAAACAGCTATGCTTGATTTTTCTGAAGTTAATGGAACCTACTTCCTGCCCTATGAGTTCCATGATGTAGAAATTGATGAGCCTCAAGGATAAGAACAAATAGTCGAACAAAGTTATGTTGACAAAGGTCTTCAAAGTAATGATGCATGGAATCAAGAAAAGGATGAGGACAAGGCATTGAGGAGTCATCCGAAAGTGGACAAAGATATTATTCAGGTCATCCAACCATCATGCTCTCCCAACATATTTGAAGAGGTATGTTTAGCCAATATTTTATTGATATTTCAATTTGGTCATAAGTTTGTTGTTGATGCATCTATAGAAAATCCTTATAAGCAATCTTGAGAGACCAATGAAGAAGTTAGCAACAAAAAAAATTACAAAGCATATCGGTCAACACATTGTATCATTCAAACAGGCCGATAGTGACAACCTTTTGTAGCCAAAGCTTTCCCCATTGTTTTCTTTAAATTTTATATCTAATTGGGTAGCTTTGCTTGTTTCATACTTGGCTTATGTTTGGTCTCACATGAGACATATATATGTTCTAATATTTTCGTTTCAGAAACATAAAGCCAAGTTTGGATTCTTTTGAGAAAACCGATGATAGTATATTATCTTAACCAATGACATCGGAAAAAGAATGTAAAAGAAAATTCATGGCTAAATGAGGAGATGTCAAATCTGAACCATTCGTTTGCTTCATTCCAAAACCGTTCTCACAACAAGATTAGCTAGAGAATGAAAAATATACATTCAATCCAAACATGTGTGATCAAATCTTTGATTTCTTGTTGAGGAATGGTTATGTTAGAATTCTTGATCATGGTGATGAGCCATCAATTCGAGGACGAATGTATTGCAATTGCATGATTCGTTCGATCATAATTTTGAAGATTGCAACATGTTTCATCAAATAGTACAATCGTCCATTGATAAAGGATGACTAAAATTTGTTGAACACCAATGAATGACCAATCTACTCTAATTCGTTAAGATGGCAAAAAACTATTGCATCGGCTACCTCAAGCTGATTCATTTAAAGATAAGGAGGTAAACAATGTAGGTGACTAGATCAAGCTTTCAAGTAAAGAATATGTTCAATAGCACAATGAAGATAATTTTGAGGGCGAGAATTCCATCAAAGCTACAACGAAGACTCTAAGCACTGAGCGCAGCAAGCAAATCCAATGATCGATGAAAGCAAACCAAAAGAAAAACAAAGGCCAAACTAACAACAAGGGTAAGAAATCAAAAATCACCTTCACTGAGCTATTCGATAAATATCAAAACAAGAGTGCAGAGGAATGCTTATCGGCCAAATCATGCAAAGAAACCAAGATCACCCCCTAGGCGCAAATTTGAGGATCGATATTGGTAAAGTGAGGATTTTTAATGCAACATATTCATATCCTTATTTTGGGCCGCCAATGCCAATGTCGTGGCTAACTCCCTATGCTCATGTAAATCCATATCCATCATGGGATAGGTACAATACAAGGGCGCATCCTCCATCTTTTTTAGACCATCTCACCAACATTATGCACCTCCGAGAAGATCAACATTTGATGAACAATCACATATCAAAGACCATTTCAATCATGAGGAATCGGTACGAAGCTCAAGGAAAAAGAAAGAGGTGGCCATGCGAATTTACCGCGGTAAAAGAGATGGTCCTAAGAGTGCTACTTCAGATTTGATCTGAAATGAAAAAGAGCCAATTGAAGTGTTGACATTTGCTACAAAAGGCAAAGAGACAATTCTATCAAGTGGCAAATCCAAAGAGAAGAAGTTGAGAGTGCACAGGTAAAACAAGAATTGTCATTACTTCAAACAAAATCATAGCTGAGGTGCCCACTCGGCTTATCATATTGGAAAAAGGAGAAATTGCAAAAGCTTAGTGCACAAAAACTTGAAAAGAGAAACATGGCATGGGTTCCCAAAGTAAGCACTCGAAATAAGAATGATATGCATGTTGCCAATGCAAGAAGTGTGGCAAAGGTGAAAAAAGAGAAGAGTGAATGCTATGAATAACCAAGCCAAAGGTTTCAACATCTTGAGTCCACACATTATCCACATTCTCCAACTATGCCAATGAATCCGAAGCCATGGAATTCATCCTCGGGTATGATTAGTTACCCTCCGTGGGCTTATTTTGATCCGTGGATGCAATATAATTTCTTACTTCATGAAAGGATATTACCACATCATCATACATTCGATTAGTTGCATTTGTTGCTAATCCAAATGGCCGATATAGAATTATTGACCAAAGCATAAACATGGCCAATATATACTTGTCGCCCTTAGCACATAAGAAATGGCCGATGGAGTGTTGACATCGTCCTTAGATCAAGCTCTATGCAAGTTATTTTTCGACACGCAAACTTCGCCGAAAAACAGGGGAGCATGTGTTGACACCAGATATTGGCATGGCCAAAAATTTAATCAAGATGGCCTCATATAAAAAAGTCCTCAACATGAAAAGGTTATGTATCGTCAAAGTGAGCAACTTTGATGTTTGGGTCATCGTCATCCGATCACATCTCAGGGGTTGAAGTTGTGCTTGAAATACTGAGATCTGATATTCGGGGTACTGTTTGGCCGATTACGCATCCAAGAAGACCTCAGATGAAAAGGTGTTCTACATGGAATGTCTTCATCTCGTCGGGGCGATTGATTTTTATATTTGGATCATCTTCATCCGAGCCCATATGCATCCTCGATGACCAAAATAGTTCTTTGTAGCAGTAGAAGAGTTTCAGGATGGTCGGACGAAGGCCCGGATGGTTAGAAAGAGAAGAATTTCGTCCGGCTATAGCCGAATCATCTGGCTAGGTACCCGGATGTTTGAGTAATTATGCGACCAATATTCCATACTTTCTCTACTACAGATGTTGCAAAATAGGCCAAAACACCCTCAAGATGACCTTGAATCAAAATAAACGTTCAACATGAAAGTTGTTCGTCTCGTCGAAACGGTTAAATTTGCATTTAGTCGCATCTCCATCTGAGGTCGTATTTGGCCTGTAGAACCCAAAAACCAAATTGTTATCTCGGGAATACCTAATCCGAGTTCGGTTAATTTTGGAAGGATTTGGACAGGATTTTGGAGTCCTTTTCTTGTACAGGAAGTCCACACACCTGTTTTATAGACAATAGGTGACAGCCAATTGAACAACACACAATCGACTAACTCATCTATCACTTTTTACCTTCAACTATTCCATTGTTCTTCTTCTTTCTCATTCTTCGTTCGCTCTTCTTGCTGCAGGGCGGCGAACCTCGAGGCCCTAGTGGCGATCAGACCGACCTAGGGCAGACCATAGTCGCCACGCGCCCTGGCAGGGTTCCTCCCGGGCGTGTGGGGTTTTGGGTCCACAAAAGCTCCCGCCGGATTGCTTGCGTACCACGCTTCCGGCCGGGTCTCCTCGACGTGAGTTGCGGTGCATCACCCCCGGCATCAAGGGTACACGGTGACATGTTCGTGTGCGAACACATCCATGACCATTGATTGGCATCTTCATCTTCTTCCTCCATGAATGAACAGATCGAGCTGATGTCGCGACTGAACCATGACCATATTGTGCCACTGGTGGGGTACTGCCCAAAGCGACAGGGGTGGCAGCTAGAGCATGGGAGTGCCTGGACGACCTCAACACGACATGGACCGGGAAACGCCCGTCGGCATGGCACTAGGCGCGGTGAGGGGGCTCGAGTACCTCCACACGACGGCACCGCGCATCTTCCACCGGGACATCAGGTCCACCAACATCCTACTCGACGAACGGTTTAGGGCTAGGATCATGGACTTGTTATGTCCAAGTGCCTAACAAATTACCATTTTCTAAAATTTCCTAAATGCTATTTACTAAATTTTTTGAAAAAAATGGTAGTTTTCCAGAGGTCTAGCCCGAATTGTGCTAGTTTTACTGTCAGGAGGGAGAGTCGGCTCGTGAGGAGGATCACATTCTTTCCTCAAACTATGACCAACTACATAGGTCCGCGATAGCTTCAGTGAACCAAACAATGTTCTACACACGAGATGTCACACTGCATGCGATCACGTATCAGGTCCTTTTGTTTACAGGAAATCACCTATCATGTTCTGGTAAGCTACATGAGCAGCCAATTTGCAAGAACATGAACCATGAGAATCGTTGTACCATGCATTCAAAATGATTATTCAGAATTCACAACTTCAATCCGCCTGTCAAGGTCCACAACAGAAATCAGCTCATTTAAAAGAGATAGAACATAAAGATGCCAACTTGATGATACCAACCTTGCTACTATTTGTTAATGAAAACCATGAGGCGTGTTAGTTCTTGTTTTATACAGTCAAGATACAACTCAAGTTACACACTGATGCCATGCCCAGCTCAACACAAGGGGCAAGGTCATAACAGTAACACAACAGCAACAACAAGCACAAACAACAAAATGACATCCCCCCCTCTCTTCAGTTAGCTTGGGTATTTGTTTTTAACTCTATGGTGTCTAAATCCTACAAAGAATGGATCGAGAACACCTTTATATATACAAACAGAGCACAGGTTGTGTGCCTGCATATGATTAAACGAGGGGCGAGGAAGTATGCATATATAGCACTGTAGTTGCTTCTTTGGCCTGGTCAATAAAGAAAGGCCGAGCTGCCCCCCTCTCCTTTTCTTTTATCAACTCCCAAAAAATCGAGTTGTAAAAAGCTATCAAAAGCACCTCTGTTAAAACCGGATGTCACGACTGCCAGAATATGTTCGGGTCCTTGCTGTATACTGCTTGGTCTTGGATCTCTAGATTACCCACATGCCAATCAACAAGCCTTGCTTGGATGCATTTCAGCAACATGAGTCCAGTCGGAAACAGCCACCAGCCGCTTTCATCCCTGCATAGGAGTTCAAAATGTGCAATAAACGACAGGATAAAGAAAATGCAAGCAAAAGATGAGGTTGCTCGCCTAATATAATTGAGTTTACAAACATGCATATAAGTTTGTGCTTAGCAGAGAAAATTATTCTTACGTTCCAAGATTCCATGGCTGTGTGCTTGGATGTCTCTTGGTTGATGACTTGTAGTGTACGAATCCGCATATCAAAGCCACAACCTGAACATGCATGTCAAGCAAGTTATGGAAATATAACAGAAGTAAACTTTGGTATAGCCAAGCAAAAATCATACTATTGCAGATATCAGTGACCAATACAAATAGAGTCCTAAAACATTTTGAGTACTTACAACATTAACCAGTGAAGTAATGTTCCACAATGCATATACACGAGCAAGGCCTGCTGATCGCCGTGGTCCATGACTAAAAAGAGCATTTATTCCAGCAGGGAAAGGCGACAGTATCGCAAGAGGAAGAACAAACAGAACTAAGAGAACGTCGGCCATTGAGTATGAGTATAGCTGGAGAAAAGTAAGCAACACTAAGCTGAAATCCGCCAGGAGCAATATTGAGATTACTAAGCCAACAAGATCCTGCAATTAAAAACAAATGAATGATAAGTGCAAAATTACATAATTCAGTCATAATCATTCTATTAAGCTGAAATGGTAGCATAGACAAACCTGATGCCCAACTGGTTTAGAGTTGTGCAAGATAAGAGAAAACGGGTACAGAAAATCTCTCCTGTCTTTAAGTGTCCGTAAGGTAGTACTATCTAGAATGCCACCAGTAATCCTTTTCCGCATAAGAGCATCCTTAATCCTTGAGCGGCTTAGTTGAGCATCAGCAAGCATGTCCTGCACTCTGCATGATGCAATAGAACATTATAAATAAATATAGCTTAGCAAGAAAAATGATAAATGCTGAGGACCAGCAGATAAATAATAACTCACGGCGAATGCTGCTCTATTTTAATTCTTGGGCTGCCATCAAGTTCAGCAGTCACTGGTTCTCCCTCGACAGTGTAAACAACAAGACCCAGTTGGCAATACCCTAATGCTGTAGCTTGGAACCACGCAAGATCGACACGGACACCATTCACGCCCAAAGCAGGATCCGCATGAGTTTCAAGCCAATTAAGGACAGGAAGAAATGTTGCTTTGAGATTTCCACGTCGAACCAAGCGCAACTGAGCATTCAATCCAGCTACAAGACGGTGCCATATCCAAGGTTGCACAGCCTGTGAATTGGAAATAACATCAGGCTCTAAGAAAAACTCTGCAGCATGAACAATGCAGCTTGGAAGATCTTAAACTCATACCTGGCTCATAAGACTGGTCAGCACACTGTCACTATGAAGTGAAAATGGAGCCATGTAACTTCCATCACCACCAAAAATCAAGGACATTGGAAACCTTTGACGAAGTCTAGGAGGAAGATCAGGCCTTTTCTCATCTCCACCAAGGAAGAAATCTAAATATCCCAACATTAGATCTGGGGTTGCAGTCACCTGTAGATTAGAGTAACAGGCATATCTTAGTTTCAATCGTGACTCAAAAGATATTGTTTCAGTCTGAAAAGAGAATGAAGAACGCTAAAGTTGTCTTACTTCACACCTGTCCAAAATATTCTCTCAAATGGTTTATCTGAAACTTGAATTTACTCCCTGTTGATATTCCTAAATTTATGCATGATGGTCCGCATTTATAGATTATTTTAAACATCAACAATCAAGCTAACAACATTTACTACTTGCCTATCTATCCATCATAAAAACTTTAAAAGTACAATTTTTATCTGCCCACCCTCAGAGGATATTTCATCAGTTACAAGATGAACAGTTAGTTTCAAAGTGCAACTGGAAGTCATTTCAATTTTCTGACAGGAAAACACAATGATGGGTACAATTAGTAAGACTAGCAAAAGAAAATATCAAAGACAAGTTTATACGATCATTCCACGAACATCTAGTGATTGCTGTTTTTAGATACAAAGTGAAATGAAGAGTAACGGACCTTGAGACCTTCATAAAGCGCACGCGAACGGCAAGACCGTAAGCATGAATGATCATATTCAGAGCGAACAAATTCACGAAGTCTTTGTAATTTTTTTCTTCTACGCCACTGTTGCCATGACCAAGCCAAAGGGTATGCAAGTATACAAAGGATACTGTAAATTGATCCTTCCCACCACTGATAAGCTGCAAGTGTGTTTATCTCATCGACAAACCGATTAAATGCATCCTCATACCTGAAAATTCAGAGACAGCACAAATAAGCATCAATTGTATCATTTCAATAGAATATCCAACAGCCAAGGTATATTTGAATCATAGCAGTGAACCACCAAAGCACTGGGGACTGCTGAACAAAATGATCAGAAAGACTAAATCAAAGCGGCTAGGTTTGAAGACAAGCATGCATACACAATCTCTGTAATCTGTTCTGCTGGGGTGTGTGGGAGATGCCAAGGTTCACTGAAGGTGTTTGGGCCCATGAAATACATCCTGTGTACATGACCATGTGATTCTTCAGCTCTATTAGTTTCCAAGACCTGCAGCAACAGCAAAAGTTCAATTTTAATTCGGCATGTTCGTTTTCTCAACAACAACAAAAACAGCCTTCATATGGTATTTAAACTAAATATGAGCTGGAACGGCAGAATCTATACAGTACCTCATTTAGTGATTCTAGGAAAGGGAAGGAGTGATCAATCTGCGACCCTTGTTGAGTTGGTGCTGGCCCGGGTAACTCATCAGTGCCAGCAAATTTCATCCGAGCAACACTTAAAACAAGAGCTAACAAAATAAGAAGGCCTGAAAGAAGTAGACCAAATAACCAAGGTCCCCCAAAAGTGTATATTAACTCTTCAAGAGCAGTATAACAGTGAGGCATGCGATATCTGTCTGACACACATATGTACGGGCATGGAGTTTCAGCAGCCCCTCCTGTCAAACATAAGCTCCAGTTAGAATATTCAAGAAAAAAAATTAAGTGTCTCATACTTACAGAACCTGAAAGTGAGTTTTTTGTTCGAAGCAATCAATATAACACAAAGAAGGAAACATAGGAGAAATAACTAGTAGCAAGAAAAAAGATTCTAGATTTGAATCTAATGCCTAGTTGCAGGGATATTTCGAAAGAAGTAAAACTGATTACTTAGGTTGCACTTATACAACCTCCGTCTGGAATTAACCGTCGGTGAAATGAGTGTATGTAGGCGCGTTTTGTAGACACACTATTTCACGACAGTTTCCAGACGGAGGGAGTACTATATATCACACCATAATTAATATAGAAAGAATTACCTCGGACACTTGTGTACACGGCACGGCGAGGAAGTTCGCCTGAAGGGCACGGAAAGCAGAGAGATTTTGAAGATCCAGTAACATTCTTGTATGTTCCCAAAGGGCATTCCTGCATTTTCCAAAGGAACACCTCCACATTAACAACATAATTACAGTTCACATATGCATATAGCCACCAATACACAATTAGAAATGGATTGCTCAGTGTTTTACTACTTTTGATAAATGTGGTGATGGACACATGAACTGATTTAAGCACTATCATGATAGTGAACTACAACCTCCGTCCCAAAAATATAAGACATTTTTGCAGTTCAAATTTGACCTGCAACAACGTCTTATATTTTGGGACAGATGTAGTAACAAGTTAATGCAAATAATACAAGACACAGGGGGTACACGTTTATGGCAAATACCTTGCAAAATGTACCATAAAGACCTTTTGGGCAAGCTCTTCCTGTAACTGTTCCATTCTCACCAGGGAATCCTGGCCCTTTGCTGATTCCTCCGCTGCACAAGAATATACAATCAGCAACGTAACAATATATATAACAACTGCTGTTGATGGAAGAAAAATGTACAGAACTCAAGCATTGCATCATGTACATCACAAGTTCAAACTCAGCCCCAAATTATAGAATTTAATCATAGCATGCATAAAATAAACACAACTCAATTACACATCCACCTTGGATAAATCAAAATACTGCAAAACATGGATTTCCTTTAAATACATCCAAATTTAATCATAATTGAAATGTCCCGAAATTGATGGAATCACATATTATCTTATTTTAATTTTTAAGTAATGATGTTTCTGATATCTTACGGTGCCTTCAAACAAACAAGCATACTTTCCTTTTTGTGGTGGCAAAGGATGCATAAACATACAAACGCCATCACGCCCACGCGCCCAGGTGAGTGGCCCCATTATAACACAAGCACGGAGGATCCACAAGTGTCACAAAGTCCACAGTGAAGCACACTCAAACGCATACACGAGTCTGAACCTAATTTCAGTAGTTTATTTTCTGCAAATTCATCCGTACTACCTATACAATGATACATAGACAAAATAAAAGCCTATGATACAAGAGCCATCTATACCACATACAGTTCAAACGAGCATGATGCAGGGAGTTAAACTCCAAATGTTAGAAGGTACGAGAAGGGGAGGGGGGGGGGGATAGCACACAACCTACAAACTTGAACTGTAATTCGGCTATTTCTTTGCCTCGGCATCACATAACATCACCATAACAAAATTAGACTAGACATGAAGAGTAGCCAAATATAGATTTCAAGTATTGCAAGATTAGATTTGAACAACCAAAAATAATAAATTCCCTAATACCATCAACACCAGATGGTATGTCCTCAATTGCCAAACATACTGCAAATCTAGAGTAGCCTGTATATAGTTTTGCACATCCATCCAGGAAAACAGAACATTAGAAGCAATATTAGAGAAAAGATCAAATCAGACCTTGCAAGTATTGATCCTTTAATAGCTGCAACAGGAACATACTCATCTCCAGTTGGAATGTTAGACCAGTGAAAATGAATCCTTCCCCCTCCACCCCCACCGCTGCCAGCTCTACCAAAGCCACCAACACTCGAAAGGACGGAACTCTCTGCTAGGGACAAAGTGCGCACAAATAGAAGAACAGTGCCCCCAGAACCACCACCAGGTCCAATGGAGGAATTAGTTACAGCATCAGTCAAACTACCACCATTTGATTCTATTGTACCGTAGAGCGTGAGACTTGGTAGAGAATACTCCCATGAGCCTAACACTGGAATACAGTCACAACAACCATAAGACACAAGTTTTTTAGACCTATTAAACTAAATATGGTCAACCATGGATATATGTGTTACCTATTATACCACCACCAGCTGTGGAAAGCCCTGTTGAGTCATTGCCACTTCCACTGCCAAGTTCACAAGGCAAATCGGCATTACCATATGTAGGTCCACCCTCAGCATGGCTTCCATTAACAACACTGTTCCCCCCTTTACCACCGTGTCCACCACCACCGCTTAGGCCGCTACTTAATAATCTTCCTCGTCCTATTCCACTTTTGCAGCCTGAAGTCATAAGAAATGGAAATGAAGAAACTGAGATGAAATAGTTTGAAACATATGCTAATATAAAGCACCATGAAGTAAAATAGCATGCACAAAATACACGGTTCTCCTCATGCCCCGCAAAGGGGTTTACACCAGCTTATCAAGCTGAGACGAACAGAGAAATGATAAGCAATTCATGTGGCGAATAAGGGAAATCTGGGTGTCCATTCATTTCAGGATTTCCATCTATTTATCAAATTACTTGAAAATGGTGAAGGTATGAACGCATTATTCAAAGACTGCTTCCTAAGGACAGAATAGAGAGGTTCATTGAAATATATGAGATACAAAAGAAGACAATAAAAATGGATGACGAAGCAAACAAGAGCTGTGCGTCTAATATTCCCATTGCAGCCAACAGAAAAAGCATGCGTCTAATATTTACACAAGGCAAATATTCCTGAAAGCAGAGAGAAATACTCCATTCTACAGCGTTCAATGTGCATGAGGTACAAAGAGGGGCTGTGTACTCGTAATGAAATTTAGTGTACTTCCACATGAAGCTTATTTACTTTAAATGAGTATCTTAGATAATCATGAATTAAAAATTGCAACTTCAAATGAATGGGAGGGTAACTAATTAATGTTACATTTATTTTTGTCAGTGGGTTCCACATGTAGTGTTCTTAGTTATTGAGGATGTACCGGCATTGCCTATCCATGGCCCACCTCACATGTATTGATGGTTGTATTTACCATATATTCAATCAAAATCAATACCTGATTATCCCTAGAAAAAAGTTGAACCATCTAAATGCAATTCTCTGCAGTATAGATAGAGGTTTCCGTACCCAAGCGCCAAAATCGGCATCGGGTATTATCAGCATTAGACTGCTTATTTTGTGCCCATCTGGTTGGAATACAATATAACATATATTTGCTACTGAAAACAACAAAATAGACCACTAAATTTTGACAAACTGGCGGAATCTTAAAAATTAATGTTAGCATGTGTCGGAAGTTACAGAGACATAATATTAGAGTGTTCTGAAAGACTTAATAAGCAAGCAGCTCTAGAATTTTCTACAGAATATTTAAATCGTATAGCTGATCAATACGGGCTGGTCTACTCACAGGATCCACAGGATAAATCAAGGTGCCCCTAAAAATGAGGGCCAAAAGTCAACTGCATATTCTGGCAGACAAAAGGAAGATAGGACATTACCCAATCCTGTTGTGCTGATAGTCCCAGATGTGTGAACAGTAACACTTCTTGCCCTATTGAAATGAATTACAGTTCCTTGTATGAGACCCCAGACATCAATGTCTTCTACACGGCATACCTAAAGGGAAGAGGGGTAGTAATGCTTATGTTACCAACAAAGTAGCCTAATATACATCACACCGGAAAGATAAAAAACCAGTGTACCTGGAGAGTAAATGACAGTGAAGAATTCAGATTGCAATCTTCTGGTGGATGAATTATTTCTACAGGGCAACTCTCATCTTCACAGTTCAGCTTTGGGGACCTAATAGATGTACAAAATTTAACAGCTCATTAACGAGCAAAAAACTTTCCAGCACTGGAAATATGTCAATGCAACAGTTGAAGGTTGAAGTATTTACACATCGCCGTTACTTCCATTTACAAGTGGACCCCGTAAAATGGAGCCAGGTCCAACCTACAAAATATATAACATTATAGGTACTTCTTTCAGTAGTTACAGAAAGGCTGGTTACCTCATGAAGCAACTTACGCAACATCAAATCAGTGTAGTTACTAGTAATAACTCAAAATCATAAGTACAGGAGAAAATAGACAGCAGAGAGGACTCATCAAGGAAATAGAATTAACTATCACGCCAAAGTTGAAAATATGAGCCATCTTAATCAGGACATCTCTATAAATAACACCTATTTAAATACAGCATATTGGGTTGATTAAAGTGGGCAGACAAAAGAAAGGCTCTATACAATAAGCAAAAATGTAAACTGCATTGATGAAAAGTTTTCATCTGCAGCTGAATAAGTATGACAAGGATATTTGACACGAGTAAAATAAATAGAAAACAGTAACAAGGTTGTTGCTTATAAATAGAATATGCAGTGATGGGCTAAAAAGTAAAAATGAATATGCAAAATAACATGTAGATACAAACAAATATTTGGATAAAGAAACAGAACATGTTATGCTGAAAGTATCTATCATACCCGTATGCTGTAGAACAGTGACAAAATAAGACGTGGTGCCTCGATTATGTCTCCATCTCCAGATAAGTTCAGCAGACCTTGACCGCGAACTCCAAGATTAGCGGTAGAATGTATCACAGATGATTCCTGACAAATATACAAGAAATCGATGTGCGTAAATAAAAGCAGCAAAAGGGGAAAAAGAGTCAATGACAGTGGGCCAATAATGGACCTTCAGGACTATCAAATTGCTAGCATCCAGTAAGGACGTCGCAACTACGGAATCTCCACCACCATTAATAAGCATTCTGGAGTTCCACATAAGGAGCATCTTAACAGACATTCTCAAAGCACCGAACACCTACAAAAGTTCAAAATAGTGTGACATATGTAAAACTGATGCACCAGAAAGACAGCAAATAACAAGAACAGCTAAATCACCTTGATTGTTGAGTCACTCATAAGAAGCTCCTCAGCCATCAGTTCAAACTCCGAGTATGGATAACCGGTCAATCCAAACGTCAGAACAGCACCAGATTTTAGGCTAAGTTGCCCTTGAACCTGAAAAATAAAAATAATTGGTACCATACTATTTTCAAATACTCTGAAGAAACATGGAGTTATTGCCTTATTATAAGGGAACTGCAACTTGCATCATATATACACTTCAGGAGAGCTCGTGTCAATTTACCACAACTTTTAGGTTTTCTGTTGCAAAACCACAAGTTCAGTGCTAATGATTCCAGTGTTTTCAAGTCGTCACTTAGGCATCAAGGCGCACTCCAACCGAGGCGCCACGCCCTCCTTAGACAGCAGCTTAAGGCGTGGACTTTGAGGCACGTAGGACGTCGCCTGGGCCAAGATGCACATCATAGCCAGAGCAGCAACGAGCGGGAACCAAAGCGCTCGAGCTGGAAATTGGTACAAGGAGGAGAAAGAGAAGCAAACCATACTAAACGATTAAGAGCAGAGCTCTCTTGGTTTCTCCTCTCTGGATACGTAGGCGGCGGTTGGCAACTGCAACTTGAGCACCACCTTCCATGGCCTCAGATCTGCGCGGGCGGCCTCATCCTCTCAAGTCTCCTCTGGTGCAGCCCAATGAGGTCACGGGGTCCCAAGTCGTCTTCAAGAGCCTGCTTAACCGCAGCCACTCTGGTAAAGGCTCCACTTCTTCTTTTCTCCTCCGCCTCTACTTCTCCTCATCTGCTGCTCCTTCTCTGCATCTGATTCTCCACGGCTCCACCACAAGGCCATAGCCACACCACCTTGCTGCTCTCCTTACCCATGCATCTCTTCACTCCTCTGCTTTCTCCTCCTCTTCCCCTGCCTATACTGTTCCCATCTTCTCTGACCCATTTGGCCTTTGCCCATCTTTTTGTATTGCTACAGTGCCAAAGTGTCCCCTGCTCTGATGGAAGCTGCGGCTACGGCTGCTGATGCTTATGATATGTCCAATGATCCTAGGCAAAGACCTACATCCTACGATCCAGCTTTGCTGCCAGTTATCATGTTATGCAACCAATGGTACATTTTGTTAATGCTAGTCATTAAATCTCCTAGTTGGCTGCCATCTATTGTGTGTGTGTGTGTGTGTGTGTGTGTGTGTGTCTAAGGCGTCACCTCGCCTTACGGTTTAAGAGCTTAAAAGGTGAGGCAGTGCTACAAGGCCTCGCCTTGCCTTACCTCCTTAAAAACATTGAATGATTCACACAAGACCAAAAATCCCCATTAATGTCAAAACTGGCCGTCACTTGCTACAGTGGCGACAATGGAGTTAACCCGTGTGTTACCCCCAAACCAGGCGTTAACAAAATAATACCCATTTTGGGAAAGATCCGTCTCGTTTGGATTTGCAGTTTGAGATAATCATCTTTCCGAAGTTTTCTGCCGTAATTTCCTTAACTTTGACTGAAAAATCAGAGTTTCCAAAAAAAACTTGGTGTGAGTCAGCTCCAACACTACTTCAGCATGCATATCAAATGGACATGGGAGCATGAAGTCATGAAAAGGAAATATATTTGCAAGGAAGCGGGAGCACAAACCCCACAAGACACCTCAACAAATGTTGGAGTGCTTTGTTCACACGATATTAACGCAGAGGAGAATGCCAAATGTAAATGACAGTGCTTCCTTTTGGTTGTAAAGTAGCATATGTAGCGGCATAGCATTTGTGATAAATAGATAATACAACAGATGATTAAAAATAAAAATATCAAATATATATATATCCTGCTGCTTTTTTAGAGCATAGATAAATTAAAGACGAATTGAAGCACGATTCACCCAAACTGTCATGGTCAGAGCGCTAGAGCATTAAACAGACCCATGCTGCCAGGGAAGTGGCATTACTGAAGACGCCATAACCAGTAGAGCATTAATCATTATAATACTGCAAAGCATTGTGTACCTGAACACGACTCCAGAGCAAGGGCACAACAACTTTGGCATGATTCCTGATGTTAACATTTGTCCATAGTGGCTGATTTGGGAAGTCCAACAGAAGAGTGTCAGTCTGTGTACTCATGTTATTGTTGTTAACATCAAGACTCTTAGGTACTGCATCATAAAGAGTTCCAGCAGCTCCTGCATTATCTGGGCAGCCCGAACTCATTCCACCTGGCAAAGGTAACACACTTTAAACGCAAACGCAAATAAAACATTAAATCAATAGGGTTATCTAGACACTGCATTCATCCCTAAATCAATAAGGAAGTTGCTCAAGAGTACTCAAACTGGGAACTTCACTAGCACTTCATCTAATAAACATGTTGAAACCTAAGAGCAAACATACAAAAGGAGTAGACGTGTAGTAGCATAGCATGCTTCCATGGCTGAATAGTGAATATTATTGTATTTGAGACAAACAGTGCAGAGCATTCAGGTGATCATGTCTCTTGCAAATGCAGAGTTGCTAAGCTAAATTTAGGAATGCAAGAACATAGAAAAATGTGGTAAAATATGGGTACACAACTATATATGAGTGTCAGCGAGTGCACCAGAGCAACAAGGTGTAATAGCATACAGTCAGCAAATTTGTACTACCAACTTGTCAGCCATAAGGGATGATGACTTGTGAACAAAAGATAAATCTGCATCAAATATTCAGATTTGAAAAAGTTACCATGAACAAATATCTGGGTGTCATCATGCCTACTGAAAACATTAATAGAAACCCGTCCTCCACCACCCCCAGCCAAACCGTTGCCTCCAGAAGCACTGATTTTGCCAGCACCATGCCTGTCACCAACAAAAGATCAGATAGGGAAAACCTGCACGTACTCGCTAGAATACTGACATACATAGTCAAAGGACTTGCAACAAAAGCAAAATAGCATTAGTCAAACTATAAGAGGAAAGACACCGGAAATTTCAGTTCAAATGGCTCTGGTAATAAAAGTAGCTAGGCGCGCAGCTATAGATAGAAGAATTATTCCTCACTGGTCACACTGGTATAGCACTCAACCAATGATTGCAGTAGAATACCAATTTTAGTATATATTTGTGTTACTTGAAACTTATTATCAGTAGAAAATCTTTGCTAAATCGACAAACTATTAACTGTATGCGTCATTTCGCTACCACTCATTATCCAGTGTGATCTTCGAGCAAAAGATAATCCCCAAATCCACTTGACAGAGTAACATAGTGACGACAGTGATTATTACTTGCATGGTAAACCAAACTAAGTTTCCATTTATTAGCGCATCCCAACATGACAATTTTCAGCACTAGTTCGAACCAGACTACGCTCCTAGAATTCTGAGTACATATTTATGTTCTTCAGTCATTAAAGTATAATCTACTGTATGAATAATGAATATAATAATCAATGAAATATAAGTGAAAGGGAACGTTCGTCTCTTATATTTTAATTCACTGACCCCGACCCTGAAAGCCCAACTAAGTTCAGTGTAGTTACAAATTTCATGCATCATTATATGACGCAATCACAACACGAACACTGTTATACTCCTAAATCCCAACTAGTTCCTAATCGACAGGACCTACCATCCATCATCGCAGTCTCCAATTTGGGAAACCATTTGCCGATCTTCAAGTTAATGAGTTAAATTAAATAGCTTAACTGCTAGTTGGTCAGCCCAATCGGTAGAAAGGAAGCACGATGGGTATTAAAGCATTTCACGAACACTCACATAGTCTCGGCCTTGATATAGATGCTCCCACCAGAACCACCCCCGCCCTTATCACTGCTATCACCACCATCTGCGAGCACTGTACCATTCATTAGCAGGTCATCCGCAAACAGCCACAAGATACCGCCGCCGACGCCGCCGTAATCCTTCTCAACACTAGTAGAGCCCCCTTTGCTTCCATAGCTAAACGGGTGCTCGAGGTCTGACCATGCGTAGGCATCACCTCCCCATGAGTCCTCCTGCGACTGCCCATCCTTGACGTAGCAGCTGGCACCTCGGCCGCCGTGACCCCCTCCATCCCCGTGCGTCCCCGTGGGGACGCCGCTGGTGCGGTCAGGCGGATCGCCTGCTAGACCGCTAGTGTTCACAATGACAGTGTCGGCGATTGTGATGTTGGCGGCCGCGAGGGAGACCCACCCGGCGACGACCCGCACACCGCGGCCGAGACGCACCTCGCCGGAGAGGTTGGCTGATATGACGCACCCGGGCTTCTCGCAGGTCAGGGCCGCACCGGAGTTGAGGACCAGACTGCCGTTGCCGGTGATGTAGACGTCGCCGTCCAGCTGGACCTCTTCGGATAGCTCACAGGTCGTGCTGAAGTCCCCCTTCCCATGGAGGTCCTCGGCGCAGGTCGCCGCCGGCGCCGCCGGCGGCGGCGGCGGGGGCGGCGGCGACGGGGGCGAGTAGTCGTGCCACGTCAGGATCGAGTACGGGTCCGGCTCGGCCCGATCTGACGCCTCCGGCCCGTGGCCCAGGCCGGGGGCGGCACTCCCGAGGCCGAGGGCGACAGCGAGCACCAGCGAGAGGAGGCGGGCCTGGGGGGCGAGACGGGGGTGGGGGGCCATGGGCTGGGACGCATCAGAGTCCAGGCGCTGAGGGGTTAGCGGCAGCCCTAGGGTTTGGGCGCCGCGGTGGTCGCCGCGGTCGCCGGAGATGGCGGCGGCGGCGGCGTGCGTTGTGGGTTGGGTTTGGTGCGCCTAGTCGGGTTTAGTTTCTCTCTCCCCTTTCTGCTTTTTCTCGCCCTCGGCGTAATGGATGGGAGGGACTGTGGAAGGGGGGCGAGGAGAGTGGGGGGAGGAGGCGCCCGGGGCGTCGGATCCGCTTCACGATTCGCGACAGTGGTACGTGGTGGTTCGGTTTTGTATGTGGACTGCGGTAGAGACAAGTGGAGCAGAACACGCCGCTTTTTCACTTGTCCTTTTCCATGTTTTTACTTCTTTCCTTGTGGTTTTGGATGGAGAGAAAAAAGTTCGTGTTTCTTACCGTGTAAGAAATGTATTCTTGTTAATTGGATGTTTTGAGTCATTATTATCTAAAAAAGTAACAAATGTTGACTTTCTCTACAACTAACTTACAAATGTATTCTAGATGAGAAGTGATTGATTCTCCAATAATTGAAATTCCCAAGAGTATGGGTCTAAATTTTTACCAACCAACTCTCTTTATGACGTGTGCTCCATTTGTAGAGCAGAAGCATGCAAGATGTGAATGGGTGACAAGGGTTGATGGTTAGGGTTTCGGGGCTTCACAAGACTGTTACGTTTAGAGATGAGGGGCACCTTCGTCCATATAAGAGAGAAAAATGTGTCCCTCTGTGTCGGAGTTCTGATAGGATATTCGGTGGTGATGGTTGGGCACAAGGCGACTAGTGAACATGTGATACGCGCATTAGTATGTCATGTGACATGTGGGCCAAAAGGCAAATGTCATTGATGTTGCCAGATACGAGGAAGACATGTCGGTCCGTGCGAACTAAGGGTGTGTTTGGTTGAGGAACCAAGTCGGAAAGGAACGGTTTCGTTCGTGTGTTTAGTAGAGGCACGCGATAGAATGGAATGGTCGATCTTGGTGTTTGGTCGGGGAGATATAATGGCACGAAGTTGATGGTGTATAGAAATGGTGATGCTACCTCTAGCATATGTAAATTTTCATATTAACTCAGTTGCATTTTCATTTGCAATTTTTTTTAGTTGTATTCCATTTGTATAAAAATTGATCATCTTCAAGTTATACACCCGAGCAGTAAACTAATCAGTCAAGTGCGGAACGATGAAATCCTGATATAACGCCAAAGGTGTGGCCACCAAATCCGACTCCGCTCCCCGGCAAATCGTCGGCACCACCTGCTGGTTGTGCTCAAGCTTCGGCCACAAATGTTATGATATGCTCTGCTTGCCGCTGGCATGTCCTTGTTGCTTGGCGATGTTGCTTGACACCACTGCTACACCTAGGATCCCATCCAAGCTGGAATGGGTCGTCGTTGTTTATTGTCGGTGCCTCACGTTATTGCTACGCTCAAGTTCCCCTCTATCGCGAGAAGTGTTTCGCCCCTAATGCTGCTAGCCCACCAGTGCACACCCTTTCGCATCTAGCTTATCGTCAAGCTGCTACCATGCCATCGTTCGGGGGTATGGAGAGACGATATAGACGGGGGGAGGGGTGGCGGCATTCGGGAGGATGAGGAGGTGATGTAGGGTGGAACCCTATAGCGACGATCTTTCACGTTTGGAGCGGGATCCCTCGAAGAACACGATGGACACGGGGAAGAACGGGGAGAAATCACAAGGGGAAACACTCAAGAACAAGTCCAAATCACACATCCACTAGACAATCAAACACACAAGATCACAAGGTACATGAACAACAAAGGGAAAGATACATGGTAAGGTTCATCTCCAAGAGGAGGTCTTGATATCCTAGATGGATCTTCCCACAAGGGGGTCTTGATGATATCCCGCAGGATCTTCTCACATGGAGGTCTTGAACTCCATGGGAGTGGTAGTCTCTCTCTCAAGAGTAGAGGTAGGAGCAAAGCTCACCTAAGAATGAGCTATCATATTTGCTAACCCTAGAAATGGGGAGGAGGAGGTCTATTTATAGTCTAGTGGGCGAAGGGGTAAGTGAGGGGGCGAATGGGTACATGGGCCTCGGCCCGAAACGTTGCACGTAGGCAAGGCCCGGATGATCCGGATGGGGATCCGGATGATCCGGCCATCATCCGGATGATCCGGGAGGGGGCCCGAATGATCCGGCTTCACATGAGGCCTTCTGGTGTCTTCAGACGCAATTATCCGGATGATCCGGAGGGGGACCCGGATGATCCGGCTGAGCCCGGATGATCCGGACGGCGGTCCGGATGTCCGCCTGCTCTCGCAGCTCCGCCCGCCTTCTTCTCATTTCTTTCGTCTTCTCAACGCTTCCCTCGCGGATGGTGTAGTCGTTCCTTAGCGCTTGCACTCCTCCTCGTCGTCCGTGAAGTTCCGGCAATACCTATGCATGCACACGGAGAAGTGTCAAGTAGTATGCCATCCTCGAAGGGGTCAAGTGAGCACGTAAAGGAGATGATTCACCTTTGTGTGTGTGAAGTAGATGTCGACGTGTCACTTGCCAAATGGGCTCTTGACATGGTGATGTCCGTAGGATGCTCCGCATCATCCCTCCCTTGGGAAAGATCCGACCTCGGATCGAAAACCAAATCACCATGGGAAAGAGATGGCGCTGCTGTAGAAGTGGTCGATCACCAAGTTCTTGTCATCTTGAAGTTCCAAATGGGCACTCTCCAATGTCGCACCGTCTTGTAATTCCTTCAAAAGTAGCAAAGATAACAAGCACTCGGAAAAACAAATGTGGTTGTCGTAAGAGCAAAACCAAGCATTCAAGAGGTGATTCACCCAACAAGTGTTGTCATCAAGCATAGCATATGGTTTGACAAAGAAGTGTGTCATGACATTTGGACATATAAATTGAGCACAATCAAGTACATCATGGGAACAAGCATGTAAATGGGAGGTCAAGATGCAAATATATGTGATAAGTGAACAAGCATCTACCTCAAGGTCATAGCAAGCATGCATAAAGAGCTCAATGAATGGTCTATGGTAGGCATAAGAGTCATTCACAACACCAAATATAGTGAAATGTCTAAACACATGGGGCAAGTGCAAGACAATCCAAGCATAACGTGCATAGGGTGTAGTGAATATAGTGTGGCACTCAACACAATAGAAAGAGCAATTGTTCATCATGTGTGAGGCAATCAAGTTAAGCATGTGATAAGCAAAGGGACATGGCATATGTGAAGAACTAGATGCAACACACAAGGCATATATGTCATGGGGCATGGCAATGTGGTAATGAGAAGTCGAAGCAACATCGCTAGCATGTGTGCAAAGTGTCGTGGAGCAAGCAACACATGAAGTATGATCCACAAAATGCATGCTCATGGTTTGGGTGTTCTCGAGATAGAAGGATATCACCTCGAAAGCATGTCCTTGTGCGTTCCTCACAATGTCAAAGTGGTAGGAAGTATGGTGTAGAAGCGTGTCGCGATCGATTGTATGAGGCTTGCTCTCAAGAGCTCGAATGGTCAACTCACGTGAAGTGGAAGTCGACACGAAGTCCAAGTATCCTACACATGCACACAACAAAACAAAGAACGTATGCACATGGTAGACAAACACATCATCCATCATGATGGTTCTCTTCTCTTGCACATAACCATTAGAAGCACAAGTGCATGAGTAATATGATGCAACAATGGCGATATTCACGGCACTAGGTATATGGTGCAAAGAGATAATACAAGCATGCTTCACAAGGAATATGTCAAAATCTCTAAACATGTGTGAGAATGCTATGGGGGCAATCTCATGAGAAAGACTATAAGCATTGTTGCACTCAATACATGGCAAATCTAGCATGAGAGAGGCAACACATGGAGATATATGACACGAAGCAATATGAATCATGTGCAAAGCATATAGATGGTTGTCATCATCCGCATGAGATGAGCACTTATAACACAAGAGACAATGATCAAGATATATCATGTGAGAGGCATGAGCATATATGTCATCAACCCAAGAAAGCAAGTAGTGGAACATGGGTGATGCAATATAGCGATCATTCATAGCTATCAAATCAAGGAAGCTAGTAGTGCGAAGATGCAACATTCTAGGAGGAATCATGGCAAACATGTCATTGGTGCAAATAGTGGGCATGAATAATTCACAAGTCATAGCACAAGCATGAAAGCAAGATATGAGTACAATATCATGAATGTATTGGAGAGAGGCCATATGTGAATAGCAATGGGTCATCATGACTCTCCCAACACAACAAGCATCAATAGAATGGGGCACATGATAACACATGGCAAAAGCAACAAGGGTCTCCACCAAGCATGCAAATACACATAGGAATATCATAATGGAGAATCATGGGTAGATGAAAACAAGGGTCACAATTGCATGGCAGAGGCATAGAAGCAAGCATAGCATGCAAAGTGAACACGGTAAAATGAGCATAATGTGAGAAGTGGTAAATGGCCCGTAGCCGTGTGAGAGCCAAGTAGAGGAGTTGCGCGTAGTCCTTGCGTGAAGGGAACGGTGGTAAGGATAGTCCACGGGATCCCAAATCGTCATTGCTCTCAAGAGCTCGTTTTGTCAACTCGTGGGATTGCGAGGTTGACAAGTATTCCTGGGTACCTATACAAAAGAGACACAAACGAAAGAAATTGTGTGTGTGGTAAATGTACACATCATCCATCATGATGTGTATGTGCGCGTGTGAGTTAGCACAAGATAGGCATCGCTCAAAGAAATTTGATGCATGGTATAGGAACATGTCATCCATCATGAAAGAATAGTTGTTATGTATGACACGATGGGGACACAAATTGAGCAAACAAGTATAAGGAACATCAAAAGCATGTTTATTCATGGGGAGCATATGGTGCACACACGTATTGGGATCATGCAATGGATGGGATGGATCAAAATCTCCTAAAATGTATGAGGAAACTATGGGGTCTCCTCATGAGCAATATCGAAACATCACATGGAGAAAATGGACAACATCCAAAACAATGCATATCCGGCTTAGGTGGTCATGGCATGGCATATGAGATAAACGATGCAAAGGAGCATATCAATATCATCACAAGAAAAACAAATGCCAATAACCATGGGCTTGTCACCTATGCCATATGTGCAAATTGGGTTTATTTTAATGGCAT
Organism: Aegilops speltoides; assembly: GCA_021437245.1. NCBI lineage: Eukaryota > Viridiplantae > Streptophyta > Magnoliopsida > Poales > Poaceae > Aegilops > Aegilops speltoides. Next base: position 66,880,880 of record CM038143.1, read on the forward strand.
ATGCATAGTCACTATGAAGAGATTGCAAATAAGACATATGGTTGATCTCATGCATAGCATATGACAAGTCAAGCAGATTATCAAACATGATGTGACCTAAAGAATTGTCACAAGTAATCCTATGTAACATGGCATCACAACTAATAGACTCCACAATAGAATCATCATACTCATCATAAATGGGCAAATCATCGCATGGGGAAATTATACTAGCATGAAGCATGGCAATAGGTGGATCAACATCATGCAAGCAATCAATGTCAAGAATGTCCACTAGTGGGACTAGAGCATCACCTTCACCTATGTTACCTTTGTCATTCCACTCAAGTGGTGTAGGTGAGGTGGGAAAGACCAAATGGTGGTCATCATCATCATCTTGATGGAACCATGTGGGCGGTGCATCATATTCCACCATGGCCATCGTCTTGTCCAAAGGGATGACGAAGTTGTCGAGGATCGGCGCGTCATCATAAAAGGGACCTAGCACCAAACGAGAAGACACAATAGAGGTAGAGGTCAAGTTGTTAGAAATGCAAATGGCCTCACGAGACCTATCAACTATCTCACTCTCTCTATGTGGTGGTTCACTCACTCCCTCAAAATAGGTGCACTCAAACTCACGTATGGTGGAGTCACTCATCTCACTCAAGTGGTGGGGGTTGTGGCTCTCCTCACATGGGAATTGTGGCAACTCATCATATATGGGGCTAGTGGTGAAGTCACTCTCACTCTCAATATGGTGGCACAAGTCACTCAAGTCATCATACGTCGCCGTGGTCGAAGGGAAGATCCCATGCTCAACCATCTCGTCGTCGCCGCCGTGGATGAAGGCCAAGATGGCACATCATCACTCTCCTCCATGACCGAAGGAAAATCCCATGCTCGATCATCTAAATCACTCACGCCAGAGATGAAGGCCAAGATGGCACATCATCACTCGCCCAAAGATGGAAGCATCATCCTTGCTCGCCACCTTGTCGCCGCCTCCAAAGCTTGGTCCTTGAGGGTCTCCGTAGTCGTGCTCGTCGCCGCACTGCCTTGAAAAAGAGTCGAAGTAGACTCGGCACCGTCAATGCCACAAAGAGGGATGGCGGTGAAGTCAAACTTGGGAGCATCGTCTTGGAGCTCTTCGGGCTTGGACATCTTGGTGGTACTAGCCTCATGCTTGTCATGGAGCTTGGTCGCCGCGAAGTTTGCTTGGGGTGGAGAAACCTTGGCCTTCATGAGTTCTTGTTCCGCCTTGAGAGCACCAATGTAGTAGTCGTCGATGGACTTGTAGTTCTCGAGGAAGATGGTCTTGGAGATGTCGTTGTAATCCCATCATGAAGTGGAACTTCATCGAAATGGGGTCGCCCACGCCGCTCGTCAGAAGGCAATCATCATCTCCTTGAAGTACTTGTCGATGGACTTGGATCCTTGGGTGGTGTTCTCCAATTGGCGCCGGTTGTTCCGTAGGTTGGAGGCACAAACTCTCGCCAGAAAGCTCTCTTCGCCTTGGGCCAACTCATCTCGTAGCTCTCCGAAGGTGTGTGAAGCCACCATATCGAGGCGTAGTCGTGGAAGTTTCTTGTGGCGCACTTCACTTGATCTTCGGACGAACTTGATGTAGCTTGAGGTAGTCGCCCATCAAACGCTCCCACTCGAGGTACTCCTCGGGTTCTTGAGTCCCATAGAAAGGAATCGCGTGGTCGATGTCGAGGTCGTAGTAGCTTGTGGAAGTTGTGGACTTGAGCTTGGGGAGCTTCTCTTGAGCGTAGTCTTGGGGTTCTTGTTGGCAAAGATGTCGTATGTCCGTAGGCGAAGATGCCTTGAAGTCGCTTGGAGAAGATGCCAAGGGAGATGGTGAAGTCATTGAGCGGTTGTTGATGTAGAGCTCTTGACCTTCACGTTCTTGTTCGTGATGGTGTCGATGCCGATGTGATCTTCCCAGAGATGGTAGCTCGGAAGCATGTGCTCTTGAGCGTCTTCTCGAAGATGAGGAAGATCGCTTGTAGGACTTGATGAGGGCTTTGATCTCCTCCATTTTATCTTGCATCTTGGCGTCGGAGTTGTTGTTCATGGCATCAAACTCGTCGTTGTTGTTGTAGACCGAAGATGAAATGCCTTGCCTATCCATCACAAGACTCGAGTAGAGGTGAGTAGGAAATGAGATAAACAATACCAAGTTACCTTTTCCCAAAGTTGAGGATGTATCCCGTGTCACTCAATGTGAGATGAAAGAATAGTGGAATTGGTACCGGACTTGTTCACTCACACCCATCAAGTAAAGCTTATGGTAGAGCTTGGTGAGGATAGTGGCACAAAAATTTGATGCAAAATGTTAGCAAGAGTCAATAATGTTGAAAGAGATTCACAAATTCTCAAGCGACACAAGTAGACCAATAGCAATATGTGGCTCACGGAAACACACACACGGATAGATAAATGGGGCCGTGCAACCAAGGAATGAGCACAAAATGTGGAATCCACGGAAAACGCTCGTGTTGCACAACTCAAGAGAGACGCTAGCACGATTGCTCAATAGGCGGATACGACACTTGTGCACAACCTATAAGATGCAAAATGGATAAAATTTCTATCCCAAGTATGCTATATATGTATGGTTCCCGATGTTTCTCACACAATGATCCAAGATGATCAAATATGATACCGTATGATATATTGTGATGCTATGGCTATTGCTTACAAGCTCTTTGCTCTCTTTCTTTTGCTTAAAAGCTTTATTCTCTCTTTTTTTATGGCCATTTTTTCACAATGCACAAACCAAGATAGCAATTGTGTATATGCGGGAACAAACTTGAGACACAATGGATGATATGATACCAAGATGATATGGTATGTATGCAATGGAAGGTATGATCACTAATGTGCACAAGTAACGTTGTCGGCAATACTCAAATGGCTAGTCTCGATAGGCAAGTAACGCAAAATGGGCTAGGGGTTAACAATGCAATGGCAAGGGGAATATACAATGGTGTCATCGAGGTTACCGTCCTTTGCGATGATGAGTGGCGGTGTTCTTGGTGTAGATACCAAGATGATGGAGACTCGTCCCTAAGTAGCCGAAACACCTTAGGAAACGAAAAAACCGCAAACTCAAAATCTCAAATGACAAATGTCAAATGGTGGTAGCAGAAAGCGGTGGTGGTGTTGCACTAGGCAATGCGGAAGTGGAATGATGGGCTATACACGAGTCGGAGTTGAATTTGCCGTCCCTAAGTAGCCGAAACACCTTAGGAGACACAAGCCACAACTCAAACAAAATTGGGTTAAGTTGGGGTGGAAATGTATGGTGGGCATGTCTATGCGGAAGTGGTGGTGGTGGTTGATGAAGAAGCAATTGTCCCTAAGTAGCCGAAACACTTTAGGAGACTCTAGTCACAACTCAAACAACCACATATGCAATGGGGAACAAAATGGGTTAGGTTGCGGAAGTCGGTGGTGGTAATGCGGATGATATGGTGGAGGGCCTAGGCAAACTTGCCAAATTTCAGAAAATATGATGGAGTCAAATGATGGTGGTGGTGTTTTTGTGGGATAGGGGATGTCAATAGCTTCAAAACAAGCTAAAGAACGTCAAAAACGGAGTTCGGATGAATTAGTTATGGCCAAAACAAGATTTCAGCCGAAGTAGTGTCAGGGTTAACCGGACATCCGGGAGTAGGTCCGGATGATCCGGGCTAGGTCCGGATGATCCGGGTGTACATCCGGATGATCCGGGTTCGTCAGCTCCGGTTCTGTTTTCTCGGTGCATGGGGTATCCGGACGTCCGGGAGAGGGTCCAGCTGATCCGGGAGGTGTCCGGATGATCCGGGAGAAGGTCCGGATGATCCGGCAGTCAAACCGCCGATTTCCTCTCGGGGACGAATTTTTGGGCGGAAATGGATGATTTTCAGGGCAAAATTTGAGGGATTTCGTGGATGGAAGGTGGGGAAACTTGGGGGAAAGCTAGATCCACTTGAAACCAAGCAAATCCACGGATCAAAATCAACAAAACATCATCAAACCAACAAATCACAAAAAAATTTGGGGCTATTTTTTTGGTGGGGATTTTCGGATTTAGGACGAAATCAACAAAATCAAGCTAGAAAAAGAGGGGTAGGGGCTCCAAAAACGTGATCAACGTGGCTCATGATACCATATGATGTAGGGTGGAACCCTATAGCGACGATCTTTCACATTTGGAGCGGGATCCCTCGAAGAACACGATGAACACGGGGAAGAACGGGGAGAAATCACAAGGGGAAACACTCACGAACAAGTCCAAATCACACATCCACTAGACAATCAAACACACAAGATCACAAGGTACATGAACAACAAAGGGAAAGATACATGGTAAGGTTCATCTCCAAGAGGAGGTCTTGATGATATCCTAGATGGATCTTCCCACAAGGGGGTCTTGATGATATCCCGCAGGATCTTCTCACATGGAGGTCTTGAACTCCATGGGAGTGGTAGTCTCTCTCTCTCAAGAGTAGAGGTAGGAGCAAAGCTCACCTAAGAATGAGCTATCATATTTGCTAACCCTAGAAATGGGGAGGAGGAGGTCTATTTATAGTCTAGTGGGCGAAGGGGTAAGTGAGGGGGCGAATGGGTACATGGGCCTCGGCCCAAAACGTTGCACGCAGGCAAGGCCCGGATGATCCGGATGGGGGTCCGGATGATCCGGCCATCGTACGGATGATCCGGGAGGGGGCCCGGATGATCCGGCTTCACATGAGGCCTTCTGGTGTCTTCGGACGCAATTATCCGGATGATCCGGAGGGGGACCCGGATGATCCGGCTGAGCCCGGATGATCCGGACGGCGGTCCGGATGTCCAACCTGGCTCCTGCAGCCGCTCCGTCTTCTTCTCCTTTCTTCCGTCTTCTCTTCCACGCTTCCCTCGCGGATGGTGTAGTCGTTCCTTGGCGCTTGCACTCCTCCTCGTCGTCCGTGAAGTTCTGACAATACCTATGCATGCACATGGGAGAAGTGTCAATATAGTATGCCATCCTCGAAGGGGTCAAGTGAGCACGTGTAAAGGAGATGATTCACCTTTGTGTGTGTGAAGTAGATGTCGCACGTGTCACTTGCCAAATGGGCTCTTGACATGGTGATGTCTGTAGGATGCTCCGCATCAGGAGGACTGGATCTAAAGGGAATTGTATAGAGAGGCAGAGAGAGCTGATGGAGTGGCGATGGGGGCTTGCATGTGGGATAAGGTTTCATGGGGGAGTGCGTCGAGAGGGGAAGGCGAGAGCGCTGAGCAAGAGGCCATTCCACATGATTCCTCTGTTTTGGAGGAACGCGCATGTTCAGCATGTTGAGAGAATATCCAGTTCCGGAGAACGAGTGGCTTTCGTTCCCCCAATCCATCCAAACATGATGACGAGGCCCATGTGCAAAATGGGTCTGTTCCATTTCAGCCTATGAGCCAACCCCCTAATTGTTGGAAATATGCCCTAGAGGCAATAATAAAAGGATTATTATATTTCAATGTTCATGATAATTGTCATTTGTTCATGCTATAACTGTATTATCCGGAAATCGTAATACACGTGTGAACACTTAGACCCAATGAGTCCCTAGTGAGCCTCTAGTCGACTAGCTCGTTGATCAATAGATAGTCATGGTTTCTGACTATGGACATTAGATGTCGTTGATAACGGGATCACATCATTAGGAGAATGATGTGATGGACAAGACCCAATCATAAGCATAGCATAAAAGATCGTATAGTTCGTTTGCTAGAAGCTTTGCCAATGTCAAGTATCTCTTCCTTCGACCATGAGATCGTGTAACTCCGGTTACCGTAGGAGTGCCTTGGGTGTATCAAACGTCACAACGAATCGGGTGACTATAAAGGTGCATTACGGGTATCTCCGAAAGTATCATTGGGTTGACACGGATCGAGATCGATTTGTCACTCCGTATGACGGAGAGGTATCTCTGGCCCACTCGGTAATGCATCATCATAATGAGCTCAATGTGACCAAGGTGTTGGCCACGGATCATGCATTGCGGTACAAGTAAAGTGACTTGCCGTGCGAGCCGAACAAGGTATTGGGATACCGACGATCGAAGTCTCGCAAGTAACGCATCGATTGACAAAGGGAATTGCATACGTGGTTTGATCAATCCTCGACATCGTGGTTCAACCGATGAAATCATCGAGGAGCATGTGGGAGCCAACATGGATATCCGCACCCATGTTGGTTATTGCCCGAGAGTCGCCTCGGTCATGTCTGCGTGTCTCCCGAACCCGTAGGGTCTACACACTTAAGGTTCGGTGACGCTAGGGTTAGTAGGAAGTCAAGTATGTGACCACCGAATGTTGTTCGAGTCCCTGATGAGATCCCTGGACGTCACGAGGAGTTCGGAAGGGTCCGGAGGTAAAGAATAATATATAGGAAGTGGTGATTCGCCATCGGAAAGTTTCGGGTTTCGGTAAAATCACGGACCACCGGAAGGGTCCCGGGTCCACCGGTGGGGCCACCTATCCGGAGGGCCCCATGGGCCAAAGGGGAAGGAACCAGCCCACAGGGGCTGGTGCGCCCCAGGCCCACCCTCGCGCCTAGGGTTGAAACCCTAGGGGGGGCGCCCACCGGCAGGGGCACTCCACCCCTTGGCCGCCGCCGGAGATTGGATCTCCAGGCCGCCACCAGGGGGCCTATATAAAGGGGGAGGAGGGGCTGCTGTACCAACTCCCAAGGCGCAGCCCTCCCTCCCAACACATCTCCTCCTCCGTAAGAGCTCGGCGGCCACGCCGAGTCTCGCTTCTCCACCATCACCACGCCGTCGTCTTCGCGGGTGGAGCTGTCTCGCCTCAACCTCTCCTTCCCCTTGCTGGATCAAGAAGGAGGAGACGCCGCCGTCCCGTCACGTGTGTTGAACGCGGAGGTGCTGTCCGCTCAAGACTTGGCATCGGTGATCTGAATCACGCTCGAGTACGACTCCATCATCACCTTGCAAGCTTCCGCACGCGATCTACAAGTGGTATGTAGATGCTATCTCTCTCCGCTACTCGTTGCTTAGATGAACTCATAGATGGATCTTGGTGAAGCCGTAGAAAAATTTTAATTTTCTCGCAACGCTCCCCAACAAAGGGTATCGAGCTAGGTCTATGCGTAGTTCTCTAATGCACGAGTAGAACACAATTTGTTGTGGGCGCTGATCTTGTCATCTTACTTGCCTCTACTAGTCTTTTCTTGCTCAACGGTATTGTGGGATGAAGCGGCCGGACCAACCTTACACGTGCGCTTACGTGAGACCAGTTCCACCGATCGACATGCACTAGTTGCATAAGGTGGTCAAGCGGTGTCCTCTCTCCCACTTTAGTTGGAGCGGATTCAATGAACAAGGCCCTTATGAAGGGTAAATAGAAGTTGACAAAATCACGTTGTGGTGATTCGTAGGTAAGAAAACGTTCTTGCTAGAACCCAATCGCAGCCACGTAAAAGATGCAACAACAATTAGAGGACGCCTAACTTGTTTTTGCAGCGATTGATCATGTGATGTGATATGGCCGAAGTTGTGATGAATGATGAATTGTGATGTATGAGATCATGTTCTTGTAATAGGATTCACGACTTGCATGTCGATGAGTATGACAACCGCAGGAGCCATAGGAGTTGTCTTTATTTTTGTATGACCTGCGTGTCATTGAAGAACGCCATGTAAACTACTTTACTTCATTACTAAACGCGTTAGTCATAGAAGTAGAAGTAGTCGTTAGCGTGACAACTTCATGAAGACACGATGATGGAGATCATGATGATGGAGATCATGGTGTCAAGCTGGTGACAAGATGATCATGGAGCCCCAAGATGGAGATCAATGGAGCTTGATGATATTGGCCATATCATGTCACAACTATATAATTGCATGTGATGTTTATTATGTTTATGCATCTTGTTTACTTAGGACGACGGTAGTAAATAAGATGATCCCTTATAAAATTTCAAGAAGTGTTCTCCCTAATCGTGCACCGTTGCTACAGTTCGTCGCTTCTAAGCACCACGTGATGATCGGTGTGATGGATTCTTACGCTCACATACAACGGTGTAAGACAGCTTTACACAAAAAAACACTTAGGGTTAACTTGACGAGCCTAGCATGTGCGACATGGCCTCGAACACGGAGACCGAAAGGTCGAACACGAGTCGTATGGAAGATACGATCAACATGAAGATGTTCACCGATGATGACTAGTCCGTCTCACGTGATGATCGGACACGGGCTAGTCGACTCGGATCGTAACACTTAGATGACTAGAGGATGTCTAATCTAAGTGGGAGTTCATAATTTTGATTAAGAACTTTATTATCATGAACTTAGTCTAAAACCTTTGCAAATATGTCTTGTAGATCAATGGCCAACGCTAATGTCAACATGAACTTCAACGCGTTCCTAGAGAAAACCAAGTGAAAGACGATGGCAAGAACTATACGGATTTGGGTCCTAACCCGAGGATCATCCTCATAGCTGCCAGAAGCAATATGTCCTAGAAGGACCGCTAGGTGCCGCTCCGTCTCTGAGAACCAAGACGTTATGAACGCTTGGCAAACTCGTCCGATGATTACTCCCTCGCTCAAAGGCGGCATGCTCTATGACTTAGAACCGGGCTCCAAAAGCGCTTTTGAGCATCACGGAGCATATGAGATGTTCAAGAGCTGAAACTAGTTTTCCAAGCTCATGCCCGGTCGAGAGATATGATGTCTCCGACAAGTTCTACAGCTTGTAAGATGGAGGAGAACAGTTCACAAGGAACACATCCTCAAGATGTCCGGTTGCACGACGTATGACCCAGTTGAACATTAACCTCCCGATGAGGCGGTCATCGACAGAATCCTCCATCGCTCCCACCAAGCTACAAGAGCTTTGTGATGAACTACAACATGCGGGGATGGTAAAGACCATTCCTGAAGTGTTCTCACGTCAAGTCAGCAGAGGCTGAAATCAAGAAAGAACATCAAGTGTTGATGGTCAATAAGACCACTAAGTTCAAGAAGGGCAAGGGTAAGAAGAACTTCAAGAAGGACGGCAAGGATGTTGCCGCTACCGTAAGCCGCTTGCCGGAAGAAGTCAAAGAATGGACCCAAGCCCGAGACCGAGTGCTTTTATTGCAAGGGAAGGGCACCGAAGCGGAACTGCCCCAAATACTTAGCGGATAAGAAGGCCGCAACACCAAAGGTATATTTGATATACATGTAATTGATGTGTACCTTACCAAGACTCGTAGTAACTCCCGGTATTTGATACCGTGCCGTTGCTCACATATGTAACTCACAGCAGAGCTGCGGAATAAACGGAGATGGCGGGACGAGGTGACGATCGCGTCGGGAATGGTTCCGTGGTCGATGTGATCGCCGTCGCACGCTGCCTCTACATTTACCTACGGATTAGTTTTGAACCTCAATAATTGTTATTTAGTGCCATGTTTGAGCATGAACATTGTATCCGGATCTCGCTTGATACGAGATGGCTACTCATTTAAGTCTGAGAATAATGGTTGTTCGATTTATATGAGAGATATGTTTTATGGTCATGCTCCGATGGTCAATGGTTTATTCTTAATGAATCTCGAGCGTAATATTACACATGTTCATAGTGTGGATGCGAAAAGATGTAAAGTTGATAACGATAGTCCCACATACTTGTGGCATCGCCGCCTTGGTCACATTGGTGTCAAGCGCATGAAGAAGCTCCATGCCGATGGACTTTGGAGTCTCTTGATTATGAATCGCTTTGACACATGCGAACCATGCCTCTTAGGCAAAATGACCAAGACTCCGCTTCTCCTAACAATGGAGCAAGCAACCAACTTGTTGGAAATCATACATACCGATGTGTGTGGTCCAATGAGCGTTGAGGCTCGTGGAGGATATCGTTATGTTCTCACTCTCACCGATGACTTAAGTAGATATGGGTATGTCTACTTAATGAAACACAAGTCCGAGACCTTTGAAAAGTTCAAGGAATTTCAGAGTGAGGTGGAGAATCAACGTGACCGAAAGATAAAGTTCCTACGATCGATCGTGGAGGAGAATATTTAAGTCACGAATTTGGCACACACTTAAGGAAATGTGGAATCGTTTCACAACTCACGCTACCGAACACCTCAAATAAACGGTGTGTCCGAACGTCAAATCGCACTCTATTGGATATGGTGCGGTCTATGATGTCTCTTACCGATTTACCGCTATCATTTTGGGGATACGCCTAGAGACAGCTACATTCACTTTAAATAGGGCACCGCCTAAACCGCTGAGACGACACCGTATGAATTATGGTTTGGGAAGAAACCTAAGCTATCGCTTCTAAAAGTTTGGGGATGCGATGCTTATGTCAAGAAACTTCAACCCGAAAAGCTCGAACCCAAGTCGGAAAATGCGTATTCATAGGATACCCTAAGGAAACTGTCGGGTATACCTTCTACTTAAGATCCGAAGGCAAGATCTTTGTTGCTAAGAACGGATGCTTTCTGGAGAAAGAGTTTCTCTCGAAAGAAGTAAGTGGGAGGAAAGTAGAACTCGATGAAGTACTACCTCTCGAACGGGAAAGTGGTGCAACAGCAGAAACCGTTCTGTGATGCCCACACCAACCAAGAGGAAAACGTTGATGATGATCAAGGTACTTGGATCAAGTTACTCTTGAACTTCGAAGGTCCACGAGGACACGCCCGCACTGCAGTGGTACGGCAACCTGTCATGGAAATCATGTTGCTAGACAACAATGAACCTTCGAACTATGAAGAAGCAATGGCGGGCCCGGATTCCAACAAATGGCTTGAGGCCATGAAATCCGAGATAGAATCCATGTATGAAAACAAAGTATGGACTTTGACAGACTTGCCCGATGATCGGCGAGCGATAGAAAATAAATGGATTTTAAGAAGAAGACGGACGCGATGGTAATGTTACCATCTATAAAGCTCGACTTGTCGCTAAGGGTTATCGACAAGTTCAAGGGATTGACTACGACGAGACATTCTCTCCGTGGCGAAGCTTAAGTCCGTCCGAATCATGTTAGCAATTGCGCATACTATGATTATGAGATATGGCGATGGACGCCAAAACGGCATTCCTTAATGGACATCTTAAGGAAGAGCAGATATGATGCAGCCGGAAGGTTTTGTCGATCCTCGAACGCTAACAAAGTATGCAAGCTCCAATGATCCATTTATGGACTGGTGCAAGCATCTCGAGTTGGAACATTCGCTTTGATGAGATGATCAAAGCGTTTGGTTTATGCGCACTTATGGAGAAGCCTGCGTTTATAAGAAAGTGAGTGGGAGCTCAGTAGCATTTCTCCTATTATATGTAGATGACATACTCTTGATGGGAAATGATACTAAACTCTGGACAGATTAAGGCCTACTTGAACAAGTGTTTTTCAATGAAGGACCTTGGAGAAGCTACTTATATATTAGGGATCAAGATCTATAGAGATAGATCGAGACGCCTCATAGGTCTTTCACAAAGCACATACCTTGATAAGATTTTGAAGAGGTTCAAATGGATCAGTCCAAGAAGGGTTCTTGCCTATGTTACAAGGTGTGAGATCGAGCTCACTACCACCCACCACGGCAAAAGATAAAGAAGAGATGAGTGTCATCCCTATGCTTCACCATAGGATCTATTATGTATGCCATGTTGTGTACTGACCGATGTAAACCTTGCCGTAAGTTTGGTTGCAATATACCAAAGTAATCCCGCAAGGAACACCGGACAGCGGTCAAGAATATCCCAAGTACCTAAAAGGACAAAGGACATGTTTCGTTTATGGAGGAGACGAAGAGCTCGTCAGAAGGGTTACGCCGACGCTTAGCTTCGACTCAGATCCGATGACTCTAAGTCACAAACCGGATACGTGTATATGTTGAATGGTGGAGCAAGATGGCTGGTGCAAACCGCAAGCAAAGCGTCGTGGCGGGATCTACGTGTGAAGCGGAGTACATGGCAGCCTCGGAGGCAGCGATGAAGCGATTTGGGTGAAGGAGTTCATCACCGACCTAGGAGTCATACCCAATGCGTCGGGGCGATCAAACTCTTCTGTGACAACACCGAGCTATTGCCCTTGCCAAGGAGCCCAGTGTTTCACAAGAAGACCGAGCACATCAAGCGCCGCTTCAACTCCATCCGTGAAAATGTTCAAGATGGAGACATAGAGATTTGCAAAGTGCACACGGATCTGAATGTCGCAGATCCGCTGACTAAACCTCTCTCGCGTGCAAAACATGATCAACACCGTAACTCTATGGGTGTTCGATTCATCACAATGTAACTAGATTGGTGACTCTAGTGCAAGTGGGAGACTGTTGGAAATATGCCCTAGAGGCAATAATAAAAGGATTATTATATTTCAATGTTCATGATAATTGTCATTTGTTCATGCTATAAGCGTATTATCCGGAAATCGTAATACACGTGTGAACACTTAGACCCAATGAGTCCCTAGTGAGCCTCTAGTTGACTAGCTCACAGATCAATAGATAGTCATGGTTTCGACTATGGACATTAGATGTCGTTGATAACGGGATCACATCATTAGGAGAATGATGTGATGGACAAGACCCAATCATAAGCATAGCATAAAAGATCGATAGTTCGCTTGCTAGAAGATTTGCCAATGTCAAGTATCTCTTCCTTCGACCATGAGATCGTAACTCCGGTTACCGTAGGAGTGCCTTGGGTGTATCAAACATCACAACGAATCGGGTGACTATAAAGGTGCATTACGGTATCTCCGAAAGTATCTCATGGGTTGACACGGATCGAGATCGATTTGTCACTCCGTATGACGGAGAGGTATCTCTGGGCCCACTCGGTAATGCATCATCATAATGAGCTCAATGTGACCAAGGTGTTGGCCACGGATCATGCATTGCGGATGCGAGTAAAGTGACTTGCCGTAACGAGACCGAACAAGGTATTGGGATACCGACGATCGAGTCTCGCAAGTAACGCATCGATTGACAAAGGAATTGCATACGGGGTTTGATCAATCCTCGACATCGTGGTTCAACCGATGAAATCATCGAGGAGCATGTGGGAGCCAACATGGATATCCGCACCCGCTGTTGGTTATTGCCCGAGAGTCGTCTCGGTCATGTCTGCGTGTCTCCGAACCCGTAGGGTCTACACACTAAGGTTCGGTGGCGCTTAGGGTTAGTAGGAAGTCAAGTATGTGACCACCGAATGTTGTTCGAGTCCCTGATGAGATCCCGGACGTCACGAGGAGTTCCGAAGGGTCCGGAGGTAAAGAATAATATATAGGAAGTGGTGATTCGCCATCGGGAAAGTTTCGGGGTTTCGGTAAAACGGGACCACCTGGAAGGGTCCCGGGTCCACCGGTGGGGCCACCTATCCTGGAGGGCCCCATGGGCCAAAGGGGAAGGAACCAGCCCACAGGGGCTGGTGCGCCTCAGGCCCACCTCGCGCCTAGGGTTGAAACCCTAGGGGGGGGCGCCCACCGGCTTGGGGGCACTCCACCCCTTGTCCGCCGCCCGAGATTGGATCTCCAGGCCGCCACTTCTGAGGGGCCTATATAAAGGGGAAGGAGGGGGCTGCTGTACCAACTCCCAAGGCGCAGCCCTCCCTCCCAACACATCTCCTCCTCCGTAAGAGCTCGTGCGGCCTCGCCGAGTATCGCTTCTCCACCATCACCACGCCGTCGTCTTTGCCGGTGGAGCTGTCTCGCCTCAACCTCTCCTTCCCCTTGCTGGATCAAGAAGGAGGAGACGCCGCCGTCCCGCACGTGTGTTGAACGCGGAGGTGCTGTCCGCTCAAAGACTTGGCATCGGTGATCTGAATCACGCTCGAGTACGACTCCATCATCACCTTGCAAGCTTCCGCACGCGATCTACAAGTGGTATGTAGATGCTATCTCTCTCCCGTTACTCGTTGCTTAGATGAACTCATAGATGGATCTTGGTGAAGCCGTAGGAAAAATTTTAATTTTCTGCAACGTTCCCCAACACTAATGAGATGATAACATGATCAGGGAAGTACTAATTAAGCGAAAGGATTATGGATTGTGGGAAGGAGATCCAAGTGACTGGGATTTCTAATGCTTCTGATGAACCTGAAATATCAGAAAAAGTTTGAGTATTTTTTTTCATTCAAATGTATTGAGTTGCATGCACCAACCAATTCATCTTGAACACGAGCAATGCACTATACTTCAATGCTCCCCTCATGCGTGGCTCTCTTGGCCTAAACACGGACCAAACATTTTTTCCTAAAGAGGGGAAATGCCCCTGCCTCTGCATCGAATGAGGCACGCATCTTTTTACGAGTATTTGAAAGTTCATCGTCCAAGCACAAAAAAATACAATAAAATACCACCACCTGTGACTATCCCAAGTCAGATTAAAGGAAGAAAACACAGGGAAAATGAGTCTTATGCATCACAAATCCTATTAATAGGTTGCTGATCAAATCAATTAACAAATCCCGAGAGACCATGTCCCATCAGTTGCACCCAAAGACTGTGGGCGCCCTATCCTCCTCTTTGCGTAGTAATGACCATGTATGGATCCAACCGATGGCCTTGAAGGTAACCTAAAAATGAAACTTTCGTTCTATCAAGAATACAGTCATTTCGAGTGTTCCAAATGCCCAAAGTAAATCACAAGTTCTCACGCGGATCTGAGACTTCAGCCTGTGATGTACTTTGACTAACCATCTTCTGAACATATCCATACTACTCGTGGGTGGAGGTAGATTAAAAGTATGGGCAGGTCTCCCTGATAGTTTGGCAAGCAGGTACTGAAGGACTAGATGCTGAATCGACTCATCATTACAAGAAAAGCAACACTTACTTCGTTGCCAATTCCTTTTTTTACAGATTATCTTATGTCGGGATGACCTAGCGATCTAAATACCACATGAAGTTTTTTATTTTCAGCGGTACTTTCATTTTTCCAAATATATTTGTGGTGGAAAGGTTGCCCATCATTGATGATGTTTGAATACAAGGATTTGACCGTGAAGGCACCTGAAGTAACCAGCTTCCAACGAAATGTATCTGATTCCTGTGGAAGATCGACCGTCATCAATCTTTCAACAAGATAGAACATATTGCCTCTAATACCATATTGAGTAGCATGCACATCAATCAAAATCTTAAACTACCAGAGAAATAAAATCGAAGTGCTCATACTTGAATAAGTAATAAGTAAGTTAGCTCGCCATCAGGAAGCAATTAATCTGGTAGATAGTGATGGCATAAAACATTATTATTACCCGTTTGTAATTTTGAACACAAACAACACATTTTAGATCGTTTAAATAAGTATGTTGGGACAAAGATAGTAATTTTGGCATTTTTTTACAGATGTAACTCATATTCTCTCTACTCGCGTTTTTGCTATTAGAGTTTGTAAATTTTGTGTAATAATTCATGGGTATAAGTCATGATGTATAATGTGCATTTGCGGAAACTCATAAAAACATATGACTTCTTGTGCCCCGTGCAAAGAAGATAAGCTTATATCATGTGCATGCCATTTAACTCAAGCATCATTCAATTGAAAATTTACTTGTGTTACAAATGATCATATCTAGAAACCGGTAATTGATGGCTCGAGGATTTGTGACTTTTATAAATAGTTTTGGCAAGGTTTTCACCGAGTTTTCGTTATTTCTCGGTTATTCCTAACATTAATCCTTCAAGAGAGAAGAAAACTTGTATTTCCATTGTTTGACAGGGAAATTATTTATGGAAGGGAACCAACCAGGATTACACCAAATCAAGCCATTTGAAGCAACTTTCCACATTGGAATATCCTTCACCAGACGCACTAGAACACAATACGGCCACCAGGCGCCGCTAGCTCCCCCTCATCTATAGGAGCAACTATCGTGAAGGCAAATAGGGCATCAGACATTCCTAGCTACTTCCACATCATCTAAAATAGAGGGAAAGGCGATCCGGAGAAGAAGAACCACCAGGGATCATTTTTGTCTCGTTTACCATCTTCATTCTATTCCATTTCAACATCGTTTGTGGACGAATTACAAGTTGTAAGATCAGGGTGTAAACTCTATCCATACTCGTCTGGAAACTGAGACATGTTAAATCATTCATACTATTGTGGATTGATACGTCTCCAACGCATCTATATTTTTTGATTGTTCCATGCTATTATATTATCTGTTTTGGATGTTTTATATGCATTTGTAAGTGCATCTAGTGCCACCCCTAGTTTGGTTTTGGAGTATTGACGACAAACGTGGTTGAGGGACTAATGTGTTTGTGAGAATTGCAGGATAACACAGATAGTAGTCCCTCATTGATTCGGTTTACCTACCGGAGATGACCCCTAAAAATGTATGAAGACATTGAAGATAATGGTGGTACGTGAAGATATTCACATTGAAGACTATGACAGAAGAATACATTGAGTAAAGACTATGGAGCGCGAAGACTTAGTAGTTTCGTTGTTTCTTTTCTTCTCTATTGAGTCATAGGAACCACCGCACTGTTAAGTGGGGTCTAAGTGAACAAAGTCAGGGTGACTGAAGTGATGCTCAACCAAAATCCTATGTCTTCGAGCGAAGACAATGAGAGCAAATCTTATCCAGAGTCGGATAAGTCAGCTTTACTTGTAGCCCAAGTCAAGCTGTCGCGTGTGTTTGAAATCTTACCATTGTGACACATGTCAGTTCCTTAGTGACCCAGGGTCATTTTGGACAAATCAGGTCGGGTTGCCTAGTGGCTATAAATAGCCCCCCCTACACCATAAATTGGTGGCTGCTTAGAGTTAGTGCACGGCTTTTGTCGTTGAGAGCAACCCACCTCCGAAGAGTTTGAGAGTGAAATCCTTGTGAGGACAAAGCCCAAAACACCCAGAGCCCAAAGAGTGTTTGCCATCACTGAAGTCTTTCTGTCCGCGTGATCTAAAGACTTGTTACACTTGAGGACTGTGAATCCTCCAGCCGGTTAGGCATCGCGTTCTGAGCATCCAAGAGTAATTGTGGATCGCCGGTGAACGAAGTCTGTGAAGGTTTGGAAGTCTACCTTGAAGACTTACCAGAGTGATTGGGCAGGGACTGTGTGTCCTTAGCTCAAGGGGAATAAGGTGAAGACACGGTCTTCTGAGTTCAATCTCAGCATCCCTAACTGACGTCATAGCTTGTCACAAAGAATCGAACTGGTCGAACAAATCCTTGTCTTCACAACGCACTGGTTCTATCTCTTACTCTCTTTACTTACAGTTCGTCTTTGTGAAGTCATTGTCTGATTGCTATGTCTGTTTGACTTCACTGTGACTACTTGTTCTGATTGGCTTCATACTATCTTCCATCCTGATCCTACTACCTAGCTGCTATTAGTCATCATGCTTTAGTTTCATACTTGTCTGACTATGGCTTGTCTAGCGTAGATCATCTTCCGCTGCATGTTTATAGGTCCTATTTTCGTGTTTGTCTTTGAAACTTTCATGTTTTGAAGACTTTCATAAAAATTGCCTATTCACCCCCCTCTAGTCGATAACTAGCACTTTCAATTGGTATCAGAGCAAGGTGCTTCCTTGTTCTGTGTGATTCGGTTTAACCACCTGGAGTTTCAGCTATGTCGACTGCAGGGATAATCAAAGTCTCCGCTGCGTGCCCTGTCTTCGATGGCACCAATATCCCTATCGAAGAATAAGATGCGATGCATCTTGAAGCCATTGATGTTGATCTGTGGTATGTCATCAAGAACGGCGTTCCCAAGACTGGTGAAGGTGTCTTCCCATCGATGTCAAGAAGTTCATTCAACTCGATTCTCTCGCGAAGAACATCATCTCGTGGTCACCGCACCAAAGGGCGATGGCCAGTGAGTGCTTTGGAAACGCCGGTTAGTCTCGGACTGGCTCTCCAAGGTCAATGGAGGCATTTCAACTCAGAGAGATCAAAGAATCAGTGTCCTACGCAACCTCTTCAACCGCTTCAAGAGAAATGACAATGAAAATGTCCAGCTCACGTTTGATCGCCTCACTGACATCACAAACGAGCTTCAGGCTCTCGGCGCCACTGAGATCACCAAGCATGAAATCGTCAAGACGCTTATGAGATCTCTTGACAGCTCATTTGACACTCTAGCTCTTATGATTCAAGAACGCCCCGACTTCAAGACACTCGATCCATATGACATACTTGAGAGGCTCAACACACATGAGTTCTAGCTATCTGAGAAAAGAGATATCTATGGTCCCAACTATGGCCGAACTAGCGCTTTGAAGGCAAAGGCTGCTTCCTCATCTGAAGAAGAATCTGACTGTAGTTCTGGTGAAGCGGAAGACCTTGGAAAGAAGCTTGCTATGCTTGTGAAGAAGTTCCAGAAGTTCACTAAGAAGAAAGGCTTTAGAAAGTCTTCACGATCCAGCTCAAGAAATGATGAAGCTTCTTCCCATGACCACAGGAAGAGAACCTGTCACAAGTGCAAGAAACCTGGTCACTACATCTCTGAGTGTCCATAGTGGGACAATGAGAAGAAAAAGAAGAAGAGCAAGGAATATGATTCTGATGACAAGAAGAAGAAGAAATACTCAAAATCTTCTTCCAAGTCCTCTTCCAAGTCTTCATCACACAAGAAAAGTTCGTCTGGCAAGGCTCGCGCTTTTGTTGGCAAGGAAATGGATTCAGAGGAGGAGTCTACTTCTGAGGATGCAGAAGTGGTGGAGTCTGAGGAAGAATCTGACTCTAGCGTTGCAAGTCTAGCTATGGCTTCAGCCTACGTTGCCAAGTCCATCTTCAACACTGAAGACAATGCATCCATCACCAACGCTGATGCCAGTGACAAGGACGACTCCGCTCCCACTTACTGCTTCATGGCACGCGGTGCCAAGGTAAACTCACGCGATGCTTACTTTCAAACATCAAGTGAAGATGACTCTGATTGTGAATCCAAACCTAGCTACAAAAAACTTGCTAAAATTGCAACTGAACAACAGAAAGCTATGGAACATATTCAAAAACTGTTAGACAAAAGCGATGACCTGTTGGACGCGGAAATGACTAAGACCCAGTCCTTAATTGAAGACATAAAAAATCTTCATGTTAAGTACCAGGAACTTGAAGGTCGTCATGAAACCCTCTCAACATCTCATGAAAAGCTTTCCTATGATTATCTTCAGAGGAAGCAGGAACTTGAGAAATTGAGATCGGATCATGAAGATCTTCAAAAGGAGAACGAGTCACTACGTGCTCAACAGATCATTCCCGCTCAGGAAGGATTTGAACCACCATGTTTAAAATGCATTGAGCGTGATAACGCTGTTTTTGTTGCTGGATGTTCTACTGCTCCTGTTGCAATATCTTCAACTGCTGATGTGGTAACTAACCCCTCTGTTGAGGATACCACTACTATTGCTGATGAGAATGCTAGGTTGAAGACACTGATTGAGACAAGGATGTACAAAAGCCTCAAAGGGCATCAGACATTATGTGATGTCCTCAAAAAGCAGATTCTGAACCAAAACCCTAGAAAAGAGGGTATTGGGTTCGAGAGGAAAATGAATGTTGATGGGTCGTACTAGAAGCCTGAGCAGTACCCCAAAACCACATGGGTTGCTGCAAAGGAATCTTCAGTAGATCCATCCACCTTATCTGGTTTCACTTGCGCTAACTCTATTATCATTAATGAATCCTTTGATGCAAACTATAAACTGTTTAAGAATCGAATGGTGAAGTGTTTGCGGTATATTGGTACTAATCGCAGAATGGACCACCTATGAAGAAGATCTGGGTACCTAAACAGCAGATTGAGAATCTTCCCGTGAATGTCATCATGACACCACCAAGGATGAAGACAAACCCTGCACCTATGGCTTCATATGGCCCAAAGGCTTCATACAGATCTGAGACTCACCGAGTCACCCTAACGCCAATGTTTTGCAGGAAACCATACTCGACTTATGAATATGAGCGTGTGTCTTCAAACCGCTATGTTCATAGAACCAAGAACGTTTCTGCTTATTCATATGAGTATCGCTCTTCTCCTGCAAGGCTATTTGCTAGGGCTCCAAAGTCAAGTTCTCGATGTCTTGACTTAGACTCATTGCTTCTAAGCCACCCCTTAAGATGTGGGTGGTTAAGAAGAATTAACCTTCTTTTGCAGGGAAAGGTCTCCAGCCTGAAATCAAAGGCGTCCGATGCTATTGCTGGGGACCTAAAACTCATTATGGGACGCATAATAAAATGGTCTTACTATGTATTTCATATCTGAATCGCTTGCCAGTCATACCTTCAGTCCTAACCTTGATCTAAGCTTTGATAATCCTCTTGTGCGTCAAATGCTTATGCTTATGCTTCACAACACTCTTTGTGAAGCCTATCCTCCTAACTGCACTGTAGGGTACTACACCTCGTGCTTCAGAATGGATTATGGACAGCGGATGCACTAACCACATGACTGGTGATCGAAGTCTTCTCATAGACTCAACCTTACGTCCATGTGATAAAAGTCACATCACATTCGCTAACACTGGTAAAAGCAAGGTATTGGGCCTAGGTAGAGTTGCAATCTCAAGGGATCAGCACATGGACAAAGTGATGCTTGTTGAATCCCTTGGTTTCAACTTAATGTCTGTCTCAATGCTTTGTGACTTAAACATGATTGTGCTGTTTGGAAAATATCGTTGCTTGTACTAATGGAATCTGACAAGTCTCTAGTCTTCGAAGGGTACATGAAGGATGATCTGTACATGGTAGATTTCTTAGCAGGACCACAGATGGCTGCATGTCTTCTAGCCAAGTCTTCAGAGTGCTGGCTCTGGCATCGGAGGCTAGGGCATGCTGGCATGAGGAACCTACACACTCTCGCCAAGAAGAAGCACGTCATAGGCACTGAAGACGTCAAGTTCAAGAAAGATCATCTATGTGATGCTTGTGAAGCTGGGAAGATGACAAGGGCCAAGCATCCCTCGAAGACAATCATGACTAAATCTCGACCTTTTGAGTTGCTCCACATGGACCTGTTTGGTCCCACTCACCACTCTACTCTCACTGCTACTGCTTGTCTCTATGGTTTCATTATTGTTGATGATTATTCAAGATACACTTGGGTGCACATAATTCTCTTCAAGACTGAAGTGCAGGATGTCTTCAGACGCTTCGCAAACCGCGCCATGAACAACTATGGCGTCAAGATCAAGCACATTAGGAGTGACAACGGCACAAAATTCAAGAACATAGGCCTCAACCTCTATCTTGACACCTTGGGCATCACTCATGAGTTTTCTGCTCCTTACACACCTCAGTAGAATGGCATTGTGGAGCGCAAGAACAGAACCCTTATTGAGATGGCTCGAACGATGCTTGACGAATACAAGACTCCAAGAAAATTCTGGCCTGAAGCCATTGATACTGCATGCCATGTCATCAACCGTGTTTATCTTCACAAGCTTCTGAAGAAAACATCTTATGAGCTTCTAACTGGTAAGAGGCCAAACGTAAGCTACTTCAGAGTATTTGGTGCTAGGTGCTGGATCAAGGATCCACATCACACTTCAAAATTTGCACCGAAAGCACATGAAGGTTTTATGCTTGGTTATGGAAAGGACTCACACTCCTATAGAGTCTTCAACCTCTTTCACTATAAAGTGGTTGAAACTGTGGATGTGCGGTTTGATGAAACTAACAGCTCTCAAAGAGAGCACCTGCCAAATGTGCTCGATGAAGTACCTGCCAGTGAATCAATCAAGCTAATGGGTACAGGAGAGATCATACCATCAGATGCCCAGCCTGAAGAGGAACTCATTATTTTTGCACCTGATCAACTTGAAGACATTGCTCAGCCTGAAGACAATCCTCCAAATGATGACGATGATCAGCAGGAGCAAAATCTTCATCCAGTTCATCCTTGTGTTGCAAATGAAGTACAAATTGAGAAGATAATTGATAGCATCAATGCACCCGGTCCACTCACTCATTCAAGAGCAACACAGCTAGCAAATTTCTGTGGGCACTTTGCATTTGTCTCAATATCTAAACCCAAGAAAGTTGCTGAAGCCTTCATGGAACCCGAATGGATTCAAGCTATGCAAGAAGAGCTTCAACAGTTTGAGCTGAACAATGTGTGGGAATTAGTTAAGCATCCTGATCCTCGAAAGCACAACATAATAGGCACAAAATGGATATATCACAACAAACAAGACGAGCATGGTCAAGTAGTCAGAAACAAAGCACGGCTCGTTGCTCAAGGATACACACAAGTTGAAGGAATTGACTTCGATGAAACATTTGCTCCAGTGGCTAGGCTTGAAGCCATTTGCATACTGCTAGCCTATGCAAATCATCATAACATCCTTCTATATCAAATGGATGTGAAGAGTGCCTTTCTCAATGGGAAGATTGAAGAAGAAGTATATGTTGCACAACCGCCTGGCTTTGAAGACCCAAAACATCCTGATATGGTATACAAGCTTAACAAGGCACTGTATGGCCTCAAACAAGCCCCTCGTGCTTGGTATGACACACTCAAAGACTTCCTGAAGAGCAAAGGCTTCAAACCTGGTTCTCTAGATCCCACTCTCTTCACGAAGACATATGATGGTGAACTATTTGTGTGCCAAATCTATGTGGATGACATTATCTTCGGTTGCACCAACAAGAAATACAGTGATGAATTTGCTCACATGATGCAAGAACAATATCAAATGTCCATGATGGGAGAGGTGAAGTTCTTTCTCGGTCCTCAAATCTGTCAGCAACGCAAAGGCATCTTCATATCACAATGCCTGAAGAAGTTTGGAATGCAAGACTGCAAAGGATACACGACGCCAATGCCAACCAAGAGTCATCTAAGCCCTGACGCCAATGGTAAAGATTTCGATCAACAGGTATACCGCTCCATGATTGGCTCTTTACTTTACTTATGTGCATCTAGGCCAGATATCATGCTTAGTGTTTGCATGTGTGCCCGATTCCAAGCGGCACCAAAGGAGTCGCATCACTTAGCTGTGAAGCGAATTCTTCGATATTTGGCTTAAACCCCAACACTAGGATTATGGTATCCAAAGGGCTCAGAGTTTGATCTGGTTGGATTTCCGGATGCTGATTATGCTGGTGACAAGGTGGATCGCAAGTCTACATCAGGCACATGTCACTTTCTGGCTTAAACCCCAACACTAGGATTATGGTATCCAAAGGGCTCAGAGTTTGATCTGGTTGGATTTCCGGATGCTGATTATGCTGGTGACAAGGTGGATCGCAAGTCTACATCGTGCACATGTCACTTTCGGGTCGATCTCTTTTACGTTGGTCTTCAAAGAAGCGTAACTGTATCACTCTCAAGCTGCTGAATATGAATACATTGCTGCTTTGGATCTTCTCAAGCTCACTTACGTGGATGAAGCAAACTCTTAAGGACTATGGCATCCATCTGAAGCATGTGCCATTCTACTGCAACAATGAAAGCGCTATCAAGATTGCCAATAACCCAGTTCAGCACTCGAAGACAAAGCACATTGAAATTCATCATCATTTCCTCAAAGATCATGTTATGAAAGAAGATATTGATATCACCCATGTCAAGACAGAAGAGCAATTGGCTGATATCTTCACTAAGCCCTTGGATGGGAAAAGGTTTTGCAAGTTGCGGTGTGAGCTAAATATCTTGGAATCCTCGAATGTCCTGTGATTAGGCACACATCCTAACACTTATGCAGTTTGATGACTTAGATGTGCAACACACGAAGTAATGTATATCTTCAATCAATGAAGACATACACTCTAAGTGTGTATACATTAATGTGGAAATTGACTTCAGAGCGCCACGATAATTGTGTGCCATGTCTGGGTCTAATACTTCCTATATGGTGGGTAACGCCACCACCAAACTCTTATGAAGTGTTTCCTCATGGCGTCGTATTTGCAAAGTCTTCGCAATTGATTTATCTTCAACATTAATTTGACTTCGTGATTACTGATTTGGATTTACTTCGTTATATATATATATAGGTAAAACTGTGTCTATCATAGCTTGCTTCGATATATATATTGTATTCTGTCCTCTACAGCATTCACTTATGGCTATGTCTTCTTGTTTGAATTTTTGAACTAAGTGAATCTGATCGGACCCTAACCTCTCTATGCTTTCTATCTCAAGCTCTATCTATCCAAATCATATGCATTCTGTTGAACCTGTCGAATGTCTTCTCTGCGTCCTTGTCAGCAGAAGATACAGAGACAAACATTTATATCTAGCTTTAATGACATATCCTTTTGCCTGAAACCCGGAGAATTCAGAACGACCACCCCGACAATCTAGGCGTGCGTGGGGACGTGGAACAACTTTCAATGAGTTGCATGTTCGCCACGTGTCCATCAGATGTGAACTGCTAGGGGCACCTGCGTAATTGCGCTGTGCTGTCTCTATCCTTATAAATGCATGTCTCGTCTCGGTCAAAATCCTTCTTCCTCCTTCTCCATCTCTCGCAAACCCTAGCGCCTACGCTAGCCCTCGACGACGCCAACGATGAAGCACTTAGCTGCCGCGACATCCTCGACGCCGTCCTCACGCCGGCCGCAGACCTCGTCTTCTCCGCCGTCGCCGTAGGTGAGGGAGTCCTGGACTAGGTTGTGTCCGGATAGCCGAACTATCATCTTTGGCCGGACTCCAAGACTATGAAGATACAAGATTGAAGACTCCGTCCCATGTCCGGATGGGACTTTCCTTGGCGTGGAAGGCAAGCTTGGCGATACGGATATGTAGATCTCCTACCATTGTAACCGACTCTGTGTAACCCTAACCCTCTCCGGTGTCTATATAAACCGGAGGGTTTTAGTCCGTAGGACGAACAGCAATCATACCATAGGCTAGCTTCTAGGGTTTAGCCTCATTGATCTCGTGGTAGATATACTCTTGTACTACCCATATCATCAATATTAATCAAGTAGGAGTAGGGTTTTACCTCCACCGAGAGGGCCCGAACCTAGGTAAAAACATCGTGTCCCTTGTCTCCTGTTACCATCCGCCTAGACGCACGCTTCAGACCCCTACCGAGATCCGCCGGTTTTGACACCGACATTGGTGCTTTCATTGAGAGTTCCTCCGTCATCGCTTTTAGGCCCGATGGCTCCTTCGATCATCAACAACGACGCGGTCCAGGGTGAGACTTTTCTCACGGACAGATATTCGTATTCGGCGGCTTTGCACTGCGGGCCAACTCGCTTGGCCATTTAGAGCAGATTGAAAGCTACGCCCGCCATCAGTCGATTTGGAAGTTTGAACTATACGGCCGACGTCCGCGGAGACTTGATCTTCGACGGGTTCGAGCCCAGCCAAGCGCCACAGATCACACGATGGGCATGATCTAGCTCTGCTGCAGACAAAGGCCTAGAGGCCGCACAAGTATCCGCTCCGACCCTTAGCTCGAGCCGATCGCAGACCGACGAGGACGGTGGCTGGACACCGCCGGGTCTGCTACTCTACAACGATAGAGCCAATACCAACCCTGTCCTTTGTGAAGCTCGTGACTCCAAGGTGCCGGACTCCTCTCGGATTCAACCTTCCGCTACCGCCAATTGAATCCGATTGGGCGCCGATCATGGAATTCACCATTGCGGACATCTTTCAGCACTCGCCCTTTGGCAACATCCTGAACTCACTGAAGTGTCTCTCTTTATGAGGAGAGCCCTGGCCGGATTATGGTCAGGACGGCTAGGATACGGACGACAAAGAAATTCAAAGCCCACCCACCACCCACTTCGTAGCCACTGTCGAGGACTTAACCGACATGCTAGACTTCGACGCCGAAGACATCGACGGTATGGACGACGATGCAGGAGACGACCAAGAACCAGCGCCTACAGGGCACTGGAAGGCCACCGCGTCATACGACATTTACATGGTGGACACCCCAAAGGATGGGAATGACGATGAAATAATGGAGGACGACCCCTCCAAAAAGCAGTCTAAGCGCTGGCGTCAGCGGCGCCGCTCTAAATCCCGCCATAGCAAAAATGGAGATTCTGGCACCAGAGACAATAACACCGGGACAAGGTCGAAGACAACCCCTCCAAAGCAGGATTCAAGGCAGAGGATGGAGAAGCTAGCCCTCATGAGAGAGCGGCAGACAGAGAGGTAGAGGATGATAATTATATGCCTCCCTCCGAAGACGAGGCAAGCCTCGACGATGACGAATTTGTCATACCTAAGGATCCCGTCGAACAAGAGCATTTCAAACGCAGGCTTATAGCCACGGCAAGCAGCCTCAAGAAAAAGCAGCAACAACTTAAAGCTGACCAAGACTTGCTAGCCGACAGATGGACTGAAGTCCTTGCGGTCGAAGAGTATGAACTAGAACGCCCCTCCAAGAGCTACCCAAAACGCAGGCTGCTACTCCGATTAGAGGAGGAAGCACCTAAACCTACATCACCAGCGCATGATACAGCCGACCGGCCACCTCGTAGCCGCGACAGAGAGGCCTCTCGGCCCTACACTCAAGCCGCACCCCGGCGCCGCTCAAAAAATACCAAGGCGAGGGAAAATGCGCCAGACCTGCGGGATATACTCGAGGACAAGGCAAGGCAAACAAGATCGATCTACGGATCGCGTGGGCGCCCCACAATACGTGATAACAACCATCACGCCGGATACAGCAATTCCGGCTGGGCGGAACACATTAGACAAAGCTCGTTTGAGCTGCGTCGTGATATAGCCCAATATAGAGGCGCCTCACACCCACTATGCTTCACAGACGAAGTGATGGATCACCAAATCCCTGAGGGTTTCAAACCCGTAAACATTGAATCATACGATGGCACAACAGATCCGGCAGTCTGGATCGAGGACTATCTCGTCCATATCCACATGGCCCACGGTGACGATCTACACGCCATCAAATACCTCCCACTCAAGCCTAAAGGACCAGCGCGACATTGGCTTAATAGCTTGCCAGCAGAGTCAATCAGTTGTTGGAAAGACCTGGAAGCCGCATTCCTAGACAACTTCCAGGGCACTTATGTGCGACCACCAGACGCCGATGACCTAAGCCACATAATTCAGCAGCCAGAAGAATCGGCCAGACAATTCTGGACACGGTTCCTAACCAAGAAAAATCAAATCGTCGACTGTCCGGATGCAGAGGCCCTTGCAGCCTTCAAACACAACATCCGCGACGAGTGGCTTGCCCGGCACCTAGGATAGGAAAAGCCAAAATCCATGGCAGCCCTCACAACACTCATGACCCGCTTCTACGCGGGAGAGGATAGCTGGCTAGCTCGTAGTAACAACATGACCAAGAGCCCTGGTAATTCGGATACCAAGGACACCAATGGCAGGTCGCGTCGCAACAAGCACAAGTGCCGCATTAATGGTGACAATGCTGAGGATACGGCAGTCAATGCCGGATTCAAAGGCTCTAAACCCGATCAGCGGAAAAGGCCATTCAAAAGAAATACTCCGGGCCCGTCCAATTTGGACCAAATACTCGATCGCTTGTGCCATATACATGGCACCCCCAAAAAGCCAGCCAATCACACGAACAAGGATTGTTGGGTGTTCAAGTAGGCAGCCAAGTTAATTGCCGAAAACAATGACAAGGGGCTGCATAGAGATGACGAGGAGGAGACCCGGCCGCCGAACAATAGAGGACAGAAGGGTTTCCCCCCACAAGTGCGGACGGTGAACATAATATACGCAACCCACATACCCAAAAGGGAGCGGAAGCGTGCACTCAGGGACATATACGCGATGGAGGCAGTCGCCCCAAAGTTCAATTCGTGGTCCTCCTGCCCGATCACTTTTGATCGAAGGGACCACCCCACTAGCATCCGCCATGGCGGATTCTCCGCATTGTTTCTAGACCCAATCGTCGATGGATTTCACCTCACTAGAGTCCTGATGGACGGCGGCAGCAGCCTAAACCTGCTTTATCAGGATACAGTGCGCAAGATGGGCATAGACCCCTCAAGGATTAAACCCACAAAGACGACCTTTAAAGGCGTCATACCAGGTGTAGAGTGTACAGGTTCAGTTACACTTGAAGTGGTCTTCGGATCCCCGGATAACTTCTGAAGCGAGGAGTTAATCTTCGACATAGTCCCATTCCGCAGCGGGTATCATGCACTGCTCGGACGAACCGCATTTGCAAAGTTCAATGCGGTGCTGCACTATGCATACCTCAAGCTCAAGATGCCAGGCCCTCGAGGAGTCATTACGGTCAACGGCACATCAACGCTTCTCTCGAACGGAGGAGCATCTGAGGGCTCTCGCGCGGAAGTACAACGCAGCCTCTTAAGGCAATTCTCGAGTCCGGCCGTTAGCGGCCGGACACCGCTGCGCACCCAGAGTAACCTACAACAAGACCGCTGGCACGCTCCGGAACATCGCCAGAGTAATGCGGCCCCAACCCCAACCCTCGCGTAATCGCGAAACCATTACCACACGTACATAACTACGCTCTGGAGATACCATGGGCATAGGGGTAGGGGCACGACCACGGCAAGCCCGAAGAGCGGCTCGACCGCACCAGGGGCTCCCAATTGGGTCATTCTTTTTTTCTTCTTATTCTCAGGACTCCGTTTTCTAGAAGCCCTGTCCGGCAGTAGAATTGCCGAACTCATGATGCAACAGCCAGGGAAGCAGAAAAGCTACATCGAGTGTCCAGGTGGTCTCTGTCACGAGCAATATACATGTTTTACATACCATCCCGCAGCCTACCCCTGGAGGGGGACATGTTAAATAGTCCCATCCCTTGCTTATTGCACTATTTGCATCGTTCTGCTTTCATTGCAGTATTTGTTAATAAACAATGCATCGCTTTTTGCCTATCATTGCATTCCTTTTTTCTATTTATATATGTTCACTTATGACATGTTGCATTCGTACGCTTTGGTACGGCCAAATACACCAGGGGCTTAAGTTCCCCAAAATATGGTGTGATAAGTCCCAACACTTTCACAAGTGCGGCACCCCGAACTTATAGCATTATATGCATCGGCTCCGAATCATGTCTTGGGTCAATAGTTGGGTTTGCCCGGCTCCCATGTTTTGGTACCTTACGTTCCATTATATCGGCTAAGGTAGGCTGGGAGAACCATCGCGATTGTGCCCCAGCTTGAGCTGGGTTGAGCACCTCGAAGGAGAAAGCTAAAACTAACTGTCATGATAGGGCGAGAGCCGATCATTGCTCGAGAGGTTTTTTTGAGTCCCTAAAGACTTATGCCGCTTAGAGCGAGGAGCCGGCTTTGTCCGGCCCAGGCGTGGATAGCGCCCCGAATTTGGTCTTTCGAACACTAGGGGCTTCGCCAAAATTTAAAATTATAGAATTCTATGGCTAAGTGGGAGTGTTCAAGCATTCTAAGTCCGGTTGCCTCGTTCGTTGTGTTGAGCGCCTCCCTCGAAGGACCCAAAAATGGGAACAAGAGCACTCAAGTTTATCCCGAACACCCCAGCACTCATGGCATGGGGGCTGAAGCCAAAGACTTGCCATCTCTCAAATTTGATCCCTATCCCCTTATATGGACGGACGAAATTATGCGTCCCCACCGGCCTGGTAAAACTCGCTTATCTCCCAAGCGCCGTAATCAATGGCACGGTTGGGTTACCCACGCCCGTATTGATGAGAATCCCGGAATAAGAGGACACGATCTCTGCTTTGACAAGACGTGCTAAGAAACCGCCGCTAAACGCTACCGAGGTGGAACAAAGATAAACGATTCTAATAAAGGCTTGGCCGTGGTGTGATGTCACGCCACGAAACGCGTCAGCAGATTGAACTTATGTAAACATTATTCTCTCTACTGTGATATGTGGAATTTATTTTGCAGAGCCGGACACTATCCTTGTGTTCAAAATCTTCTATGAAGTATTCGGAGGAGGAACCCGCCTTGCAATGCCAAGATAATATGCGCACGGACTCGTCGTCATTGAAGCCTGGTTCAGGGCTACCGAGGAGTCTGGACTAGGGGTGTCCTGATAGCCAACTATCATCTTTGGCCGACTCCAAGACTATGAAGATACAAGATTGAAGACTCATCACGTGTCCCGATGGGACTTTCCTTGGCGTGGAAGGCAAGCTTGGCGATACGGATATGTAGATCTCCTACCATTGTAACCGACTACTGGTAACCCTAACCCTCTCTCGGTGTCTATATAAACCGGAGGGTTTTAGTCCGTAGGACGAACAACAATCATACCATAGGCTAGCTTCTAGGGTTTAGCCTCATTGATCTCGTGGTTGATATACTCTTGTACTACCCATATCATCAATATCAATCAAGCAGGAGTAGGGTTTTACCTCCACCGAGAGGGCCCGAACCTGGGTAAAAACATCGTGTCCCTTGTCTCCTGTTACCATACGCCTAGACGCACAGTTCGGGACCCCCTACCCGAGATCCGCCGGTTTTGACACCGACAGTAGGTGTCTTCCGTCGCCAAGTTAGGGCACGGGAGATCGAACTGCTCGGCATCCATCTTCGCTCCGTCTAGCAGTTCTTCGTGTGGTAATAAAAGTTTACTTTTTACCGTCTTTTTAATCCGATAGATTCATCCCTTCCTACCAAAAGTGGTTTCTAGATATTCGAACATGAATCTATCTCTTTCTGCATCTCATATTTTGCCTAGTATATTCACTTATGCTTCTTCACAAGTTAGATTCCTCACTTGTACGTATTCTTGATTTTGTACAACTCTAGAACCAACTCTCATCATATAAGTGAATGTCTTCGCGTTATGAGGTCAATGTCTTCAAACTGATTTATCTTCAAAATCTTCTGAGAATGCATATGATCTCTTCCCCTTCCCTCGCACCTTTAATGCTGTCAGAGGTACATGTCCGTGGGAGAATCCCTTGGTTCTCATAGTCTGCATTCGTTTGCAGAATTCTTGCAGAGTCACATTAACTCACCTGAAGCGAGTTCCCGCTACCCAAATTGCTTGAAGCCATTGCAGTATCAAGCCTTTCAGTTTACACTTCATGGCTACTGGAAAGTCAACAAGAAAGGGAGGCAGACAGCGTCGTGGTGACACTTCCAAGGACTTACCTCCTGATTTGCACGAGATGTACAAAACTGATCCAGAAGAAACCTACACTGAACGCAAGAATCGAATCTAATGGATTTGAAGATATTGGGCAGAAGAGTGGTTCAGATATCGCTTCATCACTAAAGAGAATGCAGAGAAGAATGCCATCAAGGCACCCTGGAGTGATATTCGCATGTAAATCTTCCACCCGTAAATCAAGTCGAAGCTATTGAGCAAGGCTTCTATCCTTGCATGGTGCGCGGACCACATCCTGAGAATGCTGACCCGTCTTCACTGCTCTGGTGTCGTGAAGATAGTCTGTTCAAGCGCAACTACCAGTTTGCCAAAGACTCAGCTACAAAGAACAAGAAGGAACTTGGCTTGACTTCAACCCTGGTCCCTCCTCACCTCGGGACAATGGCACCCATGAAGCCAATGAAAAGAGGATTGGCCCCTTCTACAATCTTGCTGGCCTCATCACTCACATTGCAGTTCAAGGTGCCAAAGTGGATCATTCTGATGATGATGCTGACACCGACGAAGCTCTAGCTCCTGCTCCAAAGCCTAAGAAGCAAAAGAAGACTAAAGCTTCAAAGTCATCTCCTGCTCCAAAAGCTTCAAGAGTGAAGCCATTGGCTACTGCCCCTTTTGCTCCAAGCAATAACTCTGAAGATCTCTCTCGCATCTCCAAAAGGCATGAGAAGCCACATAAGACACCAGTTCAGAAACTGAGTCATGCACTGACACCTGCAGCCATTCCGAGGAATGAAACTGAACCCATTGACCTGTCTTCTGATGAAGAATTTGGTGAAGATGCTCTGGAGCAGCTGATCAAGAGCAAGCAAGAGGCAGAGATCTTCAACGATCTGCCCCTCTTTGATGTAAACATTCTGAAGAACTTCATTGATGAGTGGTTTGATAATCAGGATCTCAGCTTTGATGACCTTCAGCTTCCCATTGGCTTCAGCGTTGCTTTCCAAGGCGCCATTGCTCCAGAGCTTGCTCTGGCTCAGCGCATTATTGAACTAAAGCGAAAGATAGACTACGAGAAGGAACAGTTCAAGAAGCATGTTGCCAGGCTGAATGTGGCTTGTAGGATCGAAAGTATGTCTAGAGGGGGGGTGATTAGACTACTTGACAATATAAAAGTTCAGCCTTTTGATAAAGACAAGTTTTTGGCAAGTTCACAATGATGACCAAGTCAAGTATCACCCTACACATGCAATTCTAGAGTATAGGCAGCGGAAAGTAAATTGCACATGTAGTAAAGAGAGGTGGAGAGGATCAAACGCAATTTGGAGACACGGAGATTTTTCTCGTGGTTCCGATAGGTGGTGCTATCGTCAATCCACGTTGATGGAGACTTCAACCCACGGAGGGTAACGGCTGCGAGAGTCCACGGAGGGCTCCACCCACGAAGGGTCCACGAAGAAGCAACCTTGTCTATGCCATCATGGCATACGCCCACGGAGGGCTAGCCTTACTCGGGGTAGATCTTCACGAAGTAGGCGATCTCCTTGCCCTTACAAACTTCTTGGTTCAACTCCACATCTCGACGGAGGCTCCCAAGCGACACCTAACCAATCTAGGAGGCACCACCCTCCAAAAGGTAATAGAAGGTGTTGGTGATGATGAACTCCTTGCTCTTGTGCTTCAAATGATAATCTCCCCAACACTCAACTCTCCTCACTGATTTGGCTGTGGTGGAAGAAAGGATTGAGTGGAAAGCAACTTGGGAAGGCTAGAGATCAAGCTTCATATGGTGGGAGTGGAGCAACTTGATTTCAACACAAGGGTAGGTAGTTCTCTTCTCAGAAATGTAAGGTAGGAGTGGTAGTTCTTTCTGATGGCTCTCTCCACGAATGAAGAGGGGTGGAGGGTATTTATAGCCTCCACACAAAATCCAACTGTTACACACATTTGACCAATCTCGGTCGGGACCGAAGTTGACAACTCGGTGAGACCGAAAGTTCAAAACATGTGAGCGTTGGGATTTTCGTGGGACCGAAAATACAATCTCGGTTAGTCCGATTCGTCCAAAGACAAGAGCTTGCCAATCTCGGTGGGACCGACTTCATCATCTCGGTGACACCGATTTGATGACGAAGGATTCTGAAGCTTGGCAACTCAAGTTTCGGTGAGACCGAGTTCAAATCGGAAAATCCGAGATTTCTAGGGTTTGGCTATATGGTGAGGTGGTTCATCTCGGTGTGGTGAGTTTAGGAAATCGGTGGGACCGAGATTACTTATGAGTGTATAATGCAAGTGAGAGTTGTCGATAGTTTAGGAGATGCATCACTAAGCACTTTGAGCAACCAGATCATTATCATAACCTCATCCCTTTTAATAGTATTGGCTTTCCTATAGACTCAATGTGATCTTGGATCACTAAACCAAAAATGGAGTCTTGAGCTTTTGCCAATGCTTGCCTTAGCATTTTGAGGGTCCACATCTTCAGTCCTTGCCATACCCATATCAATTGAACTTTCTGAAATGATTCTCAAGAAACTATTAGTTCAATGATATATATGTTGTTATTAATTACCAAAACCACCCGGGGATTAGTTGCACTTTCAATCTCCCCCTTTTTGGTAATTGATGACAACATATAGATCAAAGCTTCGACAAAGGATATAATCAATGAATAATATCGTCGCTTTGATAAGTATGTGATAAGCAAGAGCTCCCCCTAAATTTGTGCATTATTTAAGATTTGCGTTTGAATGCAAATGCACAATCGATTAGGATCATGGGTCACTCTTCCATGTCACATACATCTTGGTGGAGCGCACAAAATGATAAGAATGAATAGCATGCACCCAATCACCAAGACATGAGTAAATGGTCATACAAGATAGGAATAACATATGATAAGCATTAAGCACACATTAAAGCATAGTACGACGAAGCACTCATTAAGATAGGATCAAACGTAGTATCAAGCACACGGAATGTCACGAAAACCAAAAGTATCTCAAAGAAACCGCAAATGAACGAAAGAGCAAAAGCGCAAAGACAAAGGCACTCTCTCTCTCGAAGTCCTATGATCTATACAATTTCTCCCCCTTTGGCAACAAGTTACCAAAAAGTTCGAAAAGGCATAGAGCTAAACGTCACTAGGGACTCTGCTGGGCGGCTCTATGCAGGTTGATGTCGGAGTTGATATGGCAGCATCGGCGAAGACTTCACCGATGTCTCAGTCTTTGGAGGAGTGGTCACCGGAGCTGGAGCAGAGCAACCGATGGAGCTGTGGGAGGTCTTGAGGCTGTAGTCCCGTGTCATCCTTTGGAATAGCAGTGATCGGGTCTTGTGGGAACCGGAGCAGTGTTGATAATCATCTGGACTAGGTCATCCTCGCATCTCACGCATGAGCTCTTCCTTCTCCCTCTTTGCTTCCTCAATATCTGCCTCAAGCTTGTTGTGATTACTTGCACTTGATCGACTTCACATCGAGCATGGATCTTGTCTTCAACAATCCTCTCTAGGCTCTCCCGAGACTGCACAATGCTGGCAGGCGTTGTTCAATCCTTTGGGTAGCTTCAAGTAGCTGTTCTCCAACACTCTTTGGTTTAGGCTGCTGCTGCTTCTTCCTTCTCGACTTTGGCTTTCTTGGCAGCTTCAATCTTTGCTTGACCTTCAACAGATGTTGGGTCCTCCTCATCCATCACAACATCATTGTCCTCATGCTCAGGCTGCGGTGGTAGGTGTTCTCTATCCAACAAGAATGTGCCCGTGCCAAACTTGGCATTGATAAGCATCTGAATATGCGGGCAAATCCACACGACCTTTTACGTCACCGCAGTCCTCTTAATAGTTTCTACTATCAAGTCCATCACCTTGAAAGGTGCCTTCTCATCAAGTATATGCAGCATGTTGATAGAGTATCCTCTGATCATGCGATGATCTCCAGACTTGGGCATCAAGGTATGCCTCAGAATAGTGTTTGTGGTAGGTAGACCTGCCTGGAGATAGTACACTGAGCCGAGCTTCCAAATTCCCAAATCCTTAGCTGGAACCTCTTTGTACATGTTCTTCATGGATTCATGGTTCTTCTTGGGAATGCCATAAACATCAACATCATCCTCTCTTTGTACTGGAGCATTCAGAAGTTCTGCCCATTCTTCTACAGTTGAAGAGAATCTTT
This sequence comes from Aegilops speltoides, assembly GCA_021437245.1. NCBI lineage: Eukaryota > Viridiplantae > Streptophyta > Magnoliopsida > Poales > Poaceae > Aegilops > Aegilops speltoides. The sequence goes on from CM038143.1 coordinate 66,915,965, forward strand.
GGCCTTCAGTCATCCATGTGATCTTTCCATCTGGATAGAAATGAGCTGTGGCATAGAATTGCATAATCATCTCATCATTCCAACTTGTCAACTTTTGACCAACAAAATCTGCAACACCACATGTAGTGAAGCTTTCATGCACATGTGGAAAGAAGTCTCTGTGCTCTTCACTGTCAATGTATTTCCAATCAACAAATCTGGTGTCTGCCACTATGGGCTTCTTATCCATCAGCACAGTCTCATAGAAGTCCTGCTGCTCTCTGGTGTGAAATCTGGGATCAACAGCAGTTCTTCTCCTCACGGCATATGGGTCAGACTGTCTCCATAGCCTGAGAACTCTATCTTTCCTTTCCTTCATGTTTTCAGCTTGTGGATGAGCATCATTGTGGATTGGCAGTTTTGGACGAAGTTTTAGCAGAACTGGTGCTTCATCATCTGACACAGCTGGTGGCACATCATCTTTCTTCTTTTCTGATGCTAGGATGTTCCTGACTGTTTTCTTGGGCTTGGCAGCAGGCTTTGCTGGAGCTGCCTTTGCTGGAGCAGATTGCTTGGGCTTTGAAGTAGCTCCTGCCCTGATGGCATCACCCATGAGCTTAGGCTTCGAGGAGGCTGGGGTGCTTCCTCATCCTCATCTTCCTCTGCTGCATCATCATGCACTAACCTCTTCCTCTTGGAAGTTTTCTTCACTTTGCTTGTAGTTTCCTCTTCCATACTCAGCTTCTTAGCAACAGTGGACTGCTTCACTTTTCTGGTGCCTTTCTTAGTTTGCTGACCCTGAGGCTCTTTGGCAACAACTTTCCTCTTAGGCTTTGACGAGACTTCTTCCTCAACAATGAAATCTGAGTCTTCATCATCTGAGTTTCTCTTCTTTCTGGCCCTGGTGGCTGCAGGAGGCAAACCACTTGGTGTACTCCTCTCACCATCATCGATGAGCTCTTTGGGATCGGGACTAGTGCCTTCTTCGGAATATCGCAATAGGTGACTCGACTGTTCGGCTGTCACCGCATCGACATGGTGACAACCCGTGAATAGATAAGGTGTAGGCGAGTAGAAGAGTTATCACAAACTGCGAAGATTTTGCAAAAAAATGAGTTCAAATTTCAGTATTAGGTTTTCACAGAATACATTTGGTCGGACCGAGTTTAAAATTCGTGAATCCAAGTGTTCTAATGAAGCATTCACACCACTTTCGGTTGGACGAAGTGGGTTTCGATCTTGCCGAAAACACTAGGGTTTCACTAAATCCTCATTTCGGTCACATCGATTTGCACAACTCGGTTGGACCGAAGGTGCAGATAATGGCCATAGGCCAAATCGGTCATACCGAGAATGTAAAATCGGTCTCACCGAGATGTGTTCGCGGAAACCTAACCCTAAAACTTTTACTCGAATTTCGCTCAAAGGAACTAATCTGTGTTCGGAAGATTTCAATCGTGGCAAGATTACAGGCAAACCAAACGTGCATTGAATCGGAGATGGGAGCACGAGGGATCGAAACTCACCCTAACTTGGTGGAGTTTCTCTCGGCGCAACGGCGCTGAGAAGATGTCCGCTGACGGCGACGGAGACTGCGGCGAGGGCGCCTGAGCGACAACGGAGACGATCCGGAGACCAAAGCGACGGCAAGAAGGTGTGGGGGCGAAGCGTTTGAAGTAGAAATCAACGCGTGCTGCCCTCGAGTATATATACCCTTTGTTTGTCGGTGGGACCGAGTTGTAAAACTTCGGTGGCACCGAGATGGACAACTACAGGCGTTATACACTTCGTCACGCCGAAAATCACAACTCGGTTTCACCGAGGTGAAAACCTAGATCAATCTAAATGCTTTCGGTTTGACCGAGTTTGAGTGGGTTGGTCTTACCAAATCACTTAGAAGGTTTTGGAAGTTAGCCTTTGATCGATCGGTGGCTCGAGTGCTCCTCACTCGGAGGTCCGAAATGACTTGTTCAAAGTTTGTGATATAAGCATGAATAGAATTTGAGACAAGAAAGCATAGATAGCTAGGGGAGGAACTTAGGCATTCTTGTCCATCCATTTGGTCAGAAAAAACAAAAAGACCAAAGCAACAAATGGATGTCCTCGAATGGATAAAATCATGCATCCAACATGCTCACACAATAAGATAGCAAATGAAATATGTGTCAAACATGCACAATCAAAACTCTAGCTACTATCACACAATTTGTCGATGACTAGGTCATCTATATATGAGTATATTGACTTAGGAGCCAAATGAGAACATTTGATCATAGGTCATACTCATCGCTTAAGCACAAGTGGGGTTACCACTTTTACATAAAGCATTGATGTGTTCACATCATTTGAAGATGCTTTAGCTCAATTCTTTAGAGCAAAGCTCCCCTAGATGTGAGAACCCTTTAAAGGGTCAAACTAACCTTGGGTTGTCGTAGAAGACTTCATGTAGATGTTGAAGATGTGGATGCTCAATGTTGATGAAGATCATCAAGAGTTGGGAGCAATCCTTTGGATTCGGGCACTTTCAATACCTACATGGGTTAGTCCCACTAGGAACAAACAAGGATATCCATGGACATAGATTGAAAATCACAATAGATGATGTCCATGAAAGCAATGATTACCTTGTCCCTTGACTTACCAACAAGAGGGTTTGTGACTCCATGAACTAGTGCAAGATGTGGAAGTTGATTGCACAAGTTCTTGCCAAAATGAATGTGAGTGAAGTATGTTGGCGGAGTCACCCTCAAGAACTCTCTAGTTCTTCTTCTTCGGGATCCACATCATCTTGATGGGAATCCTTGGGGTTGTAGTTGAGCTTGACGAAGTAGAACTTGACGTTTCCTTGGGAACCCACTTGACCATGGCTTTAGGTGCTTCAATAAATGCATCAATCTTCTCTTGAAGCTTGTCCTTGCCTTTCAGCTTGTGGTCTTGTGGTGGAAGATCATCTTGAGCTTGTTCCACATTGGAAGAAGTAGGATTGTACTTCTCCTTTTGAGGAATAAACTGTGGAGTGGGATATTGACCTTCTTCCCATTCAACACCTTCGGCATTGAACTTTCGCTCAAAACCAATTCCTTGATTCTTCCGGTGCCTTCCTTGCTTGCGGACAATTTCCTCAAAGTTCTTGCTTCCGGCAAGGCTTTTGTAGACACCTTTCTCTAATCCCTTTCAATAAACTATTTTCTTGCTCAAGTGTAACTTGGCTTGAAACATTGTTAGTGGAATCAAGAGAATTACTAGAAGCAACAATATTGGATTTAGCATGGTTATTGTTACTACTAGATGAAGAATTTTTCTTATGCTTGTCATGCTTAGTTTTAATGGGAGGCAAGAAATTAGACAAGAGAAGTCGTTTGGCAAGATATGAAGAACTCTTCTTTCGAAGATCGTCATTGATAGCTTTTAGAAACTCATGTTCTTGCTCTAGATTGAGCTTCTCGAAGCGTAGCTTCTCATGAGATCTTAGGAGCTCTCTATGATCTTCTTGAGTTGTTTCATGAGCTAACTTAAGAGTGTTTAGTTCTTTAGTTAGACGCTCAATCTCCTTCATAGCATTGTCATTCGACTCTTCTCGACTATAAAGACTACTAGCATGTTCATCATTACTAGGCTCACTAGATTTATCATGTAAGAGCTCATCTTCACCAAGCAAGTCATCCTCATCACTATCAAAGTCAATAAATTCAGGGTGTGATACCTTGGGGCCTTTACCATGAAGCATCTTCCAATTCCCTCATTTTGTGAATCAAATAAGTCGTAGGAGTTGGAGTTGGAGGATACGAGAGCAAGACCGGCAACACCTTCATCTTGACTATAGTCGGAGTTGGAGTGATAGCTTCTTTCGGATTGATTGTCGAGTCGGGCCGAGACCCATTCACCTACATGAGCTTGATGTTTTCTTCTTGTGTAGCTCCTTGATGACTTGTCTTTCCTCTCCTAATCCTTGCTTCTCCGAGAGGGTCTTCGTTCATAACGATCATCTCTACTCCTTCTCTCTTTCGAGGTGACTCATCTCTTGAGCTTCTTCTTCTTGGAGATTCTTCTCTTCTCTTGTGGGGAGCCAAACACTCATTTGAGTAGTGTCCGGGTCTTCCACAATTGTAGCAGTTTCGATCACGACTAGAAGATCTCTTTTCATCATATGATCTAGACTTTGAGCTTCTCTCCTTGCTTCTACTCTTGTAGAATTTGTTGAAGTTCTTCAGCATCAGGCTTATCTCTTCATTGGAAACTAGCTTGTCACTTGAGGTTGTGGGAGCATCACATGTAGCTTTGTAAGCACCACTTGACTTGTTGTGAAGCTCTTCCTTATCTTTAAGTGTCATCTCATGAGCAACAATTCTTCCAATGACTTCGGTTGGCTTGAGATTCTTGTAGTTTGGCATCATTTGGATCAAAGTGCACACGGTGTCATACTTTCCATCCAAAGCTCGAGAATCTTCTTGATGATGAATCGATCGGTCATTTCTTCGCTTCCTAAGCCGGCAATCTCATTGGTGATGAGAGCAAGCCTAGAGTACATTTCAGCGACTCCTTCACCTTCCTTCATCTTGAACTTGTCAAGTTGACCTTGAAGAACATCTAGCTTTGATTCCTTCACGGACTCGGTACCTTCGTGCATTTCGACCAAAGTATCCCAAATCTCTTTTGCATTCTCAAGGCGGCTGATTTTGTTGAACTCCTCGGGACACAAAGCATTGAAGAGAATGTCACAAGCTTGAGCATTGTTTTGCAACATCCGCAATTCATCCGTTGTAAGCCGCGATCCGGAACTTTTCCTTCCTCGAAGAATTCACCTTGCAAACCAACACAAATAATGCCCCATGCGGCTGGGTTATGGCCAAGAATATGCATTTTCATTTTATGCTTCCAACTGGCAAAGTTTGAACCATCAAAGTAAGGACCTCTCTGAAAATTACCCTCACTAGACGCCATACTCTCCTAGGTTGTGAAACCAAGCTTATGGAGTCCAATGCAATGGAAACCAATACAATGGAGACCAAAGCTCGATACCACTTGTAGGATCGAAAGTATGTCTAGAGGGGGTGATTAGACTACTTGACAATATAAAAGTTCAGCCTTTTGATAAAGACAAGTTTTGGCAAGTTCACAATGATGATCAAGTCAAGTATCACCCTACACATGCAATTCTAGAGTATAGGCAGCGGAAAGTAAATTGCACATGTAGTAAAGAGAGGTGGAGAGGATCAAACGCAATTTGGATACACGGAGATTTTTCTCGTGGTTCCGATAGGTGGTGCTATCGTCAATCCACGTTGATGGAGACTTCAACCCACGGAGGGTAACAGCTGCGAGAGTCCACGGAGGGCTCCACCCACGAAGGGTCCACGAAGAAGCAACCTTGTCTATGCCATCATGGCATACGCCCACGGAGGCTAGCCTTACTCGGGGTAGATCTTCACGAAGTAGGCGATCTCCTTGCCCTTACAAACTTCTTGGTTCAACTCCACATCTCGACGGAGGCTCCCAAGCGACACCTAACCAATCTAGGAGGCACCACCTCCAAAAGGTAATAGATGGTGTTGGTGATGATGAACTCCTTGCTCTTGTGCTTCAAATGATAATCTCCCCAACACTCAACTCTCCTCACCGATTTGGCTGTGGTGGAAGAAAGGATTGAGTGGAAAGCAACTTGGGAAGGCTAGAGATCAAGCTTCATATGGTGGGAGTGGAGCAACTTGATCTCAACACAAGGGTAGGTAGTTCTCTTCTCGAAATGTAAGGTAGGAGTGGTAGTTCTTTCGATGGCTCTCTCCACGAATGAAGAGGGGTGGAGGGTATTTATAGCCTCCACACAAAATCCAACTGTTACACACATTTGACCAATCTCGGTCGGACCGAAGTTGACAACTCGGTGAGACCGAAAGTTCAAAACATGTGAGCGTTGGGATTTTCGGTGGGACCGAAAATACAATCTCGGTTAGTCCGATTCGTCCAAAGACAAGAGCTTGCCAATCTCGGTGGGACCGACTTCATCATCTCGGTGACACCGATTTGATGACAGAAGGTTACAGAAGCTTGGCAACTCAAGTTTCGGTGAGACCGAGTTCAGAATCGGAAAATCCGAGATTTCTAGGGTTTGGCTATATGGTGAGGTGGTTCATCTCGGTGTGGTGAGTTTAGGAAATCGGTGGGACCGAGATTACTTATGAGTGTATAATGCGGTGAGAGTTCTTGATAGTTTAGGAGATGTATCACTAAGCACTTTGAGCAACCAGATCATTATCATAACCTCATCCCCTTTTAATAGTATTGGCTTTCCTATAGACTCAATGTGATCTTGGATCACTAAACCAAAAATGGAGTCTTGAGCTTTTGCCAATGCTTGCCTTAGCATTTTGAGGGGTCCACATCTTGATCCTTGCCATACCCATATCATTGAACTTTCTCAAATGATTCTCAAGAAACTATTAGTTCAATGATATATATGTTGTTATTAATTACCAAAACCACCCGGGGATTAGTTGCACTTTCATGGCTGATGTGCAAAAGTTCAAGGTGATGCTTAATGACCTCAAGGAGTCATTTCGGAAGAAACGCGAGGAAGCCAAAGGCTCAAGAGAGCGCATGAAAGCACTCGCTGACAAATGCATTCAAGCCTACAATGAAGCTGAAAAGTGCAAAGCACTTGGCCGCCCTAGCATTGACCCCTCAATGGCTGCCAAGAAAAAGAAGTCATCTGAAGCCAACACTAAAGCACCACGGCAGGAAGAACCTCACATTGTCTTCCCTGTCAGCATGCGCGGCTCGAAGCCCAAGGCTCCTTCAGTGGCTTCTGAACAGAAGAAAACCAAGGCAGCTGGAGCTGATGCCAGGAAGCAGAAAACCAAGCGCACCACTGATGAAGCACCACCCCCTAAGAAGAGAAAAACCAAGAGAAGAGATCGGGCTGCTCCTACAGAGCCCCTTGTTGTTGAACCCCTTGCCTTTGTTCCCCCTCCATCTGCAAACCAAGAGCGTCGCATGATTGTTCATGAGCCTGCTTCCACAGAGGCTCCTGAAGCTCAAGAAGTCCCAGTCGTCGACCCCGTCACGACTGAAGATATTGCTCAAGATGATGTAGTTCTTCCTCAGATCGAGCGCCAACGATATCATCGCCTGTTCGAATGAACAATGAGCTTATCAGTATTGGTCTTCCTTTGACGCCAATCTCACAAGATGCATCATGGGCTGATCGCCCCCAGCAAGCCACCCCACATCAAGACTCACCAAGTACACCCTAGCCGTCATCTGTGCCCGTCATCAGTCCCATGTCAAATGATGACAACTACATGGAGACATCACCATCACCAAAGGCGTCGCCCATATTCCAACGGCTTCGCAAAGGCCTGAAGCCATCTGCCTCCATGACCACCATCACAGAGGAGGGCTCTAACTTGTCAAGTTCAGTGGCACATCAAGTGTTCTCTAAAGACAATCCCTCTGTGACGGTCCCTGTGTCTGAAGCCAATGCTGCTGAAGACCCTCCGGCTGCATCAGCCGGAGCAACACAAGAAGAAAAGCATGTCCCACTCCCCCTACAACACAAGAAGAAGTTCATGAAGAGAACCAGTCTATGCCAGAACCTCCAGCTACTCAAGTGGAGGGTGAGAACCCTGAGGCTGCCACACATGACATTCCTGAAGCCAATGACGTTGTCATGGCCGACGCCAATGTGGAGCCTACAGTGGCCAATGCACCAGTGCCCAATGCAGCCAATGAAGCCCATGAAGCAGATGAAGTTAATATCGCACCTGACACAAATCTGCAGACCGAAGTCAATGCCACTGCTCCGGTTCCACCTCCAAGGCCACATACTATCGAGCAAGCATACAACTATGGCCAGCTTGTCACTGTCAGATGGCCTATTCTGATTCCTCCACCTGCTGCTGGTCCTCAATTTGATTACCATGTCGAGCACAGGCCTCAGGTTCAGAAGCCAAAGCAAAGACTGCCCAGATTTCCAGGTACTGCCACTTCACCAGGATCCTTCAATGTCAACGGCTTCATTGCACACAACACCTTCTTCGACAGCGAAAAGAACCCCTACACCAAGCCCAAGATTTCATCGATCGGTTCGGAGTTATCAGCACAAGCAGCTATTACTCATGCATTTCAGATAACCAAGGCCGCATATTTCGCATATATGCGCTTTGATATCGGGCTTATAGCTGGCCTGCCCTGTTTAGAAGAAGCTCTCGATTGCTTCAAAGAGGCTGGCTTACTGCATTTTGTCACAGATAAGGAGCAGTGGAATGAAGAGTTGCTGCTCCAATTCTACGCCACTTTGCATATCAGAGGCTACAACAGGGATCCTAAGACTTGGGTCCTTGAGTGGATGACTGGAAATGTCCATCACGAAGCCAAAGCATTTGATGTCATTGAGCTTACTACCCTTCCCACTCCAGGTGATCTCTATGAGCCTGGTTGTCAGCTTCACACTGCATCTGTGGAAAGCATCTTTCACAAGCCAGAACCCAACATGAGCCAGTTGCTCAGTATGATGAAGCCATTGCCTCTAGATGTAGAATATCCTACGGAGTTCTTTGTTGAAGACCTTGAGTATCTTCCACGCACAATCTATCACATCATAGGGCGAACTCTCTGGCCTGTCAAAGGACATTCTCCAAAGGCTAAGCTAGAAGGTGCAATGAAGACATTGGTCTTCCATATTCTTCATGGCAAGAGCTTCAATGCACAAGATTTCTTCATCCGCCAACTTGCTGCATCAGGAGCTGACATTTTTGGCTTGAAGTTCTATGCTCCCTGGATCATGCGTCTGATCAAGCTTCACACTTCTTTCAACTATCAGCCATCTGCACACAACCACATTGTCTTCTTGCCAGATGTTGATATGTATGTTGAAGCCATCTATCCAGAACCTGACAAAGAGCCACTTTATCTTCATAACATTGATCGTCAAAGCTTCACTCAGCCCATTGAAGGTGTGCTGGCTGCCACTCGAGTCTATCCGTTGGCTCGTACTACACGTGCACCTCACCGTGCCCCAACTGAAGCCACTAACAGCACAATTGCTCAACAGCCTCGAAAGCAATCTCGTGTGCTCAATGACCGAGAGCTTCTTGTTGGCCTGCATTAGAAACAGGATAGGCATCATGATTGGCTCAAGCGCCAGATGCAGAGCATCATGACTGACGTCAATCGCATTCGCATCCTTGCAACCAAGAATGCGTTTGTCGCGCATGAAACCTGTCAACGCACATGGAAAGGGCTGACGCTTATGTGTGCTGAGGAAGATCTTCAGGACGATGGCTTCTCAGAATGATTCGAGTTTGATTCCACTCCGCCCAGAAATGCTGTTCTGCGGCGCACTCCATCTCTTGAAGACTCAGAGTACTCCTCTTCTGCTGCAACTGTGAATGCTCATGTGATAGATTATCAAGATAATGCTACTTCGCCACCTCCAACACGCATCGACACTGCTCCAAGTTCGTCTGCACCGCCAAACTTCGACACCAACCCTGCATCTTCTCCTACTCCTTCTGGGAACGAGTAGAGGCTCAATGTCTTCAACCCTTTTTGCTCCTTACTGACAAAAGGGGGAGAAGCTATGAGTTGATAGTCTTCAAGCGGGTTCATATGGGTGGTTGCACTATATTTTGCCTAGTGTTTACAACTCTTGCTTTTGATACATTTGCTTCTCTGAGTTGTAACACTTAAACTCGATGGTCGTCTGCTACTTATTTGCTATTTTGTGATGCGATGATAAATTCCGCATGTGCGATGATAACTTCCGCACTTAAATCATTTCACAGACGTCCATTTTTCATTATGCATGTCATTATCTTCGTTACATCAGATCATGCATGATAAATTGTCTTCATAAGTTGAAGAGGATCTCCACAAGTAGAACCTGCCATGTGCATTTGCATTCCAAAAGCAAATTATTTATATGCACATCTTCAGGGGGAGCCTTTCGCTACTTACGAAGACAATACCTCATCCTTTACAATTTCACATATTTATATCCCCGTTGAAAACTTCAACCAGCTTGTCATCAATCACCAAAAAGGGGGAGATTGTAAGTGCATCTAGTGCCACCCCTAGTTTGGTTTTGGAGTATTGACGACAAACGTGGTTGAGGGACTAATGTGTTTGTGAGAATTGCAGGATAACACAGGTAGTAGTCCCTCCTTGATTCGGTTTACCTACCGGAGATGACCCCTAAAAATGTATGAAGACATTGAAGATAATGGTGGTACGTGAAGATATTCACATTGAAGACTATGACAGAAGAAGACATTGAGTGAAGACTACGGAGCGCGAAGACTTAGTAGTTTCGTTGTTTCTTTTCTTCTCTGTTGAGTCATAGGAACCACCGCACTATTAAGTGGGGTCCAAGTGAACAAAGTCAGGGTGACTGAAGTGATGCTCAACCAAAATCCTATGTCTTCGAGCGAAGACAATGAGAGAAAATATTATCCAGAGTCGGATAAGTCAGCTTTACTTGTAGCCCAAGTCAAGTTGTCGCGTGTGTTTGAAATCTGACCGTTGTGACACGGGTCAGTTCCTTAGTGACCCAGGGTCATTTCGGACAAATCAGGTCGGGTTGCCTAGTGGCTATAAATAGCCCACCCCGTACACCATAAATTGGTGGCTGCTCAAAGTTAGTGCACGGCTTTTGTCGTTGAGAGCAACCCACCTCCAAAGAGTTTGAGAGTGAAATCCTTGTGAGGACAAAGCCCAAAACACCCAGAGCCCAAAGAGTATTTGGCATCACTGAAGTCTTTCTGTCCGCGTGATCTGAAGACTTGTTACACTTGAGGACTGTGAATCCTCCAGCCGGTTAGGCATTGCGTTCTGAGCATCCAAGAGTAATTGTGGATCGCCGGTGAATGAAGTCTGTGAAGGTTTGGAAGTCTACCTTGAAGACTTACCAGAGTGATTGGCGGGGACTGTGTGTCCTTAGCTCAAGGGGAATAAGTGAAGACACGGTCTTCTGAGTTCAATCTCAGCATCCCTAACTGGGCGTCACGCTTGTCACAAAGAATGGAACTGGTCGAACAAATCCTTGTCTTCACAACGCACTGGTTCTATCTCTTACTCTTCTTACTTACAGTTCATCTTTGTGAAGTCATTGCCTGATTGCTACGCCTGTTTGACTTCACTGTGTGACTACTTGTTCTGATTGGCTTCATACTATCTTCCATCCTGATCCTACTACCTAGCTGCTATTAGTCATCATGCTTTAGTTTCATACTTGTCTGACTATGGCTTGTCTAGCGTAGTTCATCTTCCGCTGCATGTTTATAGGTCCTGTTTTCGTGTTTGTCTTCGAAACTTTCATGTTTTGAAGACTTTCATAAAAATCGCCTATTCACCCCCCCTCTAGTCGATAACTAGCACTTTCAGCATTAATATACTATCTTATATCATTTTTGGGACTAACCTATTAACCTAGTGCCTAGTGTCAGTTGCTGTTTTTTTCCTTGTTTTTGGCTTTTTTAGAAAGGAATATCAAACAGAGTCCAAACAGAATAAAACTTTTGGGATGATTTTTCTTGGACCTGAAGACACCTACGTGACTTGGAGAAAGGGTCAGAAGAGTCCCGAGGAGACCACAAGCCCTCAGGGGCGCGCCCCTAGTGTCGGGGGTTGGGTGCGACATATGCCAACGGGTGGCTTATCATGGTGGGGGCGAGTAGAGCGTCGCGGTGCACAGAAACGGATGAGGCGAACATGCACGCCGCTAATCTTACCCAGCCGGGGCTCTCCGAGGAGATAACACCCCTCTTTTGCTGCTGCTCATGGGTCTCCGCATGATCACTATGGGCGATAGTACAATGGTGCTCCTCGAGCTGTGTGGAGGCGAGGAAGGAGCGAGGCTAGCTCTTTCCTTCGCTATGTGTCTAAAACCTATCGGGGCGAACCCTTTGCATGGGTGCCCGGGGGGTTTATATAGGCCTACCCGAAGTACAATGGTAACTCGATTGGCGTGGCCCCAGTTGTCGATCTCTCTTGCAGCCGTCTTCCCGCACGGCCACGGGGGCCCCGATCAAGGGGTCCCAGAACAATGTAGAACATCTTGTCGGCGCTCTTGATGACGCAGCTTGGTCATGGGGTCGGGAATAAAGTCTGCCGTCGTCGTCAGCGATCACCGTCGCCATTCCCGTCCAATCTGGTTTATGGCTTGTGGGGCCGGGCGGAGGCGGCCGACTCTGGAGGCCGACTCCCATAAACCCGTCTTGACTCTCCGGCCGTCTTCGCTATCTCACCGGCGGGGCGCGGCGATCTCGGGCGTACTACGCCGCCATCGTGAGCACTGATGCCTCGTGTCTTGTGGTGAGGTCAGGAGGCATGGCAGCGATCGCGCCTCACCGGAGATCTCCGGTGGCGCGCTCATCAGTAGCCATGCCTTCTTCCGTGGGTTCGAGGGGACAACCACGATGGGGCTGTACCGATCGGTCTTCGTGATAAGTCGCGGGCCGACTCTCATAGTCGGCCCCTTGAGAGGTCGCAAGCCGGAGTCGGCTTGTTCCAGTCGCCATCGAGGGCTCGCTTCTTGGTCGTCGGTGGGACTCGGCCTTCTCGAAGGTCGCTTCTTGGGACTCGGCCTTCTCGAAGGTCGCCACCGGGACTCGGCCTTCTCGAAGGTCGCCAGGTGGGACTCGGCCTTCTCGAAGGTCGCCCATTGGGACTCGGCCTTCTCGAAGGTCGCCAGTGGGACTCGGCTTTGGTAGCGGCTGCCCGATGTCTTGAAAGATCTTGGGTCCTGGGTCAGCCTACCCATGGCCCATTACTCCGACAGTAGTCCCCGAAGCTGGCGAAGCCCGGCGGGCGCCGCCTCGTGGGGCTTCGGCAGTTTCAGTTTCTGCGGTGCCGACTCTGAGATTCGGCTGCCGCGTCCACGGGCCGCCTCGCCGGAGTCGGCCTGGCCCATGAGGGGCCACCGCTCGCAAGTCGTGGCGGGAAACCAGCGGCGTATCGGCTACGCTTCCCTGCCATCTATGAGACGGTCCTATCTCGTGACGCCACGTGGAGGCGATAGCCTGCCAGCCCACACGCGTGACGGGACGGGCCGCCAGGTGGGGCCCGCCATTACGCGCCTCGGCTCCCGGCGGATCGGCTATGCCGAGGGCGGTTGGCATCCCCACGTGGTTCTGCGGCGATAACCGTGGGGAGTTTAATCGTGGGCGTCGTGGGGTCGTGGGCGCGATTAATCCCCACGCGCCCCTCGGCTTCTCAGCCCACGGGCTATAAATAGGCTGGGGAGCGGCGGCACAAAGACGCGCACTCCCTCCCGCTCTTGCCCTTCTTCTTCCTTCGCCTCGCTCGTCGCTTTCTTCTTCCTCGCCGACGATGAGCTCCTCCTCCGCCGCGCCCCGTCTCGCGCCCGGCGAATGGGATGGCTTTGGGCGTGGATGCGGAGGACATCGAGTTCTTCGCCCGAACCCGCTGCCTCCCGGCCGGATTTGGTGCGAGCCCGCCCTGCACCGGCGGGAGAAAATCGGCCAGCGCGGGCGAAGCGGTCATCTTCGCTTGCACCTCATGCGGCGGATGGGGCTCCCGCGGCGGGTTCCTCCGCTCGTTCTCGAAGTTGTACAACTTGCAGCCGCACTGCCTCACCCCAACGCGGTTGTGCTTCTCTCGCCTTCGCCACCACGTGCGAGGCTACATCGGCGTTCTCCCCACCCTCGAGCTGTGGGGAGTTCTTCTCTTGGCTCGGCACTTTCGGGCTGCCGCACGCGCGCGCGCGGATCTTGATCGTACATCGCGACACGGCGCACGACGGCCGACAACCCCTTTCCGCCCATCCGCCGGTGAAGTCGGTGAAGATGTGGCGAAGACGTACTTCTCGTGAAGAAGCGTCGCCACCGACGGGCGACCGGGTCAACCTGCCGCCCGCCGACTCCGAGCCGACCGTGGCGGCCGCCTAGCTGGTCCCATCGGTCGAAATCGCTTCGCCCTCGGTCGGCGCCGTGGCGCGCCTCCGAATCACGCAGCGCGATCGGAGGGCTCGTCGCCTCCGATCTCTGGCCGTCTTCGTGGCGCGCGGGTTCTTCGCTCAAGGCGGCCCCACCTCATCTGCCGATGGCGGCCGGCATGATGCAAGCGGTTGTGCACCAAAGACATGCAGCGTGGAGAAGTGGCGAACATGGTGAACCTCATCGCCCACCGCAAGTTCACCGACAGTGGCAGTTCGGCAAGGAGCCGTACTCGCTGACAACCCTCCGCCGGTGGTAAGTTGTTTCCGTCGTGATTGATCTCGCTTGTATCCGACTTGAGCTCGATCTTGTTGGTATTCTTGAGCAGAATCCCCTCACGGCGCCCGCTGCGGTATCTGAAGAGCAGCGTGGTCGTCCTCGACCGCGAGGTCGGCGACATCGACGACCCGACTTGGGGGCAGCGGCGCTGAGGCCGACGCCGAAGGCGGCGGGGAGGAGGAAGACGGCGGCCTCAGACCGTCGGCGACCTTCGCCGACTGGCCCGAGGGCGACATCGACGCGGAAGTCGTCCCGCGCCGCCAACCAAGAGCCGACCCCTCCAACCAGGCCGGCGCGAAAAGGCGTCACGCCGGGCCGAGTGCGCCCGGCGGCAGGTCGAAGAAACCCAGGGGAACCGCCGCCGCGACCAAGCGGGAAGAGGTGGCCGCGAAGGCCAACCGCTTCCGGAAGGAAGTGAAAAGGCCGCCGCTTGTTTCTTCGTAAGTCCCTTGCCCTTTGTTTCTTTTTCTGACTTTGCTTGAATTGCTCTGACTTTGCTCCCCCCTTCTTCTCCAGCGCCCCCCTCTCCCTTGAGAGAGTCGCCGTGCCCTCCGTCATGGGGTCGGGGGCGACGTCCTCCAACACGCGGCGGGTTGATCCCGCCGCCGACCTCCGAGAGGCGACGGCGTGGAACGCGCAGGAGAAACGCGCGGAGGAGGAGGCCGAGCGCCTGGAGAAGGCGCGGCCGAGAAGGCGGCCGCCAACGCCAGCAAAGATCTCGGATGAAGCGTGGCGCGGCGCATGCAAAACGGGATGCCGAGCGGCCGTTCGTCGCCAGCGGCGATGTTCGTCCCTCCGCTGTCGTCGGCGCCGCCGCCCTCGACTTCACGGCAGACCGGGAGGTCGGCACCGCCAACCCTCGCGAGGAAGGTGGCGACGCGCGGGCTCCGGACACCGCGCGCCGCCTCCGCCACCTCCGCCGCCTCCGTCTCCGAGGCCACATGGCAAGCAGCCGTGGACCCGCAGATCCGCCCGACTGCGGACGACGCCGCCGCTGCGGCTGCTTCTCCAGTCGCCGTGCCGACACGCCGCCGGTCGAGAGGGCGAGCTCAGCGCCCTTGGCTTCGGAGATCGATGTCGCCAAGATGGCGAACACAGACGCCGAGGCCTCGATGCAGCGCCCACCGGGTCTGCGCGAAGGCGCACCGCCCGCTGAACCAGCGCTTCGGGCGTTCGGTCAAGTTGCGCCACGCGGCGACGCCCTCAACTCTACACCAAGACGCGCCGGCCTGCGGCCTCTCGTCCGGTATGCTTTGTTTTTCTTTTTAATCTCTTGTCTTTTTTACGTGAGGCGGCGCCAGCCTCCACTGAGTGTAATCCCGAGTTGGAGTCGGCTGCTGGCGGCGGCTCGGAACTCCTTCTAGCGAGCTCCGAAGGCTGACTCTGCTTTGCCGGCCTTGCAGGAGTATCACAACCTCCGCGCTATCGCCTTCAACCACAACATTGAGGAGCTGAGAAGCGGACGCCCGATCTGGCGGAGAGTCGAGGTGAGCGGATTCTTCCTTCTTGGGCGCACGCGACTACGGCTATAGTCCCGAGATTCGGGCCGATCGCTGGCGATCGGGCGGATCTCTCCGGCGACTTTCCTTCTTTCTTCTCCTTGGGCGCTGGCGTGCCAGCTGGCTGTAATCCCGAGATTGGCCGATCGCTGGCGATCGGGCGGATCTCCGGCGACCTTCTTTGTTGGCGATGCTTTATCTTTCTTTGGGCTTGGCGCCAATGCCGCCCTTCAAGGGCAGCTGGATGAGGCCAACGCCACCCGTCGCGCTAAGGAAGAGGAGTGCGACAAGCTCGTTCAAGAGCGCGACCTTCTGGCGACGCAGCTGGCGGCGAAGGACTGCCGGAAAGCACAGGAGGACGCCAAGTCGCGGGAAGAGGGCCTCCTAGCCGAGTTTGCGATGGAGCGGGCCGCCTGGACCGACCGTGAGGCGATGCTGACCTCGGGCTATCACGTGCTCGAGGACATCGTCGATGGTAACTCCTGGCTTCTCTTTTTTGGTCTTTCGATTCTTTGTCGAACTGTCTTCTAGTTTTTCTGACTGTCTCTTTTCTTGTCTTTGGCAGACTTCTTCCCCGGCCACTCGCAGGCCGTCCCTCCGGCCATCGAGGCGGATCGGGAGGAGCGGAGGGCGCAGGGCGAAGTGATCGCCGCCAACGCCCCCCGAACCGTTGACGAGCAGATCTTGAGCATCGGGGCTCGCCTTCGCCCTGCTCACCGTTTGATGCGCCGCCTTCAACGCGCCGGCGCCCAAGTCATTACCGCCCTGTGGCCGGAGGTGCCGGCTCTTCGCACCGCCAGTCGGACGGCCGACTGGCTGGAGGTCGCCGTCGGTCGCTTCGAAGCTTGGAAGGGCTCCTCGGCCCGCGCCGAGCTGTGGGCCGTGGAGTTCGTCAAGGTGGTACCACAGGCTGGACTGGACCGCTGGCAGCGTTCGGTCCGAGGCCCAGCCGAGTTGAGGGCGTGGAAGGCGCCCTTGTCGAGAGCCTTGGCGGCCATCGGCTGAGTACACGGACACCAGTGTCTTCGTGCAGAGCGGACCGCCCGGCGGCGAGGAGGTTCCGCCGAGTGGTTGGGATGCACCCGGTGCGAGGAGGACTCGGCGGAATGTCGGCTCCAAAGACCGAGGGAGGGCGAGTCGAGGACGGAGGCGAGGAGGAGGCGGCGCCACAACACGCGGCGGCCACCTCACTGATCGCGCCTCGAAAGAACGAGCCTCGAAGGACCAGCGACCGTCGTTGGCGACCAGGCCAAGACCGCCACCGACTGCCCGGCGTCGGACGCCGCCCGCCGCCTCCGGCCCTCCGGCTCGGAGGCCGCCCCTAGAGTGCATCGGCTTTACTGTCTCTTTTGTACTTTGAAAAACTTGTCGGCTTCAAACAATTCCACCATGGGTGTATTGACCAAAGGCCTTATGTACATATTTATCAAATTTCCGCCTTTCTTTGCTTTGGCTCTTTAGACTTTTCCTTTGCCGCCTTCCTTGGTTGCCGCCTTGCGATCGGGTAGGCCGCTCTGCGGATGCCACTGGGTCAAGTGCTCAGCTACTTTAGGAGGCAAGTACTTAGTCGTTTAGGACGCCGTAGCAAGTTTGGCTGGGGATCGACAGGCCGACTCTCGAAAGTCGGTCGTCCTTGATAAAGGTTGAAACTATGAGCCGACTGCTCGTGAGTCGGCTCAGTAGGGGAAACTGGGAGCCGGCTTGGGCTATGCGTAGCTCTTAAGTCCTTAGCCGTTTTTCATGTGTGCGCTCGCTCTTTCCATCTCCCGTTTACGACGAGTACGCTCTGCGAGCTGCGGCTTTCCGTGAGGAGACGGCTTTGAGCGCAACACATTACTTGTCTGACCTCAGGGAGCATTTCATAGCACAAGGCGGCGAGTCCCCGGGCCGACTAGTCGGACCCGGTGCCAAACAGTATGATAAAAAAGGAGGAAGCATTTTGGAAGCAAGATCCATATCATACAGATAATCAAAAAGGCAGTCCCCGAGCTCGTCTCGGGGGGCCTAAAGTCTTAGTACTTAATACAAAAGGGGGTAGCATGATACATACTGCATCAACTGTAAAATCTTCGAAGAAGATTTGCGTTCCACGGGCGCTCTGTTTCTTTGCCGGAGTCGTCTCTCTTGCGTGCTCGAGGCTTCTGAGTGTCGATCAAGTAGTAGGCGTCGTTCCCCAGCACCTTGCTGATGATGAAGGGGCCCTCCCAAGGTGCCGACAACTTGTGCTGGCCGGCTGTTCTCTGAATCAGCCGGAGCACAAGGTCGCCCTCTTGGAATGATCTTGGCTTGACCTTGCGGTTGTAGTATCGACGCAGACTCTGCTTTGGTAGATCTTTGGATCGACCGAGTGCCAACAGTTGGCCCTCTTCCAGCGGTCGGCGCCGTCTTGGCGTGCTTCTTGACCTCCTCTTGGTGTACATGGAGACTCGCGGAGAGTCAAATTGTATATCCGTCGGGATGACAACCGGCACCGTGAAGCGAGGAAAAACGGCGTGAAGCCGGTTGATCTGCTCGGTGTTGTCGCGCAGACTCGAGAGGGCGGAAGGCAGCTCTTCCACCCAACAGCCGGCGGCGCTCGAGTGGTTCGACCAAGCGAGGCTTGATGCGGATAGGATGAGGCCGTTGGTCCGTTCCACCGGCCGTTTATCGCGGATGGGCAGCGGGCGCTAGGTCGATCGGATGCCTGCGTCGCGGTAAACGAGCCAAGGTGCCTTTGGCGAAATTGGTGCCGTTGTCTGTGATGATGCTATGCGGTATGCCGTACCGCACCGTGATGTGGCAATGAAGGTCACTGTTGTGGGCCCGTTTAATTTTTTGATAGGCTTTGCTTCTACCCACTTAGTGAACTTGTCCACTGCGACGAGCAAATGAGTCAGGCCGCCTCGGGCCGTCTTGAAAGGTCCCACCATGTCCAAGCCCCAAACTGCGAAGGGCCAGGCGATGGGGATTGTCTTCAGATCTGGCTTGGTGAAGGGGCTTGGAGCGAACACCGGCACCTTGCACTTCTTGACTAATTCTTTAGCTTCTTCCAGGCGATCGGCCAAAAGAAGCCGTCTTGAAAAGGCTTTGGCCCTGGCGCCCTCGAGGCCGCATGGTGACCACACTCGCCTACGATGGATGTCTTTGAGGATCGCTTGGCCTTGCTTTCGATTCTCAGTGTTGGTGGACACCAAAGTGGCTGCGTCGACTAATCTCTGTTGACTATGGTGTAGGCTGCCGCTCGGCGTTGTACTTGCCGAGCGAGTCTCATCTGCAGCAACTCCTTGTTGACTAGGAACTTTAGGATGGGCTGCGCCCATGAAGGTCTTGCTATTTCTTCGATTGCCACCACAACGACTTAGACAAGGGTGGTGGGCTGGGAGGCGGCGGGTTGGATTCTGCTGCCGCTTGTCGACTCGAGGAATCTCTGGGCGATGGCGCGATCCCGAACCGATCGGGCGTAGTCCCCGGCCGATCCGGGCGCACTCTCCGCCGATCGGGCGTAGTCCCCGGCCGACCGGCGCGATCCCCCGGCTGATGTGGCTTTCTTGAGGTCGCTTCTGGGGTCTTGGAGTCGGATCCGACTATCTGCGGGGAGCCGCACGAAAATGGAGTCGGATTCGGTGAGGGCTTGATAGACGGCTTGAGGCGGCGCCAAGGGCGGCGCGGAAGGTATCGCGCCAATGCATCCGCTTGATCGTTGTCGTTTCTTGATGCGTGGAGGAATTCGCATCCTTCAAAATATCCGCCGAGCCGCTGCACCAAGAAGCGGTAGCTT
This sequence comes from Aegilops speltoides, assembly GCA_021437245.1. Lineage (NCBI taxonomy): Eukaryota > Viridiplantae > Streptophyta > Magnoliopsida > Poales > Poaceae > Aegilops > Aegilops speltoides. Next base: position 66,935,431 of record CM038143.1, read on the forward strand.
GCCATGTTTGCGTCCTTGGCGTCGATCGCGGATATTCTTGAACCACCAAGTCGGAGTCGCCATAGCACGAGATCCGCGAATGCCGAGTTCCTTGGCAAGCCGGAGCCCGTGGATGGCGCTTCATATTCGGCGGCGTTGTTGGAGGCGGCGAAGTGGATTTGCAGACGATCTCGAGCTTGTCGCCCTTGGGGAGGTGAGGACGACGCCGGCTCGAGGCGGAGCGCATCTTGGAGCCGTCGAAATCACGTCGCCAATGAGTAGAGTCGGTATGCAGCGGCAAGTCTTGAGTCTCGGCCCGGTCGGCGAGGAAGTCGGCTAGCGCCTGCGACTTGATGGCGGTCGCGAGGTTGGTAGTAGATCGTGTAGGAGCTAGATCGATAGCCCACTTGGCCACTCGGCGGAAGCATCTCGACTTCGATGATCTCGGCGAGTGGGGCGGTGCAAACCACGAGTGATTGGATGCTCTTGAAAGTAGGGCTTGACTTCTTGGCGGCAAAATGCACGCCGTAGCACATCTTCGGTAGTGAGGTAGTTACGCTTGGAGGTCGGCGATTACCTCGCTCGGGTAATATCTTGGTCTCTGGACCGGGCGCCTTGCCTTCCTCCTTGCGCCGACTACAATAAGCAGGTCTTGACTACCGGTGGCGGCGATGTATAAGAGCATGGGCTCTTTGGGAGTCGAAGCCGCCAAAGACAGGGGAGTTGCCAAGATCTTCTTGATTGGAGAAATGCCTCATCCGCCTTGTGGTTCCGCTCGAAAAAAGTGGTCTTCTTCATCGCTTGATACAATGGCGAGCTTTCGCCCAGCCGATCGATGAATCGGCTTATTGAAGCCAAGCAGCGGTGAACTTTTGCACATCCAACGATCGGTGGGTACCTCCATCCTCTCTATGGCCTTGATCTTCACAGGGTTGCATTCTATTCCGCGTTCGGAGACCAGAAAACCAAGGAGTTGGCCGGCTGGGACTCCGAACATGCATTTCTCTGGGTTGAGCTTGATCTGGAATCGGCGCAGATTCTCAAAGGTCTCTTTAAGATCCTCTAGCAGCGTCCCACGCTTCTCCGTCTTTACCACCACATCATCCACATAAACATGGGCATTCCTGCCGAGTTGCTTGAGGAGGCATTTCTGCATGCAACGCTGAAAGGTGGCGCCGACATTCCTCAAGCCAAACGTCATCGTCAGGTAGCAGAAGGCTCCAAACGGCGTGATGAACGCGGTCTTGATCTGTCCATGGATTCACTTTGATCTGGTGATATCCCGAGTATGCATCCAAGAAGCTCAACAGCTCGCATCCGGTGTGGAGTCTATCACTGATCAATCCTTGGCGAGCAAGCGGGTCCTTCGCGCATGCTTTGTTGAGGCTGGTGTAGTCGATGCACATCCGCCATCGCTTGTTCTTCTTGACACTAATACGGGTTAGCCAACCACTCCGGAAAAAACACCTCCATGATGAAGCCGGTGGCGGGCCGGGCTATCTCTTCTCCCACTACTCTTCTCTTCTCTTCGACGGCGGCGCAAGGGCTGCTGGCCGCTTCACATCTGGCACGACATGTAGCTTGTGCTCGGCGAATTCGTCGGTACACAGCATGTCCTTGGGGGACCACGCGAAGATGTCGATTCTCACGGACGAAATCGACGAGCTCGCCTTCCTATTTGTTGTCGAGGCCAAGGCCCATGACAGCGTACCTCTCTGGGTGTTCGGGTCCAAGGGTATCTTCTTGGTTTCTTTAGCGGCTTGAATGATCCTTCCGCCTCCGACTCCTTGGGGTGGGGCGACATCTCCGGCTGCTTCCCACCATCGCCACGACGCGATCTAGGAGCCGCTTCTCGGCTGCGATCACCAAAGACTTCGGCCAGCCGATTGCTCTCGGCAAGACTGAGCGGACGACTTCTTGTAATCGCCGGCAGCGGTCGAGATCCCTTGAGGTCGGCATCTTCATCTTGAGGTAGGCGTAGTGGGGAACCGCCATGAATTTGGCGAGCAGCCGACCTAGCAGCGCGTGGTGCAGGCTCTCCAAATCCACCACCTCGAACCAGATCGGCTCTCGGCGGAAGTGATCTTTGTCTCCAAGAGGACGTCTATCGGGATCTTGCCAATCGGCGAACAGGAGAGGCCGATGCGATTCCATGGAACACGTGCGGCTGCTCTGCGGCTGCCTCCGCCGATTCGAGAAGCTCCATGGTATCCTTATGCAGGATGTTTATCTGCTGCCTCCGTCTATCGGGACCCACGAGAAACAGGCGGCCCGCTTGTCGATGGCCAAGGTTGCTCCGAGAACCAAGGCGTAGAGCCGGACTCGGCATCACCTCTGGGTGATCTGCCCGACTCGGTGATAGGCTTCTCGGACCAATGCATGAACTCGGGGCTTCATTGCTTTCTGCGTTGACTTCTTCTGCTTTGTTGGCGCTGCTGCGCCGATCATCTGCCAGGTCGGTGAACACTACGTATGCTCCGTGCTCTTACGGGAACTCGTCTTGGACCGCGCCCGGTGGCCGAGCCGCGGCTGCGGGGCGGCGGCGCCCTGCGGCGGCGGAGGGCGAGGCCGTCTCCTTGGCGATCTGACGAGCGGTGGCACTTTCGGTGGTGTGGTTCGACGGCTTCGCGCGCCGTGAAACTTGCAAGGACCATCGAGTCGCTCATAAGAGAAAGCCGGCAACCAATTGGACTTGCCGCCCTCTCGCGCTTGGCGGAGGCTGCCCTCCGCTGCCGGGTCTTCTACTATCGACACGCCCATTGTTGGAAGTCGGCCGGGGCTTTGCGCTTGTTGTCGTTACTGTTGCTGCCGTCGGCGGCGTCTCCACCGGCGTTACGGGGAGCTGGGAGTCACCTTGCCACCGCGTTGACTTGGATCTCCGTCTTCATAGAGGAGTCGGCCGTGGCGTGCTTATGCTCGCTATGATCGGCGGTTAAATCGAGGTTTCGGGCTCGTCGCGAGAGGAGCTCAGTGCTTGAGGAGGTGCCCTCTCGGCACCCGACCAAATTACTCAATGGCCTGCACCTCGTGCACGCCCTCGCAGGAGTTTGAGCTTCGCCCGGTAGCGTGAGATAGTCGCGTCGATTCTTTGGGGCCTTGCACGCACAAGGAGAGCCTGGCGCTGCTTGGGAGGTCGCTTATGCGTCTTTGGTTAAGTTGCGAATGAAGGCTTCGGTGAAGTCGACCCAGCTGTTGATGCTGCGGGGCTTCAGGCTGTTCAGCCATGTCCGGCCGTGCCACGAGCATGAGGGAACATACTTTCGGCGACTTCGCTTGTTCTTTGTTAGCGTCTTGTGCCGACGGCGTGGAGTAGTCTATCAGCCAGTCCTCCAGCTTCACGGAGCCGGTGTACTTGGGCGTGTCTCGAGGGAGCGTTTGGGGAAGGGCTCGTTTCTGATGCGGGGCCCAAAGCAAGGCGGACCCAGCTCGTCTTCTTCTTCTAACGCCAGGGATCTGTGGAGTCGGTCGATCCGGTGGCGGGCATCGTTCTCTCCGACTCCCTCTCGTCGGCCGAGGCGATCTCCGAGAGTCGGATGCTCAACAGGCGGCGGAGAGACTCACCGTTCTCTTCGGGGCGGGGGAGGTAGATAATCGTCTCGCCGCTCCACTGCTCTGGGGCGGCCATCTTGGTCGCGCTCGATGGAGATGCGAGTCCGGCTGTGGCTCGCAGCCGGCTCCTTCTCTTTCCTCCCGCGGACCCCGCCAGTCGGCGTCCGGGAGGTCGCGCCTTGATCTCGGTGAGGGGGTAAGTCGTCATTCTGCTGCTGCTGCATGTTGGCGCTGACCGCTGCCGCATTTTGCGCGCACAACGCGAGGAGCTGCTGGACTCGCTCCGTCATTACACGGCGCTGCGTCGCCGAGGTTCCTTAGCTCTTGATGCGCCGCTTGGGCGGCGCGGATGTTCTCCGCAGGGTGGCGTACAGGTAACCGCTCGAACAGATCGGCGATAGCGCGCCCTCTCGGACCACACCGAGACGGCTCGGCCCAGTCGGAGCCGGCGAGCCGCCTACAGCACGGTCCATCTCGCGCTGGTATGCTTCGGACAAGCGTCTCATGCTTGCCAACTTCTTGGCGCCTTCAATGATTTGAAGGCGGCGTTCTTCTAGCATCTCTGCGTCCGCGTCCTCTCGAGAGGCGCGGGACAGTCTCGAGGCGCGGCAGCGGGTCCTGGGCGTTTTCACCAGAGTGCTCGCCGTGGCTGATGACGAGCACCTCCGTGACGGCGCTTCCGTCGCTCTCCTCGTCCGGAAGCGGCTCGTCGTAAACCACCACGTTGGTGGGAAGGTATCAGCGTACTGGCGTCGAGTCGACCAAAGATCGGGTCGGAGGAGTTTACGGACTCCAAGTCTGGCGGGCTCGCCGGCGACTTGAAGTTAGTCGAGAGGCCCGCGAGAAGGTTCTCGGGCCACCGCGCCGCGCTTCGGCACGGATCGTCGGAGGCGCACCTCGCCGATGAGTTGGCGAGCCGCTTCGCTGCTGCAGCGGCTTTGGCGCCACAGGCCGATCGATCTGAACTCCATCTGGCGAAGCCGGGCTGGCTGCTTCCGCCAGGGAAGAGGGTTCCGTCGAACAGATCTCCGGATGGCGGTGCACCTCGCCCACGGTGGGCGCCAAATGTCGGGGTTGGGTGCGACATATGCCAACGGGTGGCTTATCATGGTGGGGCGAGTAGAGCGTCGCGGTGCTGAAGCAGGATGGGCGAAGACATGCACGCGGCGAATCTTACCCGGCTTCGGGCTCTCCGAGGAGATAACACCCTCTGCTTTCTGCGGGGTCTCCGCATGATCACTATAGGCGATAGTACAATGGTGCTCCTCGAGCTGTGTGGAGGCGAGGAAGGGCGAGGGCTAGCTCTTTCCCTTCGCGCTATGTGTCTAAAACCTATCAGGGCCGAACCCTTTGCATGGGTGCCCCGGGGGGTTTATATAGGCCTACCCCCCGGGGGTACAATGGTAATCTGACTGGGCGTGGCCCCCAGTTGTCAGTCTCTCTTGCAGCCGTCTTCCCCACGGCTTCGGGCCCACCGATGGCGGGTCCCAGACAGCAGAGACATCATCTGGCGCTCTTGATGACGCAGCTTGGTCATGGGTCGTGGGAACAGTGCCGCCGTCATCAGCGATCACCGCCGCCATTCCCGTCAATCTGGTTTATGGCTTGTGGGGCCGGGCGGAGGCGGCCGACTGGGAGGCCGACTCCGTAGGCCCCGCTCTTTGACTCTCCGCCGTCTTCCGCTATCTCACCGACGGGGCCCGGCGATCTCGGGCGTACTGATTGCCATCGTGGGCACAAGGCCTCGTGTCTCGTGGGTCGAGGTCAGGAGGCATGGCAGCAGTGCGCGCCTCACCGAGATCTCCGGTGACGCGCTCATCAGAGCCATGCCTTCTTCCCGTGGGTTCGAGGGGACAGCCACGATGGGGCTGTACCCTACATCGGTCTTCGTGATAAGTCGCGGGCCGACTCTCATAGTCGGCCCCTTGAGAGGTCGCAAGCCCGGAGTCGGCTTGTTCCAGAGTCGCCATCTGAGGGCTCTGCTTCTTCGAAGGTCGTCAGCTGGGACTCGGCCTTCTCGAAGGTCGCCTGCTGGGACTCGGCCTTCTCGAAGGTCGCCCGCTGGGACTCGGCCTTCTCGAAGGTCGCCAGCTGGGACTCGGCCTTCTCGAAGGTCGCCCGCTGGGACTCGGCCTTCTCGAAGGTCGCCAGCTGGGACTCGGCCTGAGGGGCGCGGCCTGCCCCGATGTCTTGAAAGATCTTGGGTCCTGGGTCAGCCTACCCATGGCCCATTACTCCGACACCTAGCTTGTGGGCCCCTTGGGAGTCCCCCAACCCTAATCTTTGCATTATAAATTCCAAAATATTCACCAAACATCAGAAGCATCCACAAAAAATACTTTTCTGCCGCAGCAAGTCTCGGTTCCCGTGATATCCCATCTTGGGGCCTTTTTAGGCGATCTGCCGGAGGGGGATTCAATCACGGAGGGCCTCTACATCAACCTTGCTGCTTTACCGGTGATGTGTGAGTAGTTTACCACAGACCTACAGGTCCATAGCTAGTAGCTAGATGGCTTCTTCTCTCTCTTTGATGTTCAATACCATGTTCTCCTCGATGTTCTTGGCGTTCTATCCGATGTAATCTTCTTTTGCGGTGTGTTTGTTGAGATCCGATGAATTTTGGATTTATGATTTGATTATCTATGAATATTATTGAGTCTCCTCTGAATTCTTATATGCATGATTTGATAGCCTTGTATTTGTCTCCGGTTTATTGATTTGGTTTGGCCAACTCGATTGATCTATCTTGCAATGGAGAAATTGATCTATCTTGTGATGGTTCAATCTTGTGGTGTCCTCTCCTAGTGACAGAAGGGGCAGGGAGGCACGTATTGTATTATTGCCGTTAAGGGTAAAAAGATGGGGTTTGCATCATATTGCCTGAGTTTATCCCTCTACATCATGCCATCTTGCTTAAAGTGTTACTCTTTTCTCTTGAACTTAATACTCTAGATGCAGGCAATAGTCGGTCGATGTGTGTAGTAATAATAGTAGATGCCGGCAGGAGTCGGTCTACTTGTCACGGACGTGATGCCTATATTCATGATCATTGCCTTATATATCGTCATAACTATGCGCTTTTCTATCAATTTCTCAACGGTAATTTGTTTACCCACCGTATGCTTTATTCAAGGGTGAAGCCTCTAGTGAAACCTATGGCCCCCGGGTCTATTTTCCATTATATATTTTCAGATCTATAAAACCAAAAACCCAAAAATACCTCGCTGAGTTTTATTTACTTTTATTTATTTTATATGTATCTCCATCAGATCTCATCCTTGCAAGTGACCATAGAGGGATTGATGATACGCCACCAACGTATCTATAATTTTTTATTGTTCCATGTTGTTATCATTATTGGATGTTTTACAATCATTTTATATTATTTTTTGGTACTAACCTATCCTATATACTTAAGAAGTTCATCCCCACTAACATATTTATCTAAACATGCAGGCTATCCACATCAGCAGCCAACCACATTAGCGTTTCTTTACCGGCTTACATGAGGGACTCACCAGAGTACACATCATCCACGTCAACCTTCGGTTACCAGCATTAGGACCCACCATAGGTGATCACGAACCCCTTTTCCCCGATTCATCTGAAACGACCTCTCCCCATGTCCAGTTCCACCACAAAGAAATTGTCCATTCGATTCCCCTTCCACCTTCTGTAACTGAGGAGTCAATCTAATATCCACCACCACCCCATGTGCATCCAGTTTTCCAACCCTCCTCGAGAATGATCCGGCGAGGTGCAGCGACACTGCCTAGCAACCCACGGCGAACCAGGCACGCCATCTGGTGTGACCCAGGTGACCCGTCCCACGATCCCGCGGACATCGCCATGACCCCGCTACCCTATGTCCTCATCGGCGCCGGCACGTGTGACCTCGCCAAGCCACCCCGCGACCCCTGCGAGCCATGCGGCTTCGGCGACCCCGCCTACTAACTATGTGTCTGTTCTTCGACCTATCACTCCAGTTGCTGTTCAGTGGAGGGCACTCCCGTGGGCGTCAGGTGGACGGTAGAGGTTTCCATCTCCATGGACTAGATCTGCCGCCAACTGAATCCACAAAAGAATTTTCCATCACTTCAATCCGACCTATGTAGCCCTTGTGGAGGAGTACCGAGGAAGGATGTGGAATTGGCTGCTGATGGTGCCTCTGCTTGTGCATCTATCCATTTGAAGCTGACGACAATTGGTTGATTATGCCCTACTGTATCAGGTTTCGTCCAGATCCTCCTCATCCCAATACTTCTATATGTTGTCTAGCTACTTTACCACCACAATATCTACTCCCTCCGTCCCATAATATAAGAACATATCTGACACTAGTTAGTGTTAAAAATGTTCTTATATTTTGGGACAGAGGGAGTAGCAATTAATTAAGCTGCAGATTATTTTTGTGAGCCAATGTAACTTTACTAATATTGATGTTCCAAGTATATCTAATTGACAATTGTGCTCTGCGTTCACACGCTATCTGGATTATGATCCAAGTTTTGTTTTCTCGCATTCAGAAAAAAGTGCATGGTTTAAACCATGTTTATCTTGATTGCAGTTTATCCAACATATTGCATGTTTAAACCATGAGATTTTCCAGTTATCCAAAGGCATGACAGTGCTACGTCTTGAGCTTGCGTTGGTTTTCCTTGAAGAGGAAAGGGTGATGCAGCAATAGTAGCGTAAGTATTTCCCTCAGTTTTTGAGAACCAAGGTATCAATCCAGTAGGAAGCTCCTCAAAAGTCCCACGCACCTACACAAACAAACAAAGAACTCACAACCAACGCAATAAAGGGGTTGCCAATCCCTTCACGGCCACTTGCGAAAGTGAGATCTAATAGAGATGGTATGATAAGATAGATATATTTTTGGTATTTTATAATATAGATGCAAAAGTTAAAGATGCAAATAAAAGTAGATTGGAAGCAAATATGATAAGAGATAGACCCGGGGGCCATAGGTTTTACTAGAGGCTTCTCTCGAGATAGCATAAGTATTACGATGGGTGAACAAATTACTGTCGAGCAATTGATAGAAAAGCGAATAATTATCAAATTATCTAGGCATGATCATGCATATAGGCATCACGTCCGTGACAAGTAGACCGACTCCTGCCTGCATCTACAACTATTACTCCACACATCGACCGACTCCTGCCTGCATCTAAAGTATTAAGTTCATAAGAACAGAGTAACGCCTTAAGCAAGATGACATGATGTAGAGGGATAAACTCATGCAATATGATGTAAACCCCATCTTTTTATCCTCGATGGCAACAATACAATACGTGCCTTGCAACCCTTTCTGTCATTGGGTAAGGACGTCGCAAGATTGAACCCAAAGCTAAGCACTTCTCCCATGGCAAGAAAGATCAATCTAGTAGGCCAAACCAAACTGATAATTCGAAGAGACTTGCAAAGATAACTCAATCATACATAAAAGAATTCATAGGAGATTCAAATATTTCTCATAGATAAACTTGATCATAAACCCAAAATTCATCGGATCTCGACAAACACACCGCAAAAAGAGTTTACATCGAATAGATCTCCACAAGAGAGGGGGAGAACATTGTATTGAGATCCAAAAAGAGAGAAGAAGCCATCTAGCTAATAACTATGGACCCAAAGGTCTATGGTAAACTACTCACAACTCATCAGAGGGGCTAGGGTGTTGATGTAGAAGCCCTCCATGGTCGATTCCCCCCATGTGAGGCTGCCGGGCGAAGGCTCCAAGATTGGATCTCGCGGATACAAAAGGTTACGGTGGTGGAAATTGTGTTTCATTGGCTCCCTGGATGTTTTCGGGGTACATAGGCTTATATAGGAGGAAGAAGTACGTCGGTGGCCGCCCGAGGGGCCCACGAGACAGGGGGTGCGCCCTATAGGGGGGGGGGCTACCCTCTCGTGGCCGCCTCGGCTGCTTCTTGACTTGCACTCCAAGTCCTCTGGATCACGTCGTTCCAAAAATTACGCTCCCGAAGGTTTCATTCCGTTTGGACTCCGTTTGATATTCCTTTTCTTAGTAATACTGAAATAGGCAAAAAAACAGCAATACGGGCTGGGCCTCCGGTTAGTAGGTTAGTCCCAAAAAATGATATAAATGTGTAAAATAAAGCCCATAAACATCCAAAAGGGGTAATATAATAGCATGAAACAATCAAAAATTATAGATGCGTTTGAGACGTATCAGACAGCACAACAGGTGATCCTACACATGGCTCATATTGTATCGTACTTTGCATTTGTTCAGGGCGTTTTCATCTTCATCGCTTTCGGATTCAATAAGAAAAGAAAAAAAAATACGTTGGGATTCAACCATCTAGAGTCATCAATTTATCCAATGTAAGATTGTATATACTAAGTGGCAGCTCACCATATTTTTTTCATTATGGATTTTCAAGTCACCGGCCAGGTAATCGGAGGTTATTATAATATTTTTCATTAACATTAATGTTGCAGTTGATGTGAATAAGGTTATTCACTTTGAAGTTATTTGGGAGAAGTATGCAAATAACATGTTCTTTTTTCGCAATCGTGCAATCCGCATCCAAAAACTACTGCATCAAGTCTAGTTTGTATATCTGACAGAAGGTATTACAGTAGAGTATACGAGAGCGGACGTTTGGATCCCGGGAGCCATGGAGGCCTTTTTTTGAAAACAAAACAAATTTCAAACTTTTTGCTTTAAAAAAATCTGAAAAAATTGTGCAAATAAACAAGTATGTTATGCCTTTGTGTATAAAATTTTAGAATGAAAAACGTTGAAATGTGACCTGTACAAAAAAGACAAATTCATGGCCTGGGAGGATGAATAGTCATGTGTTAAAAAGCCCCAGATTTGTCTTTTTGCACAACCCTCATTTCAACTTATTTTGCCCTGGAAATTTACACACATGTGTGTTATGCCTTCATGTATATGTGTGTTTTTTTCAGAATTTTTTTGAAATGTAGAAAATATGAAATTAGACAAAATTCAAAATTTTCAAAATGGAGCTCCATGGAGCTCAGCCTCCAAAGATAATATACGTCCGAGAGTGTACTACCTTTAATAAAAAAACACTTTTAAGCAATGAATAACTTCTAACTGATCCCTGTCATCATCTTATCTTATGTAAAATTATACATATTTCTCTCATCACAATTTTTGCAATTGATAACAATGTGTCAACTACTTTGTTAGAGATTGTCGTCAAAACATGCTATGTTTGCTTCAACTATGGTTTCTCAAGATGACATTTATAGTTTCCTCATGGTGTATGCACGTGACTTTGCTCCATAAATAAGTTCATATATTTTTAGTCATTTCATATATGTTGTTGTTCCGGTGAGTTGACAAGTGGAAGACCTTTACGACTGTATAGTCATTCATAGTAAATAATCCCTTAATAGAATGATGAATTTGAAATAGAATGGGAAATGGTTTCTACACTCAAAGAAAAGTTGATTACATGGATCAGTTCAGAAGCTTTCGTAATGTACCCACTGTTTTATGGTTAAAAAAATGTACCCATTGTTTTATGCTTTCTTCTTCTTGCCTCCTCTCACATTTGTAATATATTGTCTCTTTATGTACCCATTGTTTTCCGTGAAATTGTTCATATTTTTTGCTATACACCGTGAAGAAAAGTCACAACAAATTCCCGCAGCAACGCGTGGGGTATCTTCTAGTTGACATAGTGCCCAGTCCTAGTTGCTGTTTATGCTTTTTTTTTACATCGCAGGAGATCAATACCAAACGGAGTCCAAAGGCAGCGAAACTTTTTGTGGATTTTTTCTAAACCAGAAGACACAAGGTGGGCCGAAGAAGTGCTAGAGGGGTGCCCCGAGGGGGGCACAACCCAGCAGGGCGCGTCTGGGGGCCCAAATGCGCCCAGGTGGGTTGTGCACACCTCGGCGGCCTCCCGCACCGCCTCTTTGCTCTATAAATACCCCAATATTCCAGAAACCCTAGGGGAATTGACGAAAATCAATTCCAGCCGCCGCAAGTTCCACAAACACCAGATCCAATGTAAACACCATCACAGAGGGGTTCATCATGTCCATTGGTGCCTCTTCGATGATGCGTGAGTAGTTCATTGTAGACCTACGTGTCTGTAGTTAGTAGCTAGATGGCTTCCTCTCTCTCGTTTGATTCTCAATACAATGGTCTCTTGGAGATCCATATGATGTAACTCTTTTTGCGGTGTCTTTGTTAGGATCCGATGAACTTTGAGTTTATGATCAGATCTATGTTTTTATCCATGGAAGTTATTTGAGTCTTCTTTGATCTCTTATATGCATGATTGCTTATAGCCTCATATTTCTTCTCTGATATTTGCTTTTTGTTTGGCCAACTTGATCTATTTATCTTGCAATGGGAAGAGGTGCTTTGTAATGGGTTCGAACTTACGGTGCTTGATCCCAGTGACAGAAGGGAAACGACACGTACGTATCGTTGCTATTAAGGATAACAAGATGGGGTCTATTTATACAAAAATAGATCTTGTCTACATCATGTCATCATTCTTATTGCATTACTTCGTTTTTCCATGAACTTAATACACTAGATGCATGCTGGATAGCGGTCGATGTGTGGAGTAATAGTAGTAGATGCAGGCAGGAGTCGGTCTACTAATCTTGGACGTGATGCCTATATAATGATCATTGTCTAGATATCGTCATGAGTATTTGAAGTTCTATCAATTGCCCAACAGTAATTGTTTCCTTTTGCTATTTTTCTCGAGAGAAGCCACTAGTGAAACCTACGACCCCCGAGTCTCTTCTTTAATATATTTGCCTTCGCAATCTATTTTTATTTGCTTTTATTTTCATATCTATTAAACCAAAAATAAAAAATACTTTGCTGCACTTTATTTTATTTGCGATCTATTTATCCAATCTATTACAACTTTCTCCCATCTACATGCCAATTTCTGGCGCCGTTACCCAAAAGGGATTGACAACCCCTTTAACACGTCGGCTTGCGAGTGTTTGTTATTTGTATGCAGGAGTAGTTTACGTTGTGTTGTGTAGCTCTCCTGCTGGTTCGATAACATTGGTCTTATAACTGAGGGAAATACCTACCGTTGATGTGCTACATCATCCTTTCCTCTTTGGGGAAATACCGACGTAGTTCAAGCAAACATCAAAAGGAATTTCTGGCGCCGTTGCCGGGGAGACATCATCGACATCAACCAGGTTCCTAATCATAAATCTCATCTCCTTGCAATATACATTATCTGCCATTTGCCTCTCGTTTTCCTCTCCCCCACTTCACAAAAATTTGCCATTTTATTCGCCCTCTTTTTCGTTCGTCGTTTTCTCGTCAGATCTCTTATTTGCTTGAACTTGTCACCATGAGTGATTTTGGTATGGCAGAAACAGATGATGGCCTAACTCCTAAAATGGAGCGTATAGGTAATCTGGATGCCAAAACTTTTGTCTTGGGGCCAGGGAATTTTATGGGAAAAGAACATATCCAAGAATTTTTCAATTGTGTTGGAAATTTAAATCTTGATGATGCCCCCATACTTAAAAAGACTAAACCTTATGCGGAAGCTATTTCAGCACTAGTTCTGGAACTTGAAAATAAATTTATTTGTACTCATCCTACCTTGCATAGATTGTTCTTTGAGTTACCCTTTATAAAGAACCCTAAAGCTAAAAAGTTAGCCACTCTTGTTCTCATGAATGAATTTGACTACATAATACGGGAAGCTAGGGAAATCTTTGTTTTTTATGGTATGAATCGTGAAAAAACCCGTGATTGATGAAATTCTTTATAATAGTGATTATGTGTTGAGACATTTGCTTGGGAATAATCAAATCTTTGATGAGAATCTTAAAAAGCAAGTCCTTGTTTTAGACATGATCCAACAAGTATTCATTGATGTAATCAACACTACTCTTGGATTGCTGCCGGAAATCAAAAGGGTTATGATGATAAGAAACTTGATAGTGCTAAGGTTTCCATGGATAATGTGTTTTATGTTTTATTTGCAAAACCCCCTGACAAAAATACCCCCAAGGAAAACACGGACAAAGAGGACAACACTTAGATCCTTTGTATTATGCCTAGCTAGGGTCTGAAAACGATAGCGCTCGTTGGGAGGCAACCCAACTTGTATCTTTTTGCTTTTTGGTTTTCTTGCTGTTTTAAATAAAATACCCAATTATGCCTCTAATTATATGTGTTTTTGTGGTTTAAATTAGTATTTGTGCAAGCAAGGCCTTTGGGATGATTTGGGTGAGAGTTGATTTGATCTTGCTGAAAGATAGAAACTTCTGCGCTCACGAAAATAATTCCCATTTTTAACAGAAGAGTGCTTTTGAGTTGATTCTTTTTGGAGAAGTTTAATAAACAAATTTCTCACGTTGTCCTAATTTTTCAGAATTTTTGGAGTTACATAAGTATTCGAAGTTTCCAGATTGCTACAGACTGTTCTGTTTTTGACAGATTTTGTATTCTTTGCGTTGTGTGCTTGTTTTGATGATTCTATAGTTTTCTTTGAAGAGTTTTTGCCACAGAAAAGTTGGAATATAGTAGATATAATGCAATAATAAAATATGAATGGGTTTGCAACAGTTCTTATAGTAGTGGTTTGCTTTCTTATACTAATGGATCTCACGAAGGTTTTGTTGAGTTTTGTGTGATTGAAGTTTTCAAGTTTTGGGTGATATTACGATGGATGAAGGAATACGGATTAGCAAAAGGCTAAGCTTGGGGATTACCGAGGCACCCCAAGATAATATTCAAGAAGTAGCAAGCAACTAAGCTTGGGGATGCCCCCAAGTGGCATCCCCTCTTTCTTCTAACAACCATCGGTATTTTACTTGGAGCTATATTTTTATTCGTCACATATTATGAGTTTTGCTTGGAGCGTCTTGTATGATATGATTCTTTGCTTGTGTTTGCTTTGTGTTTTAAGTCTTGAATCCTTGCTGGACACACCTTTTTGAGAGAGCCAAAAATTATGCTATGCTTGCTCTTATGCTTCACTTAAATTTTTAGAGCCATGGACTTGCTCTAGTGCTTCACTTATATCTTTTTAGAGCATGGTGTGCTTTATTATTTTTGAAGAAATGCTCCCATGCTTTGCTTAGATTTATTTGGGAGTTTGTAACTTTTTAGAAATTCTCTCCTGCTTCACTTAAATTATTTTGGGAGAAAGAAATATTATGCTCATGTTCTTCACTTATATTTGTTTGAGCTTACTAAAAGCAACATATGAAATTAGTGCCAAAGTGATAGATATCCAAGGAGGATATAATAAAAACTTTCATGAAGATCATTGGACAAAATAAACTTGGTTCTTTGTAATGGTTTTGAGATATGACGATATGATATGTGAGTCATGTTGTTGAGTAATTATGCTTTAGTAAGAATATTGGTGTTAAGGTTTGTGATTGCCTATGCAAGCACGAAAGTCAATAGTTATGCAATGAAATCACATCCTACTTGTGGTGCATTATTCGGTGTTAGTTATGATTATGCTCGCTTACGAGATTTTTCGTTTCTTGGTTGGACGCTTCTCAATCTTTTTGCTAGCCTTCATTTGCACTAAGTATGATCACTACCTGTGCATCCAAAACCCTTTAAACCAGTTTTGCCATATGAGTCCACTATACCTACCTATATGCGTATTTCCGTACCGCTCTAAGAAAATTTGCATGTGCCATCTCTAATTTTCAAAATAAATTTCTCTTTTGTGTGCTCGTACTGCTCGTGAAGCGGTGAGGGGTGGCCGATGTTTTCCATGCTAGATGTGTTATTCTCACGATGAGTGTTTATTCACTTATCATTCCACGAGAGTCCGGCAAAGGTATTAGGGATGCCTAGTCCCGAAATGAAAATGAATTTACTTTATGTTGCCAAATAATAAATTCCTTGGAAAGTGTTGGTATGGAGGGCACCCGTGGATACGGTTAGCCATGGAAAGTGAAAGTATGGTGGAAAAAGGAATAAACTTTATTTTCTGTTTGGGAACCGCCTATGATATATTTAGGATGGAAAGTGTTGGGAACTCTAAGTCATTTTCGTTAGTGGGAAAAGTATGCCACCCAAAATGTTTTTATCTCTCAATTTTTGCTTTGAGCTCTGGCACCTCTACAAATCCCTACTTCCATCTGCGAAGGGCCCTTCTTTTACTTTATGCAGTTTTTATTTCAATCCACATCTTCTCTTATAAAGCACCAACTAAGGGGCACTATGATCGTACTTGAGCATTGGGTATAGCTAGTATTTGAGTGTGTTTCATGAATGGATCAATGATTGAGCATAATGGGCTAGGGATAACTTGCTTTAGCGTTGATATTTTGAAAGACATGGTTGCTTGTTGATATGCTTGAGTATTAAAGTCTTCATGTCAAAACTAGACTACTGCTTTGAACCATATAAAAGTCCAACTGTCCATCCTACAAAGAAAAGAATATGTGATGAACATGTTAGGCACCATTCCACATCAAAAAAAATCTGTTTTTACCATTTACCTAATCGAGGACGAGCAGGAATTAAGCTTGGGGTTGTTGATACTTCTCCAACGTATCTATAATTTTTGATTGTTCCATTCTGTTATATTATCATTCTTGGATGTTTTACAATCATTTTATAATCTTTTTACATCATTTTTTTGGTACTAACCTATTGACATAGTGCCTAGTGCCAGCTGTTGTTTTCTGCTTGTTTTTTATATCGCAGGAAATCAATATCAAATGGAGTCCAAATGCAGCGAAACTTTTTGTGGATTTTTTCTGGACCAGAAGACACAAGATGGGCCGAAGAAGTACCAGAGGGGGGCACAACCCACCAGGGGGCGTCTGGGGGCCCATGCGTGCCCAGGTGGGTTATGCACACCTCGGCGGTCTCCCGCACTGCCTCTTTGCTCTATAAATAACCCAATATTCCAGAAACCCTAGGGGAATTGGCTAACGTCAATTCCAGCCACCGCAAGTTCCACAAACACCAGATCCAATCTAAACACCATCACGGAGGGGTTCATCATGTCCATTGGTGCCTCTTCGATGATGCGTCAGTAGTTCATTGTAGACCTACGGGTCCGTAGTTAGTAGCTAGATGGCTTCCTCTCTCTCGTTTGATTCTCAATACAATGGTCTCTTGGAGATCCATATGATGTAACTCTTTTTGCGGTGTGTTTGTTAGGATCCGATGAACTTTGAGTTTATGACCAGATCTATGTTTTTATCCATGAAAGTTATTTGAGTCTTCTTTGATCTCTTATATGCATGATTGCTTATAGCCTCGTATTTCTTCTCCGATATTTGGGGTTTGTTTGGCCAACTTGATCGATTTATCTTGCAATGGGAAGAGGTGCTTTGTAATGGGTTCGAACTTACGGTGCTTGATCCCAGTGACAGAAGGGAAACGACACGTATGTATTGTTGCTATTAAGGATAACAAGATGGGGTCTATTTATACAAAAATAGATCTTGTCTACATCATGTCATCATTCTTATTGCATTAGTTCGTTTTTCCATGAAATTAATACACTAGATGCATGCTGGATAGAGGTCGATGTGTGGAGTTATAGTAGTAGATGAAGGCAGGAGTCAGTCGACTAATCTTGGATGTGATGCCTATATAATGATCATTGTCTGGATATCGTCATGAGTATTTGAAGTTCTATCAATTGCCCAAAAGTAGTTGTTTTCCCACCATTTGCTATTTTTCTCGAGAGAAGCCACTTTGAAACCTACGGCCCGTGGGTCTCTTCTTTAATATATTTGCCTTCACAATCTATTTTTTTCCTTTTATTTCCAGATCTATTAAACCAAAAATACAAAGAATACTTTGATGCACTTTATTTTATTTGCATTCTATTTATCCAATCTATTACAACTTTCCTCGTCTCCGTGCCAATTTCTAGCGCCGTTACCCGAAAGGGATTGACAACCCCTTTAACACGCCGGGTTGCGAGTATTTGTTATTTGTGTGCAAGAGTTGTTTGCGTTGCATTACGTGATTTTCCTACTGGTTCGATAACCATGGTATCATCACTGAGGGAAATACCTACCGTTGCTGTGTTGCATCATCCCTTCCTCTTTGGGGAAATACCGACGTAGTTCAAGCAAACATCAATTGACGACCCCTTTTTCGCGTTGGGTGCAAGTGTTTGATTGTTTGTGCAGGCGCATATATTGGAGACTTGCATGTACCTCCTACTGGGTTGATACCTTGGTTCTCAACTTACGGAAATACTTATCTTTACTTTGCTGCATCACCCTTTCCTCTTCAAGGGAAAACCGGTGCAAGCTCAAGAAGTAGCAGGAAGAATTTTTGGCGCCATTGCCGGGAAGGTTCTACTCCAAGCCTGCCAAGTGCCTATCATAAACTCTCATCTCTTGCATTACACTATTTGCCATTTGCCTCTCGTTTTCCTCTCCCCCACTTCTAAAACATTTTTGAAAACACACAAAAACATTTGCCTTTTTATTCGCCCTCTTTCCGTTCGTCTTTCCATGTGCCTTCTATTTGCTTGCATCTTTGCTTGCTAAAAATCTATTGATATGGATCCACTTAAAGTTTTCTACTTGGATCATCTTCGATCCATATGTGCTCGTGTCGAAACCCCAACTAGTTTAGTTGAGGGAAAATCATTAGATGAGCATGCTTATTTTGTGCGTCACCGTTTGTCTCAAAAAGGGGGACTTTTATGGAATCAAATAAATTGTTTGCTATGCTATGCTTGGAATCTATGTGAAATTTATGATTTTACTTGTTGCTCGGAGAACCCTAAAAAACACGTACCCTACCTATGTGAGTTTAATGATAATGAAATCTTATCTTCTTAATCCTAAGGTGTTTATAATTACTATGATATCGGACAAATTGAAGAATTTGTTGCTTTTAAGGGCACTTATGGAGTTGCTTCTTTGATTGAAAAGTATGATATTACTCTCTACAAATCTAAAGTTTTTGATAATACTTAAATATTGCTATGAAATTATGCTTCTAATGCCTATGTTAAAGAATTTATTAAGAGAATGTCCGCTGCTTTGGAAGAAAATAATGATATGCATGAATCTATAGACAATTATGATTCTGTTGATTTGATTGAAATATTCCCCCTTGATGAACATGATGCTTGCTATTCTTATGACCATGATGCCAATATTAATTATGCCTATGGAGATGAACTTGCTATAGTTCCTTATGTTAAACATGAAATTATTGCTATTGCACCCACACTTGATAGTTCCTTCAATGCAAAGTATGATTGCAATGATGTTATTATAAATTCTATTAATGTCAACTGTGCTAATAATATGCAAAACCATAAGCTTGGGGATGCTAATTTTGCTATGTCCACTACTTACTGCAATGATCATGATTGGGGTGATAATGTTTTTTATCTTGAAAATCTATTTAAGCCTCATGATGAATATGATATTAATAATAGTGTTTACAGTAATATTGAAAGTGGGTTTGGAAGAGTGTCAACTCTAGGTAATAATGATCCCACTATTTTGGAGAGTTATCAATCCTATGATTTTTTTATAAAAGTGGGTTTGGAGAGGTCATGACTTTATTTGATGATAACCCCACTATTTTGGAAGAGTGTCAACTTTGCATGCATGAGGACCGTTTAGAGAATATGTTATGTGATAGCTATATTGTTGAATTTGAATATGATCCCACATGCAATTATTATGAGAGAGGAAAATATGGTTTTAGAAATTATCATGTTACTAAATTACCTCTCTTCATGTTGAGATTGTTATTATTTCTTTTTTCTTCCTTGCATATGCTAGTTTTTGCTTGCCTTGATAATTTGTTTGCTTATAAAATGCCTACGCATAGGAAGTATGTTAGACTTAAACTTGTTGTTCACATGCTATATGATGATCTCTTTGTTCTTCAATTCTTGTCTTTCATGTGAGCATCATCAAAATCTCAATGCCTAGCTAGGGGCATTAAACAATAGCGCTTATTGGGAGGCAACCCAATTTTATTTTTGTTTTTACTTTTTTGCTCCTGTTTACCAATAAATATATCGTCTAGCCTCTGGTTAGATGTGTTTCTATGTTTTAATTAGTGTTTGAGCCAAGTAATACCTTTGGGATGGTCTATGGTGACAGTTGATTTGATCCTGCTGAAAAACAGAAACTTTTGCGCTCGTTGCTGGAATTTTAATAATTCACTGAAGCGTGCTTTTGATATGATTTCTTGACACAAGATTGATATACAAATTTCCTAGATTGTCCTAATGTTTTAGAATCTTTGGACTTACAGAAGTATACGAAGTTTCCTGATTACTACAGGTTGTTCTGTTTTAGACAGATTCTATTTTTTCTTGTGTTCTCTGCTTATTTAGATGAATCTATGGTAGTATCGGGAGGGGGGGGGGGGTATGAACCATGGAGAGGTTGGAATACAGTAGATATAACACCATTATAAAATTATAATGAGTTCACAACAGTACCTAAGTGGTGATTTGCTTTTCTTATACTAATGGATCTTATGAGTTTTCTGTTGAGTTTTGCGTTGTGAAGTTTTCAAGTTTTGGATAAAGATTTGATGGACTATGGAATAGGGGGTGGCAAGAGCCTAAGCTTGGGGATGCCCAAGGAACCCCAAGGTAATATTCAACGATAATCAAGCATCTAAGATTGGGGATGTCCAGGATGACATCCCCTATTTCGTCTTCAATCCATTGGTTAATTTACTTGAGGCTATATTTTTATTCACCACATGGTGTGTGTTTTTGCTTGGAGCGTCTTGCATGATATGAGTCTTTGCTTTTTAGTTTGCCACAATCATCCTTGTTGTACACGCCTTTTGAGAGGGACACACATTAATCGTGAATTTATTAGAATACTCTATGTGCTTCACTTATATCTTTTGAGCTAGGCAGTTTGCTGTAGTGCTCCACTTATATATTTTTAGAGCTCGGCGGTGGTTTTATTTTATATAAATTGATGAACTCTCATGCTTCGCTTAAATTATTTTGAGAGTCTTAAACAACATGGTAAATTGCTTAGGTTATGAATTTAGTCCTAATATGATGAGCATCCAAGAGGGATATAATAAAAACTTCCATATAAAGAGCATTGAATAAATGAGAAGTTTGATTCCTTGCATTTGTTTTGAGATATAAATATGGTGATATTAGATTCTTTCTAGTGAGTAATTTTGGATTAGTAGAAATACTCGTGTTAAAGTTTGTGATTCCTGTAGCATGCACATATGGTGAACCGTTATGTGACGAAGTCGGAGCATAATTTATTTCTTGATTGTCATCCTTTGTGTGGAGGTCAGGAGCGCGCGATGGTTAACTCCTACCAACCTCTCCCCTAGGAGCATGCGTGTAGTACTTTGTTTCAATGGCTAATAAACTTTTGCAATAAGTGTGTGAGTTCTTTATGACTAATGTTGAGTCCATGGATTATACGCACTCTCACCCTTCCACCATTGCTAGCCTTTCTAGTACCACGCAACTTTCGCCGGTGCATTAAACCCACCATATTCCTTCCTCAAAGCAGCCACCATACCTACCTATTATGGCATTTCCATAGCCATCTGAGATATATTGCCATGCAACTTCCACTGTTCCGTTTATTATGACACACACCATCACTGTCATATTGTTCTCATATGCATGAGGCATTCATATAGAGTCATATCTCTATTCTAGTATTGAGTTGTAATTCTTGAGTTGTAAGTAAATAAAAGTGTGATGATCATCATTACTAGAGCATTGTCCCATGTGAGGAAAGGATGATGGAAGCTATGGTTCCCTCACAAGTTGGGATGAGTCTCCGGACTTTAAAGAAAATAAAAGAGGCCAAAGAAGCCCAAATAAAAATAAAAAAAGAGGCCAAAGAAGCCCAAACAAAAAAAGGAAAAAAAGGAGGAAAAAAAGAGAAAATAAAAAATGAGATAAAAAGACAGAAGGGACAATGTTACTATTCTTTTTCCACACTTGTGCTTTAAAGTAGCACCATGTTCTGCATGATAGAGAGTCTCCTATTTTGTCACTTTCATATACTAGTGGGAAATTTTCATTATAGAACTTTGCTTGTATATTCCAATGATGGGCTTCCTCAAATTGCCCTAGGTCTTCATGAGCAAGCAAGTTGGATGCATACCCACTTTAGTTTCTTTTCGAGCTTTCATACTAAGGGAGTCATGGACTAAGGGGTCCTCGGGGCGACGACCCATTGTACCTAGGCCAGACTGGTGAAGCCGTATATTGACAGGAGATCTATGAAGCCGTGGTGTGCCCTCCAAGTTAAGAAGGCGTAGGATCTCTTTAAACCCTTGTTGTAATCTATCTTCGGTAACCCTAACCCTACCGGTGTCTATATAAATCGAGGGTTTTTAGTCATTAGGGGGAGAGCTATCTTCATCCCCCGTAGCCTAGGGTTTAGCTCATGCTGGTCTCGAGGTAGATCTACTATGTAATCCATGTTATACAATCAAGCAGGACGTAGGGTTTTACCTCTTCGAGAGGGCATGAACCTGGGTAAACACTGTGTTCGTCGTCCCTTGTTACCCATCGATCCTAGATCCATAGCTCGGAACCCCCTACCCCAAGGTCTGCTGATTTTGACACTAACATTGGTGCTTTCATTGAGAGTTTCGTTGTTGGATCACCGGAAGGATCGATGGCTCGCCTGATCATAGGAGAAGGCATCAAATCCGGGGATTTATTCATCCCCGGGCAACTCTTCGCGTTTGGCAGCATCGCGCCGGACACCGACCCGGCTAGTCGTCTGGATCATATCAACAACTTCGCTCCCGAGCACCGAATTCGATTCGGAAATATGGAATACATCGCGGACATACGGGGTGATCTGGTCTTTATCGGATTTACTACCCTGCTCCGCACCCTCGCGGCCCCCGGCATGCCTGCTTTGGAATTCTCCTCCGATCCAATCTATGGATAGGCCTCCACCCTCCAAACGGCTTCGAGCCAGGAGGATTCCACTTCAAGCAAGGGCCAAACTCCACCCTTGGTCGGATCCGCCATGTATGCGGAGGGCTCATCTTTGACCCTCAAGCTAGAATTAAGGGTCAGAAACCAAGAGTCAATCTCGGCCAAGCCTTTTTGTCACGACGCTCCTCTGGCCTTGAGCCCCCATGATAAACCGGCAGACAATGACCCAGAGTCGTCCCCGGATCGAGACAACTTGATCTCAGAGCCCGGGGTGGAAATCGCCAGCAAAGATCAAGCTCGTCCTTAACCTCCGATGGTAGTCCGGACCCCGTCAAGACTCCAGTATCTGGCACCAAACCTAGTTCGGCCTGCGGAAGCCAAGGATCTGCCAAGTCACCTACTGCCTCCCGCCCTGTTATGGCAAAGGTCGGCCTAGATTCCTCGGGTTTGGTGACCCTTGCCATGCTAAACAAGGCATTAGAACGAATCCATAAGATGACCATCTAGTAGGATCTGCCATCCTCCCACAATCATCAGCCCGTCGAGGCGTACCACGGGGAATTTTACATCCCACCCACCACCCACTTGGTAGCCACTATCGATGATTTAACCGATATGCTAGACTATAATTCGGAGGATACCGAATACATGGATGAGGATGCCAAAACCACGACTAGTACCGATGTCACCCCTCCCGTCACCTGCCGCTGGACGGCTACATCAACCTATGATATTTACATGGTGGACACCCCCAAAGACGGCGAAGGAACTCCCAGTCAGGATAGAGGCAAGCCCAGGGACGAGCCACCCAAATGCCGAAAATAGCACCGTCAATCAAAGCCACGTCAAAGCCATGTGAGCAACATAGACTCTATCGAGAACCACACTGAGAATAATACGGAAGACCCCGCTGGAGCCGCGGCTGACAGGCATCATCCAGAGGACCTCGCGGAGCAGGAAGATCCGTTCAACCGGGATAACCTTGATGACTCCAAAGATAGCAACTACCTCCCAAACCCTGAGGAGGAGGACTATCTCGAGGATGACGATTTAATCATCCCCGAAGACCCGCTAGAGTAGGAACAGTTCAAACGGAGGCTTTTAGCCACCACCCGTAGCCTGAAGAAACAGAAGCGCAGAATCAAGGCCGAACAAGACACCCTCAATGAATGATGGACCAAGGTCCTAGTTTTGAAGAGAGATACAGCCTCAAAAAGCCACTTAGAAGCTACCCCAAGCGAAGGCTATTGCCGCAGTTCGACGATGAGGCCATAGAGCTCACACACCCAATATACACAAACGCCGAACAACGGGATCGCTGCCCTAGAGGGCGGGACAAAGAAGCTGATGAGGCCGAACACCTAGCCGCCCCACCTCGCCGTCATGGCAAGGACCATGTGTGGCCCAATTACGAGTAAGACCTCCGCCATGACCTAGACGCCCGTGGAGGCTGCACCAGGTCCACTTATGGACCCAGAGAAGACCCGCCCACGTATCGGGAAGGATATTATGATTGGTTAAACCGAAACGATAGAATCCGAGAGAAGCAGTGGATAGGAGGGCCGAAGACCTCCAGCGCGATGTAACCCAAGTTCGGGGCGCCTGTCGGTGTCAAAACCGGCGGATCTCGGGTAGGGGGTCCCGATCTATGCGTCAAGGCTGATGGTAACAAGAAGTAAGGGACACAGATGTTTACCCAGGTTCGGGCCCTCTTGGTGGAGGTAAAACCCTACTTCCTGCTTGAATAATATTGATGATATGGGTAGTACAAGAGTAGATCTACCACGAGATCGTAGAGGCTAAACCCTAGGAGCTAGCCTATGATTGTCGGCGTTCTGGGAACGGGGGTCCCCAGACTTGCCTGCCTGCGGCGTGGCTCAAAGGAGGCCCAGCACAGCCCATCTTCATCAACGCAAGCTCAAGACCCTCGCGAGGGGCCTCATGAGGCGGGACGACAAGGAGCTTCTCGTGCACGGCCTCGTCAAAGTTGGCTCATGAGGAGGCGGAGAGTTCAAGGCAGGGTACCTCGCGAGGTGCCCATGACGCAAGCCATGATTTACCAAGGGCGCGGCCGGGCGCCAGCCCATGCAGATGTCCTCCCTTCCTCTTTGGTGCAAAGGAGCAAGCGCAGCGAGTATCAAGCCAAGTCATCCATTTCGTGCAACAAGACCAAGACCAGCCCAACGGCTGGAAGGAGTCATCGTGGAGCCCAAGCCGGCGTCATCACCAGAGCCTTTGGCGGTGAGGACCAACTTTAGTCGATAAGTGTACCCGCTGTTCCCCTTCAAAATGGCCAATTGTTGGCGCCTTCCCGCCAATATTTGGGAAGAGGCCTGTGGCCTTCGCCTATAAATAGGACTAGCCACCCCCAGGGCAGAGGCATCTGGATCCTCATCAAGAAACCAGTAGTTAGAGCGACTGAACCCCTCTCATCAGTTCATCACGCTAGCCAAGAACAGACCCTCGCGAGGCTGTTCTTCCTTGTATTGTTCCTCATCAGCCCAAGAGGCAATCCACCACACCACACACTGGAGTAGGGTATTACACCACAATGGTGGCCTGAACTAGTATAAATCTTGTGTCTCTTGTGCTGTTCTGTTTAGTAGTTTAGGTCCCAGTGATTCAGCAAGGTGCAAGATGGCAGAGGGTTGAATCTCCGTGCGCACCCCAGTGTTCGAACCTCAAGGGTCTCGCTGAACCCGAATCCGACGCTTACGCGCCGGTAGGGGTGCACCGGAATCTGCCTTCCGTCGCCTCGTTCTTCCCCGACCACCGCAACCATGTCTGACGCTCGTCGGGCTCGCGGCGAGCGCCGAGCCGCCCTCGCCTCCCATGTAGCCCAGACGGCTCCCGTCGGCGGGCGCCCTCGTCGTTCCCCGTCACTCGCCGTCAACGCCGCCACCGGCCCGACGGGGAACGAGCAGCAAGCATCATCCCAGCACCCGTCCATGAGGCGGGACGGCCGCACCGCCACGCCTTCGCTCACCCCCGCTGGTTCTTTGTCACACGCGCCACGCGCGGCCATGGAGGCCCGAGCTGCGCTCATCGCGGCAAACGAGCTTCTGCGCTACCGCCCCATCGACGACGTCTACGAAGAATGGCTCGACCGAGTCGCCGAGCTCGTCCGCGCTGCTGGAGGCGCCCTCGCACCGTCCTTCTCGCTGCACCGCACCGCCCGCTGGGCGATGAAGCTCTGGGCGCCACCGTCTCCTCTCAAGAAGGTGCCACAGCCCCAAGCGCGCGACCTGGCGGAACCCGCTCCGCCAGGCGCCAGCGCGGCAAGAGCAGAGCTGCCAAGAAGTCCCTCGCTCACGAGAAGCTGCCCGAGCGCTCCCCGCTCCAGTACGTCAAGACCCTGCGCTGCCTCCAGCCGCGGCGCATGGAGACCCGCAGGACCAAGCTCTCCGTCGTCCAAGGCCCCCCACAGCCACGGCGGGCTGCCGCGCCTTCACCTCCGAGCTGCGCAACGTCGTGTGGCCCGCCAAGTTCAAGCCAGACCTGCCTCCTCGCTATGACGGCACAGCTGACCCTGCGGAGTTCCTCCAACTCTATGAGTTGGGCATCGAGGCTGCCAACGGGGACGAAAAGGTCATGGCGAACTGGTTTCCCATGGCGCTCAAGGACGGAGCCCACACTGCTCTCGAATCCGCCCTGAGCACGATCTCTTCTCGGGCGAGATGCGCACCCGCTTCATCGCCAACTTCCGGGTACTCGCGACCGCCACCGCCGTGAGCGACATGCGCCGAATCAGCAAAGCAGCCGGGAAACCCTGCGAAGTACATCCAGCGCTTCAACAACGTGCACCTCAAGATCCCCAGGGTAACGGAGGAGGCCATCATCTCTGCCTTCTCCGACGGCGTGCGCAACGTCAAGATGAAGGAGGAGCTAGCGATGCATGAAGATCTGTGCACCTCCTTGGAGCTGTTCAACTTGGCGACCAAGTGCGCCAGGAATGAGGAGGGGCGCCTCTCCCTCCTCGAGCTACCTGCCGCGTACCCCGAAGAGAAGAAGCCCAAGGACAAGGACATGAAGCGCAAGGGGGCTGCCGTGCTCGCGGCCGAGCCAGACACCAAGCGAGGCAGAGATCAGCCCGAGTCCTCCAAGGGAAGTCGGTACTGCGTGTACCACGACCTCCACACCCACAACACCAATGAATGCCAAGAGCTCCGGGCCGTGCGCGAAGGAAGGGTCG
The DNA here is from genome assembly GCA_021437245.1 of Aegilops speltoides. NCBI lineage: Eukaryota > Viridiplantae > Streptophyta > Magnoliopsida > Poales > Poaceae > Aegilops > Aegilops speltoides. Next base: position 66,962,038 of record CM038143.1, read on the forward strand.
GCAGACACCCCGAGCATAGCGACCGGGGCTACGGCCGAGGAGGAGGAAAAAATGCAGGACGCTGGGAAGACCGCGGCCCGCGCCAAGGGTGGCGCGACCAACCTCGCGAGGACCGCTGGCAAGACCCGCCTCGCGAGGGAGGCTGGAGGGATCAGCCTCGCGAGGATCGCCCGCAGGGGAACGCAGGTGAGGGAGTCCTGGACTAGGGGGTGTCCGGACAGCCGGACTATCAATATCCGCCGGACTCCAAGACTACGAAGATAGAAGATTGAAGACTCCGGCTCGTGTCCGGATGGTACTTTCCTTGGCATGGAAGGCAAGCTTGGCGACACGGATATGTAGATCTCCTACCATTGTAACCGACTGTAACCCTAGCCCTCTCCGTGTCTATATAAACCGGAGGGCCTTAGTCCGTGGGGCTAACATACATCTAAACAATCATACCATAGGCTAGCTTCTAGGGTTTAGCCTCCTTGATCTCGTGGTAGATCTACTCTTGTACTACCCATATCATCAATATTAATCAAGCAGACGAGGGTTTTACCTCCATCGAGAGGGCCCAACCTGGTAAAAACATTGTGTCCTCGCCTCTTGTTACCATCCGCCTAGACGCACAGATTCGGGACCCCCACGCGAGATCCGCCAGTTTTGACACCGACATTGGTGCTTTCATTGAGAGTTCCTCTATGTCGCCACCGATAGGCTTGATGGCATCTTCAACCAACAACGCTGTCTGTGTGAGACTTTTCTTCCCGACAGATCTTCAGATTCGGCGGCTTTACATCGGGCCAATTCTCTTGGCCATCCGGAGCAGATCGAAGCTACGCCCGGCTGTCGGTCGATTCGAAGCTTAAACTTCACGGCCGATGTCCGCGGAGACTTGATCTTCGACGGACTCGAGCCACACCGAAGCGCCACAAGACCTGTGACGATGGGCATGATCTAGCTCTACCGCCCGAACAAAGGCCTTGGTGGCCGACATGGATCAGCTTCGCCATTAGCGAGCCGATCGCCTGCATCAAGGGCTGGTGGATAGACGCCGCCCGGGGCTTCAACATCCACGACGATGGAGCCGAACACCTATCTTGTCCCCGCGAACTCGTGATTCCGAGACGCGGACTCCTTGCCGACTCAACCTCCCGCGCCCTACCAATCGATCGATTGGGCGCCGTTATGGAATTCACCGCCGGACATATTCCAACACTCGCCTTTTGGCGATATCCTCAATTCATTGAAGCATCTCTCGTTATCGGGAGAGTCCCGCGGACTATGGCGAGGATGGTTGGAGTACGGACGACGAAGAAATTCAAAGCCCACCCACCACCCACTCAGTAGCCACGCCGAGGATTTAACCGACATGCTAGACTTCGACCGACGATATCGATGCTATGGACGATTTATGCCGGAGAGGAACAGAGCCAGCGCCACTGTGGCATTGAAGGCCACCTCGTCATATGACGATACATGGTGGATACCCCAAAAGAAGGGATGGCGAAGAAGCGGAGGCGCACTCTTTAAAGCAGCCCAACGCCGCCGTCGCCAAGGCCACTCTAAATCCCGCCACAAAGAAGAATGGAGATTCCGCACAGAGACAATAACACTCCAGAGCGCCGAAGACAATCCCTCCAAAGAAGACTTAGCGCAGGAGGATGCGTAGCAAGCCCCCACGAGAGGCGGCGATTTAAGGGGTTGAGGATGATAACTATATGCCTCCTCCGAAGACGGCAAGCCTCAACGATGATGAATTCATCGCACTCGAGGATCCCGTCAACAAGAGCGCTTCAAGCGCAGCTTATCGCCACAAAGAAACAGCCTAAAGAAAAGCAGCAGCAGCTTCAAGCTGATCAGACCTGCTGGCCGATCGATGGACCGAGGTCCTCGCGTCAAGAGTATAAACTCGAACGCCCCTCCAAAAGTTACCTAAGACGCAAGCTGCTCCCCGATTAGAGGTGGAAGCATACATCCCTCCATCACCAACAAGACGATATGGTCGACCGACCACCCCGTGGTCGTGACAGAGAGGCATCCAGTGCCCCAGCCAAGACCGTACCCGCATCGCTCCAAAAGTACGGCCAAGAGGGAACACGCCGGACTTGCGAGACATATTGAGGACAAAGCAAGGCAATCCAGATCCATCTATGGATCACGTGGGCGCTTCTACGACCCACGATTTAACACCATCGTGTCGGATACAATAACCGCCGGGCCGAACACAGACACGCCTCTCGAGCTGCGTCGCGATATCGCTCAATACAGGGCGCCAGACACCCGTTATGCTTCATCGATGAAGTAATGGATCATCGATCCTCGAAGGGTTTAAACCCAGAACATCGAATCTTACGATGGCACAACAGACCCATGTGTGGATCAAGACTACCTTCTCCACATCCATATGGCCCGCGCGATGATCTCCACGCCATCAAGTACCTACCACTCAAGCTTAAAGGACCAGCTCGGCATTGGCTTAACAGCTTGCCCGCAGAGTCAATTGGTGTTGGGAAGACTCGAGGCCGCTTCCTTGATAACTTCCAAGGCACATATGTGCGACCACCGACGCCGATGACCTAAGACACATCATTCAGCAGCCATTTAATCGGCCGATAATTACGGACATGGTTCTTGACGAAGAAAAATCAAATCGCCGATTGTCCGGATGCAGAGGCCCTTGCAGCCTTCAAACATAACATCCGGACGAATGGCTAGCCCGCACCGGGGCAGGAAAAGACGAAATCCATGGCAGCCCTCACATCGTTAATGACCCGCTTTTGTGCGGGAGAGGACAGCCGCTAGCCCGCAGCAACAATCTCCGCAAAAATTCGCAGTCCCGATACTAAGGACAACAACGGCAGGTCACGTCGAATCAAAACAAGCGCCGCATTAACGGCGACGATAAGGAGGATACGGCAGTCAATGCCGGATTCCGAGGCTCTAAACCCGGTCAGCGGAAGAAGCCATTTAAAAGAACCACTCCGGGTCCGTCCAATCTGGACCGAATACTCGACCGCTCATGCTAGATACATGGCACCTCTGAAAAGCCAGCTAATCACACCAATAGAGATTGTTGGGTGTTCAAGCAGGCTGACAAGTTAATTGCCAAAAACAATGACAAGGGGCTAAACAGCGACGACGAGGAAGAGACCCGGCCGCTGAACAATAGAGGACAGAAGGGTTTTCCCCCACAAGTGCGGACGGTGAATATGATATACGCGACCCATATACCCAAGAGGGAGAGGAAACGCGCACTACCGGACGTCTATGCGATGGAGCCAGTCGCCCCAAAGTTCAACCCATGGTCCTCTTGCCCGATCACTTTCGATCGAAGAGACCATCCGACCAGATACGCCATGGCAGATTCGCCGCATTGGTTTTAGACCCAATCGCCGATGGGTTCCACTCACGAGAGTCCCGATGGACGGCGGTAGCAGCTGAACTCGCTTTATCAGATACAAGGCGCAAAATGGGCATAGACCCATCAAGGATTAAACCTACAAAGATAACCTTTAAAGGTGTCATCCGAGTGGAAGCCAATCATGAGGCTCACCACACCGAAGTGGTCTTCGGATCCCCGGATAATTTCGAGCGTTAAGAGTTAATCTTCGACATAGTCCCGCTTCGCAGCGGCTACCACGCTCTGCTCGAACGAACCGCTGCTTGTAAAATTCAACGCGTGCCGCATTATGCATACCTAAAGCTCAAGATGCCAGCCCTCGTGGAGTCATCACGGTCAATGGAAATACGGAACGCCCTCCGAACGGAGGAACATACAATGCTCTCGGCGTAAGTACAGAGCAGCTTTCTCAGGCAATTTTCAAGTCCGGCAGTTAGAAAGCCGGATACAGCAAAACGCGCCCGGAGCAATACCAACCAAGACCACCTGGCGCGATCAGAGAACGCGTAGCAATGCGGCCCAAACCCTCGCCCGCGCATGACTGCAAGAATAACACTCCGCGTACATCATTACACTTTGGAGATACCATGGGCGCAGGGAAAGGGGCACGATCACAATGGACCTAGAGTGCGGCTCGACCTCACCAGGGGCTCACACGAGTGCCCCCCTTCCTTTTTATTTTTTCTTCTTCTTTTATGTACACAGGACTCTGTCAACCAGAAGCCCTGTCCGGTGGCGAACCTGCCGAACTCATGATACAATAGTCAGGGACTAAAGAAGGCCGCGACGAAAATTCAGGTGGTCTCAATTACGAGTATTAAATTCGATTATATACACCAAGTCTGCAGCCTATCCCTGGAGGGGGACATGTTTATTTAGTCCAAATCCCTTGCTTACCGCACTATTTGTATCAGTCCGATCTTCTATCAGACTTTCTTTTATAAATAATGCAGCACCTTTTTATTGCAATTGCGTTATCTTCTACATATGTTCATTATATGACATCTTGCACCCGTATATTTTGGTACGGCCGAATACGCTAGGGGCTTCTGTTCCCCAAATTATGGTGTGATTAAGTCCGAACACTTCCACAAGTGCAGCACCCCGAACTTATGGCATTATATGAATCGGCTCGGAATCATGTCTTGGGTCAATAGTTGGGTTTGCCCGGCTCCCATGTTTTGGTGCCTTATGTTCCGTTCCGTCGGCTAAGGTAGCACTAGGAGAACCACTGCGATTGCGCCCCGGTTGAGCCGGGTTAACGCCTCAGTGGAGAAAGCTAAAACTGACTAGCATGATAAGGCGAGAGACTGGTCGCTGTTCGAGAGGTTCTTTCGGGTCCTTAAAGACTCACGCCGCTTCGAGCGAAGTTCCGGATAATGTCCGAAGAAGGCGTGGATAGCGCTCCGGATTCGGTCTTCCGAATACCAGGGGCTTCGCCGAAATTTAAAATTATAGAATGCTATGGCTAAGTGAGAGTGTTCAAGCATTATAAGTCCGGTTGCCTCGTTCGTTGTGTTGAGCGCCTCCCTCGATGGACCCAACAATGGGAACAAGAGTGCTCATGTTTATCCCAACACCCCAAAGACTGTCGTGGCTTGGGGGCTGAAGCCAACGACTTGCCATCTCTCGATTTTACAAACGGCCGCATGTAAGGTAATATTTTAAATTAAAAAGTGTTGCTCATGGCGCATATGAACGAAGTTTTCAGCGCATGTGATAAATATACAAATGAGTTCATTCAAAATTACATCTCGAGCACTCATCTGCAATATCGCAGCTCCCTTCAGACAATCTTATAATACTTCTCCGGCGTGCGATACTCCTTGCCCGTGGCGGTGGGTCCGTGAGAAGCTTCTCCTCATCCAATTTGCCCCATTGCACCTTTATGCGGCAAGGGCACGACGAGCACCTTTAATACAAAGCGGAGCGCTGACTACATCCAGCCTGGGCATGCATCCACCAGCCACAGACTAGGCCAAAGTAGCTCCTGTGCATGGCTCGTCTGTGCCACACCGGACTATGAGGCCCTTCATGGCCTCCTCGGCTACCTTAGGAGTTCGACCACCGCTTCACCGGTCGCTTGGGGGCACTGGATGGCCGGCCTCGTATCATCGAGACCAAGACCTTCTCCGCCGAGCTCCCTCCTCGCCACGATAGAATGCGGCGGCATCGACGACTACACGGCAGATCCGCAAACGCCTCGAGAGCTCCGACCGGGTAAGTATCGTAGTTTACATTAACATGCCCGCTTTGTATGAAAAATGCCTTACCCGCCGCTATGTTCTTTATGTCCTCAACTTCCCGAAGGGCCTTACGGGCCTCGCCTTGGCGGACTTGGCACTTTCGAGACGAGGCAAGCTCGGACTCGAGTCTTGAGTCACGCCCAAACTCTCATGCTTTTCCATGAGAGCCCGGAGCTCTTGCCGAACTTCCGCCACCAAGCCTCTTGTTTTTCTCGCTCAGCCCTCTCCGTGGGTCAGATTATGCTCGTCATGGACACGGCATCCTTCGTGGCTGCCACCTCGTTAGTGGCCCCGCAATACACGATATCCTTGGTAATTTTGTTTGCAACCAAAACCCTTTTCAGAAGGTACTTACTCAAAGAGGTGTTACTCACCTTCTTTCTCCTCGAGCTGCTTCTTCGCATGGCTGAGCTCTTGCTCGGACCGCCGAGGTCCTTCTTCACCACCTCGACCTCCGCCAGCACGCGGCAGAGGTCAAGCAGTAGCCTGCAAACCCATATTGACACATTTTAGCAACCTCACAGACATATTGTTAGATCCTTAGTCCGCTTTTCTTGCCAACACCGAACTAAGTATCGTGGGCTACCGCCTATGCGGTACTACATTATATAAATTTAACTTCTACCTCAAAGCCTGTTAGAAGGCTATCAGAAGCTTGGTCAGCCCGCCTTAGCGAGCTGAACCTTTCTATCACCGCACTCATGATAGTGCGGTGTTCTCGATGGAAGCGCCTTTAAGCGCCTCAACAGTTATCCGGCGCCCGGCTGGGCGGAGACCGCCGGCATCACGGTCTTGCCCTTCTTCCGAGGGGCGCTTGTTTGACTCGAACCATTGCGGTTCCGCGAGAGTCCGGCGCTAAGTCCGGAGGTCGCTGACGGCGCCCGAGCCTCCTCCCGATGGGTCCTCTTTGGGATCCCACCTCGGCGTCCTTGTCGGCGTGTGGGGTAGAGGCAGTCGAGATGGAATTCACATCCGACGAGGCCAATGACCCGCTCGATGAGTCGGGGAGATCATCCTTGGCCGGACTACGGACAGTATGCGGCGTTAGAGGGATACTACGTGACATGAAAAGTACGGCATATAAATGATCCAGATACTTACGATCCTGCCGGACGCCTGGCCCTTGGAGGCCACTCATCCTCGCCAACGCTGATGTTGGCGAACTGTCCGGGGATAGTTCTCCCCTCTGACCTTTGGCCTCCCCGATTGGGGAAGCCTTCCTCTTCTTCTCTCCCTCCTCTGGGAGAGAGTACTCCTCCTCCTCATCCTCAGGGGAGGAGTCCTTGTCGTCGTCAGACGCCTGATTGCGGGAACTCTTTCGAGTCCCCGCGGCCACCTTCTTGGCCTTCTTCTCCGGCACTACGTGCGGTGCCGGAACTAGCAGCCCTGCTAAGCGGGCGTTCACTGGGTCTTCTGGCATGGGAGCCGGGCTGATGAGCAGCTTGGCCTTCTCCTTCCATTCCTGTCAAAGGAAGAGGCAGATTAAAACCTCACTAGAGTCAATCTAATTACCACAAGTGTCCCGTAATGGGGTTGAATCACTTACCTCGTCAGTCGGAGATCGCGAGCTGAATCCAGCGCTCTTGATCGCGCAGATGCACGGGGCTTGGCGCTTTTGAACAGCACCTCCGTGCACCTTCGTGTGTTGTATCAAGAGCCCGCTTAGCGCTGGTGCTATTCCGGATTGAACTCCCACAAATTGAATGCCCGTTTGGCATGGGAGAATCCACGGAGGAGCATGATTTGGACCACGCCGACAAGCCGGCCTATTGCTCACCATCTTCTTGATGCAGGCTCGAGTCCCGCCACCTCCACCGGATTGCCCCACCGCAAGCCCTTCTCTTTCTAGGAGGTGAGCTGCGGGGATTCCAGATCTAAACTGGGGCCGCCGCCCATGTGGGCTTGCGCGGCTCGGTGATATAGAACCACCCCGATTGCCACACCTTGACGGAGTCCACGAAGGTCCCTTCTAGCCAAGGGACGTTGGGAAATTTGCCCAACATGGCGCCGCCGCATTCCGCTTATGCGTTCTTCACAACCTTCGCTTGACGTTGAAGGTCTTGAGCCACAGGCTGAAGTGGGGCTGGATGCAGAGGAAGGCCTCGCACACGACGATAAATGCCGAGATGTTGAGGATGAAGTTCGGCGCCAGATCGTGGAAATCCAGGCCGTAGTAAAACATGAGCCCCCGGACAAATGGATGGAGCGGAAAGCCCAGTCCGTGGAGGAAGTGGGGGAGGAAAACGACCCTCTCATGAGGCTCTGGGGTAGGGATGAGCTGCCCCTCGTCGGGCAGTCGATGCGCGATATCGCTAGAAAGGTATCCGGCGTCGCGCAGCTTGGTGATGTCCTCCTCCTTAGCGGTGGAGGCTAACCATTTACCTCCCGCTCCGGACATATTCAGAGAAGGTCGAGGAGAGATGCGCGAGGTCGGGCGTTGGAGCTTGAGTTCGCAGGGAAGGATAAGCAAAGGAGGAAGAAGGCGTAGGTGAGAAGGTGAATCCTTATCCCTTATATATAGGCGGACAAAACTATGCGTCCCCCACCGGCCTGGTAAAACTCGCTTATCTCCCAAGCGCCACCATCAAAGGCGCGGTTGGGTTACCCACGCACGTATTGATGAGAATCCCAGAATAAGGGGAACACGATCTCTGCTTCGACAAGACGTGCCAAGGAAACCGCTTCGCTAAACGTGCTGAGGTGGTATAGTAAAAAACGATTCAAACAAAGGCTTGGCTGCGGTGTGATGTCACGCCGCATAATGCGTCAGCAGATTGAGCTAAGTGTACATTTTATTCTCTCTACGGTGGAATGTGGAATTTATTTTGCAGAGCCGGACACTATCCTGGTGTTCATGATCTTCTTTGGATTATTCAAGGGAGGAACCCGCCTTGCAATGCCGAACATTATGCACGCCGGACTTATCGTCATTGAAGACTGGTTCAGGGCTACCGAGGAGTCCTCGACTAGGGGTGTCCAACAGCCGGACTATCAATATCCGCCGACTCCAAGACTACGAAGATAGAAGATTGAAGACTCGCTCGTGTCCGGATGGTACTTTCCTTGGCGTGGAAGGCAAGCTTGGCGATACGGATATGTAGATCTCCTACCATTGTAACCGACTCTGTGTAACCCTAGCCCTCTCCGGTGTCTATATAAACCGGAGGGCCTTAGTCCGTAGGACGAACATACATCTAAACAATCATACCGTAGGCTAGCTTCTAGGGTTTAGCCTCCTTGATCTCGTGGTAGATCTACTCTTGTACTACCCATATCATCAATATTAATCAAGCAGGGCGAGGGTTTTACCTCCATCGAGAGGGCCCGAACCGGGTAAAAACATTGTGTCCTCGTCTCTTGTTACCATCCGCCTAGACGCACAGCTGGGACCCCTAGCCGAGATCCGCCGGTTTTGACACCGACAAGAGCCTCCTCTCTGCCGCCAGCAGCCAAGGAGAAATGAGGACCGCCATCGACGAGGGGTTGGGGGCTTCAGAACTGCGCAGCGATCGCTGCATCCCGGGTGAAGCTCAAGCCCCACCTCTCAACAGATCTTCAAGCAGTTCGCCCACGGCGAATGTAGTCCTCCCAAGCTCGAGGCCATGTGCCCTCTCGTGGTCGGGCGTGCGCCATCACATTCAGCTCAGCGGATCAGCTCAAGTCGCGCTGCCACAGCCGAGTCCTCCCGATGCTTTGTTCCCCAATCATCGCGAACGTTAGTCACCAAGACCATCATCGACGGCGGGCAGGGCTCAGCGCCCTATCCGTGGGAAACATTCAACAATCTTCGCGCCTTACATACCAGCTTTCACCAACCAAGCCCTACTCGAGTCACCGACGGCTCCACGGTCCCGATCGGGCAGGTCAGCCTTCCCGCCACCTTCGAGGCTCGCGATAACCACCAAGACCGAGCTCATCGACTTCGACGTCGCCACATTCGCCTGCCGTACAACGCCATCCTCGGGTACCCGGCGCTGGCCAAGTTCATGGCTGTAACCCATCACGGCTACAACGTCCTCAAGATGCCAGGAAGCGGCGGGGTCATCACGGTGCCCAGCGAAGAGAGAGACACAGTATGCTCCCTGGAGCGAGCCTTTCAGGCCGCATCACTAGAAGACCCAGACCGCAGCAGCAGGAGGCCTTCCGAGGCCGCACCCAAGAAGAAGAAGACATCGACCGGCCCGGCTCCTCAGGAGGCAGGCCCCTCAGGGCCCGCGCCTGGCTAGGAGGAGCCTCCTTCCATCGCATAGGGAAGCGCGCCCGGCGCCCACCTCAGGCCGGGCTCGGAGGCTTTCCCCTGGAGGGCCGCCGACCTCGCCAAGGTCACGAGGGAGGCGCTTGGGCACCACGTGGAGGCATGCTACGAAGCATGTTACCCCCAAGAAGGAGCAAGGCAAGGAGAGCCAAACCCTCAGGAGTTCGTTAGCAAGGCCATTCAGGAGTTACAGGACTCAAGGGTCATGAGAGGCAGCCGCCGCCTACCCGCTGTGGCCCCCCATCCAGGCGAGGATGGTGGGCTGCGCGTCTGCATCGACATACCAGGGCTCAACCGAGCCGCGTCTCAAGAGCGCTTCTGGCCCTCGCGAGTGGGACGTTGCGAGGGTCCGCCCCACAGCTATGTGTGCATGCCTTACGGCCTGCCAAACGCGGTTGCTGCGCACCAGCATCTCATGAGGGCCATCCTGGAGGCTCAAGGGTTCAGGCACGCCACAGCCCTGGCGGAGATGGAGATGGCCCGCGAGGAGCCGCCAGCGCCTCCGGATCCTCCCAAGGCCCCCGGGCCTGGGGGCTCGTGAGGATCGGCTCCCGCATCCCACCGAGTCCGCTGCACCAACGCCCCTTCATCCCCAACGTCATTAGTTGACATCTTTAAGTTTCATTTCCGGCTGGGAGCTCCTTCAGGGCCGCATTATTCCCAGGCCGCGTGGGTTCGTCCCTGCGGCATGTATCCCTTTTATTTCATGTCCTTACCTTGTCCCATCACGCCCTGGGCAAAGATCATCCCTGCCGCTCGGGCCTGTCCCAGCGGCATGTACCCTTCTTGCGTTTTTCTTAGGACTATGCTTTTGCTCCACCATGCTTGTTATTTGGTGCCTTTTTCTGGGTGACGGAATCTTGCACGTTAAAGGGGGGGTGCCTGAGCATCACGACTCAGGGCTCCTACCGCCTCCGCCCTCACCCTCCGGTCTTGTCCATAGCATCGCTGACTGGCTTGCCAGCGACACCGAGACCAGCCCGAGCCGACCCGAGGACGAGAGTTTCACATCTAACCCAACTTATGCTGCTAAAGGGAGGGTGCCCGAGCATCGCGACCAGGGCTCCTACCGCCTCCGCCCTCACCCTCTGGTCTTGTCCATGGCATCGCGAACTGGCTTGCCGGGCGACGGCCGAGACCTGCCCGAGAGCCGGGACCCAAGGACGAGTTGCTACATCTAACCCAGCTTATGCTAAAAAGGGGTGCCTGAGCATCGCGACTCAGGGCTCCTACTGGTTCTCCGGCCCTCACCCTCTGGTCTTGTCCATGGCATCGCGACCTGGCTTGCCAGCGACGGCTGAGACCAGCCCGAGAACTGGGACCCGAAGACGTAGAGCACCGGCATCTGGCCAAATTTGCAGGAACACACTCGAAGATAAGGCCCAGAGCCAGGCGTAACCCTCCTTGAGGTAGGGCCCTGTGAGCCCTGCGCTGGCTCACAGGTACCCCAACACACCTCGCGAGGCCTCTCGCGCCTCTCCCAGGAAACTAATGGCTGACTGACGATCGCCACGGCGAGCTCTCGTTCCTTTTGTGATGAACCTGCAGGGTCCCTCCAAGGAGCACGCAACGACCTCGCCACGCAATCTCTCGCCGGCCAAGGCATGGACCTAGCACCACACCAGGAAGCATTGTCCTGACCCTCGAGATAAGTCACCCTCCGGACACACTAATCATCACAACACCATCCCCGCACTCAATGCAACCCCGTGTTAGCAATGTCGCTCTCCTTTCTCACCGAATGATGGCTGCTTGAGCGCCAAGGGGGCCCCCCTGAGCATCGCGACTCAGGGCTCTTACCGGACCTCGGGCCGCTCACCCCCTGGCCTTGACCACGCCATCGCGACTTGGCATACCAGCGACGGCTGAAGCCGCCTTGGGACTGGGACCGGTCGGCGCAAAGCATCAGACCCTCGTGAGGACTGAAAGGAGGAAACTAAGCTTGAACGGAATGAGCATCTCGTACTGCTTCATAAAAGGATTATATTGATAGACGGAGCTACAAACATCTTACAAGCCCCCGTGGGGTATATTCTTGGCCCCTCGCAGGAACAAAAGGCGCGCATGCTAAGGAGTCCTAACTACAGGGGGCATCGCGGCGGATGCCATCATCAACAGTGGGCCGCCCAGTCCGGCGCCAACCCTATCCAGATCAGGGGCGGCGACGACCTGACAAGCCCGCCCTGCTCCGGGAACGGCGCAGGCTCGGGGGCTCGTAGCTGTCGTCGCTCATCTCCGGCGTCGCGAAGAGCTCGGCAGAGTCGCTGGATCCTCCGGAGCCTTCGTCGCCTGAGGAGCGGCCAAGGGGGCGATCGGCCGGCCTCTATCTTGCCGCAGCAGGATCCCGACCACCTCTCCCGGGGCAGCACTCCAGTCGACGACCCTCCGCGTCGAAGACCTTGAAGGACACCACCGAAGCACCATCGTACTGCAGGTGGATCGTGAGGGCGCCCCTCGTCCTGCAGACCCGGGCGACCTCGCCCCAGCCTCGAGTCATGAAGACCTTGCCCGGGGCAACTACCGCGACGTCTGCCCCGGTCACGAGGGTGCCGCAGCCGGCGTGCTGCAGCCAGAGTCCCAGGGGTTCCCCCTGCCGGACGACGGAGGCGAAGAAAGAAGGAAGACGAATCCAAGATTTAGGAGGCGTGGCGGCGTGAAGCACGAACTCCCGGCAGGAGCCCTCGGCGTGGACTCCAGGGGGGAAGATGCACACCTTCGTGACCCGCCGGCATCGGCGGCGGCGCCGCTCGTGGCGTTCGGCGTCGACTCCTTCAGAGCCACCAATGTGCGCGTACAAGGGTAGAGGGAACCCTGGAGGCGGCCGCTCACACCATGGCCTGGACGCCTCCTGGCGAGCGCTCTCGCCCTGACACCATAGGGCAAGTCGCTTCTTTGGGGGGAGCAGGTCAGGATCCTCTTGGGGAGCTTTTCCCTTCTCTTCCGCGGAGAACCGGCGGATCGGAGCCATGGCAGCCAGACGAAGCAAGGAGGAGGAGAAGCGTATGATAGATCGGAAGGGCGCTAGCGCCGTTCAGATTTCATACCGGGCGAAGGCCAACCGTCGGCCTCCACGATCATCGGTAATCATGTCCGTCTTTGCATGCAGGGACTAGTCGAATCCGGGCGGTTACCGAGGCGTCGTGGGGAAGCAGTGCCACCCACTTCCAATCAACCGCCACGCGGCGCCCAAGGCCGCAGGCTGTTAGGGCCCGCGACGCTTCGCACTTGCCCTTTCGCCTCTCTGCTCGGCCAAGTTCGGGCGCGCCGTGGGCCCGGGGCTACTGTCGGTGTTCTGGGAACGGGGGTCCCAGACTTGCCTGCCTGCAGCCTGCGGCGTGGCTCAAAGGAGGCCCAGCACAGCCCATCTTCATCAACACAAGCTCAAGACCCTCGCGAGGGGCCAGATTCATGGGCGGACGACAAGGAGCTTCTCGTGCACGGCCTCGTCAGTTGGCTCATGAGGAGGCAGAGAGTTCAAGGCGGGTACCTCGCGAGGTGCCCATGACGCAGCCATAACCACCAAGGGCGCGATCGGCGCCAGCCCACAGATGTCCTCCCTTCCTCTTTGGTGCAAAGGAGCAAGCGCAGCGAGAGTATCAAGCAAAGGCATCCATTTCGTGCAACAAGACCAAGACCAGCCCAACGGCCGGAAGGAGTCATCATGGAGCCCAAGCCGGGCCATCACTGAGCCTTTGGCATGCGAGGACCAACTTTAGTCAGATAAGTGTACCCGCTGTTCCCCTTCAAAATGGCCAATTGTTGGCGCCTTCCCGCCAATATTTGGGAAGAGGCCTGGCCTTCGCCTATAAATAGGACTAGCCACCCCCAGGGCAGAGGCATCTGGATCCCCATCAAGAAACCAGTAGTTAGAGCGGCTGAACCCCTCTCATCAGTTCATCGCACCAGCCAAGAACAGACCCTCGCGAAGATGTTCTTCCTTGTATTGTTCCTCATCAGCCCAAGAGGCAATCCACCACACCACACACTGGAGTAGGGTATTACACCACAATGGTGGCCTGAACCAGTATAAATCTTGTGACTCTTGTGCTGTTCTGTTTAGTAGTTTAGGTCCCAGCGATTCGGCGAGGTGCGAGATGGCAGAGGGTTGAATCTCCGTGCCCACCCGAGTGTTTGAACCTCATGGGTCTGCCGGAACCCGAAATCCGACAATGATGGTATGAACGTAATTGTGATCGGCCTTCTTAGGACCAACTTACTCCGGTTTATATAGACACCGGAGAGGGCTAGGGTTTACATGGAGTCGGTTACAAGGAAGGAAATATAATATCCGGATCTCCAAGCTTGCCTTCCACGCCAAGGAAAGTCCCATCCGGACACGGGCCGAAGTCTTGAGTCTTGTATCTTCACGCTTCAATAGTCCGGACATTGTACATAGTTTGGCTGTCCGGATACCCCCTAATCCAGGACTCCCTCAGTAGCCCCTGAACTAGGCTTCAATGACGATGAGTCCGGCGTGCAGTATTGTCTTTGGCATTGCAAGGCGAGTTCCTCCTCTGAATACTCAAAAAATGGTTATCGAACACGTAGACCGTGTCCAGATCCGCAAGATGATCTTCACATAACTCCGTGGAGAGAATGATATTTCACAAATGCAATCTGCTGACAACTTTTTCTGATGACGTGACATGTTATTACGGTCGGATCACTATTCGAACCGTTTCCCCACAACCAGCCACAACGCATATCACGAGGCGGTTTCTGTGACATGTCTTGTCAAAGCAGAGATCGTGTCCCCTTATTATGGGATTCTCATCAATACGGGCATGGGTAATCTAACCGTGCCGCTAATCGCAGCGAGTGGGAGGCGGACGGGTTCCACCAGGCAAGTGGGGAAGCACAAAAAGCTTTTATCGCCTTTATAAGGAGGTCGGGTTCCTTTCTCTTTTACCCACGCCTCCTTCTCCTGCTAGCTCATTCCCCTTTGTGCGAGCCCTAATGCCCAAGCACTCTTCTCTCCCACCAAAGGGAAGTTCTCTGAATATGTCTGGAGCAGGAGGCAAATGGATGGCCTCAACTGTCCAGGAGAAGGACATCAAGAAGCTCCGGGGAGCCGGGTATCTGGCCTAGAAGATTGGCCATTGTCTTCCCCCAGCGAGACAGGTCGTCCCTACTCCGGAATCTCACGAGAGAGTTGTGTTCTCCCCATTTCGTCCGTGGGCTTGGGTTTCCCCTTCACCCGTTCGTTTGGGGAGTCATGTATTACTACGGGATCGATTTTCATGATCTTTCCCCCAACTCCTTCCTCAATATCTCGATGTTCATTGTCGTGTGCGAGGCTATTCTCCGGATCCCACCTCACTTCGGCCTATAGCTGAAGATTTTCAATGTGAAGCCCAAGGTGGTGAGTGGCGAACACGCCGAGTGCAGCGGCGCCATGGTAAGCAAGATGCCCAAGGCTGTCTGGCCGAAAGGTGCTTTCAACGACTCCGTCAAGGAGTGGCAGCAGCAGTGGTTATATATCACCGAACCACGCGGCAAGAAGTGGGCGGCAGCTCCAGAGTTCAGATCCGGAGCTCTACTGCGGCTCACGTCCTGGCCCGAGAAGGGCCCGAACTAGTGCTCATTTGACGAGCTGTTATTGCTCCAGACACGCACCCAGGGCGTGATCGATAGGGACGTCAAACTCGTCGACATAGTCCAGGTGATGCTAGTTCGCCCGGTCCTCCCTTGTCAGCGCCGAGCTTGCACCCTGTGGGAGTTCAATCCGGCCGAGCACCAAACCCTTCAGGAGCTTTACGACTCCACTCACAAGGATATCTAGAAGGTGCTCTTTAAGTCCGGCAAATCATGGCCGGGCCCCGCCGAGGACCGTGGGTATCAATCATCCCATTCTCCCAGCTCGGTAAGTCACAACCACACTTTATCTATTCATGCTTTAATTGGCACATCATGCGGGAGACACCCTAATCGTATTTCATTGCAACCTCAGGGATGGGTGAAGAAGGTGGAGCGGCTACATTGTCCAGCCCCCCTGCTGGAGGAACTAGCCGGACCTCTTCTGACGAAGATGTTGGTCCCCGCGTCTTACAAGGCGCCAAAGAAGGAGGCCTCCAAGAAGGTCAAGAAGACCCGGGGTGGTCTTCGCCGTCGCGAGGTTTCGGACGCTAGATCCGAAGACTCCAGCAACGATCCTCCGTCCGAGGACGAAGAGGAGGAAGCAGAGGAGGATGAGCCTCACTCTAATGGTGGGAGGAAAAGGACGACCTCCGCATCTCTGGAGGCCGGATCGCCCAAGAGGGGGAAACGTTCCCTCCCAGGGGCATCCCCCACGGCCGCCGATAGCAGCCCGGAGTGGGATCCCAGGGCCCAGCCCCTGGAGAAGTCGTAAGTATCCAAACATGCACATGCATCTGGGATCTTTTTTTTGGTATAGTGGTTTTGACTGTTGCCTACATATTGCAAAGTCCGGCAAGGTCCTGCGCCGGCCAGTCCTCGTCGGAGGATTCACTGGACTCGGACGCTTTGGCAAGTGAGACGCCTCCGCAGGCCCCTTCCCCCAAGTCTGGGCGCGGCACCGAGGTGTCGTCTCGACAAGACCCGGACCAAGGAGAACATATCCCTGGTGCCGAACACGAAGGGATGGAGACGGCCCCCGGGACCTCTAGGGTTCTGGGATCGATCAAGCAGCCCCCTGATGGCAGGGGGCCAGCCTACGCCATCAGCGTCCTTTGTTCAAGCAGAGCTGCCTGGCGGTCTATTGACAGCGTTGAGAAACGAGTCTATTGTCGACGAGCATTGGGCCCTTGTGGGCGAGGTGGTTGAAAGGATTCAGTCCGCCGAGAGTGGGCTGAACGCGTCCTGCCTTAGTCTTATAAAGGCTTTTGAGGTATGTATCCTAGGAAATCCTTAAGGAATTGTCATAATATAAGTAGTAGCCCCTGATACACTGTCCGGCGAAGGAGACAGAGCCGGGCAGGGGATCAAACCCTCTACATTCGTAGGAGCCTGTGTAAATGACGTATACCCTTTGGTGTGAAAACAGGCATCCGCAGAGAGGACTTCCGCTTTCGAGGCGGAAGTGTCTGAACTGAAATAGAACCTTGCACGGTCCGAGGAAGAACTCAGTCGTGTGAGGAAGCAACTGGAAGACAAGCAAGGTATGTTGAAAACATTTGTCTTGGAGTTGGCACGAACAAATGGTTGTGCAGAATGAAATTTTTTTAGTATTGTGTGCTCTAGGAGCGTGTGCCGAATACGAGGCACTAAAGAAAGCTTTGGCTGATGCCAACAAGAAGGCTGAGGCCAAACAGGCGCTTCGTGAAAAACACGAGGCCAGGGTTATCACCGCTGAGCAGGAGCTCCAGGAAGCTGTGAAGAAAAGCGAGAGCTTGGAGCAGAGTCTAAAAGGGAAAGAATCCGAGCTCGCCCAAGCTCTCGAGGATGCAGAAGGTGCTCGGGAAGAAGCCCGAGGTGCTGCGCGGGACATTCAAGAGGCCCGAAAAGTGGCGGCTGGTAAGGCCTTCTGTATTCTTAGCTTCGTGTATGTTAGAATGTGAAGAATCCAAGCGGCAGGCTTGAATTCTTATTTTTCTAGGGGCTTTTGCGGATCTTCCTCGCAGCATATCAGATGCTGCTCAATTCTACACACCGAGGAGAAGAAGACTGCGGAGAGGGATTTCTGGTCACAGTATCTGGCGCCGAACTATCCGGTGCTATTTATCGATCAGATGAAACAGTTGATCGTACTGCACCAGGCGGCCGAACTAGCCATGAAGGACTTAGTTGTCCGGCTGTGGCCCGCGGATCCGATTCCAAGCAGCTACTTTGCACTCGTCAAGTGGATCGTGGGCGCCTGTCCTCGGCTAGATGCTATCAAGCGATCAATCTGCATAGAAGGCGCGCGTATGGCGTTTGCCCACGTGAAAGTGCATTAGGGGAGGCTTGACGCGGAAAAGCTGATCACTAAGGGGCCGCCGGAGGGTAAGGAACACCGCAAGCCCGAGCTGTATTATGAAGGTGTGATGAAAGGGGCCCACCTTGTAGCGGACAAGTGTACTAAAGACATTATATTTCCCTAAGGGCATCTATGCCACTTGTTGTAATATGGGATAATGACATTTTGTTATATATTGCCTGTTTTATTTGAACATATGTTCTTCCTGTGCGGCTGTTTATTGTATGCAAATTCTGGGAGTTGGCCAGTCGTCGGCTTGTGCCCCCTCGTAAAAAGGATACAGGGGTGTTCGGGATATATCTGAATGCTCTTTATCCCATAGTTGGGTCCTTTTAAGGAGGTGTATCTTTCCGCGAACCAGGCAATCGGACTATAGGGCTTTATTACTCTCACTTAGCCGTAGGAATTTGAGTATGGTCGGCGCAGCCCCTAGTGTTCGGAAGGCCAAACTAGGGGCTCTATTGGCGCCTGATTAGAAAAGCGATCCGTCGCACTTAGCATTTATGATGGCATTATGCGGAATAAATCTTTAGGGATTTATGACCTCTCGAACAGCGGACCGGCTCTCGCTTCATGATGACAGTTGGTTTTCGGCTTTCTCTACTGAGGTGCTCGTCCGGCTGAACCGGGACACAATCGCAGTAGTTCTCCCAGCGCTACCTTAGCCGATAGAACGGAACGTAAGGTACCAAAACATGGGAGCCGGGCAAACCCAACCAATGACCCAAGACATCATTCGGAGAAGATGCATATAGTGCTATAAGTTCGGGGTGCCGAACGACCGAAAAGGTGGTCGGACTTGCTTGCCGTACTGTGGAGCCCCTGGTGCAACTAGGCGAACGCGGAGCGTGGCTTTCCTTTTCGGCAAAGAGGCGTCGGCGATAAACGACAGCCGGTAATTGCTATTTACGCATTGTAGTAGAATTTTATGTCTATGCATATTAGTATGATGTATGGAAAGAGGTGTTGTTTGACGGAACCTGTTATGGCCGGACCGAGGGGGCCAGGAGCGGACGAGAATGAATTGAACCGCTTACGCTCGCATGTTCCTTCCTTTGTGTGTCCGGGATAATTCCATGCCGCCAGTTCTGTTCTGTGTCAATTGTTAGTTTGCAAATGCGAAATGCTTGAAGACAGCTAGGTGTCCTCTTGTTGTTGCTCCCAGGGTCCCTAATCGGGCCCTGGTGTGCCAAGTCATTAGACCGTGAGGTAGTACGGACTCTGTAGTGGATGTCCGGATGGTTGGCCTGGGTAATTTACCACGTAGAATCTAGTTGACGTGGTTTTTCCCGTTTAGCATACGGTAAGCTATCGTATGGGAAGGTGCCGAGGATTTATTCTTTGGCGTAGCATTTTTGGATGGTCTGAAGGCAACCGTTTAGAGTGGTGGGCCAACAAAACTTGGCCTTTGCACCTTACATCTTTTAGGAAATGTTTTCCATGGCGTCATACCCTTGTGGGCTTTGTGTGTCATGGAGCCCCCGGATTACTAGGTCTAGAGGCACTGCAATTAACTTGCCGTTGTTTAGGTGGTCCTGGGCGGTCAGCCGTACTATTACGCTTTGGGGGGGGTCTTGACAAGGCATCTCCCCTTTATTGCTTCCGGCGTGCGACCAGCCGCTTTGTTTTGAAAATCCTGCATTCTCTATTGGTATGCTTTGACGTCCTTCTCGGGGTACCGTGAATTTCACACGGCTGATCCAGCGTGTGTCTTCGGTCGAGTAGGCTTGTTCTGATCTTTGCCTGTTTGTCGGACTGAGCATTGCCGGACTTGGCGCCAGCTTCCTTGTCTTGATGTTTATGACCTTTATGCTGAGGTCTGAGGGTGCCTCTTCGTATCTACTTCTTGCCGCCTTGGACCGTAGTGATGCGTCGGCGTCTGTGTGCGTGCCCGTGGTTTTCCTGCTCGAGTTGAGGTAGCCAGTTGTGTCTTGTGTGCCTTTTATTGGGGCTCTCGAGTTCGTATTTTTCGGCTGCCAGTATCTTGGTCCACCTATCCTCTAGCGCATCTTGGTTAGCTGTGAGCTGCTCTTGTTTCCTTTGCAGGCTCCTTGCTGTAGCCATGAGTCGTCGCTTGAAGCGAACTTGTTCCACTGGGTCCTCTGGTACGCCGAATTCGTCGTTGCCGAGGCTTGCCTCGTCTTCGAAGGGGGGTGTGTGATTCTCCCTCTCCCAGTATCCCGTCATCATTGGTTCGGCCTTCTTAGGTGTAGGCTGACTCGGGTTGTATTCCTTTTTGGCACCGTCCGGACTGCTCTCGTTTTCAGGGCCGTTTTTGGTGTGGCGGGGTTTGGAGTGGTACCGATAACGCACAGGTTTTGCCTTTCTTCCCGAGGGATTGTCCTCCATTGCCTCATCGCCATTAGTTTCCTTCGGAGTGTCCACCATATATATATCATATGAGGAGGTGGCCGTCCACCGCCCGGTGAGCGGTGGCTCCTGTGGTTCTCCTACATCGTCGTCCATACCCTCGATGTCTTTGGAGTCGAAGTCAAGCACATCTGTTAGATCATCGATCGTGGCAATGAAGTGGGTGGTGGGTGGGCAACGAATTCCATCGTTGTCTGCTTCCCACTCGAGCCGGACATAGTTCAGCCCGGAGTCTTCTGACAAGGAGAGAGACTCCAATAAGTCCAGCATGTCGCCAAAGGGCGAGTGCTGAAAAACGTCCGTCACGGTGAACTCCATCACCGGAGCCCAACCAGGATCGGCGGGCTCGGGGGCGTGCGGACTGGAACCTGCGTCCGGATATGAATCCAGGGGTCCGGAGTCACAGGTTCCCTCAGAGGTGAAACCTGTGTTCGGTTCCATCGCCGATGAATGTACGGCCTGCGGGGCAGGGTCTAGCCCTCCGTCCTTAGGTGAAGCAACCTGTCCTGGATTTATATCCGAGGCTTCTGCTGGGACGATATCCCGGGCGACGTATCACAACAGGTCTAAGTCGTGCTCATCGCGACTGTTCGGCTCTTCTGGTGCTGGCCCTAATCCGTCGAAGATCAAGTCTCCGCGGATATCCGCCGTGTAGTTCAGGTTTCCGAACCTTATTTGATGGCCGGGGGCATAGCTATCGATCTGCTCCAAGTGACCAAGCGAATTGGCCTGCAGTGCGAAGCCGCCGAACACGAAGATCTGTCCGGGGAGGAAATTCTCACCCTGGACAGTGTCGCTAATGACGATTGAAGGAGCCATCGAGCCTGACGGCGACGTCACAAAGGAACTCTCAATGAAAGCACCAATGTCGGTGTCAAAACCGGCGGATCTCGGGTAGGGGGTCCCGATCTGTGTGTCAAGGCTGATGGTAACAAGAAGTAAGGGACACAAATGTTTACCCAGGTTCGGGCCCTCTCGGTGGAGGTAAAACCCTACTTCCTGCTTGATTAATATTGATGATATGGGTAGTACAAGAGTAGATCAACCACGAGATCGTAGAGGCTAAACCCTAGGAGCTAGCCTACGATGGTATGAATGTAATTGTGATCGGCCTTCTAAGGACCAACCTCTCCGGTTTATATAGACACCGGAGAGGGCTAGGGTTTACATAGAGTCGGTTACAAGGAAGGAAATATAATATCCGGATCGCCAAGCTTGCCTTCCACGCCAAGGAAAGTCCCATCCGGACACAGGCCAAAGTCTTGAGTCTTGTATCTTCACGCTTCAATAGTCCGGACGTTGTACACAGTCCGGCTGTCCGGATACCCCCTAATCCAGGACTCCCTCAGCGCCGCACACCCCTTGTGCTTCACAGAGAGGGTAATGCAACATCAATTCCCGGAAGGCTTCAAGCCTGTGAACATAAAATCATATGACGAAACCATAGATCCAATCATATGGATAGAGTACTTCCTCCTCCACATCCACATGACGCGAGGAGATGATCTGCATGCCATTAAATATTTGTCGCTAAAGCTCAAAGGCCCAGCTCGACACTGGTTGAACAGCCTCCCCGAAGAATTTATATGTTGTTGGGAAGAGCTTGAGGACACTTTTCGCGCAAACTTTCAGGGCACCTCTGTCCGGCCTCCGGATGCGGAAGACCTAAATCGCATCACGCAACAACCCACAGAACCTGTCTGACATTTTTGGAACTAATTCCTGACCAAGAAAAATCAGATGTTGACTGTCCGGATGCTGAAGCCTTTGCTACCTTTAAGCATAGTGTGAAGGACGAATGGCTTGTACGACAGCTCGGCCAGGACAAACCAAGAACTATGGCAGCCCTGGCTTCCCTCACAACCTGCTTTTGCACGGGCAAAGACAGTTGGCTTGCTCGCAAAAAAACCAACCAGACACACCCGATACCTCCGAGGTTCGGGGCGAAAATGGAAAGCCCCGACACAGCAAGAACAAACGTCGCCATAATGACGGCAAGGGTGAGGATACGATAGTAAATGCCAGATTCCGAAACAGAAGTCTAGACCCCGAAAGAAAGCCCCTAAAGGCAACAGTGATGGCCCGTCTAAATTGGACACAATTCTGGACAGGCCTTGTCAGATCCACGACACATCAGAGAAGCCCACCAACCACTCCAACCGAAATTGTTGGGTAATCAAACAGGCCGGCAAACTCACAGCCAAGGACTTGGGCAAAAGCCCATGAAGCGAGGACGATGATGAGCCCCGCAGGCTTAATAGTGGAGGCTAGAAACCCTTCCATTCCGAGGTAAAGATGGTAAACATGATCTACACAACCCACATACCAAAGAAGGAGAGGAAGCGAGCACTACGAGACGTATACTCTGTCGAACCAGTAGCGTCGAAGTTCAATCCATGGTCAGCCTGCCCGATCAGTTCGATCGCAGGGATCATCCCACCAGCATACGCCAAGGAGGGTCTGTAGCCCTAGTGCTAGACCCCATCATTGACAGATTCCACCTCACTAGTATCCTAATGGACGGAGGGAGCAGCCTCAGTCTGATATACGAGGATACAATGAGGAAAATGGGGATCGATCCATCATGGATTAAACCCAGTAACACCACCTTCAAGGGGGTCATTCCGAGAGTGGAGGCCCGCTGCATGGGGCACCATGATGCTTGAAGTTTGGATCACCGGATAACTTCCAAAGCAAGGACTTTATCTTCGATATTGCACCTTTTTGCAGTGGCTATCACACCTTCCTCGGCAGCACAACGTTCACCAAATTCAATGTTGTCCTGCATTACGTGTACCTCAAGCAGAAGATGCCTGGCCCTTCAGGTTCCATAACTATCAACGGCAACACAGAATGCTCACTTCGAATCGAGGAAGACACTACGGCCCTAGCAGATGAATACAACACCGACCCATATTGGTCCGGGCGCTGACCTGCCATAAAGTCCGGCGACAATAGCAAACGGGTTTGTACCATTCCCTGTCATGGGAACCCGCATGCGTTCGCCACAAATAGGGACACGCGCCCCACAGCATGCCCACTTTCTTCATGCTCCACGTGCCTCATCAGCACAATTTTGCACTGAAAATACCATGGGCAGCCGCGAGGCATACATTAATCCGAAGTATATGTTCGGCTCAACCGAACTTCAGAACTACCTCATCTTCGTACGACCCGGGGGCCAATTCCGGATACCCCCAAGCATAAAGCTCCATCGGTAGGGCCCTCATTGAAGGTCCCAACCCCCACCCATCAGAAACAAAGGCGCAGACATGCAACAGGGCACAATGAAGGCTTCAACTCACGCATCAAGGCCCTGCGTCAACCTTTACTCTGTAAAACTTTTTTTCTCTTATGAGTACCGCCTTCGCAGTCCGAATTGTATGGTTAGACGTCCCGAGCATACGAGAAATAATAAAAATACCCTTTATAGTGTTCGGATTCCGCATCTTGCGACTTGCCTATTTCCTTTCCGATTCTCACCTCGCTCTTCGAACAACCCAGCATGAAAGTATTAACTAATCATGAGTTTGATTTATATATCAGCTCAATATCTTCAAGTCTGGCACCGCTTTCCGCTCGGTGTTCAGCGTCTCGGATATTGCACTATATGCATCTATTCCGAACTATGTCTTGGATCAATAGTTGGGTTGCCCGGCTCCTGTGCTTACCTCTTATTTTCCGCATGCTCGACTAGGAGGGCAAAGGGAGAACCCCTGCAATTGTAATTTTGCCTTGCCCAGTCAAGTACCTTAATTGGAAAAAGCCGAAAACTAACCGTCATAGTAAGTGTGAACGGGTCTGCGATCCGATGATGAGGTTCGACTCTAAAAATCATTGGCGATTTTGCCGTATCACACGAAGGGTTCGTCTTAACACAAACCATGTGATTTGAAAGGGTAGGTTTTGATCCCCAAGTACATCACAATACACCGGAGGCTAATCCCTAGTCCCCACCGTCAAGCTCCTAAGGCTAAGTGAAATCAGTAAAACCGAATAGTCCGATTGCCTGGTTTCACTCCCACACTACCGCCTCCGGGCACCAAGATGTTGGCTAAGGGTAACAATGCGGAGACAAAACACCCCTCGTGATATTCACTTGGGGGCTGAAGCCAACGACTGGTAGCGTTCAGAATAAACATACGACCACACAAGAGTCAAAATTAAATCATGACAACATAAACAAGTCAGGCAAATGCATAATAAAGCATAAGGTCCACTTGGTACACACTTAATACAATCACTCAAGCATTACATCCTTCAAACACTAGTCCTCTGTCGCCCGCGCACTGGTCATCACCTGCGCGAAATACTGCTCGGGGCGGCGATCCTCCTTCCCCTTGGGCGGGGCACCAGTAGCCATCTCCATTAGATTGATCTTCGGCCAATGCACCATGGTCTTTGCAAATGCAAGCCTCGCCCCCTCAAGGCACGCTGACCGCTTCACGACGTCAATCTGGAGCGGCGCTTCCCGCAGCTTCTGCACAAGGCCAAAGTAGGTGTCCAGAATGGGCTCAGCTGGCCACAGGTGACACAGAGGTCCTTCACGGCCTGCTCCGACATCCGATGCATCTCCATTAGCTGCTTCATTTGATTGCTTAAAGGGAGGGGGCGCTCGAAGTCTGGAAACTGTGACCAGAAGAGTCGATGCATGGAGTTCTCCTTGAGGGTGGCATAGCGCCTTGCTACGGCTGCGGCATTCTTTGGAAGTTCAGCAAAGACCCCTGCGGAGCACCAGACCCACGTCAGCAGGGCGAACCTGTTGCCTCCGAACACACTTTGTAGTAAGTATTTCTTACCATTGGCAATTTGCGCGGCTTGGCGGAGCTCCTCCCGGACGCCTCGAGCGTCAGTCCTCTCCTCTTGGAGCTCCTTTTTTCGCCTTGGATAGCCGGGAGGATTGCTCCTCCAACCCCTCTCAAGGGCCTCCAGCTTCTCGGCAACATCCTGGAGCTCCACTTGGACTTTGGTCACCCGAGCCTCATGTTGCTCGGCAACAAGCTTGGCCTTCTCAAGCTCGGCCACCGACTTCTCAGCGGCCGTCTTCTTTTCGGCCGCCTCGGCCTCGGCTTTCTTCAGGGCCTCCCTCAAGCCCTCAACCTCGGCAGTAGCAGCTGCAAGATCATCAAGATAAAGGATCAGTAAATAGTCCGACTAGTTAATATCCGGCAAATACACATCTTCTTACAAGGCTTACCTTGCGCCTCGTCAAGCTGTTTGTTGACAAGGTCAAGCTCCTGATCGGAAAGTTTGAGTTTTTGATCCATCTCCTTTAACGTTGCGGCATTAGGAGCCACAACCATGGAAGATGTCTGCATCAGCACAGGAATTGTCGACATCATTAATCGACCTACCAAATTTGATCCTCCACAAGTTTTTTCGAAACCCTTGCAGAGTCTGAGGGGCTGCTATGCATACGGCCTACCCAAACTAACAATTACAACCATATTATGAGAAAAGATCATTACTTGACTTACCTCAAAGCCTGTTCGAAGGCCTTGGACAACATCGTTCAGTCCGGATTGGACGAACCGAACACCCTGCATGACCGCACTCATTAGAGTGTGGTGCCCGTCAATAATGAAGGAGTTGTTCACCAGCTCCTCCAGCACGTCTGGCCAGCCAGCCGCCGCCCATGTCGAGGTGTTCGGCGCTGGCATTAGCTCCCCGACCCATTCCCCCTGGGAGGAACCTGTGCCATCAAAGGCCTTGGGGGCTTGGGAGCGGTCGACGGAGGGGGTCCGGATGGTCCGGACACCTTTCCCTCGTCAGCCAGGAGGGACGCTCCCTCCTAGTCTTCGGTGACCAAGGTGTTAACCTCGGCCATTATGGCGTCCACCTTCCCCTCTGTGTTCAGGGGAGGAGGAGTCCATTGGGACCGCACCCCGTCAACCTCTTCGGGGATCAGAGAGGGAATGGAGTGCACCATAGACCCATTATCCGCTAGTTCGGCGGGTGGAGACATCCCCTCCAAAGTCTGCTCGGTGGGGCGTTCATGTGGAGGACTTTAACTCGGAAGGGTTAACCTTCAAATAAAGCAAATTACTGAAAACAAAATGACTAAAAGTACCAACACCTTACCTGTTGGCCGGGGGCTTGACCATGGGTTCCTTCTCGGGAACCTTCCCGAACGCTTCAGACTCCTGGTCGGGGTCCTAACTGTCGGACGGAACTAGCTTGGGCCAGCATCGTCTCTTTGGGGTCGGAGAAGGTTGGACCTCCTCGACCTCCTCGGACGCCGCCCTCTTCTTGGAGTGTGATGAGGCACTCTCCTCCTCGTCTTCATCCTCGCCCCGTCCTGCATGGACGAAGCCACAACATCTCTGGACCGATTGCCCGGACGAACCTTGCGGCGGAGGCCCTCCCTGGCCTCCGGCACTTCTGTCTTCTTGTCCTTCTTGCAAGGAGCCTTGTAGGGCACCATGACCAGCAACTTCTCCAGCTGCTCTGATTGGGGCTCTTCCAGCAGGGGCGCCGGACCATCGATTTTCTTGGCCTTGTCAAGCCAGCCCTGCAAAAATCCGCATACAAGGTTAGACCAAATTGAACATGGTATAAATATCCGAACACTCCTCGAAGAAAAATGTCACTCACCTCCTTTGGGGGGTTCGCGGCGTCAAGGCCGATGTCCTTCCCCTCGACCGACCACTCCTTCTGGGGCTGGAATAGTTGACCCTATATCTTGTCAGGGGTCGTGCCGTAGAGGCGTAGCATGGTGTTCAGATCCTTGGGATCATGCTCCCACATAGGCTTGGCCCTATCTTAGCAAGGGAGGAGCCGGCGATGGAGCATGATCTGAAACACATCAACTAGCTTCGCGC
The DNA here is from genome assembly GCA_021437245.1 of Aegilops speltoides. NCBI lineage: Eukaryota > Viridiplantae > Streptophyta > Magnoliopsida > Poales > Poaceae > Aegilops > Aegilops speltoides. The sequence continues at coordinate 66,989,033 of CM038143.1, forward strand.
CGGTTTCTATTATGTTGTCGATGCGTTTCTGCAGTGACTTCATGTGTGAAACGCACCCCCAGTGTGGAGCTTTGGTGGTCCATGAGGCTAGCCTGGTAGGGGGTCCGGACCTAAATGCGGGGGCTGCTCCCCATGCGGCCTCCCCCGGCTCGGTGATATAAAACCACTCCTTCTGCCATCCGTACGGTCGACAAAGTGGCCGTCCGGCCACTGGACCCTCGTCAGTTTACTGATCATGGCCTCTTTGTAGTCTACATGAGCGCCACCAACCACCTTAGGCTTGACGTTGAACACCTCCATCCACAAACAAAAGTGCGACTGAACTCGAAGGAGTGCTTCACAGACAACAATGAAGTTCGAGATGTGGAGGAGGGACTTGGGGGCTAGATCATGGAAATCTAGCCCGTAGAAGAACATCAACCCCCGCACGAAGGGGTGCAGGGGAATCCTAGCCCTCTAAGAAAGTGGGGAAGAAAAATGACCCTCTCTCCCGGCTGGGGCGTGGGGATGATCTAGCCTTCCTCAGTGGCCCAATGAGCAACATTGGTTGGCAGATAGCCAGCCTCTTTCAGCTTCAAAATGTCCCCCTCGGTGACGTTGGAGGCCTCCCACTTCCCGTTGGCCTCGGATCCAGTCATGGTCGAAGGAAGCAAGAAGGGATTCGCTCTGGAAGCAGAGAGAAAGGGTGTTGGAGCTCTGAAGGTCTGCATAGCTGGGAGGAGGAAAAGGGCATAAGATGCAAACAGTAGCAGCCCCCCTTTCATAGGTAGATGACATGCATGGGGTTTCCCTTTTCCACGCCGTTGGCTTCTCCACTTCCCGATATGCCCGCGATGTTATGAGCAGGGAGAGGAATCAAAATCATTAACCATATCCCCCAAAAAGCGGGACACGATCTCCACCTCGAGGGGACGTGTCGAACGTGGTGTTGGCCTCGAGCCGTGCTTTGAGAAATACTAACTGCCCAGCGTTATGACCGGACATGACTCTTCATTGAAAGAGAAAAAGTTGTCAGATAAAGGCACTATTGGCGCTGGAATGATGTTTTTTACCTTCGATGTTAAGTAAAACTACTATTTCATATTCCAGACATCACTTGGTTCCGAATAGGGGAGAAACTTACTGAGGAACTCGCCCCACAAGTCGAATACTGGTCGGATGAATGGATACCGGATACACGTCTTGGCGTTGTAGGCAAGTTCGGGGCTACTGAGGGAGTCATGGACGATGGCCCATAGTACCTGGGCCGGACTGGTGAAGCCGTATATTGACAGGAGATCTATGAAGCTGTGGTGTGCCCTCCAAGTCAAGAAGGCGTAGGATCTTTAAACCCTTGTTGTAATCTATCTTCGGTAACCCTAACCCTACCGATGCCTATATAAACCGAAGGTTTTTAGTCATTATGGGGAGAGCTATCTTCATCCCCTGTAACCTAGGGTTTAGCTCATGTTGATCTAGAGGTAGATCTACTCTGTAAACCATGTTATACAATCAATACAATCAAGTAGGATGTAGGGTTTTACCTCCTCGAGAGGGCTCGAACCTGGGTAAACACTTGTTCGTCGTCCCTTGTTACCCATTGATACGTCTCCAACGTATCTATAATTTTTGATTGTTCCATGCTATTATATTATCTGTTTTGGATATTTTATATGCATTAATATGCTATTTTATATTATTTTTGGGACTAACCTATTAACCTAGAGCCCAGTGCAAGTTTCTGTTTTTTTGCCTTTTTAGAGTTTCGCAGAAAAGGAATATCAAATGGATTCCAGACGGAATAAACTTTCATGATGATCTTTCTTGGACCAGAAGCAAACCAGGAGACTTGGAGATGAAGTCGGAGAAGCAACAAGACAACCACGAGGGTGGAGGGCGCGCCCAGGGGGTAGGGTGCGCCCCTGATACGTCTCCAACGTATCTACTTTTCCAAACACTTTTGCCCTTGTTTTGGACTCTAATTTGCATGATTTGAATGGAACTAACCCGGACTGACGCTGTTTTCAGCATAATTGTCATGGTGTTATTTTTTTTGGAGAAATAAAAGTTCTCGGAATGACCTGAAACTTCACGGAGGCACGTTTTCGAATTAATAAAAGATATTGGCAAAAGAATCAACAGAAGGGGGCCCACACCTTGTCCATGAGGGTGGGGGCGCCCCCCTATGGCGCGCCCCCTGCCTCGTGGGCCCCCCTGGAGCTCCACCAACCTCAACTCCAACTCTATATATTCACGTTCGGGGAGAAAAAATAAGAGAGAAGGATTCATCGCGTTTTACGATACGGAGCCGCCACCAAGCCCTGTTCTTCCTCGGGAGCGATGGTCTGGAGCCCGTTCGGGGCTCCGAAGAGGGGAATCCGCCACCATCATCATCATCAACCATCCTCCATCACCAATTTCATGATGCTCACCGTCGTGCGTGAGTAATCCCATCGTAGGCTTGCTGGACGGTGATGGGTTGGATAAGATTTACCATGTAACCGAGTTAGTTTTTTTAGGGTTTGATCCCTAGTATACATTATGTTCTAAGATTGATGTTGCTATGACTTTGCCATGCTTAATGCTTGTCACTAGGGCCCCAGTGCCATGATTTCAGATCTAAACCTATTCTGTTTTCATGAATATATGCGTGTACTTGATCCTTGATGTCTACTACGCAACCTTCTTCTTGTAGACGTTGTTGGGCCTCCAAGTGCAGAGGTTTGTAGGACAGTAGAAAAATTCCTTCAAGTGGATGACCTAAGGTTTATCAATCTGTGGGAGGCACAGGTTGAAGATGGTCTCTCTCAAACAACCCTGCAGCCAAATAACAAAGAGTCCCTTGTGTCCCCAACACACCCAATACAATGGTAAATTGTATAGGTGCACTAGTTCGGCGAAGAGATGGTGATACAAGTGCAATATGGATGATAGATATAGGTTTTTGTAATATGAAAAATATAAAAACAGCAAGGTAGCAAGTAACAAAAGTGAGCATAAATGGTATTGCAATGCTTCGAAACAAGGCCTAGGGTTCATACTTTCACTAGTGCAAGTTCTCTCAACAAGGATAACATAATTTGATCATATAACAATCCCTCAACATGCAACAAAGAGTCACTCCAAAGTCACTAATAGTGGAGAACAAACGAAGAGATTATTGTAGGGTACGAAACCACCTCAAAGTTATTCTTTTTGATCAATCCATTGGGCTATTCCTATAAGTGTCACAAACAGCCCTAGAGTTCATAGTAAAATAGCACCTTAAGACACACATCAACCAAAACCCTAATGTCACCCAGATACTCCAATGTCACCACAAGTATCCGCGGGTATGATTGTACAAGATGCATCACACAATCTCAGATTCATCTATTCAAACCAACACAAAGAACTTCATAGAGTGCCCCAAAGTTTCTACCGGAGAGTCAAGACAAAAACGTGTGCCAACCACTATGCATAGATTCCCAACGTCATGGAACCCGCAAGTTGATCACCAAAACATACATCAAGTGGATCAATAGAATACCCCGTTGTCACCACGGGTATCCATGCAAGACATACATCAAGTGTTCTCAAAACCTTAAAGACTCAATCCGATAAGATAACTTCAAAGGGAAAACTCAATTCATCACAAGGAGATAGAGGGGGAGAAACACCATAAGATCCAACTATAATAGCAAAGCTCATGGTACATCAAGATCATGCCAAATCAAGAACATGAGAGAGAGAGAGAGATCAAACACATAGCTACTGGTACATACCCTCAGCCCCGAGGGTGAACTACTCCCTCCTCGTCATGGAGAGCACCGGGATGATGAAGATGGCCACCGGAGATGATTCCCTCCTCCGGCAGGGTGCCAAAACAGGGCCCCGATTGGTTTTTGGTGGCTACAGAGGCTTGCGGCGGCGAAACTCCCGATCTAGGTTATGTTCTGGAGGTTTGGGGATTTATAGGAGAGGTTGGCGTCGAGAACAAGTCAGGGGGACCCACGAAGAGTCAACAAGGCACAGTGGCGCGCCCTCCACCCTCATGGGGCCCATGGGCCTCCCCTCCGCTAACTCTTCGTTCCAGTATTTTTTATATTTTCCAGAAAAAATCTCCACTGATTTTCAGCGCATTCCGAGAACTTTTATTTCTGCACAAAAACAACACCACAGTAGTTCTGCTGAAAACAACGTCGGTCCGGGTTAGTTCTAACCAAATCATACCAAAATCATGTAGAAATATTATAAACATGGGATGAATACATCAAAAACTATAGATACGTTGGAGACGTATCACCATCCCCAAGCTTAATTCCTGCTCGTCCTAGAGTAGGTAAATGATAAAAATAGAATTTTTGATGCGGAATGCTACCTAACATATTTATCAATGTAATCTTCTCTATTGTGGCAAGAATATTCAGATCCATAAGATTCAAAACAAAATTTTAATATTGACATAAAAACGATAATACTTCAAGCATACTAACAAAGTAATCATGTCTTCTCAAAATAAGATGGCCAAAGAAAGCTATCCTTAAAAAACATATAGTCTGGCTATGCTCTATCTTCATCACACAAAGTATTTAAATCATGCACAACCCCGGTTTCAGCCAAGCAATTGTTTCATACTTTAGTATTCTCAAAAAATTTCAACTTTCACGCAATACATGAGCGTGAGCCATGGACATAGCACTTTAGGTGGAATAGAATGGTGGTTGTGGAGAAGACAAAAAGGAGGAAGATAGTCTCACATCAACTCGGCGTATCGACGGGCTATGGAGATGCCCATCAATAGATATCAATGTGAGTGAGTAGGGATTGCCATGCAACGGATGCACTAGAGCTATAAGTGTATGAAAGCTCAAAAAGAAACTAAGTGGGTGTGCATCCAACTTGCTTGCTCACGAAGACCTAGGGCATTTTGAGGAAGCCCATCATTGGAATATACAACCAAGTTCTATAATGTAAAATTCCCACCAGTATATGAAAGTGACAACATAGGAGACTCTCTATCATGAAGATCATGGTGCTACTTTGAAGCACAAGTGTGGTAAAAGGATAGTAGCATTGCCCCTTCTCTCTTTTTCTCTCATTTTTTTTTATTTTTTTGGGCCTTCTCTTTTTTTGGCCTCTTTTTTTATTTTTTATTTTTATTTTCTCATCCCGACTTGTGGGGGAATCATAGTCTCCATCATCCTTTCCTCACTGGGACAATGCTCTAATAATGAAGATCATCACACTTTTATTTACTTATAACTCAAGAATTACAACTCAATACTTAGAACAAAATATGACTCTATGTGAATGCCTTCGGCGGTGTACTGAGGTGTGCAATGATTCAAGAGTGACATGTATTAAAAAATTATGAATGATGGCTTTGCCACAAATACGATTTCAACTACATGATCATGCGAAGCAATATGACAATGATGGAGTGTGTCATAATAAACGAAACGGTGGGAAGTTGCATGGTGATATATCTCGGAATGGCTATGGAAATGCCATAAGAGGTAGGTATGGTGGCTGTTTTGAGGAAGGTAATGGTGGGTGTATGGTACCCGCAAAAGTTGTGCGATACTAGAGAGGCTAGAAATGGTGGAAGGGTGAGAGTGCGTATATTCCATGGACTCAACATTAGTCATAAAGAACTCACATACTTATTGCAAAAATCTATAAGTCATCGAAACAAAGTACTACACGTATGCTCATAGGGGAAGTGTTGGTAGGAGTTAACCATCACGCGATCCCGACCTCCACACATAAGGAAGGCAATCAATAAATAAATCATGTTCCAACTTCATCACATAACGGTTCACCATACGTGCATGCTACGGGAGTCACAAACTTTAACACAAATATCTCTCAAATTCACAATTACTCTGCTAGCATGACTCTAATACCATCATCATATCTCAAAACAATCATAAAGAATCAAACTTCTCATGGTATTCAATGCACTATATATGAAAGTTTTTATTATATCCCCCTTGGATGCCTAGCATATTAGGACTAATTTTATGACCAAAGCAAATTACCATGCTATTCTAAAATACTCTCAAAATAATATAAGTGAAGCATGATGGTTTATCTATTTCTTCAAAATAAAACCACCGTCATGCTCTAAAAGATATAAGTGAAGCACTAGAGCAAACGACAAACTACTCCAAAGGATATAAGTGAAGATCAATGGGTAGTCGAATAATTATGTAACTATGTGAAGACTCTCTAAAATTTAAGAATTTCAGATCTTGGGATATTATTCAAACAGCAAGCAAAACAATAAAATAAATTGACGCTCCAAGCAAAACACATATCATGTGGTGAATAAAAATATAACTCCAAGTAAAGTTAGCGATGAACGAAGACGAAAGAGAGGATGCCTTCCGGGGCATCCCCAAGCTTAGGCTCTTGGTTGTCCTTGAATATTACCTTTGGGTGACTTGGGCATCCCAAAGCTTAGGCTCTTGCCACTCCTTATTCTATAGTCCATCGAATCTTTACCCAAAACTTGAAAACTTCACAACACAAAACTCGACAGAAAACTCATAAGCTCCGTTAGTATAAGAAAATAAATCACCACTTTTGGTACCGTTGTGAACTCATTCTAAATTCATATTGGTGTAATATCTATTGTATTCCAACTTCTCTATGGTTCATACCCTCCGATAATACTCATAGACTCATCAAAATAAGCAAACAACACATAGAAAACAGAATCTGTCAAAAACAGAACAGTCTGTAGTAATCTGTAACTCTCGAATACTTCTATAACTCCAAAAATTCTGAAATAAATTAGTGAACATGAGGAATTTGTCTATTAATCTTCTGCAAAAAGAATCAACTTAAAAGCACTCTTCTCAAATGTTGTTCTTGTGCATCAGACATCAAAAGGGAAGAGGGTGATTGCCGAACCTGAAGGAGCACCAGCAAAGTCCTTGAAAAACGTGGTGGTGCCGGAGAAATTAGACGGGACCCCACTTATCTTGACTCCAGCAGATTGTACCCATACTTCACTGGCCACACCACTAGCCACACCACACAGGACCTGCACTCCAGCAAAAGGTATGCCGATTTCAGTTGCCATAGCACCAACCGTACCACAGAAAAATCCCACTGCAGCAAAAAGTACAGCAAGTCCACCGACTGAAGACCTATTCCAACTGCAGAGACGGCCAATTCCTGCAGATTGGAACTCACCAACATGAAGTTTGACCTCTCTAGGATCATTCGCAGAATTGATGGGCTGGATCATCTGAGTGCCCCTTTCTCTAATGATGAAATAGATGTTGTTGTTAAGGAAATGCCAAATGACAGAGCACCTGGCCCGGATGGTTTTAATGGCTGTTTTCTTAAGAAGTGCTGGCAGATTATCAAGACAGAGTTCTATGATCTTTGTCACGCATTTCATGCAGGTGGTCTGGATATCACTAGCATTAGCGAGGGTTATATCACCTTGATTCCAAAGATATCCTCCCCGGAGACGGCTAATGACTTCAGACCAATTACCCTACTGAACTATTGTCTCAAAGTTATTACAAAGATCTTGGCGAACCGACTGTAGAAAATCATTCTAAAAATCATTTACAGGAACCAGTATGGGTTTATCAAAGGTAGGACCATCCAGGATTGTCTCGGCGTCGTCACGCAGTACATTCATCAGTGCCACTCGTCTGGGAGAGAGATCATATTGCTTAAACTAGATTTTGCCAAGGCCTTTGACACGATCGAGCATGCCCCCATGTTGGAAATCATGAAACATGTGGGGTTTGATGATAGATGGTTGGGTTGGATGGAAACGATATTTGGCTCTGGAGTTTCGTCAGTTCTATTAAATGGCGTTCCTGGCCGGAAATTCAAATGCAAATGTGGGGTACGCCAGGGTGACCCTCTCTCTCCGCTGATCTTTGTGCTTGCAGCTGATCTGCTACAGGCTGCGATCAATGATGCTTACGCCCAGGGATTGCTGGAGCTTCCCATCCCCCGTGAAAGTGCAGGTGACTTCCCGGTGGTTCAATACGCTGACAACACGATCTTGGTTATGCAAGCATGTCCTGCACAGGCAGCCCGCATGAAACTGATCTTGGAGGATTATGCGGCCTCGGTAGGGCTCAAAATTAACTTCCATAAATCGACCCTCATACCCATCAACGTCGATCACCAGCGTGCTGGTGGGTTGGCAGAGGTGTTTGATTACTCGGTTGGTTCCCTGCCATTTACATACCTTGGACTCCCCATGGGGACGACGAGGCCGACTGTTCTTGAGCTCATGCCATTAGTTCATTCGGTAGAGAGGAAAACTTCCACTGCCCTATCACTGATGTCGTCGGGGGCCAAGTTGACGCTGGTCAATTCGGTGGTCACCTCCATGCTGATATATGCAATGTGTACGATCAAGCTACACCCCAGAATAGTTGAACACCTGGACAAACTCCGCCGCTATTGTCTATGGGCAAAAAACTCTGATGATGGGATCAAATCCAACTCCCTTGCTGCCTGGGAGCTTGTCTGTCGACCGAAACGGTGTGGTGGCCTCGGTGTTATTGATATCAGAATACAAAACGCCGCGCTTCTCCTCAAATACTTGTTCAAATTCTACAATCGTGAGGATGTGCCCTGGGTTCAACTGATCTGGGAGGCATACTACCCGAACAGGGTGCCACACACCACTGAGCCGGTGGGCTCCTTCTGGTGGAGAGATGTAATGCAGCTCAGTGGAACCTTCCGTGGGATCACCAGGGTCATTCCGGGGGATGGCCGCAGTTCTCTGTTCTGGAAAGATGTGTGGTTTGGAGACCATAGCTCAGCACTGATGGATACGCACCCGCGGGCGTTCTCGTATGCTCTGAATGAGGATGACTATGTCGCCAAGATCCTCAGAACCACTGATCCTGCCGCGATCTTCAGTCTGCCTCTTTCGATCCAGGCCAGGGAGGAGATCAGAGAGATACAGCAAGGGTCTGTCCACGTCGGTCTAGACAGTGGCTCGGTTGACTCTTGGGTCTGTGACCTGCGGCGATACTCGTCTAAAAAATACTATATCCACTGTTTCTGGCAGGTAATGGCTGATGAGGCCTTTGGATGGCTATGGAAATCCAAATGCCCGATCAAGTTCAAGATGTTTGGGTCGTTGCTTATGGTCGATCGTTTAAACACCAGGAATATGCTGAAGCGGCGACACTATAATGTGGCTGGAAACAACTATGCTTGCATGCTTTGCCAAAACCCACCTGAGGAAACCGTGGAACACCTCTTCTTCATGTGCCCTTTTGCCCAACAATGCTGGAGTAGGATTGGTCTAACGTGGCCAGGGGGAACCAACAGGCTTGCCATCTTGCATGGTGGTAGGGGCGACTGGCGCCGACCACTATTCATGGACATTTTCTTGCTTGCGGCTTGGTGCCTGTGGATGGAAAGGAACAACCAACATTTCAGGGGGACCCCACATTCGTTCGGGGCGTGGTTAGCTAGATTCAAACATCTGCTGAGCCTGGTGACTCATAACTGTCCTGAGAAAGTTCATCCCTTTCTCTCTGATTTCATTGTTAGTTTGGGCAGCTAGTCTCTGTTCTTGTATCCATCATGGCCGAGGGGCCTAAAACCCTTTGTAACATAAATGTAACAGTCCTGTTGTGAGTAATACAAAGTCAGTGGGAGCCTCTCCCACTGTCATTAATTCTTCAAAAAAATGTGATGAATTGTCAGCACTGATACTTATATGTGCAAAACATGTCATCTGTCTGCTTGTTTCTCTTTCAGAGTGAGGAGGATATAAGCGTCAAACAAGCGTAGTCTCATCAGCTTGCTCAGCTTCTTGCGCTGCAGCTTCCGAGCAGGGCTAACCTTTCTTGAACTCTATTGATGTGATCGGTTTTGTATATTATTTTGTCGGCATGTTTATTTGCACTGGTGGCGATCTTTGATGCCCAGTGTATGTAATCTGTTGTCTGCTTGTGCTTTATTATTATAGTGGCGAACTTTGATGCCTAGTGGATGTAATATGCCATAATTTCTTTACTGTATAGTCTAGGTTTTTTCTTATTCACGATGTTGCAGTTATTTTACTGTATATATATCCGGTCTTCACAGTAAACCGGCCAAACCGTAAAATTATGGTACATAATTGGGCCGTCATGCAAATCACTATGTATGATCTGCATCATGGACCCAGTCATCTTCATCCGTTAACATGCCTAAATTTAAACTGTCCCACTAGTAGTTTGGGGCCTTAAATAGGCCGAGTAAATTGCCGGCCCTATTTTCGTAAGAAAATTCAATGGGCTTTTAGTAGGCTGAAAAGTAGGTTGGGCCTGAAACGTGCCGAACAGCTCACGGGCCGATAGCAGGCCGAAATAGACCCCGGCCCATGATTGTGCCAATCACATGACGGGCCGTTAACAGGCCAAAATTGTCTCGATCCTTGTTTGACCCAATCAGATTATCGGCTGTGAGCAGGCCGGATGCAAAGTGGGCCATAGTTAGGCCCAACTATATTACGGGCTTTTAACAAGCTGAAATAAATATAGGGCCGAAATGTTAAACGAGCCTTTAACCGGCCGAAACTAATATCAGGCCGTATTACTAAATGGGCCTTTAGCAAACAAAAATCATGACCGGACCTCAAGTGGGCCCAAAAACACATCGTCCAGTTGATGGGCCGAATCCGATATGGGCCATAATTTAGCCGAAAGGCTCTTAAAGGGTCGGACCTTATCTGGGCTGTAATATGGCCCAGGACATGGTAGGCTATTAACGGGCCGGATCTCATATGAGCCTTTATTAGGCCTAGAATGTGGCAGACTGTTAATGGACTGGATCAAATATGGGCCGGCATTTGGCCCAAAACATGGCAGCCTGTTAACGGGCCGACCCACTAGTGTCCTCAAAATCTTGTGGGCCTTTAGCTGGGCCGGCCCATTATGGTCTGCAAAATCTTGTGGGCCTTTAGTTGGGCCGGCCCATTTAATCTTTATGGGCCACTTTTGGGCCTTTCCACGTGTCAACATATCATAGGCGCATCTCGCCCATTGGATGAGTGACACATGTGCCAATGCGGAGCTGACACGTGGTGCCGCCGGCCAATGAGAATTTTGCACGTGGAAAACCGACATTGGCCGTGGCTGTTAGCGGGTTATCGGATCCAAAACCAGACCCGATAGCTTAACGGCGACCCGTTACGGTGGATGTCACATGTCAGTCACCCTTGACGAAAGCACTTCCATGATGCGGCATTTATCGTCATGGAGGTGGACACTTCCGTGATGATAATTTTGGTAATGTCATGCAACACTTCTACGACAGCACAGGTATGACTATCTTGATTTTGTCATAAAATCGTCATGGATGTACATGCATGACAGAAAAGGCGACCTACTCTGACAAACACGTATCATCACGGAAGTGTATTTTTTTGTAGTGAAACAAATACCGTGTCCCTAGTAAGCCTCTACTAGACTAGCTCGTTGATCAAAGATGTTAAAGTTTCCAAACCATAGACATGTGTTGTCATTTGATAACGGGATCACATCATTAGGAGAATGATGTGATGGACAAGACCCATCCGTTAGCTTAGCATATTGATCGTTCAGTTTATTGCTATTGCTTTCTTGATGACAAATACATATTCCTTCGACTATGAGATTATGCAACTCCCGGATACTGGGGGAATACCTTATGTGCTATCAAACATCACAATGTAACTGGGTGATAATAAAGATGCTCTACAGGTATCTACGGAGTTGTTTGCTGAGTTGGCATAGATCGAGATTAGGATTTGTCACTCTGAGTATCGGAGAGGTATATCTGGGCCCTCTCGGTAATACATGTCAAGCAAAGTGACTAAGGAGTTAGTCGTGAGATGATGTATTACGGAACGAGTAAAGAGACTTGCTGGTAATGAGATTGAACTAGGTATGAAGATACCGACCGAATCTCGGGCAAGTAACATACCGATGGACAAAGGGAATTACTTATGTTGTCATAAGGTTCGACAGATAAAGATCTTCGTAGAATATGTAGGAGCCAATATGGGCATCCAGGTTCCGCTATTGTTATTGACCAAAGAGGTGTCTCGGTCATGTCTACATAGTTCTCGAACCCGTAGGGTCCGCACGCTTAACGTTCGTTGACGATATAATGTTATATGAGTTATATGATTTGGTGACTGAATGTTGTTCGGAGTCCCGAATGAGATCACGGACATAACAAGGAGCTCTGGAATGGTCCGGAGGTAAAGATTGATATATAGGACAATGGTATTCGGACACCGGAAGTGTTTCGGAGTGTACCGGGTAGTTATCGGAATATCGGAGGGGGTTCCGGACAACCCCGGGAGGGTGATGGGCCTATTGGGCCATTAGAGGGGAGCACACCAGCCCATAGGGGGCTGGCGCCCTTCCCAAGGCAGCCGACCCATGGCGAAAAGGAAGGAGGGGGATTCGTCCTCCCCCTTCCTTCCCTCTCCCCTCTTTCCTTTCCCCTTCCGGCAAATAAGGAAGGGGGGGCCAGGGTAGGAGCCCAAGTAGGATTCCGACCTACTTGGGGTGCCTCCTGGCTGCTCCCCTCTCCCCCACCTATATATATGTGGAAGGGGGGCGCCACACATAACCATGACAATCTCTTAGCCGTGTGCGGTGCCCCCCTCCACCGTTTACACCCTCGGTCATATTTTCGTAGTGCTTAGGCGAATCCTGCGGAGATAGCATCACCATCACCATCACCATGCTGCCGTGCTACCAGAACTCATCCACTACCTCGTCGTCTTGCTAGATCAAGAAGGCATGGACATCATCGAGCTGAATGTGTGCTGAACATGGAAGTGTCGTACGTTCGGTACTCGATCAGTTGGATCGCGAAGAAATTCGACTACATCAACCGTGTTACTAAATGCTTCCGCTTATGGTCTACGAGGGTATGTAGACACACTCTCCCTTCTAGTTTCTATGCATCTCCTTGATAGATCTTGCGTGTGCGTAGAATTTTGTTTGTTTTCCATGCAACATTTCCCATCAAGGGAATCCATGACCTTCAACATGACAGGTGGAGATATCTACAAGGACCAAAGACAATATGAGATAACGGTGAACCACTAAACATAACTCATGGTTCTAGTTTAACATCCTTAATTGTGGAGATGACCACGTTGTGGCAACGTCCAAGTAGGAGCATAGTATGGAATGTAACCCCATGTGAGGAGTTCCATAACCCTAGGGTGACCCGCCTACTAAACAAACAACTATAATACTAAATTAACAAGACAAGGTAATTGGAAATACCGTCACACTGGCACACTTGATGTATACTATGATCTGAAGTTTCTCCGTGCCTAATCTCTCTTTTACAGGAAAAACACTTTTATATTCAATCGTTTATTTATGCTCTAAGTTGTTACTGTTCTCGCAGTCACAGTCCAATCTCTTTAACACTCTAGTTTATCTGTCTCGAGGAACACTAAGAGCTTCTGTAGATTCTCAAAGTTACTTCATACAAGACGATAACAACTTTTGTGTGACCGAAATGTCACTCATAAATACTCTTCTTCACTCTTCGTTGGGATGATTACCATTGGGATACTTACATGAAGGTGCTACTGCCATGTTTTTCTTGCAAGCCATTAGTAATACACATTGTTATGGTTTCTCTTTTCCTCTCACTCTTGCAGTTGCAGGGCACTCATCTCCTCCAGGCTTCACGGGTAAGCCCGCGGATTCACCTCGTCTCTACCTGACCGCTCAGGCTTTGGTGGCAGGGACGAGGATTTTGGTGCCTCGACTTAGGTTAGTAGTTTAATTAGGGTTTTTCTCTCACATAGGCAACGTTCTAGTGTATGGTGGCACTTCATCTTTGAGTCCATCATCCGGACTCCAATTCTCCTCGAGTTGGTCCATTCATACAGAGTCGACCCAGCTCCGGCGTAGATTCATGCTATCTCCTTGGGTGGTGAAGTTTGTGTGTCTCATTGTGCGTGCATGCCGGCAAGATTTGGTGTCAAACGATTCAGATCGATTAAGTGTTCAATGGCGACGAATGCGGCTCTGGGGTGCTGGTCCTTAGGGACATGCACATGGAGACTTTTTGGTTGCCATCGACAATGTCAAGCCGGCTTCAGTAGGGGAGCAGCAACATCGACGCGTGATGGCTCGTTTTGGTGGCTGTAGTGGTCGTTCAGTGGTGCAGACTCCTCAATGTAACTTTTATTATGACTAGGATGTTTGTACTTCTTTTGAACCTTTATAATATATCTGGGTCCTTTTTTCGCACAAAAAGATCATATATTTGGATGAGCACTTGCAAGTGTGCATGGTATATAACGAGTACACACGAATCATTGTGTTCTTCCTGACGGCCGTGAGTTGGGAGTAGGTAGTTTCCGATCTTTCCCAACTATCCGATGAGGCACTGGCCCCTTCTCCCTCCGTTTGTCACTCCGGGGTGGGGACCCAAGGCTTTGGTCAAGTGGTGACATGTTAGGAATAAATTTAGCTTTGTCTCTGATCGGCGGTGTCGAGAGATGGCGTCGTCGTTGGTGTGGAATGAGGTCTTCCCGCATCGCCTTTGTTCTTATGGTGCTTGTTCGTATCGCCTAGAGGTGTGGAGGATCATGTTTCCTCGGATCTAGTTATTCGTTTCTGATTTTTTATGAATAAGAGTTGTAACAGTGGCGTTGTCCCGCGGGGCGGGCTGTATGTTGGTTTACATCGATGATTTCCCGACCGTTGATTCTATAAGTTCATGTTTTTAAATAAATTTGCTCCGCACGATGGAGGCACAAAGCCGCTAACAAGCTTCACTCATGGTGCATCATCGATGGATGCATGAGAAAGAAGACTTCAACCCTTTCAAGTACATTAATGTATTTTTTTAGTTTTCTGTAAGGGTATTTTGGTAGGGCATGTGCTAATTAATATGTGGTCTTTAAGGCCTCTTTGATTCACAGGATCTCCAAAACCCGTGAATTGGAAAAATGTAGGATAGAGTGGCATGCCATCTTAGATACTACTGGATTGTAAGGGTTTTTTATTGCACATAGAAAAAACATAAGATTTTTTCAAAGTGGTTGGAGTGGATGAAAAATTTCCTATGAAATCTAGTGCAACTGAATCCTATGAAAAAAATCGATATGGTTTAGAATCCTAGGAGTCAAACAACCCACATAGAAAAAAATCTTACGAATTAGGGTTGGATCCTATAGGAATTTTTCCTATGGAATCAAGTGTACCACATTCATTGAAACTCTAGTATCCACTTCAACCTCTTTGTACAATTCATTTGTTTTTCCCGTGGCATCAAACACACTATGCAAATCGTATAGGATTCAAGTAGACATGCCATTCAAATCCTCTATTTTTCATATTCCTCTATTTTAAAAATCCTGCAAATCAAAGAGGGCCTTAGAATCTTTCAAAATTCCTTTGAGAATCCTTTGAATAAAGGAAGCCCTTAGCCTTTTTTTGAAAGAAAAAAAAAGAACACTTGGTATGGTATTTGCTAAGACCATCTCTAGTAGACCCAGTATATAGCCGCGACCCGCATAATAACTGCCAAAATACAGGGCGGCGCGGAAAATTCTGCCCAACCAGACCCCACAAACGTGTCCGACCCGTAAATATTTTTGAGGGGCGCGGCAAAATCTCATCCCCAACCCGCGAATACACATGTTTCCGCCTCGCCCCTACGGTGCCTCGTATCTCAGGGAAGCGATTGGCGAGAGGGACATTTTAGCCCGCATGTTTCCCCACCTCCTTCCGCTGTCGTTCGCCATTGGTTCCGCTCGTCCGCCGCCGTCGATTTCCGGCCAAATCTGCGGGCGGAATCGCGCCGCCGTCGCGCCCCTACCCTCTTCCACCGAGCCGCTTCACCGCTCCCCGGGATCCGCACCTAGTCGACGTCGCCGCCCGGGATCGACGGCCGCCCCTAGTCGTCGTCGCTGCCCGGGATCGACCGCCCCCGAGCCATCGGAGAGCCACTGTCCCCGAGCCGCCAGTGAGCTTTTAGTTGTGCTTGTGCCGAGCGGTATACATAGTTGGTTAACGCGGCGTGCGTTTTTTTGTGAATTTAGATGGAATTGAGCCCGTGCGAGAAGTTTTTGCTCGACGATTCATCTGATTCGGACGACTCGGATGTTGAGACGCTGCTTGCCAACTATCGCCAGCAGACGTTGGTGATGGCCCTTGCCGTGAAGGAGCACGAAGATGAGAACCGAAAGAGGCGGCGAGGATCGACCGTCGGCCGTCTTTTCATTCCTCGGAATCGCCATCTCGGGAACGAGATGTTGATGCAAGACTACTTCGCGAAGAATCCAACATATCCACCGCACCTCTTCCGGAGAAGGTACCAAATGCGTCGATCTCTCTTTGTGAAAATTGTTCAAGCTTGCGAGGCCAATTTTCGGTATTTTACTCAAAGAAGAAATGTCGCAGGCTTGAAGGGATATAGTGCATATAAAAAAATCTCGGCCGCTATGAGGGTAATTGCATACGGCATTCCGGCTGACTATGCCGATGAGTACCTTCGCATTGGTGAAGATACCACAATTGAGTCAGTGCGTGGGGTTGCCAAAGTGATCGTCCGTGTCTTTGGTCCGGAATATCTTCAGGCACCCAACGAGGAAGACAAAAAAAATTGATGGCATCTAATGAGAGAAGAGGTTGAATAGTTATTTGTAATGTGAATGATTGTTGTACTGTGGTGTGGTATTGATTTTTTTTAATAATTATTTGTAATGTGGATGATTGTTGTATTTGTGGTGCGGTATTGATATTTGCGGAGATCGGGGAAGCGGCAAGAAGAAGAGACATCATAAAGCCGACCGTAAAAACATATTTCGCGTATATCCTTTTATACGGGTCCGCTTTTATGGGTCGACTCTGCTGCACCATAGCCCGCCGTAATGGTTTTTTTCCACCAACCGCAAACGCTTTTATGGCCGATGTTATACGGCTCTGCAGAGATGCTCTAACATATATAAAAAAATGTAGAGAGAATATAGGTTTGCATGAGCAATTGATTATACAAAATCCGCCCTCGATTGGGACAATTTCTCTGCTGCACCACCGTTTGTTGTACTGTATTTTTTGTTCCGTCTAATTTTGCTGAGAACATAGCAGTGGTAGGTTAAAAGAACATACAAACTTCACGAAGATGCACGGCGAGCTTTTCGAAAGCAAAAAGACACAAGTTATTGGACCTATGTGGAACCTTATCGAGCAAGTCATCCAAAAAAGTCGTCACGTTTTGCAGATACGTCCTCCTAGTAGCGACGCCACCGGCCTATCCATTTCTATCTCTTTCCCTTTTCCTTATCCGTTCATGTATCCTAGCGCCATTATTTGTACAGACTGGATACATTTGTTTCTAGTAGTGCAAAATAGTTTTTCTTTTTTGCGAGAAGTAGTGCAAAATAGTTGTCCACTACGTTTTCTTTTTTTTGTATATAACTATACTGAACGGAGTCTTCAGTACGTAGTCGATTCCTGATTGAATTGAAACAATAAAATATGTCAACATTGTCTGCCGTACAGCGCCATTAGTTGTTTTTGCCATGTCACCTGCCCAGGTGTATGCTCGAGACAAAATTGTGAGCGAAAAGCGACACGTGGTAGACTCTTTCAGCACGCAATGTAGGCACCTGTACAGACCGAACTGTACCTCCCGTGCGACGGTGAGACCATGAAGCGTGATTGCGTGAAGGTATTCTGGAACGTGTGCGGAAGGAACAAGAAACAAAGTCTACCCCGACTGTTGCCCAAAAATATACTTGATCGGATCCACATACTTCGTTGTATCTAGGGGAAATGTGTATTCGGGGGTAATGTTGGGCAGAGAAAGTAACGTGTGTAGGGGCCGGTGTGTTTCTTCCTTGTTACTCGGGTGATGCAATAAAGCGAGGACTGTGTGTGGAACTGTCGACACTCTTTTTTCTCATTTGGTTTTTGTAGACGTGCACGTGTGTTCGTTGATATTTTATTATATCGCTTTTTGAAGACTGTGATACGCAGCACAGATATGATGCATCACCCTACAAAAGTACCACGAAAATAGAATTTAAAAATGTACATGCCTTGTTGGAGAATGGTGAAGCAGAACTCTAATTTTTTTTGGCAAAAAAGGCCAAAGGCCAAATATTAAAACATGCATCTAAATCCTTGAGGGTGCAGAAGTCTTCTTACTCTTGCATCCACCGACAACGCGCTGTGAGCAAAGCTCGTTGCCGCCTCTTGGTCTCAACGGAGCAAACTTGTTTAAACGCATGAACTCGCTAAAGCAACAATCAGAAAGTCGTCATTGTAAACCAGAAGACACCAACGGCCATGATCTGCGTAACAAATTTGTGGCCCCGTAGAAAAAAACGAAGGAGGAGGCTTGTAGAACGCCCCAGTTCCGGCCAGACGGAGTCGGAGAACATAAACCTCACATGCTCCTCGACGAGGCTGAGTCTGGCCAACCTTCATCGATTGGAATTGGGGGCAGAGGACCAAGACGTACAACTACCTTGTTTGCTCCACAGGAAAACGTGACTAAGACACATCCGCAAAAAGAAAAAATAGACTCGAAGAACCACATCCAAGAACACACTATCTTTCACACACTTCCCCGCGATACAAAGAAACGTCACCAGAAAAAAGGACGACGCGGGGGACTTTATGCCACGCCGACAACGACACCACCGTCTTCCCACCGCCGTACTGAGACATTCTCAAATGAAGAAAGGGAGGGAAACTACGACTCCCACTGGTAGCTTGGAGCCTCTCCCAGCACCCTCACCAGCGGAGGAAGATGAGGAGGTCGGCGATTTGCCGACGGAGGAAGATGGCGGCTAGAGGGCAACTGAACCTAGACGGGGGCGGGATAGGCGCTTTAAAACTACTTACGGTTTAGGTTTGAACAGGTGTGGAATAAAATTAGCTTTTGATTTGTCAAGCACAAAACCTAAGTATAGTAGGCTCAACTATGTGCACTAACAACTTATGCTAAGCAAGAGAGACAACCAAGTGAAAGCAAGATATATAAACTTTGTCACAATTTTTTAACGCTCCAGATCTTTTAAGCAATTTTGCTACTGAGCGCAAAAGTTTCTGTTTTTCACAGAATCAAATCATATTATCAGCCGCATCATCCCAAAGGATCTACTTGGCACAAACACTAATTTAAGCATAAAAACACAACCATAACAGTAGCACACAAAAAAAAGAAATTATTGGGTTATCTCCCAACAAGCTAGCTCTTTATAGCCTTAAGATATGCTTGGAATATTAATGATGCTCACACAAAAGACAAGAACTGAAGCATAAAAAAGCATCATGAAACATGTGACAAATACATTTAAGTCTAACATACTTCATACGCATAGGCATTTTATAGGAAAACAAATTATCAAGACAAGCAATATGTAGCATATGCAAGGAAGAAGACAGAAACAATAGCAATCTCAACATGAAGAGCGGTAATTTAGTAACATGGAGATTTTCATAACCATAGTTTCCTCTCTCAAAATAATTACATGTAGGATCATAATCAAATTCAACAATATTGCTATCATAAGAAATTTTCTCTTCATGATCCACATACATAAAGTTTTTATACTCTTCCAAAATACTGGGATTAACATCAACTAAAGCCATGACCTCTCCAAACCCACTTTTATTAATAATTTCATAAGATTGAACACTCTTCAAATATGTGGGATTCTCTTTTCCTAATGTTGACACTCTTCCAAATCCACTTTCAATATTATTGCAAAAATTATTATCAATATCATATTCATCATGAAGCTTAAATAAATTTTCAAGATCATAAAAAGCATCACCCCAATCATGATCATTACAATAACTAGTGGAGATAGCGAGTTCATCATCCCCAAGCTTGTAGTCTTGCATATCATTAGCACAGTTGACATTAATAGAATTAATTTATAATAACAACATTGCAATCACACTTTTCATTCAAGGAGCTGTCATGAATCACTTTATAAATTTCTACTTTTAACACTTTATCACAATTTTCAAATTCATGATTTTCAAGCAAAACTTCGTAGAGGTAATCAAGTGCACTCAACTCACTAGCAAATGGTTCATCATAATTGGATCTTTTGAAAATATTAACAAGTGGATGAGTATCCATAGTTATCTTAAATTTTTGCTTTCATTTTCTGTTTTTGAGTGTTGAAGGCAATAAAACAAGCAAACGAGCAAACAATTTTTTGTGTGTTTTTGTAAAAAAAGGTTTTAGAAGTGAGGGAGATAAAAACGAGAGGCAAATGGCAAATGGAAGTAAATGCTATGAGATGAAAGTTTATGCGATGGTACTTGATAGGTGTTGGTGATGTCTCCCCGGTAACGACGCCAGAAATTGGCAAGTTGACGGGAGACTATCTTGACGTGAATCCTCCCTGGCAACGGCAGCCGAAATTCTTCCTGCTAATTGTGAGCTGCGTTGGGATTTCCTCGAGGAGAGGATGATGCAGTATAGTAGAGATAAGTATTTCTCTCAGTTAAGAACCAGGAGGAGAACCACACAATACCTCGCGAACAATGCCTACACATAGAAGAACAAATACTTGCACCCAACGCAAATAATAGGTTGTCAGTCCCTTGGCGGTCAGTTGCAAGGATCAACTCTCATAATGATAGATAGATAAACAGAATCTCAAAATAAAAATAAAGGTAAATAAATTGTAGCAAGGTATTTTTGGATTTTAATGTAAGATAGACCTGGGGGCATAGTTTTCACTAGAGGCTTCTCTCTTGAAAATAGCATACAGTGGGTAAACAAATTACTGTTGGGCAATAGGAAAGTGCATAGTTATGATGATATTCAAGGCATGCAATGATCATATATATAAGCACAATGTCTGAGACAAGTAGACCGACTCCTGCCTGCATCTACTAGTGTTACTGCACACATCGATCGCTATCCAGCATGCATCTAGAGTATTAAATTCACAAAGAAGGAAGTAACACCTTAAGCAAGATCACATGATGTAGACAAAGTAAACCCAATTAATATGAATAAACCTCATCTTTTTATCGTTAATGGCAACGATACAAATACGTGTCATGTCCCTTTCTGTCACCGGGATTGATCAACGCAAGATCGAACCCATCACAAAGCACACTTCCATTGCAAGATAAATCAATCTAGTTGGCCAAACCAAATGAATAGATCGGAAAAAATACAAATCTATAACAATCATGCATAAAAGATTTCAGAGAAGACTCAAATAATATTCATGAATAATCTGATCATAAACCCATAATTCATTGAATCCCAACAAACGCACAGCAAAAAAGAATTACATCGAATAGATCTCCAAGAACATCGAGGAGAACACTGTATTGAAGATCAAAGAGAGAGAAGAAGCCATCTAGCTACTAGCTATGGACACATAGGTCTATGGTAAACTACTCGCACATCATCAGAAGGGTAGGAAGGTTGATGTAGAAGCCCTCCATGAACGAATCCCCCTCCGAAGAGTGCCAGAAAAGGCCTCCAGATGGGATCTCATAAGAACAGAAACTTGTGGTAGCAAAAAAAGTATTTCAGGTGGCTCCCTAATGTATTGGGAATATTTGGGAATTTATAGTGCTGGAATTAAGTCAAGAGGTGCCACGAGAGGCCCACAAGCCTGGGGGAGCGTGCCTCCCGAGCTTTTCGTTCCCTTGTGGCTCTTCAGGTCTTATCCCGAAGCTTCTTGGTCCCTTCTGGTCTAGAAAAAATTAATTCAAACTTTTTCTCCGTTTGGACTCTGTTTGATATTGATTTCCTGAAAAGCTAAAAACATGCAAAAAAACAACAACTGGCACTAGGCACTAGGTTAATAGGTTAGTCCCAGAAAATGATATATATATATATATATATATATATATATATATATATATATATATATATAAGTGCATATAAATGCATATAAAACATCCAAGAGTGATACTATAATAGCATGGAACAATCAAAAATTATAGATACGTTGGAGACGTATCAATTATCTTCATAATGCATTAGGAATTCTAATCGAATAGTGCCTCCCTAGGAAGCCCTATGTGCTATCTTTGTGCAGTTCTTCCGAGAGATGCCATGTGTGTTGTAATTTGGTGTGTGTATTAATATAATGTGTCATACTACTCAAACTACAGGCTCCTTGTTGAGAGTTCCACAAGTAATGATACTTTGCAGATGATAACTTCAAAATATACTGTATACAAAGTTTAATGCCCACACATCATGACCAAAGCGCATAGAGAAATACAATTCCCACCTCCCTTTCTATATGCGGAGCACGTGCACTTTGGAACTCATGCATGAACATTTGTTGACTAATTGAATGTGTGTCTGTTTAACTAATATCAGTATCATATCAGATTTGCATTAGAACAACTAAGCTTTGAAATTATGAGTGGCATGTTTATAGCTTGAGGGGTGGAGGACGGCTAGTGCAACACAAAACACCTAGGCAGATCATAGTATACGTAAAAGGTGGAAACCCTAAGTATCACGAGTAAAATCGGGAAAGTGTGTCTCGCTGGAAAAAATAGGGTTGTATTGCCACTACTGCTCGAAAGCCTTTGGAGCCCCTACATAACAACTCTCTTCAACTCAAGGTGCACTACTGTTACTTTCAGTCTAGTCTCTCAAAGGCCACTCAGTCCTAGGATTTCCTGGATATTATGGTAGACCAACTCCAAGTGTTGAAATAATCTATCAGAAGCGGCATAAAAGTCATGTCAACTACAAATGTCTCTACTCCTCTTCCCGACAAGGAACATACTATACTTATTAAAAAAAGAGTAACATGTTGAAGAAGAACAGAAGAGCAAGGATATTTTTGGATATTACACATCTTTCAATATAATGTCTGCTGCCCACCCATGATGAACCAGAGTGTACAGAGAAATACAATTCCCTCCTGACTCTCTATACATGACACACATCCATTTGAAAACTGAAGTAAGAACATTTGTGACCAATTAAATGTGCTTGTTTAACTAATATCAAATTCATACGTGAACAATTAAGCTTTGGAATTAAGAGTGGCGTGTTTTTAGCTTGAAGGATGGAGAACTGCTAGTGCAACACAAAACACCTAGGCAGACCGTAGTGTATGTAAAAGGGGGAAACCCAAGCATCATGAGTAAAATCGAGAAAGTGCGCTGAGGGAGTCCTGGACTAGGGGGTGTCTGGACAGCCGGACTCCAAGACTATGAAGATACAAGATTGAAGACTTCGTCCCGTGTCCGGATGGGACTTTCCTTGGCGTGGAAGGCAAGCTTGGCGATACGGATATGTAGATCTCCTACCATTGTAACCGACTCTATGTAACCCTAGCCCTCTCCGTTTTTTTTTAAAACGGAGGGTTTTAGTCCGTGAGGACAACACAACCATTACAACAATCATACCATAGGCTAGCTTCTAGGGTTTAGCCTCCTTGATCTCGTGGTAGATCCACTCTTGTACTACCCATATCATCAATATCAATCAAGCAGAGTAGGGTTTTACCTCCATCGAGAGGGCCCGAACCAGGTAAAAACATCGTGTCCCTTGTCTCCTGTTACCATCCGCCTAGACGCACAGCTTCGGGACCCCTACCGAGATCCGCCGGTTTTGACACCGACATTGGTGCTCTCATTGAGAGTTCCTCTGTGTCATCACCGATAGGCTTGATGGCTTCTTCAATCAACAACAACGCCGTCTGTGGTGAGACTTTTCTCCCGGACAGATCTTCGTGTTTGGCGGCCGCGCTGCGGGCCAATTCACGGGCCATCCGAGCAGATCGAAGCTACGCCCCTGCCATCGGTCAGTTTGAAGCCTAAACTTCACGGCCGACATCCGGGGACTTGATCTTCGATGGAGTCGAGCCACACCGAAGCGTGTGCCGCCTTTGTCACGATGGGCATGATCTAGCTCTGCCACGGACAAGACTCGGAGGCTGCACACAAATCCGCTCCGACCCATAGTTCGGAGCCGATCGCGCAGATCGAGGACGGGTGGCTGGACACCGCCTCGGGGGCTGCAACTTCTACGGTGATAGAGCCGAATACTTATCTTGTCCCTTATAAAGCTCGTGACTCCGAGGCGCCGGACTCCTTGCCGGACTCCGAACCTCCTGCGCCCCTGCCAATCGAATCCGATTGGGCGCCGATTATGGAGTTCACCGCCGCGGACATCTTTCAGCACTCACCCTTTGGCGACATCCTGAATTTGCTAAAGCATCTATTGCTATCAGGAGAACCCTGGCCGGACTGCGGTCAGGACGGTTGGGATGCGGACGACGAAGAAATTCAAAGCCCACCCACCACCCACTTCGTAGCCACTGTCGATGATCTAACCGACATGCTAGACTATGACTCCGAAGACATCGACGGTATGGACGACGATGCCGAGACTACTAAGAACCAGCGCCACCGAAAGCTTCGGAAGGCCACCCCAAACCATGTATATATGGTGGACACCCCAAAAGAAAGCGATGACGAGGAACAACGGGACGCGGCAAAGGATAATTCCGCCGACAAACAACCAAAATGGCGACGCAGACGCCGCCCTAAGTCCCGCCTCGACAAAAACAGCACTCCTAATGACCCAGCGATAGAGCAGGCAAACCAAATGATCGACAAACATGCAACCAAGCAACCATCCGAGCAGGACGAATCGGACAATCAATCCATACCCGGCGAAAACAACAGTCCAGACGAACTCACGCCGGACACACCACCGGAGCATAAGAACCTGCATAAAAGACTGGTCGCCACTGCAAGAAGTCTGAAAAAGGAAAAACGGAAGCTCAAAACAGCGGAAGACATACTCAGAATAAGGTGGAGCAAAGTACTCAAGACCGCGGACAAATACGGCAATAGCCATCAAACAAAGAGCTATCCAAAGCGCAAGCTGCTGCCAGAATTTGATGAGGAGGCCATAGAGCCCCCACAGTCAAAAAGCAAAGAGGCCGCCTGGCCGGATAGACGACCAGATGACAGGCCAAAAGCGACATGCGGCGCCGCACACAAGACGACACACGATCCTCACAAAACAGATGGCCCAACAGTCCATTTACGCCAAAAAAGAGGGCCCGAGAAGCAACACAACACGCCAGCATGTTCAAGATAACGCACGCCTAGATATGAGGGAGCCGACACCCACTATGTTTCATCGATGAGGTGCCGGATCATGAATTTCAGTGGATTCAAACCCGTAAACATAGAGGCATACGACGGAACAATGCACCGGAGTCTGGATCGAGGATGACATACTACACATACACATGGCTAGAGGAGATGATCTCCACGCCATAAAATATCTACCCTCAAGCTCAAAGGGCCAGCTTGGCATTGGCTCAAAAGCCTCCCGAAAATACTTGTTGGAAGTTGGGAAGAGCTCGAGGACGCGTTTAGAGCAAATTTTCAAGGACTTATGTCCGCCCTCCGGATGCGATTTATCTAAGTCATATAACTCAACAGCCCGGAGAGTGCGCGCACAAATTCTGGAACAGGTTCCTCACCAAAAAGAACCAAATAGTCGACTGTCCGGACGCCGAAGCCTTAGCAGCTTTTAAACATAATGTCCGAGACAAATGGCTCGCCAGACACCTCGGCCAAGAAAAGCCGAGAACAATGGCCGCGCTAACAAGCCTCATGACCCGCTTTTGCGCGGGGGAAGATAGCTGGCTAGCAAGATGTAGCACCAGTGACCCGAGTACATCCGAGATCAGAGATGGAAACGGAAAATCGCGGTGCAGAAAGGACCAGCGCTGAAACAAAGAAAAAAGCCCAAAGAACACGGCGGTCAACGCCGGATTCAAAAGCTCATGCGTCGAACAGCAAAACACCGCCTCTTAAGGACAACAAAGGATGAGCTATCCAACTTAAACAAAATTTTGGATCGGATATCTCAAATCCACAAAGACTTCCTAAGGCTCGCAAACCACACCCACCGAAATTGTTGGGTCTTCAAACAGTCCGGCCGACTCAACGCCGAACACAAGGGGCTCGACGCGTCAAGCGAGGATAACGACGAACCCCACCAGCAGAGCGCCGGAAAACAAAAGACTTTCCCACAAGAAGTCAAAACAGTAAATGCACTTCATGTGATAATACGGAGCAACAGTGCGGCACCCGCCAAAGTAGGTATCGCACGGTCCACCCCAGCGGAACCTTGAGGTTGGATGTTAAAACCAATTACTTTCACCACCGACTATTCCGTATATTCAAAACGCAGGATGGACTGCTCTGATATTGGATCCTATAATCGATGGACTACAATTTACACAAGTCCTGATGGACGGCGGCAGCGATTTAAACCTGCTATATCCGGACACAATCCGCAAGTTGGGGATAGACCTTACTAAAATTCGACATAGCCGCACTTCCTTCAAAGGAGTGACGCCAGGCCCTTACGCCAAGTGCACAGGCTCCTTACTACTAGAAGTTGTGTTCGGGTCACCCGACAACTTTCGACGCGAAAAGCTAACCTTTCATGTCGCCCCATTCAAAAGTAGCCATCAAGCACTATTTGGACGTGAAGCTTTTGCCCGCTTTAATGCAATACCACACTACACGTCTCTTACACTTAAAATGCCCGGTCCACGCGGCATCATCTCACTAAAAGGTCGTTCAAGACCCCGGACACGGCTAGACGAGTCCGGCATAAAAAGCTAGGGGCTCCCTAGCCGCACACCCCTTTACAAGGGGCTGTGTGTATGAGCTAACATAGGCTCAGCTTTATCCATTCATTCCTATTTTGATTTTTAATACATTTTTGGCACGATTTCCTTTCAAGCTAAGTTCCTCTCTTTTTACAGATGAACAACGTGTACACCCGTCCAGGATACGGCACAACGGAGACACAGGCACAGACGTGCAGCAGGGACCCGTCGCAAGGATTCTTTTCAGATTAAGTCCCTGCGTAAACCTTTCTTACTGTCTTTTGTTGATCACATCCCACGGTTTTTAACCATAACCAACGAGGAGGCTGGAGTTTTGGCATCGGTCGCGCCAGAAATTCTTGCCTGTACCTGGACACTAGGGGCTTAGGGCATTGTTCTGCCCGTTATTATAAAGACCGAACACCTTAGGGAGTGTTCGGCGTCTCGAGTTAGGCCTTATGTACATCAGCTCCGAGTCATGTCTTTGGTGAAATGTTGGGTTTGCCTGCCCCGTGTTTTGCTGCCTTTACGCCCATATCATCGGCTAATGCGGCACCGGAGAACTATCGCGATTGTGCCCGGTTCGCCGGGCGAGCACCTCAAGAGAGAAAGCCAAACTGACTGTCATGATATAGCGAGAGACGGTCAACCACTCGATCGACTATCGGAATGTTTAGAATTCCGCCGCTTTGTGAAGGCGCGCTTCGGTCGAGCACATACGCCCGAATGCGGAGAGCGCGGTGCCCCTAGGGGCTATGTCGTAGCCCCACCCTCGAACTCCTATGGCTAAGTGAAAGTGATAAAGCATTATAGTCCGATTGCCTCGTTTGCTACGCTACCACCTCCTTCACAGGACCGAGACGTCGGATTAAGTGTGAAAATGCGCTATCTTTGCAAACACCCCCGCACCTTGTGCGTGGGGGCTGAAGCCGACGACTACCATCTTTCAGGTTATACACACGTATACATAAATGGCCGCACAGGAGAAATTTCAATACTTGAATGCACAAGTACAAAAAGCGCTTACATCATAAACATCATTTTACAAACCAACACGTTCACTTGAATGTGACATTTTTTGAGCACTGCGACTCTATTACACGAGCACCACGCAGAACTTCTCCAAAATAGTGCTCGGCGGATAACCGGCTCTCGTCTGTACCCTGGGTCGCAACAGCGGTGGCATCCATCTCCGTCCAGTATGTCTTCACACGGGCGAGGGCCATCTATGCACCCTCTATGCAGGCCGACCGCTTCATCGCCTTGATATGTGGCACCGCCCCAAGGAATTGCTGCAATAAGCCAAAATAACTTTTCGGCTTAGCCTATCCGCCGCACATGAGTCACGATATCCGCTATGGCAAGCCCGGACAATCTATTTAGCTCAGCCCATTCGCCAACCGATCGGTCGGCGGAAGGGAACGCCCGACTATGGAATTGAGACCAAAACAGCTCTTCCGTCTTGTGATCCTTCCGACTTGGAAGTGCACGACGGCATCCGCCGCCTCCCGCTAAGTCCATATAAGGATCCTCCGGACCCCACAACCGCCAAGCCGAGCATACTTTGATCTGTAAACCTTCGGCGCAGCGAAAGGGCTTGCCACCACAATGTCTCCACCTGGCGAAGCTCCTCCTTTATAGCCCGCATTGCGAATCGGCATCCTTGGCTTCGGCGGTGGCCTTCCCAGTCTTCTCGCTCGCTAGGCGCCCCCTTTCAAGAACCTCATTGCGGTCGGTAGCATCTTTTAACTTCACGGCCATTTCGCCATCTCCTCCTGCTGGCAAGCAGTGAAGCCCTTTCGCTTCTAGCTCTTGACCGCCTCGAGGCAGCCGCATCACTCCTTCTGGCTTGAGCAAGTTCTGCCCGAAGGCTCTCCACAGCAGCGGCACCATCTGCGTCAAGCACAAATATTGTAAGAGGTGGGCTTCGGCTCCCTTACTAGGTGACCACGGAGAAGAAACCTACCTTGCGACTCGTCAAGTCGCCTATTGACTAGCGCGATGTCCGCATCCGCAACATCGAGTTGCCGCTTTAGTTCGGCAACTCCGTCAGTCCGGCTAGCCACCAAACTATCCGCCACCTGCTTAGGAAAGGCGAAAATCAATTCCTGGGATTTTGATCGTCGGCACGCTGTCGTTCTCGACACCCTACCGAGTCTCAGGGGCTACTATCTATACAGGGCGCACTTTATGTGTAAAACTGTCAAAGAGTATGTCACTTTCACGTACCTCAAACCCCGCCAGCAAACTCCCGACGGCATCACGCAATCCGCCTTCGGCGGATGAAATTCTTTCAATCACCATACTCATCAGTGCACGGTGACCTTCTGAGATGGACGCCCTCTCAAGCAGATCCTTCAGCTCCCCCGGCTGCACACCAGTTGGTACCAAACTATTCGGCCCTGCCGGACTCGGGGATACCCTCCGTGATGACACTTCAGGATCGTCCGCCCTATCCGATGGTGCGGCAGATGGAGGCGTCTCGCTCTCCATCATCTCCGGACGGAGTTCCCCCGAAGACGAACTCATCTGAGAAGGACGGAGATCCGAACTACAAGGTAAAAACCTAAGTTATCCTCAGAAGCACAAATAGGGATGTCCCTTACTGCAAAACTCCATTTTTTCTACTTACGGCTCGCTGGAGGGCTGATTCTTTAGGGGAGACTGTGCGGCCGGAGCCTCTCCGGACGCAGGACCCTCCGGGGAAGATTTCTTCCCCCGCTTCGGGGCTTTGGCCTCCGGGTCTTCGGAGGCGGTCCTCTTCTCCCCCTGGAAGGAGGGATTCTCGATCCCCCCTTCCCCAAAAGTCTCCTTGGTTGAGGCAGTAGTTCCTCTGTTTTCCCCTTCGCCTTCCTCCGAAGGCGCAACCTCCAAAGATCTGACCAAAGACGGATCCGCGCGTCTCTGGGGGGGCCGACATCAGACGCTTTTGCTTGCGCTATCCACTCATGTTTAGAGGGCAGTTGATCAAAAAGCGAATCATAGAAAGGCAAACAAATGGCACGTCCGGACATGGAGCTACTTACTTGTGTATCCGGGTGATTGAAGCTTAGGCCAGAATCCTCGGTCAATTCCGGACACATTTCTTGTGATCCGAAGAACAGTTTATACATCTCCACGGGTGTTGTACCCATGAAATGTTGAAGAGCTCGCGGCCCCTCGGGATTGAACTCCCATAGACGGAGGGGGCGACGCTTGCAGGGCAGGAGGCGCCGAATCAGCATAACCTGCATCACCATCACCAAACTGATCTCCCTCTCCTGGAGGTCTTGAATCCGGCCCTGCAGTAGGGGTATGTCCTTTGACGGCCCCCAGCTGAGCCCTTGGTTGACCCACGACATCAGCCGCTGTGGAGGGCCCGAGCGGAAGATGGGCAGCGGCTTCTGCTTGCTACCCCTAGGAGCGGTGATATAGAACCACTCCTGTTGCCACAGGCCGAGCTCCTCCTGAAAAGAGCCCTTGGGCCATGGAGCATCGGCCCTTCTGCTTATAACCGCCCCGCCGCATTCAGCTTGACGCCCCTCAATCATCTTCGGCTCCACGTTGAAGGTCTTGAGCCACAAACCGAAGTGAGGAGTGATGCGGAGGAAGGGCTCGCAGACGATAACGAATGAGGAAATATGGAGGATGGACTCTGGAGCCAGGTTATGGAATTCCAACCCATAGTAGAACATGATCCCTCTCACAAAAGGATCCGCCGGGAAGCCTAAACCCCGACGGAGGTGGGACACTGAACACAACGCCTCGCCGGCTCGAGTGGGAATGACTTGCCCTTTGGCAGGCAACCTATGCGAAATCTCGTAGGTTAAGTACCTGGCTTCTCGCAGCTTTAGCACGTCCTCTTCCGTGATGGAGGAAGGCATCCACCGACCCTGCAGGCCGGAGTCGGATATTGTTGAAGGTCCGAAGCGCTCGAATCTGGGGCTCTGGGTGTTGGAACTCAGGGCAAGGAACAGATTCGATTGGCGATTGAAGAAAAGAAACGAGCCTTGGTCCCATTATAAAGAGGGAAAATACCAAGAGTCGTCCTCGTGACTGCTCAGACTCGCCCCGATAGAGGCGGGCGACGGCGAACGATTGGGTTACCCACGTCCGTATTGATGAGAATCCCGGGATAAGGGGAACACGATCTCTGCTTCGACAAGACGTGCCAAGGAAACCGCTTCGCTAAACGCGTTGAGGTGGTATAATAAAAAACGATTCAAGTAAAGGCTTGGTGGTGGTATGACGTCATGCCGCAAAATACGTCAGCAGATTGAACATTGTGTACATATTATTCTCTCTACGGAGGAATGTGGAAATTATTTTGCAGAGCCGGACACTATCCTGGTGTTCACAATCTTCTATGAATTATTCGGAGGAGGAACCCGCCTTGCAATGCCGAACAATATGCGCGCCGGACTCATCGTCATTGACGCCTGGTTCAGGGGCTACAAAGGGAGTCCTAGACTAGGGGGTTCCGGACAGCCGGACTATCATCGTCAGCCGGACTCCAAGACTATGAAGATACAAGATTGAAGACTTCGTCCCGTGTCCGGATGGGACTTTCCTTGGCGTGGAAGGCAAGCTTGGCGATACGGATATGTAGATCTCCTACCATTGTAACCGACTCTGTGTAACCCTAGCCCTCTCCGGTGTCTATATAAACCGGAGGGTTTTAGTCCGTAGGACAACACAACCATTACAACAATCATACCATAGGCTAGCTTCTAGGGTTTAGCCTCCTTGATCTCGTGGTAGATCCACTCTTGTACTACCCATATCATCAATATCAATCAAGCAGAGTAGGGTTTTACCTCCATCGAGAGGGCCCAACACAGGGTAAAACATCGTGTCCCTTGTCTCCTGTTACCATCCGCCTAGACGCACAGTTTGGGACCCCCTACCCGAGATCCGCCGGTTTTGACACCGACATGCGCCTAGTTGGAAAATATGGGTTATATTGTCGC
Organism: Aegilops speltoides; assembly: GCA_021437245.1. NCBI lineage: Eukaryota > Viridiplantae > Streptophyta > Magnoliopsida > Poales > Poaceae > Aegilops > Aegilops speltoides. Next base: position 67,020,572 of record CM038143.1, read on the forward strand.
TGCTGCTCGAAATCCTTTCGATCCCCTACAGGATAGCTCTCTACAACCGCAGGCACTACTGTTACTATCAGTCTACTCCCAGCATTTCCTGGTGTTAGAGTTGCATCGAATATTATTGTATAATGTAGGTTACAGTTGGACTTAGTTTTGGACTGTTTGTAGACGGAGTAGGAGTTGTGTCCTAATAGGACACTTGTATCCCAGGCCTCTCATATATAGCGGGGGTAGACACACGATGTAACCTATTGTTGGGGAATGTAGTAATTTCAAAAAAATTCCTACGCACATGCAAGATCATGGTGATGCATAGCAACGAGAGGGGAGAGTGTGTCCACGTACCCTCGTAGACCAAAGTGAAAGCGTTAGCACAACGCGGTTGATGTAGTCGTACGTCTTCATGGCCCGACCGATCAAGCACCGAAAGCACGACACCTCCAAGTTCTTGCACATGTTCAGCTCGATAACGTCCCTCAAACTCCGATCCAGCCGAGCTTCGAGGGAGCACGACGGCGTGGTGACGATGATGATGTTCTACCGACGCAGGGCTTCCCCTAAGCACCGCTACGATATTATCGAGGAGGACTATGGTGGAGGGGGGCACCGCACACGGCTAAGAGATCAATGATCAATTGTTGGGTCTATGGGGTGCCCCCTCCCCCGTATATAAAGGAGTGGAGGAGGGGCCGGCCAAGGGGAGGAGGCGTGCCCAAGGGGGGAGTCCTACTCCCACCGGGAGTAGGACTCCTCCTTTTCCTATTTGGAGAGGGAGAGGGAAGGAAGAGGAAGGAGGGAGGAAGGAAAGGGGGGCCGGCCCCCCTCCCAATTCGGATTGGGCTTGGGGGGGCGCCCCCTCCGTTGCTCCTTTACCCTCCTTTCCACTAAATCCCATTAAGGCCCATATACCTCCCGCGGGGTTTCGATAACCTCCCGGAGCTCCGGTATTGTCCCAATCTCACCCGGAACTGTTCTGGTGTCCAAATATAGTCATCCAATATATCGATCTTTATGTCTCGACCATTTCGAGACTCCTCGTCATGTCCGTGATCACATCCGGGACTCCAAACAACCTTCGGTACATCAAAACACATAAACTCATAATATAACCGTCATCTAACTTTAAGCGTGCGGACCCTACGGGTTTGAGAACTATGTAGACATGACTGAGACACGTCTCCGGTCAATAACCAATAGCGGAACCTGGATACTCATATTGGCTCCTATATATTCTATGAAGATCTTTATCGGTCAAACCGCATAACAACATATGTTGTTCGCTTTGTCATTGGTATGTTACTTGCCCGAGGTTCGATCGTCGGTATCTCAATACCTAGTTCAATCTCGTTACCGGCAAGTCTCTTTACTTGTTACGTAATGCATCATCCCGTAACTAACTCATTAGCTACATTGCTTGCTAGGCTTATAGTGATGTGCATTACCGAGAGGGCCCAGAGATACCTCTCCGACGATCGGAGTGACAAATCCTAATCTCGAAATACGTCAACTCAAGAAGTACCTTTGGAGACACCTGTAGAGCACCCTTATAATCACCCAGTTATGTTTTGACGTTTGGTAGCACACAAAGTGTTCCTCCGGTAATCGGGAGTTACATAATCTCGTAGTCACAGGAACATGTATAAGTCATGAAGAAAGCAACCGCAACATACTAAACGATCAGGTGCTAAGCTAACGGAATGGGTCAAGTCAATCACATCATTCTCCTAATGATGTGATCACGTTAATCAAATGACAACTCATGTCTATGGTTAGGAAACTTTAACCATCTTTGATTCACGAGCTAGTCAAGTAGAGGCATAGTAGTGAAATTTTGTTTGTCTATGTATTCACACATGTATTATGTTTCTGGGTAATACAATTCTAGCATGAATAATAAACATTTATCATGATATGAGGAAATAAACAATAACTTTATTATTGCCTCTAGGGCATATTTCCTTCAGTCTCCCACTTGCACTAGAGTCAATAATCTAGATTACACAGTAATGATTCTAACACCCATGGAGCCTTGGTGCTGATCATGTTTTTTGCTCGTGGAAGAGGCTTAGTCAACGGGTCTGCAACATTCAGATTCGTATGTATCTTGAAAATCTCTATGTCTCCCACTTGGACTTGGTCTTGGATGGAATTGAAGCGTCTCTTGATGCGTTTGGTTCTCTTGCGAAATCTGGATTCCTTTGCCAAGGCAATTGCACCAGTATTGTCACAAAAGATTTTCACTGGACCCGATGCACTAGGTATGACACCTAGATCGGATATGAACTCCTTCATCCAGACTCCTTCATTTGCTGCTTCCGAAGCAGCTATGTACTCCGCTTCACATGTAGATCCCGCCACGACGCTTTGTTTAGAACTGCACCAACTAACAGCTCCACCGTTCAATATAAATACGTATCCGGTTTGCGATTTAGAATCGTCCGGATCAGTGTCAAAGCTTGCATCGACGTAACCATTTACGACTAGCTCTTTGGCACCTCCATAAACGAGAAACTTATCCTTAGTCCTTTTCAGGTATTTCAGGATGTTCTTGACCGTTGTCCAGTGATCCACTCCTGGATTACTTTGGTACCTCCCTGCTAAACTAATAGCAAGGCACACATCAGGTCCGGTACACAGCATTGCATACATGATAGAGCCTATGGCTGAAGCATAGGTAACTTCTTTCATTTTCTCTCTATCTTATGCAGTGGTCGGGCATTGGGTCTGACTCAATTTCACACCTTGTATTACAGGCAAGAACCCTTTCTTTGCTTGATCCATTTTGAACTTTTTCAAAACTTTATCAAGGTATGTACTTTATGAAAATCCAATTAAGCGTCTTGATCTATCTCTATAGATCTTGATGCCCAATATGTAAGCAGCTTCACGGAGGTCTTTCATTAAAAACTTTTATTCCAGTATCCTTTTATGCTATCCAGAAATTATATATCATTTCCAATCAATAATATGTCGTCCACATATAATATTAGAAATGCTACAGAGCTGCCACTCACTTTCTTGTAAATACATGCTTGTCCAAAAGTCTGTATTAAACCATAAGCTTTGGTCACACTATCAAAGCGTTTATTCCAACTCCGAGAGGCTTGCACCAGTCCATAAATGGATCGCTGGAGCTTGCACACTTTGTTAGCATCCTTTGGATCGACAAACCTTCTGGTTGCATCATATACAACTCTTCTTCTAGCAATCCATTCAGGAATGCAGTTTTGACATCCATTTGCCAAATTTCATAATCATAAAATGCAACAATTGCTAACATGATTCGGACAGACTTAAGCATCGCTACGGGTGAGAAAGTCTCATCATAGTCAACCCCTTGAACTTGTCGAAAACCTTTCGCAACAAGTCGAGCTTTGTAGATAGTAACATTACCATCAGCGTCAGTCTTCTTCTTGAAGATCCATTTATTCTCGATGGCTTGCCGATCATCGGGCAAGTCAACCAAAGTCCACACTTTGTTCTCATACATGGATCCCATCTCAGATTTCATGGCCTCAAGCCATTTTGCGGAATCTGGGCTCATCATCGGATCATCATAGTTCGTAGGTTCGCCATGGTCAAGTAACATGACCTCCAGAGTAGGATCTTCGTACCACTCTGGTGCGGATCTTACTCTAGTTGACCTATGAGGTTTGGTAGTAACTTGATCTGACGTTTCATGATCAATATCATCAACTTCCTCACTAATTGATGTAGTTGTCACAGGAACCGGTTTCTGTGATGAACTATTTTCCAATAAGGGAGCAGGTACAGTTACCTCATCAAGTTCTACTTTCCTCCCACTCACTTCTTTCGAGAGAAACTCCTTCTCTAGAAAGGATCCATTCTTGGCAACGAAAGTCTTGCCTTCGGATCTGTGATAGGAGGTGTACCCAACAGTTTCCTTTGGGTATCCCATGAAGACACATTTCTCCGATTTGGGTTCGAGCTTATCAGGTTGAAGTTTTTTCACATAAGCATCGCGGCCCAAACTTTAAGAAACGACAACTTTGGTTTCTTGCCAAACCACAATTCATAAGCTGTCGTCTCAACGGATTTTGATGGTGCCCTATTTAACATGAATGCGGTCGTCTCTAAAGCATAACCGCAAAACGATAGCGGTAAATTAGTAAGAGACATCATAGATCGCACCATATCTAGTAAAGTACGATTACGATGTTCGGACACACCATTACGCCGTGGTGTTCCAGGTGGCGTGAGTTGCGAAACTATTCCACATTGTTTCAAATGTAGACCAAACTCGTAACTCAAATATTCTCCTCCACGATGAGATCGTAGAAACTTTATTTTCCTATTACGATGATTTTCAACTTCACTCTGAAATTCTTTGAACTTTTCATATGTTTCAGACTTATGTTTCATTAAGTAGATATACCCATATCTGCTCAAATCATCTGTGAAGGTGAGAAAATAACGATACCTGCCGCGAGCCTCAACATTCATTGGACCACATACATTAGTATGTATGATTTCCAACAAATCAGTTGCTCGCTCCATAGTTCTGGAGAACGGCGTTTTAGTCATCTTGCCCATGAGGCATGGTTCGCAAGTACCAAGTGATTCATAATCAAGTGATTCAAAAGGTCCATCAGTGTGGAGTTTCTTCATGCGCTTTACACCAATATGACCTAAACGGCAGTTGTAGGATCGGAAGTATGTCTAGAGGGGGGGTGATTAGACTACTTGACAACTTAAAAGTTTAGCCTTTTGATTAGCGAAGGTTTTTAGCAAGTTCACAATGATGACTAAGTCAAGTATCACCCTACACATGCAATTCTAGAGTTATGGCAGCGGAAAGTAAATTGCACGTATAGTAAATGAGAGGTGGAGAAGAGCAAACGCAATTTGGAGACACGGAGATTTTTCTCGTGGTTCCGATAGGTGGTGCTATCGTCAATCCACGTTGATGGAGACTTCAACCCACGGAGGGTAACGGCTGCGAGAGTCCACGGAGGGCTCCACCTCGAAGGGTCCACGAAGAAGCAACCTTGTCTATGCCATCATGGCCTACGCCCACGGAGGACTAGCCTTACTGGGGTAGATCTTCACAAGTAGGCGATCTCCTTGCCCTTACAAACTCCTTGGTTCAACTCCACATCTTGACGGAGGCTCCCAAGCGACACCTAACCAATCTAGGAGGCACCACCTCCAAAAGGTAATAGATGGTGTTGGTGATGATGAACTCCTTGCTCTTGTGCTTCAAATGATAATCTCCCCAACACTCAACTCTCCTCACTGATTTGGCTGTGGTGGAAGAAAGGATTGAGTGGAAAGCAACTTGGGAAGGCTAGAAATCAAGTTTCATATGGTGGGAGTGGAGCAACTTGATCTCAACACAAGGGTAGGTAGTTTTCTTCTCGAAATGTAAGGTAGGAGTGGTAGTTCTTTCGATGGCTCTCTCCACGAATGAAGAGGAGGTGGAGGGTATTTATAGCCTCCACACAAAATCCAACTGCTACACACATTTGACCAATCTCGGTCAGACCGAAGTTGACAACTCGGTGGGACCGAAAGTTCAAATCTTGTGAACGTTGGGATTTTCGGTGGGACCGAAAATACAATCTCGGTTAGTCCGATTCTTCCAAAGTCTAGGGTTTGCCAATCTCGGTGGGACCGACTTTCTCATCTCGGTGACACCGATTTGAGTACAGAAGGTTACACAAGCTTGGCAACACCAATTTCGGTATGACTGTCGTGGATTTGTCACGGCAGATGTCCTAGCATGAGGACTTAGTCGTGGAGCCATCGCTTCGGGTTTACTTGTAGGGGTTAAAAAGGACGCAAAGACACAAGGGTTTTATACTAGTTCGGCCCCTTCGATGAAGGTAAAAGCCTACGTCTAGTTGTGATGGAATTGATGTAGTCTCGATGGCTAGGGAGCAAACAAGCTTCGCCTAGGCTCGAGTTGTGGTTGTCTGTTTGAACCGCCACGGTCGCCCCTTATATACACGAGTGACGCCTGTCGGTTTGCGAGTCCCAACCGTTCATACTCGTATCCCGGTTGGTATCTCTCTATTCCTAACTTACAATACAAGTCATACATCGATCGGTTCACGGCTACAAGCTCTAAACCGACTATAGGCCTTGGGCCTTTCCATAACTACACCACTAGCAGAGCTAACCTGCCCAATCTTGGCCGGTTTACACCTAGTGGTAATATCCCCAACATTAGGCCCCGTTGATTTGAACTGTTCATGTCAATCCTTTATAAAACCTGCATCTTGGATATCTTCTTTGTGTAATAAGTCGTCACCTTGTCATCATCAGTAAACCGCATGACATCATTGCTTCCGCCATCAGAAAACCGCATGACGTCATCTTGAAGCTTATCCTTTATAGCGCCTTCTTTAATGACCGTCCTCGATTCACGCGCTTGACCTAATTTTTTCGCTTTATAAATAAGCCCGAAGGTCATTCGGTTTCTCCTTCGCTTCCTCTTCGTCTTCTTCCTTGCGCCGCTGCTACGAGCTCCGTCTGCCGCCATCGACATCTGCTTCGTCGGTGGCACTGCATCAACCTGTTCGGACCAGAATACTGCGGCCTCTCGCATCAACTCCTCTGTTTCCGGTAAATCTCTTATCCTTCTTTAATCTGTTCATCATCTTTAGATCTGTTCTAGGGTTCAAGCTTCATCCGTGTTCTTCATATGCTTTCACTTTTCTAGCCTCTAAGCGATACTATGATCCCTGTTTTGTACCAAACGAAGATTCGTGCGTATCTGTTGCGCTTTCTCATCTAAATCCCATAGCTCTTCCGCATATATATATGTATATTTCATAGTGCATTTCCTGCCTCTTCTTTATTTTCGCGACGCCTTTCCTGTTTTCTGAAAACCCGCGTTTGATCCATGATAAACATGAACTCTTGTGAAACTTGTTTCTGTCGATTTCCTCTGAAGCCAAGATTAGGCGGTTTAACTCACCATAGAAACAAAAATTGCTAAACCGCATCGGCACACCATTAGTCCTCGTGTTGAACCGCCACATATATCGACCCCATACCGCATCGAATCGATTCATCGGATCATCCTCCGGTTTGTCATATCTTGGATCAATTACTCAGAATGAGTATTTTCTTAAACGGATTCTTCTCCTTGTAGACCTCATGATGGCCAAACAGTGTATGAATGCAATCGGGTCCTTCCCGCCTCTCGAGACACAACTGAATGAGTTAGTGTCCATTGGCGCTTTGGATAACCAAAACACCATCCATTGAGGGTTCCCGTGAGGAATGTCCTCCCACTCCCGTGAAGGTGAAGTCGTAGTTTTCGCAGATCACTTGTTCCGGGTTTCAAACCGCCTGGTCAAAGTTTTACCGGGGCGTAATGGCCAACTTTCAACTCCGCCCCAAGATATCGGCCCCAATTCATACTAACTTGTGTCATTTTCAAGTCTGTCAAGCTTATCTCGCAAGAAAAGCCTTCCGCTGAGTTGTTCCGGATCTCTTCCATCTAAACCGCTGCATCGAATTCACCGATGGCCCCAATACTGAATTGGGCGGTATGGCTATCCGAAGAGAAAAGAGATCACTTATCCCCACGTGAAGCTCCACTCTCATCCCAAAGAATGGAACGCAACTTGGTTCTCTCAGAGACACCTCCTCAAGGTGAAAATCCTTTACCTGTTTCCGCCAGAGCGCTCAAGAACACACATCCTTTCCACAACGATTGACCGCGAAGAGAGAAGCAAATCGCCCCCCAACTATCCAAGCTCCGGGCCTTTATGGCCAACGGTTTGACTGGAATCGATCTGGCACGCTGCTGGTTATCTTGGGGCATACTGCCTCTGAGCCGGCGCTCCGGTTTAATGTGCCAGTATACCGGCAGTGTCGATGACCCACTCCGACACACCAAATTAGAATTGTCTGAAGATGAAGTCACAGATTCAGTGAGGAAGATGCTGAACGAACCGGAGCATCTTTGTGCCCAAACCGGCTTGGCTCCTTACTGCACCTTCAACGCACCTCCTGCGGTAAGCCTCTGACTGTGCCATCATTAATTTTTACCATTACTTTCATACTTGCAATTCTCAATTATTTCCGATCCAGGGTGATGATCCATTTTGGAGCAAGAAACTCTTGCAAGATAAAGCGGACAAGGCTGGGCGGCAAAACCGGCCCAAAACGAAAGTTGTCAAGAAACCCGCCCACAAGAGGAAAACCACGGCTTCGTCTGATCCGGCCATCGATGATGATGTGGGTAATCCGGAACTTGACTCTCTTGGCTTGTTTTTTACACGTCTTATTGATGACGATGCTTGTCGATGATGCTGAAGCCAAGAACGCTGGATTTGCCGAGGTAACCATTCTCTTCCGATTCAACAAGCTTACCTTCACCAAAATTTCGCCGGCAAACCGAAAGTTAACTTTTCTCATCCTCTTGCTCACTTGGATCCCAAACTTCTTATGAAGACGCAGCAAGACGAGGCCCGCCGCACAACTTCGGCACAAGGACAGTAGTTACCTCTGCGGTTTACCAAACAGCCCGCTCGAAAACGCCGCACCGAGGTTTCCAACCATTTTATTACCTTGAATTCCAAAGCGGGTTTATTCCACAACCTCTTAATCCGTCCGACTCCGATTATCGGGTCACCTCTCATTCATCCTTCGCGAATCGTCACCACTCAGCCGCCGCCACTGAAGATAGCTGTCGGGTAAGTCAATATGACCATATATTTGTCAATTTCTTCTGTAATGTACGTGTCTTATTTCTGTTTCTTCAGGACCAAACCGAAACCCAGCAAGAAAGCTCGTTTAGAGAAAACCACTGAGGAGGCTGCCGCTTCAGATCATGAGCAGGCGCCGGATCATGAAAATGTTGCTTTTGAAGATACTCCGAGCAATCCCCCGGTTCAAGAAGATGTGATTCCAGAGGAGAGGCCTACGGATGTTTCAATGTCTGTTGATCCGCCTGCCAGTACCATCCGGTTTGAAAAGCCTCACAGCCCTGCTAAAACTACTGTGCCCACTCAATCCGTCGAATCGAAAGATGACGACGTGGTAATTACCGGAACAGGCCACTCTGACCCGGGAAATGCCGCGACTCTAACCCGGCACACTGTAAAAGAGGACTCTGCCGCTTTTAAGAAAGGAAAATGGAATGTAGAGCTGGAAACATATGCCGCTATGAGCGCCCAAGACCTTCATTCCGGATACCTGAACCGGCTTTACAGTAGCCGTGATTATGAAGCTGGCTTGGTGAAATTGATGAGAGATAAGTTTGAGGTAACGCTCCTTTCCTTATGATCGATATAGTAATCCTTGTAGCCCCCAAGGGCCGGTTTGCAATCTTTGATCAAACTGGTACTTGATAATTTTCTCTGACAGACTTTGCAATCTTCCCTCATGACCACCAAGGCCGGTTTAAGTATGTAAACTTAAACCGGTACTCCAAAAGCTGCTTATCAACACTTTAGTAAAATCAAATAGCCATTAGCCCCCAAGTGCCGAGTTGAATACGCGTATTGAACTTGGGACTTTTCCATGTATTATTAGTAGAAAAAATTGAAGGTACATTAGCCCCCAAGTGTCAAGCATATAACGATGTTGTGTGGTTGAGACTTGCACTTTAATTGTCTGGTGATGATGCTATCAATATGCAAGTGAGGTGGCGATCAAGGATGATCGGATTGCCGATTTACAGCAGCATTGGCGACCAAATAGGCGAGATGCACAAGGCCAAGAAGGAGTTAACTATTGCCTGATCTGCTGCGTAAGAAGCAAAGGATAACATGAAGAAGGAACAGGCTGTCTGGGCCACTGAAAAGGACAACTTGCTCAAATGGGCGGAAAATGCTGAAGCCGCCCTTAAACCGGTGGTAGATGATCTGACAGCCGTGAAGCGGCAAGTGCATTCTATGACGGCAGCCATCTTCGGTAAGTCCCCTGTGAATAAGTGTAATTTACTTTTCTTGTTGCTCCATTCTTCCGGTTTAGAACTGTCCTGCTATGAAATGCAGGCACACGTGTTGGGCACTTGGGGAATGACGTGCGGAAGAAACTAAAGGCTGTGTACACCTTAGTGGAGCAGCTGTATACCGGAGCCCAACGTGTGATTACCACAATGTCACATAACAACCCGGCGCCGTCCCTGATCCAAGACACCTTGAACCGCTATCCATCCCGCCTTCCCGGATTGAGGAGGTAAAGAAGTCTCGCCGCACGAACCGGAGCCATCAACGCCTTTGATCCGAGCCAAAGCCAGGGTGCCGATTTTGATCCAAAGGAAGCAGCCTGGGCTATCCCAAAGGTGAAGGAAGATGGCTCGGACTTTAATGAAGAGGACTTGCGTGCAATAAACCGTGCGACGCCCACTTGCTTGTCAATTGGCGGAAGAAGCCGATTTGGAGCACTACCAAGCCCAAGACAACGATCGTAACAAGCGTGTGTCCGCTCCAACTTTTGAACCGAAAACTTGATCCCTCAATCCGTAAGCATACTTACGCTCGACATTGAGCCGCATCTTTGATTCATGAAGAAGCTGTTTTTCGTTGCCGATGGGCATCGATCGACTTCGTGGATTTCACCAATGGGTAGAGAGGAGGATGTCAAGCGGTGGAGGATGAAGAATACCGTGAACCGTAGCCGGTTTAAAAACAATGATCATTTGGGCGCCAGTGTTGCCTTGTAATAGCTTTAGCCAAACTTTGTTGCTCGGGTATGCCTTCGCATCAAGTAAACTTTGTTTGATTCACGCCTCGCAACCAAAAGATTAAACTTGGCGGCGGTGATACCGCCTACCGTTTATGGCATCCAATATGTCTTTATGTATTGAAAATCAATTAATATGTAATACAAATACCTGCCATATCTGGGCATAAAGTCAAGCGTAGCTAATCTTGAAGCGGAGGCTTTCTTGTTAAAAACTATAACCGTGCTGGGAAACAATAACCCCCACATAGGCGTCTGAATCAGCACAAGCCCCAAGTTTCTCCATAAAGATGAACCGAAGATGGTAAACCGAAAAATAAAAACTTCGGGTAATACCAAACCGTGCACTATCAGCTTGTTACTGATAGCTAAACCGGATAAAAATATTTATCATGTTGGAAACGCAACAAAAATCAAATACCAAATATGGCAACAAAGGCAACAACTCTTTGTAAAAGGAAAGCTGCATGGAGCTGGTCAGATGGCATTACCATGGTCAGATGCAACCAAGCCCCCCGAAGGTGTAGCGATGGTGCTAGTCAGCCAGGTCCCCAAAAGACTCGTGGCGAGTACGCCGGCCAAGTGGCGTGACATTGGTTCGGTTCACCAAGCCCCAAGTGGCGCTGGCCCTATTGGTCGACCAAGAGGCGTGACTGGTTCAGACGTGACCGTGTCCCCAATGATCTAATGGCTTTCGCTTATCAAGAGGTGTAGCATCGGTTCGGATACGACCAAGCCCCCAAGTGATAAATATAATCACAAGGGTAAACCGGAGGCCGCTTTGAAGAACAAACACTCCGTGTAACCACGCATGAAAAGAAAGACAGAGATCCCGCTTTGGTGAGGCCCTGATTTTTATTATATCAAAAGATAATATATACATTGTTATGCTATGTACATAAACCGAGCCGATGACTCATGTGTAGTAAGGTCAAGATGAGCTATATTCCACGGCCTGTTGGTCTCCTCCTCGACGTCGTGAGTCTTTATGCTCTCGAATATCAACCAGATAATAGGAGCCATTGTGCAGATTCTTCTCGACCACAAAGGGCCCTTCCCAAGGTGAGGATAGCTTGTGCATGTCTGTGCGGTCTTGATGAGACGAGCACCAAATCGCCTTCCCGAAGGCTCGTTTTAACCCGCGGCTGTGATAACGACGAAGGTCTTGCTGGTAAATCGCCGACCGAGCGGCTGCCATATCACGCCCTCATCCAACAGGTCCAAAGCGCCCCGTCGCGCGCTTCATTGTCCGCTTCAACATAAGCCGCTACACGGGCGAATCGTGCCGATATCATCGGGGAGAATCGCTTCGCCCATAAACCATGAAGAAAGGCGGTAACCAGAGACCGGTTTGGCGAGTATTGATACTCCATAGCACCGATGGGAGCTCTTCAACCCAGCACCTGGCGCCCTTTGTAATGGGACCAAGTCGGGTTTGATGCCTCGCAAGATTTCGATTAGCACGCTCGCCTGCCCGTTGGATCGGGTGCGCCATCGATGATACATCGCCGATATGCTCGCTCACAAAATTCTTTCATAGCTCCTTGGACAGATTGGTGCCATTGTCGCGATGATACCGTGGAAAGCCAAACCGAAAATCACCTTTTGATGAACTGCATCACTGCTGCCGCATCACACTTACCGACAGTTCGCTTCAACCCACTTAGTGAACTTGTCCACCGCCACCAACAGTGGGTCTTCTTATCTTTGGATCTCTTAAAAGGCCCGACCATATCCAGCCCCCACGCCGCAAACGGCCACGTTATTGGGATCATCCTCAACTCCCGTGCGGTATATGGGCACGCTGGAATTTCGACACCCATCGCAGTGTTTGACCAAATCCTCCGCATCAAGATGAGCAGCTAACCAAGAGAATCCATGACGGAATGCCTTTGCCACCGTGGACTTTGAACCGCATGATGCCCGCAATCCCTTCATGGATTTCGTAAAATTTCGCCACCTTCCTCGGGGAAACACAGCGCTGAAACGCCTCAAACGCCGCGATGATGCAACTCACCATTAATAATCGCTATGGACTTGGGCGCCGGATTACCGCTCGCCGTAATCTCATCGTCGGCAATTCTCCTCGAGTCATATATGCAAGATAAGGCACCGCCCAATCCGAATAGCGTGTAATGCTGCCACCAACCGGGCCTCCGGTCGAATTGCCAACCGCTTCACCAGGAGCCGAACCGACGGGTTGTGCAAGATGTCGAGGAAGACATTAGGGGAACCGTTTACGCCGAGAACCCGGGCGGCTTAAAGCGTCCGCCGCTTCGTTCTTCCGGCGATCCACATGATCTACTTGATATCCCTTGAAGCACCTGCAATATTATCCACCTCTCGCCGATATGCAGCCATGAGGGGTCCTTAGAATCCCAAGTGCCGATACTTGCCGCGCCACCAGGTCCGAAGTCACCAAAACACTTAACCCGCTTAAGTTCATTTCTTAGCCATCCGGAGACCATGGAGCAAAGCTTCAGACTCAGCTGCATTATTAGTACAAGGGAACATTAGACGGAGAACGAATAAAACTTATCACCTCGTGGGGAAGTTAACACGACTCCAAATTTCGAGCCTTCCAACCGTCTCGACCCATCAAGTGAATAGTCCAAGATGTATGATCCGCTTCTCCTCCGTGCTTGCAACTCCGCCCAATCATTAATGAAGTCAACAAGTGCTTGTGATTTCACCGCCGTGCGTGGTATATATGTGAGCCCATGCGCCCAAGCTCGATGGCCCATTTTGCAATCCGCCGCCGCCTCCGGTTTTGTATGATATCACCCAAAGGAGCTGAACTAACCATCGTAATAGGATGCCCTTGGAAATACTGTTTCAGCTTCCTACCGCCATAAAAACACCATAGACTAGCTTCGCCAATGCGGATACCTCTGCTTGGACTCAATAAGTACCTCATCGATATAATAAACCGCCGTTGAACCGATACTCCTTTCTCGCCTCCTTGCGCTTACCACAATGGCTACGCCACCGCCGTGCATTGGCTGCCACATATAACAACAGCGGTTCCTTGTCAACTCGAGCTGCAAGAACAAAGCGGGTTGGCCAATTGCCGCTTTAGGTCCTCGAAGCTTCGTCAAGACTGGACTGCATTTAAATGATCTGTCTTCCTCAAAGATCGGTATAAAGGATAGCCTTCTCTCAAGGCGGCCGATAAACCGCTCAATGCCGCAATCCGCCCGCCAAGCGTTGGACATCATTGATACACTTCGGTTTAGCCAATGAGGTGATCGCTTTAATTTTCTCCGGATTGGCTTCGATTCCCCTGTTAGACACCAGGAACCCCAATAGCTTGCCAGCCGGAACACCAAAAACACACTTGGCCGGATTAAGCATCATCTTATAAATGCGCAGTTGTCGAAGGTCTCCTTCAAATCGCCCACCAGCGTCTCCTTCGCTTTGATTTCACCACAATGTCATCTACATAGGCATGCACATTGCGCCGATCTGTGTATGCAAGCAATTTCAGACACACCGCCGATAAGTAGCTTGGGCGCTCTTGAGCCCAAAAGGCATAGATACATAGCGTAAGGCTCCAAAGGGAGTTATAAACGCCGCTTTCTCCTGGTCCTCGACCGCCATCTTGATCTGATGATATCCGAATATGCGCCCAAAAGCTTAAACGCCACATCCTGCCGTGGCATCAATGATCTCGATCAATGCGGGAGAGCAAAAGGATCTGCCGGACAAGCTTTGTTAAGATCTGTAGTCCACACACATACGCCAGTGCCGTTTTCTTAAGGACCAACACCGGATTAGCGAGCCACTCGATGAAACACCTCGATGATAAAACCAGCTGCCGAAGCTCGCTACCTCTTCTCCAATGGCCTTGCGTCTTTCTTCATTAAACCGGCGGAGGAACTGTTTCACCGCTTTATACTTAGGATCCACATTAATCGTGTGTGCTCGGCGAAGTTCCTCGGACACCCGCATGTCAAGGCTTCCATGCAAAATGTCCCGTTCTCACGGATGAACTCGATGAGCGCTTTCCTATTTGGGATCCAGTTGGCACCGACAAAGGAACTGCTTGGACGAATCGCTGATGCGAAGTCGACAAGCTTGGTTTCACCCGCCGATTTGAATTTCAGATCCGATTCATGCTCCGTAGTAGGCTTCTTCAGAGGGTCATATCTGCCGGATCAACATTGTCCTTATAGAATTTCAACTCCTCTGCGGGCATGCATCGCTTCACAGAAGCTGCATCTCCTTCCTCACATTCCAAAGCGACTCGGCGGCTTCCATGCACCGTTATTGTTCCTTTGTAACCCGGCATCTTAAGTTGCAAGTAGATATAACAAGGTCGCGCCATGAACTTAGCATAAGCCGGCCGTCCAAACAGGGCATGATACGGGCTCCGGATTTTTACCACTTCAAAGGTTAGCTTTTCAGACCGGGAATCATGCTCATCTCCAAAGGCCACATCCAAGGCTATCTTGCCAATAGGATAAGCAGATTTGCCTGGCACCACACCATGGAACACCGTATTGGACGGTCTGAGATCTTTATCTGTGAGACCCATGCGACGGAAAGTGTCATAATACAATATATTGATGCTGCTTCCTCCATCCATAAGCACCTTAGTAAATTTATAGCCCCCAACTTGGGGGTCTACCACCAAAGCCACCGACCCGGATTATCAACCCGGGGATGGTCCTCTCGCCCATACGATAGGCTGCTCGACCAACGCAAATACCGTGGCACAGCCGGTTCAACAGAGTTTACAGCCCGCTTGTGAAGCTTCCGATCCCGCTTGTCCAAACTGGTTGTGAAAACATGATACTTGCCGCCTGCTCAACTGCTTTGGCTGGCTCGATAGCTCGATCGCTGCTGCTGCTGCTGGCTACCTTGATTATTCTCGTTGTTGAAATTGCCTGGTTGTGCCTCGAACCGAGGTCTCCGTCCGACCCGCCCATGAAAACCGGATCCCGAACCGCCACCGATCCTCGGTCATATCGGAAAGCATCGGAATTTTTGAACTCTTGCATAATAGAACAGTCTTTCCAAAGATGATTCGATGGGTTTTCTTTCGTCCCGTGTTTGGGACAGGGCTGGTTCAGCAAGTAATTCAAACGGCCCGCACCAGCATTTGGACCCCGATTCGCCTTGCCTCTACGCCGCGGGCCTCTGTCCTGCGCATTAGTGTTGGCTACGAAATCATCAGCCTTGCGCTTGCCCCCACTTCCATGACCTGCCGGTTTGACATGCTGCTGCTTGGAGTTGCCATTCTTCTTTCCCTTCCCTGCTTCGTCATCATCTACTTCAGGATCCTTGGTACTGTCTGAATCGGCATATTTTACCAAAGCGGTCATGAGGGTTCCTGATCGCTGCGTAACCGCTTCATACGCCCCAGCTTCATTTGAGGCTCAAACCGCGATTACTTTCTAGCGTGATGATCGCCGAGTCAGCGTTGATCCGGTCAGAGGAGTGTAAAATCTCAGACACACGGCGTACCCAGCGGGTTGTTGACTCCCCTTCTTCCTGAATGCAAGCCGCCAAATCCACTATAGACTTTGGCTGTTTACATGTATCTTTGAAATTCGATAAACCGGGCCGTGAATCGACCCCATGAACCGATAGAATTGGGCGGCAAGCTTTTCAACCAAGTACGGGTTGTGCCTCCATCATCATGGTGAAGTATTTTGCACATGCCGCTTCATCAACGCCAAGCATCTCCATGGCCATCTCGTAACTCTCAACCCACGCCTCGTGGATAGATCTGCAGTAATTTGGCACCTTACGCGGGCCTTTAAAATCCTTAGGCAGACGATATTGCGCAAAGCGGGATTAAACAGGCACTCCCAAAGCGGAGGAGACTCTGGTCCCGTGAAGGAGGTAGGGCGAACCGGCGTAGGCCGACCAAGATCACCTCAGGCTGCTAACTCGCCTCCCTGCGTGCGGGCCGATCTACCACCTCCCGAGCATTACGAAGCGCTGCTTATCGGGTTGTTGCCTCGGGCTGCTTCACGGTCCCGCTACATTTGATAGGGCCGGTTCATCCATGCGCTTTCTTTGTAGCTCGCTTGACGGGCGAGAGTGAATCCGATCGCGCTATATGAGTATGCTTCCGCCGATTAGTGCAGTCCGAGAAGCTCCTTAACCCGGCGTGTCTCAACCGCCAGGGGAATCTCCTTCGATCGATCGCCTCAATCGCAAAGCCCAAGCAACAAGGTTGTCCATAGGGTTAGAGTAATGCCCGGGGCGCTCAGACAGCGGAGGAATCACCGATTCTGCTGTGGGGGCTCCATCTGGCGTGGTTGGACCGCCGCCCCGCCTCCCGTACTCGATCCGGTTTACCTCCTGTCTTTGGGGGGCGGGTTGCCGGGTCCAGCTCGTGTCTGAAAGAGGTTTCTAGGTCAAATCCGGATGGCAGCGCGATCAGTATTTCCGCTTAACACCTCCTGCGACGCGCTCTCGGTCAAGCATGAGCCTCGTAAGCTTGTGCATCTAAAGCGCCCGCTCTGCGCCATGCGCTCCTTCTCTGCCGCTAGATCCGCTTTGGCTTGCGTGATCTGCTCTCTCACCTTTGCAATCTCTGCGTTATGAGCCTCTTGATCTGCTGGGTTATCCTCCGCCATGAGCGCCGCTAGTGCATCAAACAGATCTGACAAAACTTGAACCGGCGGTCGCACCGGGCCTCCTGCCCTCGCCGCCATCAACCGGAAAGCATTGCTGCTGCGGTTGAAGAAAGGTTTGCGGCCTGCGTACCGGCCATGAACACACCGATCCGGTTCAGCTGGCTTGGGGGGTCCGGAATACTATCACCATCGGAATAGCCCCGATCATACCATCCTCGCAGCTGGTACAATGACTCGGTCTCTCCTGCCAAGATTCATCGCCGAATAAACGACGGTCTCGCCACCGTATTCTCAACCGCATCATATTCCTCCATGGGTGGCTCCAACGAAGACATGCTTCGCAGCCGGTTTAGCCCGGGCTGGTTGCGCGCGCTGAGCCGTCTCGACGAGGTCGGTGCAGATGTCCGCTCAGCCCTCCGATCTTGCCGATGAACACGTGTATACCGCCAAGGGGACCCGGTATCCATACTCGATTGAATCGGCCTCGACCCCATCCAAAGATTGTCGATGTAGATCCGCCACGACGACTCTTGGTCATCCGCCCACGACGTAGCCTTCGAGTCCTTGAGCTTGCCCTCCAAGATCGCCAAACCATCGTCGCGATAGCCCCACGGTGGGCGCCAACCGTCGTGGATTTGTCACGCGGATGTCCTAGCATGAGGACTTAGTCGTGGAGCCATCGCTCGGGTTTACTTGTAGGGGTTAAAACGGACGCAAAGACACGAGGGTTTTATACTAGTTCGCCCTTCGATGAAGGTAAAAGCCTACGCCTAGTTGTGATGGAATTGATGTAGTCTCGATGGCTAGGAGCAAACAAGCTTCGCTTAGGCTCGAGTTGTGGTTGTCTGTTTGAACCGCCGCGGTCGCCCCTTATATACACGAGTGACGCCTGCCGGTTTGCGAGTCCCAACCGTTCATACTGTATCCCTGTTGGTATCTCTATTCCTAACTTACAATACAAGTCATACATCAGTCGGTTCACGGCTACAAGCTCTAAACCGACTATAGGCCTTGGGCCTTTCCATAACTACACCACTAGCAGAGCTAACCCGGCCCAATCTTGGCCGGTTTACACCTAGTGGTAATATCCCCAACAATGACCGAGTTTGGAATCGGAAAATCCGAAATTCTTAGGGTTTGGATATATGGCTGAGGTGGTTCATCTCGGTGTGACTGAGTTTGGAATCGGTGGGACCGAGATTACTTATGGGTTTATGTTGGAGTGAAAGATTGCTGATAGTTTGAGAGATAAATCACTAAGCACTTTGAGCAACCAGATCATCATCATAACCTCATCCCCTTTTAATAGTATTGGCTTTCCTATGGACTCAATGTGATCTTGGATCACTAAACCAAAAATGGAGTCTTGAGCTTTTGCCAATGTTTTCCTTAGCATTTTGAGGGGTCCACATCATCACCATTGCCATACCCATATCAATGAACTTTCTGAAATATTCTCAAGAAATGATTAGTTCAATGATATATATGTTGTTATTAATTACCAAAACCACCCGGGATTAGTTGCACTTTCAATCTCCCCTTTTGGTAATTGATGACAACATATAGATCAAAGCTTCGACAAATGATATAATCAATGAATAACATCGTCGCTTTGAGAAGTATGTGATAAGCAAGAGCTCCCTAAATTTGTGCATTATTTAAGATTTATGCTTGAATGCAAATGCACAATCGATTTGGATCATGGGTTACTCTTCCATGTCACATACATCTTGGTGGAGCGCACAAAATGATAAGAATGAATAACATGCACCCAATCACCAAGACATGAGTAAGTGATCATACCAGATATGAATGGAATATGATAAGCAATAGGCACACATTAAGCACAAGATGATCAAGCACTCATCAAGATAGAGCAAACGAGTATCAAACACACGAAATGTCTCAAAGAACTCAAAAGTATCTCAAGGAAAACCGCAAACGAAAGAGCAAAACGAGCACTCTCTCTCGAAGTCCTATGATCTATACACTTTCTCCCCTTTGGCAACAAGTTACCAAAAGTTCGAAGGTATAGAGCTAATCGTCACTCGGGACTCTGCAAGGCGGTTCTGTCTGGCCGATGGAGTGGAGATAGTTGCATCTCGCAAAGCTTCGCTGAAGTCTGTGGAGCCGGAGGAGTGGAAACTGGAGCTGGTGCCGAACCGATGGAGCTGTAGGAGGTGCTGATGTAGTAGCCCTGGGTCTGCATCACGAATAGCAGCTGATCTGGGCTTTGTGGGCACTGCAGCAGGCTGCTCATAGTCATCCCGACTAGATCATCTTCCATCTCCCTCATGAGTTCTCGCCTTCTCCTTCTTAGCTTCCTCAATGTCCGCCTCAAGCTTGTTGACGGTGACTGCACTTCAAATTTTGACATCCAGAGCATGGAACTTGTCTTCAACTATCCTCTCAAGGCTCTCCGAGACTGCACTATGCTGGCCAGCGTAGCTCAATTCTCTCCGAGTGGCTTCAAGAAGTTGTTCTCCAATGCTCTTGGGCTTTGTTCTGCCGCTTCCTTCTCAGCTTTAGCTTGTTTGGCAGCTTCAGACTTAGCATGTCCTTCGACGGATGTGGGAGCATCCTCACCATCACAACTTCATTATCTTCATGTTCAGCTGCAATGGCAAGTGGGGTCTATCCAACAGTAGGTGTCCGTGCAAACTTGGCATTAATGAGCATCCTAATATGCGGAGCAAACCCACACGACCTCTTTCTCGTCTCTGCTCACGTCCTCTTGATAGTCTCAACTATCGTGTCCATCACCTTAAAAGGTGTCTTCGATCTAGAATGTGCAGCATGTTGATAGAATACCCTCTTATCATGCGGTGGTCTCGACTTGGGCATCAAAGTGTGCCTCGTGATGGTGTGGGTGGTTGGGAGACCTGCTCAAGATAATAAACTGATCCAAGCTTCCATATCTCAACATCCTTCTCGTGTACCTCATTGTACATGTTCTTCATTGACTCGTGATTTTTCTTCGAATGCCATAGACATCAACATCATCATCCCTTGATTCTCGTGCATTCAGAACGCTCTCCATTCTTCAACAGTTGAATGGAATCTACGCCCTTCATCATCCATACAATTCGCCATCCGATAGAAATGTGCGGTGGCATAGAACCGCATGATCATCTCATCATTCCAAGCAATCAGTTTCACCAACAAACTCTGCAATCCCACAAGCAAGTGAAGCTTTCATGCACATGTGGAAATAGTCTCTGTGCTTTCATCACAATGTAATCCCAGTCTACATATCCGTGTCAAGAATAATTGGCTTCTTATCCATGAGCACTGCCTCATAAAAGTCTTGTTGCTCACCGGTGTGGAATCTAGAGTCAACAGCTGTCCTTCTCCCGGTGGCATATGGATCAACTTGCCTCCATAGCCCGAGACCTTTGTCCTTCCTTTCCTTCATATTTTCATCTCGAGGATGAGCATCATTATGAACTGCAATTTCGCATGAGCTTCAAAGAAACATGAGCCTCATCATCGATTCTGCAGTGGCACATTGTCCTTCTTCTTCTCTCAAGGTGTATGTTCCTTACAGTCTTCTTTGGCTTGGCAGCAGGTTTGGCTTGGGCTGCCTTTTGCTGGAGCTGATGGCTTAGCTTTTGTGGGTGCTCCTGCCTCGATGGCATCTCCCATCAACTTCTGCTTCTGAGGAGGCTGGGGTGCTTCCTCATCTGAGTCATCATCATCAGCTTCTTCATGAACTAGCCTCTTCCTCTTGGAAATTTTCTTGATCTTGCTGGAGGTTTCTTCTTCCATGCTGAGCCTCTTTGCAGCTGTGGATTTCTTTACCTTGCTGGTGCCTTTCTTTGACTATTGCCCTTGATAGCCCTTGGCAACCACTTGCCTTTTTGTCTTTGAAGTTATCTCCTCATCTGCAACAAAGTCAGAATCCTCCTCATCAGAATTCCTCTTCTTCCAGCCCGGTGGCAGCAGCAGTAGTCCACTTGGAGTGCTTCTCTCCATCATCTGAAAACTGCTTGCTTCAGACTTGTCACCGCCTCAGAATCTCAACCGCAATTCGGACTGTTCGATCGCTACTTCCATCGCATATGACCGACAACCTGTGAATAGAGTAGGTATAGACAGAATAGAAGAGTTATCACAAACTGCAGAGGATTTTGCAAAAAGAATGAGTTCAAACATTAGTTTTAGGTTTTCACAGAATGCATTTCGGTCTGACCGAGTCTATAAATTCGGTGAATCCGAAGTGTCTAAACAGACCATATACACCACTTTCGGTTGGACCGAAATGGGTTTCGGTCTAGCCGAGAGCACTAGGGTTTCACAAAATTATCACTTCGGTCTTACCGATTTGCACAACTCGGTTTAACCGAAAAGTGCAGTGCAATGGCCAGAGGCCAAATCGGTCAGTCCGAGAATGTAGAATCGGTCACACCGAGATGTGTTCGGCGGAAACCTAACCCTAAAATTTTCACTCGAATTTTGTTCTATGATCTAATCTGCTGGATAGGAAGATTTCAATCTTGGCAAGAAACTAGGCAAAACCTATCGTGCATTGAATCAGCGGTTGAAGCACGAGAGGGATGAAACTCACCCAATCTGGTGGAGCTTCACTACGGCGGCAACGGCGCGATGAGAAAGACCGTTGACGGCGATGGAGACCCGCGGCGAGGGCACACAGGCGACGTCGGAGACGATCCAAAGACCACGGCGATGGCAGCGAAGGGTTTGAGGGCGAGGCGTTTTGAAGAAGTAATCAACGCGCGCTGTCCTCGGATATATATACCCTTCGGCTGTCGGTGGGACCGAGTTTGAAAACTCGGTGGGACCGAGATGGTTAATCTGCAGTGCGATACACACTTCGTCACGCCGAATTTGTAACTCAGTTTCACCGAGGTGAAAACCTAGATCAATCCAAGTGATTTCGGTCCGTCCGATTTGAGTATATCAGTTTGACCGAAAGTACTTAGAAGGTTTTGGAAGTTAGGCTTTTGACGGATCGGTGGCTCGAGTGCTCCTCACTCGTCCGTCCAAAAAGTCTTGTTCAAAGTTTGTGATATAAGCATGAATAGAGTTTGAGACAAGAAAGCATAGATAGCTAGGGGAGGAACTTAGGCATTCTTGTCCATCCATTTGGTCAAAAATAAAAATCCAAAAGACCAAAGCAACAAATGGATGTCCTTGAATGGATAAAATCATGCATCCAACATGCTCACACAATAAGATAGCAAATGAAATATGTGTCAAACATGCACAAACAAAACACTAGCTTCTAGCACGCAATTTGGCGATGACTAGGTCATCTATATATGAGTATATTGACTTAGGAGTCAAATGAGAACATTTGATCATAGGTCATACTCATCGTTTAACCACAAGTGGGGTTACCACTTTTCCATAAAGCATTAATGTGTTCACATCATTAGAAGATGCTTTAGCTCATTCTTTAGAGCAAAGCTCCCCCTTGATGTGAGAACCCCTTTTAAAGGGTCAAACTAACCTTGGGTTGTCGTTGAAGACCTCATGTAGATGTTGAAGATGTGGATGCTCAATGTTGATGAAGATCACCAAGAGTTGGGAGCAATCCTTTGGATTCGGGCACTTTCAATACCTACATGGGTTAGTCCCGCAAGGAACAAACAAGGATATCCATGGACATAGATTGAAGTACACAATAGATGATGTCCATGAAAGCAATGATTACCTTGTCCCTTGACTTACCAACATGAGGGTTTGTGACTCCATGAACTAGTGCAAGATGTGGAAGTTGATTGCACAAGTCCTTGCCAAAATGAATGTGAGTGAAGTATATTGGCGAGTCACCCTCAAGAACTCTCTAGTTCTTCTTCTTCGGATCCACATCATCTTGATGGGAATCCTTGGGGTAGTAGTTGAGCTTGTCAAGTAGAACTTGAAGTAGCCTTGGGAACCCACTTGACCATGGCCTTGGGTGCTTCAATGAATGCATCAATCTCCTCTTGAAGCTTGTCCTTGCCTTTTAGCTTGTGGTCTTGTGGTGGAAGGTCATCTTGAGCTTGTTCCTCATTTGGAGAAGTAGGATCATACTTCTTCTCTTGAGAAACAAACTTTGGAGTGGGATATTGACCTTCTTCCCATTCAACACCCTCGGCGTTGAACTTTCGCTCAAAACCAATTCCTTGATTCTTCCTGTCTTCCTTGTTTGCGAACAATTTCTCAAAGCTCTTGCTTCCGCAAGACTCTTGTAGACACCTTTCTATAATCCCTTTCAATAGACTATTTTCTTGCTCAAGTGAAACTTGGCTTGAAACATTGTTAGTGGAATCAAGAGAATTACTAGAAGTAACAACATTTGATTTGGCATGATTATTGTTACTACTAGACGAAGAATTTTTCTTATGCTTGTCATGCTTAGTTTTAATAGGTGGCAAGAAATTAGACAAGAGAAGTCGTTTGGCAAGATATGAAGAACTCTTCTTTCAAGATCGCCATTGATAGCTTTTAGGAACTCATGTTCTTGCTCTAGATTGAGCTTCTCGGCGTAGCTTCTCATGAGATCTTAGGAGCTCTCTATGATCTTCTTGAGTTGTTTCATGAGCTAACTTAAGAGTGTTTAGTTCTTTAGTTAGACGCTCAATCTCCTTCATAGCGTTGTCATTCGACTCTTCTCGACTATAAAGACTATTAGCATGTTCATCATTACTAAGCTCACTAGATTTATCATGTAAAAGCTCATCTTCACCAAGCAAATCATCCTCATCACTATCAAAGTCAATAAACTCAGGGTGTGATACCTTGGGGCCTTTTGCCATGAAGCATCTTCCAATTCCCTCATTTGGTGAATCAAATATGTCATAGGAGTTGGAGTTGGAGGACACGAGAGCAAGACCGCAACACCTTCATCTTGATCAGATTCGGAGTTGGAGTGATAGCTTCTTTCGAGTGATTGTCGAGTCGGAGCCGAAACCCATTCACCAACATGAGCTTGATGTTTTCTTCTTGTGTAGCTCCTTGATGACTTGTCTTTCCTTTCCGAATCCTTGCTTCTCCGAGAGGATCTTCGCTCATAACGATCATCTCTACTCCTTCTCTCTTTCGAGGCGACTCTTCTCTTGAGCTTCTTCTTCTTGGAGATTCTTCTCTCTCTTGTGGGGAGTCGAACACTCATTTGAGTAGTGTCCGGTCTTCCACAATTGTAGCAGTTTCGATCACGACTAGAAGATCTCTTTTCATCATATGATCTAGACTTTGAGCTTCTTTCCTTGCTTCTACTCTCAGAGAATTTGTTGAAGTTCTTCACCATTAGGCTTATCTCTTCATTGGAAACTAGCTTGTCACTTGAGGTTGTGGGAGCTTCAATTGCAGCTTTGTAAGCACCACTTGACTTGTTGTGAAGCTCTTCCTTGTCTTTAAGTGTCATCTCATGAGCAACAATCCTTCCAATGACTTCGTAGGCTTGAGATCTTTGTAGTTTGGCATCATTTGGATCAAAGTGCACACGGTGTCATACTTTCCATCCAAAGCTCTGAGAATCTTCTTGATGATGAATCGGTCGGTCATTTCTTCACTTCCTAAGCCTGCCATCTCATTGGTAATGAGAGCAAGCCTAGAGTACATTTCAGCGACTCCTTCACCTTCCTTCATCTTGAACTTGTCAAGTCGACCTTGAAGAACATCTAGCTTTGATTCCTTCACGGACTCGGTACCTTCGTGCATTTCACCAAAGTATCCCAAATCTCTTTTGCATTCTCAAGACGGCTGATCTTGTTGAACTCCTCGACACAAAGCATTGAAGAGAATGTCACAAGCTTGAGCATTGTTCAGAACATCCGCAACTCATCCGCAGAGCTTCGCGATCCGAACTTTTCCTTCCTCAAGAACTCACCTTGCAAGCCAACACAAATAATGCCCCATGCGGCGGTTATGTCCAAGAATATGCATTTTCATTTTGTGCTTCCAACTAGCAAAATTTGAACCATCAAAGTAAGGACCTCTACGAAATTACCTCACTAGACGCCATACTCTCCTAGGTTGTGAAACCAAGCTTATGGAGTCCAATGCAATGGAAACCAATCCAATGGAGACCAAAGCTCTGATACCACTTGTAGGATCGGAAGTATGTCTAGAGGGGGGGTGATTAGACTACTTGACAACTTAAAAGTTTAGCCTTTTGATTAGCGAAGGTTTTTAGCAAGTTCACAATGATGACTAAGTCAAGTATCACCCTACACATGCAATTCTAGAGTTATGGCAGCGGAAAGTAAATTGCACGTATAGTAAATGAGAGGTGGAGAAGAGCAAACGCAATTTGGAGACACGGAGATTTTTCTCGTGGTTCCGATAGGTGGTGCTATCGTCAATCCACGTTGATGGAGACTTCAACCCACGGAGGGTAACGGCTGCGAGAGTCCACGGAGGGCTCCACCCACGAAGGGTCCACGAAGAAGCAACCTTGTCTATGCCATCATGGCCTACGCCCACGGAGGACTAGCCTTACTCGGGTAGATCTTCACAAGTAGGCGATCTCCTTGCCCTTACAAACTCCTTGGTTCAACTCCACATCTTGACGGAGGCTCCCAAGCGACACCTAACCAATCTAGGAGGCACCACCTCCAAAAGGTAATAGATGGTGTTGGTGATGATGAACTCCTTGCTCTTGTGCTTCAAATGATAATCTCCCCAACACTCAACTCTCCTCACCGATTTGGCTGTGGTGGAAGAAAGGATTGAGTGGAAAGCAACTTGGGAAGGCTAGAAATCAAGTTTCATATGGTGGGAGTGGAGCAACTTGATCTCAACACAAGGGTAGGTAGTTTTCTTCTCGAAAATGTAAGGTAGGAGTGGTAGTTCTTTCGATGGCTCTCTCCACTAATGAAGAGGAGGTGGAGGGTATTTATAGCCTCCACACAAAATCCAACTGCTACACACATTTGACCAATCTCGGTCGGACCGAAGTTGACAACTCGGTGGGACCGAAAGTTCAAATCTTAGAACGTTGGGATTTTCGTGGGACCGAAAATACAATCTCGGTTAGTCCGATTCTTCCAAAGTCTAGGGTTTGCCAATCTCGGTGGGACCGACTTTCTCATCTCGGTGACACCGATTTGAGTACGTATGTTACGAAGCTTGGCAACACCAATTTCGTATGACCGAGTTTGGAATCGGAAAATCCAAATTTTAGGGTTTGGATATATGGCTGAGGTGGTTCATCTCGGTGTGACTGAGTTTGGAATCGGTGGGACCGAGATTACTTATGGGTTTATGTTGGAGTGAAAGATTGTCGATAGTTTGAGAGATAAATCACTAAGCACTTTGAGCAACCAGATCATCATCATAACCTCATCCCTTTAATAGTATTGGCTTTCCTATGGACTCAATGTGATCTTGGATCACTAAACCAAAAATGGAGTCTTGAGCTTTTGCCAATGTTTTCCTTAGCATTTTGAGGGGTCCACATCATCAGACATTGCCATACCCATATCACTGAACTTTCTGAAATATTCTCAAGAAATGATTAGTTCAATGATATATATGTTGTTATTAATTACCAAAACCACCCGGGGATTAGTTGCACTTTCAGTAGTGCCACAAATAAGTTGCACTATCATTATCAACTCTGCATCTTTTGGCTTCAACATTATGAATATGTGTATCACTACTATCGAGATTCATCAAAAACAGACCACTCTGTAAGGGTGCATGACCATAAAAGATATTACTCATATAAATAGAACAACCATTATTCTCAGATTTAAATGAATAACCATCTCGCATCAAACAAGATCCAGATATAATGTTCATGTTCAATGCTGGCACAAAATAACAATTATTTAGGTCTAAAACTAATCCCAAAGGTAGATGTAGAGGTAGCATGCCGATGGCGATCACATCGACTTTGGAACCATTTCCCATGTGCACCGTCACCTCGTCCTTAGCCAATGTCTACTTAATCCATAGTTCCTGTTTCGAGTTGTAAATATTAACAACAGAACCAGTATCAAATACCCATGTGCTACTACGAGCCCTGGTAAGGTACACATCAATAACATGTATATCACATATACCTTTGTTCACCTTGCCATCCTTCTTATCCGCCAAATACTTGGGGCAGTTCCGCTTCCAAAGGACTACCGCTTGCGGTGAGAAGCACTCAGTCTTAGGTTTAGGTCCAGACTTGGGTTTATTCTCTTGAGCAGCAACTTGTTTGCTGTTCTTCTTGAAGTTCCCCTTCTTTCTCCCTTTGCCCTTTTTCTTGAAACTGGTGGTCTTATTGACCATCAACACTTGATGCTCCTTCTTGATTTCTACCTCCGTAGCCTTTAGCATTGCGAAGAGCTCGGGAATTGTCTTATCCATCCCTTGCATATTATAGTTCATCACGAAGCTCTTGTAGCTTGGTGGCGATGATTGAAGAATTTCATCAATGATGCTATCATCCGAAGATTAACTCCCAGCTTGAATCAAGTGATTGTTATACCCACACATTCGAGTATATGCTCACCGAAAAACTATTCTCCTCCATCTTGCGCTTGTACAACTTATTGGAGACTTCATATCTCTCAATCCGGCATTTGCTTGAAATATTAACTTCAACTCCTGGAACATCTCATATGCTCCATGACGCTCAAAATGTCGTTGAAGTCCTCGTTCTAAGCCGTAAAGCATGGCACATCGAACTATCGAGTAGTCATCGACTTTGCTCGCCAGACGCTCATAACATCTAGTGTTGCTCCTGCAACAGGCTTGGCACCTAGCGGTGCTTCCAGGACGTAATTCTTCTGTGCAGCAAGGAGGATAATCCTCAAGTTACGGACCCAGACCGTGTAATTGCTACCATCATCTTTCAACTTTGCTTTCTCAAGGAACGCATTAAAATTAACCGGAACAACAACACGGGCCATCTATCTACAACAAACATAGACAAGCAAAATACTATCAGGTACTAAGTTCATGATAAATTTAAGTTCAGTTTTATCATATTACTTAAGAACTCCCACTTAGATAGACATCCCTCTAATCATCTAAGTGATCATGTGATCCAAATCAACTAAACCATAACCGATCATCACGTGAAATGGAGTAGTTTTCAATGGGGAACATCACTATGTTGATCATATCTACTATATGATTCACGCTCGACCTTTCGGTCTCAGTGTTCCGAGGCCATATCTACATATGCTAGGCTCGTCAAGTTTAACCTTCTGTGTGTGCAAAACCGGCTTGCACCCGTTGTAGATGGACGTAGAGCTTATCACACCCGATCATCACATGGTGTCTAGGCACGACGAACTTTGGCAACGGTGCATACTCAGGGAGAACACTTTTATCTTGAAATTTAGTGAGAGATGATCTTATAATGCTACCGTCAATCAAAGCAAGATAAGATGCATAAAAGATAAACATCACATGCAATCAATATAAGCGATATGATATGGCCATCATCATCTTGTGCTTGTGATCTCCATCTCCGAAGCAACGTCATGATCACCATCGTCACCGGCGCGACACCTTGATCTCCATTGTAGCATCGTTGTCGTCTTGCCAACTATTGCTTCTACGACTATCACTACTGCTTAGTGATAAAGTAAAGCAATTACAGGGCGATTGCATTGCATACAATAAAGCGACAACCATATGGCTCCTGCCAGTTGCCGATAACTCGCCATAAAAACATGATCATCTCATACAATAATATATAGCATCACGTCTTGACCATATCACATCACAACATGCCCTGCAAAAACAAGTTAGATGTCCTCTACTTTGTTGTTGCAAGTTTTACGTGTCTGCTACGGGCTTAGCAAGAACTGTTCTTACCTACACATCAAAACCACAACGATAGTTCGTCAAGTTAGTGTTGTTTAACCTTCTCAAGGACCGGGCGTAGACACACTCGGTTCAACTAAAGTTGGAGAAACTGACACCCGCCAGCCACCTGTGTGCAAAGCACGTCGGTAGAACCAGTCTCGCGTAAGCGTATGCATAATGTCGGTCCGTGCCGCTTCATCCAACAATACCGCTGAACCAAAGTATGACATGCTGGTAAGCAGTATGACTTCTATCGCCCACAACTCACTTGTGTTCTACTCGTGCACATAACATGAACGAATAAAACCAGGCTCGGATGACACTGTTGGGGAACGTAGTAATTTCAAAAAAATTCCTACGCACACGCAAGATCATGGTGATGCATAGCAACGAGAGGGGAGAGTGTGTCCACGTACCCTCGTAGACCGAAAGCGGAAGCGTTAGCACAACGCGGTTGATGTAGTTGTACGTCTTCACGGCCCGACCGATCAAGCATCGAAAGCACGGCACCTCCGAGTTCTTGCATTCGTTCAGCTTGATGACGTCCCTCGAACTCCGATCCAGCCGAAGCCGAGGAGAGTTCCATCAAGATGACAAAGATGGTGACGATGATGATGTTCTATCGACGCAGGCTTCGCCTAAGCACCGCCACGATATTATCGAGGAGGACTATGATGGAGGGGCACCGACACGGCTAAGAGATCAATGATCAATTGTTGTGTCTATGGGGTGCCCCTCCCCGTGATATAAAGGAGTGGAGGAGGGGCCGCCAAGGGAGGAGGCGCTAGTTGGGGGAGTCCTACTCCCAACGGGAGTAGGACTCCTCCTTTTCCAATTTGGAGAGGGAGAAGGAAGGAAGAGGAAGGAGGGAGGAAGGAAAGGGAGGGGCGGCCCCCCTCCCAATTCGGATTGGGCTTGGGGGGGGCGCCCCCTCCCTTGCTCCTTTCCCCTCCTTTCCACTAAAGCCAACTAAGGCCCATATACCTCCCGGGGGGTTCCGGTAACCTCCCGGAGCTCTGGTATTGTCCCAATCTCACCCGGAACCATTCTGGTGTCCAAATATAGTCGTCCAATATATCGACATTTATGTCTCGACCATTTCGATAGTCCTCATCATGTCCGTGATCACATCCGGGACTCCGAACAACCTTCGGTACATCAAAACACATAAACTCATAATATAACCGTCATCTAACTTTAAGCATGCGGACCCTACGGGTTCGAGAACTATGTAGACATGACCGAGACACGTCTCTGGTCAATAACCAATAGCGGAACCTGGATGCTCATATTGGCTCCTACATATTCTACGAAGATCTTTATCGGTCAAACCGCATAACAACATACGTTGTTCCATTGTCATCGGTATGTTACTTGCCCAAGATTCGATCATCAGTATCTCCATACCTAGTTCAATCTCGTTACCGGCAAGTCTCTTTACTCGTTACGTAATGCATCATCCCGTAACTAACTCATTAGCTACATTGCTTGCAAGGCTTATAGTGATGTGCATTACCGAGAGGGCCCAGAGATACTTCTCCGACAATCGGAGTGACAAATCCTAATATCAAAATACATCAACTCAACAAGTACCTTCGAGACACCTGAGAGCACCTTTATAATCACCCGCATACGCTAGACGCTTTGGTAGCACACAAAGTGTTCCTCCGTAATCGGAGTTACATAATCTCATAGTCATAGGAACATGTATAAGTCATGAAGAAAGCAACAACAACATACTAAATGATCAGGTGCTAAGCTAATAGAATGGGTCAAGTCAATCACATCATTCTCTTAATGATGTGATCCCGTTAATCAAATGACAACTCATGTCTATGGTTAGGAAACTTTAACCGTCTTTGATTCACGAGCTAGTCAAGTAGAGGCATACTAGTGACATTATGTTTGTCTATGTATTCACACATGTATTATGTTTCCGGGTAATACAATTCTAGCATGAATAATAAACATTTATCATGATATGAGGAAATAAATAATAACTTTATTATTGCCTCTAGGGCATATTTCCTTCACCTATGCCAACATAATAGAACAGGCATGCGGGGGAGCCGACGACATGTGCCGGCGCCCGGGCGGCCGGGATGCGGTATTGTAGCGGTTTCATGGCGAGGAGCGCCCATAGTCAGGCCCTGGGGATGTAGCCATATCGGTGAACCTCGTTAACAAATCTCGGTGTCGTGCTCATGTGATTGCTTGGTCCTCAGATGATCAACAGTGGCCTCAAATTTATTCTAACACCTGGATATTAAGGCAGACTAACTCGACCTGACCTGTGAATCACAAATGTCTCTGCTCCTCTTCCCAACAAGGAACATATTATACTTAATTAAAGAAGAACATAAGAGGAATGCAAAGATACACTCAGATATGAAGTTGTCAGATTTGAGAATATGAAGGTTATACCACAAGCAAAGCATGAACTAACAACAATTTCCATTGGTGTAGAAAGAAAATGTGCTAACTAGATTATTGACTCTAGTGCAAGCATGAGTTTATTGTATTATTATATTTTCCATGTTTAGAATTAAGAGTTTATGTTCTATGCTATAATTGCTATGATCCTGGAATATGCAATTCGGTGGAAAACTCATATGCATGTGTAGAATGGTAAACAGGAAAACCTAATTCCTAGTCTCGCCTCTAAGACTAGCTCAAGTGTTGTTAGTGATCATGTTTTCCGGATCTTAGGATATGCTAAGTGTAACGATAGTCCAAAAACAACTTTGAGAATATGATGTTGTAAGAATGATCATATTGAATCAACCCAAATTTATTTGTTATACTTTGAGATATAATTGTCACAAGTCAATTGTTATAACAAAGAGAGTTAAAGTGTGATTTAATTCCTTAGACCATGAGAGTATCACAGTCACTTCTTACCGTATGAACTTTGGGGTTTCTCAAACATCATTTGTAACACGGCGATCATAACGACAACTTCTAGGTTCATCGAAAAGTTTGACAAGGGGCTAGTTATCTCAAGAGTGGGATTTGCTCCTTCAATAATGGAGAGATATTCTTAGGGACCTCTCAGTGTAACGACATCCAACATCATCTGGCCAGTCACAGGTGACTAGGTCACATGAATGCCAGAACATGTCAACAAGAAAGCAGAGCAAAACCGGTAACAAGGAGAATGGTACAGTAAGCATGGAAATGACTCAAGAGCATGCTAATATATCTCACCTTGGGCTTCTAAAGTATTGAGAAGCAAAGGGAATAGTACATGATAACCAAAGGTTCACTCGAATGTCATTCGTGTACTCATAGGGATCGATATGGATGTCCATGGTTCCGCTATCGATCGTTGAACGAAAGGGGTTTTGTTCATGTCTATGTTTTACCGAACCTATAGAGTCACAAGCTTAAGGTAATCATGATCTTCTAAGTGTTAGTAGGACATGAGTAATGACTAAATATTTATGAAATAATTTTATTGATATTCAAAATAGATTCGAGAGGAACCGAAAGCATTTCGGGGTTTACTAGGTAATACCGATAAATAATATATAGGTGAAAAATGTTTCCAGAGATGTTAAATTAAAAATGAAAGGCTCTAATAATCATTAGGAGGTTTTCGTATTTAACTAAATATCAATGGGCTTTAAAAAGGCCAAATGGTGGAAAGGATATTGGGCCACACAGGCCCAATAGGGGAGGGGTCACCTAAGCTTCTTGGAGAAGCCAAGGGGGAGGCCGAATTGGAGGGGAACTCCCCCTCCTTGGCCGGCCAAAGGAGGGAGTTTTCCTTCCCCCTTGTGGCGCCCCCTCCCTCTCCTCCAACCTATATATTAGGTTTTGGGCACTTTGAGACATATAGTTTTGGAGCCTCCTCTAGTTCTCTAGTTCTAGTTCTAGTTGATCCAATGAGAGCTAGATCTAGATCCTCTCTAATCCTCATAATTAGAAGCCCATGTGGTTATAATGTCCTCCCTCTAATTCTCCGACGAAGATTAGCTCTGGACGGTGAAGCGCTGTCGGATCGTGAAGACCGCAAGATTGCAAATTGTGGATAGGCCGTGCTTTCGGTCCTCCGTTGGAGAGATCGTTCCTGAACGGTCCGAGGGATTTCAACTACGATCTACACCGACTTGTCTTCTTCTGCTGCAACTCGGGGTCGGTAACAATCTGATCCAAACTGTTATTGCATCTTCATAGTGTTCCTGGTTGATCATAGGGTGATTTTTTGTTTTCTACTATGTTTCTCAACATGCTCCAATGACTGTGAAGGCTTGGAGTCTGTGGGCAGCAATAAGAACGTCAACGGCGAGCCGAATTGTGAGAAGGTCATGGCCGAGGAGCACTGGGTTTCTTTAGTTTTATGCAATTTTAGTTTAGATTTCATTTACGCTACTAGTTTGGATCGAGTTTCATGGACTAGTTTGAATCATATTTGCATGAAATTTGTGTTTGAAATTTTTGAAGGAGTTAAGTTTAATGGACCAGCTAGGAACGGCTAAAATTTAAAGTAACAACTTTGAGGAGTTATTAAGAGCATCTACAGTCGGACAAGGCAAATCCGGGCCATCGAACGCCCATGGACGCGCCCACTGACCTGTCATTCCTCAAATCGCGTCGTCCACGTCCGTTTATCTCATATTTTATCCCATATGAATTCATACTAAACCATGCAACATCGATCAAACTACGTAGATCATCAAACATACATAGAAATAGACATAGGCAAGCATAATCGTTCACCAAAAATCACTAACGGATGTTCAAAAGACCGCCAAAGTTCACATAAACAACAGACAACTTTAAACTACGTCTAAATACTTGAAGTTAAATTGAAGAAAGGGGATCTTCACCACTTCCTCACCGACACTTTCCCCTTTCAGTCGCCAGCGCAGCTGTAGCCGTCGGCGGCTGGTGTAGGATCGTCTGAGTCATCGGACAAGGCGTCGTGGTCATCGCCATCGTCATCGTCGTAGTCAGAGGAGGAGGAGAAAATGATGAGCCTTTGAGCCGCCGGACGGCCCGGCTCTGCTGCCGCTTGAGCTTCGCCAGCCGAGCCGCCTCCGTCGCCTTCTCCTTGGCCTCGCGCTCGGACTGCTCGATGGCAAGCCGGAAAGCTTTCGCATTCTTTCGGCGGAGCCGCCAAGCATCGTCTCCGTCGTCATAAGCGACCGGCGGTCGACCCACGCGAGGAGTTGCTCGTCCTCGTTGGGCTCCACCAGTAACCCGCGGCCGCGGCGGACAGAGCTCTCCGTCGCGTCCCTCTCCCTTGCCCGCGGCCTCACGGGATAGGCGGCGCGCTCGGCTCCGGCGTCGCGCCGCCCGGCCAACTGGCAGCATAAGCACCCACCATCGCCTGCATGGGGAGCAGCAGCGAAGCGGGGGGGTGTGGGGAAGCGCGATCACGCAAACCTCGTGGAGCTGTCTGGCGCTGGCCGGGAGGAGCCGCCGCCGCCCTCGTTGGCCAATGAGAAGAGGCGAGGCGGTCGATCCGAATGCCCCATGTCCACCTTGGACCTTTGAAGGGCAATGCAAAGGGACAGCTCCTCGTCGATGTCGAGGTCGGAGTCGGAGCGGTTGCCGACGCTTGACATGGTCGCAGGAGTCGTCGGAGTGGATCGAATCGGAGAAATCGGAGGGAGAAGAAGAGACAGAGCGAGAGCGAAGTGAGGTAGGGTTTCTTGATTGGGAATTTTTGTGGGAACGAAGTGGGATCGGGGTGGGCCGGGCTGACGTGTCGGACGCGCCCGGGCGCTCCCGGGTAACCCCATATCCACCCTATATTTGAGCTGGATATGAGGAGCACCAAACAGCCCGGAAGTTTGATACCCGTTTGAGGCGCCCGACTGGGTCACATTTTCATGACCAGTAAGTGATCGGGCTGCCTGTCCAAACGTTTGAGACCGGTTTGGAACGCCCCGCTTTGGATGCTCTAAAGGACAAGAGTTCATATGAATAGCTAAATTATAAAAAATGGGTTAGAGATGCTCTAACAGCACCGCTCCTTAAGATTTGAGAGAGAGACGAGATGCCTCAAGCGTAAGCCAGCAAAGCAAAAATGGCTGGCTCGGCCAACATGTGTGAAAACCTGGGCGTTTATTTGAAGTTACCATCCATCGCCATCAAAGCAAAGATGCGTATGTGCCCCGCAGTTTTTCTTACTAGAGAGAGGCCAAGAAACTGAGGCCGTTTGGAACATTGCATATGTCGTTATCCTTGTTGTCGTGTGCTTGAGGAGGGACGGCTGGGGATGTCACGCTCTCCATCCAACTTGTTTATTTGCGATTTCAAAAAGCAGTTAATGTCGGTTTTAAGCGTGATTTAACAAATCCAACATGGCAGCCAGTCCTCCTCCTCGCCTAGGCCCTGGCTAACCGTAAGTTGACCTAGCTTGGCTGCTTTGAACGCCGTCGTGCATGATGATGGTGTGTTACTGGTTGTCATGGCTCTTGTGTGGTGCTAGCATCACACCACAGAGATATATGGTAATAATCCGTTTATTTGTCTTAGTCTCAAACGGCATCGAGTTGTTCTTGGGGGCCTTTTTCTTCTTCGGGTAGAAAATTAATTACGTTTGGCCTGCTCGTTTCGTTTTTTCCCACCATGTTACATAAATCCAACACGACTGAGATTTGGAGCGTTGTGTTTGGACGACACAAAGTCGAACTCCGACTCCCATGATCCCATCAAGATCACGGAAGAGCCTTGACATGACCCCGTCACCTCAATCACTGTTCAGGTTTCTACATCAAGATCGCTGTTCAGGTCTCGATATTTTCAACGCCGCTAATCACCGCAGCGCACGGCGACATTTGACACGAACGCCTCAGCCCTAGGAATATGACCGGAGAGTAGTAGAAGTGTAGAATGTACTACCCACATCTGAACCACACCGGCCACCACGCAAAACCGGCCGCCAGGAAACGCCTCCCTCAGGAACCTAGGACCGGAGCGTAGTATAGTAGAGGAGAACAAAGTCTGCCTGACCCGCACGCGCACTAGCCCCTGCCTACCTACATCCATCCATCTACATGCGATCTGAACCTCAGCACGAAGCAAAACCGTCCATTACGAAAGGCACTTTAGATCAGTGTAAACACATCTAGCTAGCAAGGTCGGCAAGGGAAAAAGAATCGGTGGATCAAGCTGGCGCCGTCGACAGATCGCTCCTCGGCCTCTTTTTCCTGCGGGTCAAAATCGAACCCGTCCTCCTTTTCTCGGC
The DNA here is from genome assembly GCA_021437245.1 of Aegilops speltoides. Taxonomy (NCBI): domain Eukaryota; kingdom Viridiplantae; phylum Streptophyta; class Magnoliopsida; order Poales; family Poaceae; genus Aegilops; species Aegilops speltoides. Next base: position 67,056,788 of record CM038143.1, read on the forward strand.
GAGGCCAGCGACGGATCGACGACGCCGACCGACCGACCGACGAGCCGCCCGCCCTTTCGGCCAGGATGAGTAGCGACAGACAGAGGGGATGGCCCGCGACAGGGACCAAGAACAAGAATATGGGCATTCAAATGCAAATTGATACTACGAGACGCGACGACGCACCGATGGGTAGGTTAGGTGGGCGTTATGTGGATGTAGGGAGGGATGGATGGATGGGCGGGCAGTTCTTTGCCCTCCGACGTATGCTACCGCTGCATGCGGTCGCGGTCACGGCCAGATCGTCCGATTCATCATGGCCGAGTTGATCGACTCTCAACTGTTCTGTCATCTTGTTATGGTCTGGTAGATCAACGGAGAACGGAGTATTTGATTTCTCTGATGGAGAGCGGAGATGGCTTGCTTTTGCTTTGTGTCGTTGTCGCAGTCCTTGGCGTTGATCTCAGATCAGATCGAGCAGTGAGTGCAACCAATGGAGCTTGGAGGCCGTGGAAAATGGATAGGGGAAATCCATGGAATTGTCCTCATCTTCCTCCGAGACAGAGGGATGGAGAGATAGAGAGGCTCGTCATCTCTCACCCAGGAAAAGGAATAGTGGTGACCTAGCAGCAGCTAGCTTTTCAGTGAGCAAGTGCGCGCACCAGTTTTACTTTACCTGCACTGCACGCGGAGGATCGAAGAATACTGTGGCAGCACGTTTGAGGCTTAGATGTGGGACCGGCCGGTCAGTGCCGACGATACTTTTTTTTTCTTGAGAAAAAGGGTCACACGACACGATACTGAGCTGTGAGCACGCACCGCCAGAAAGAGGGGAGCGTTGGGGAAGATCGCCACAGGCCGTGAATTTTTTCGGTCAGGCCCAACCATTTGGGGATAACGAATGACAAAGCAAAAAGAATAGTAGTGTCCAATTGGTGAAGTATAAGCAGGCTGCTGCTGCTAGTGAGGACTCTTGGGCCAGTTTGGGAATGCTCCACCTCCTATCTCCCCATCGGAATTTCCTAACAGACGCTCGTTGCGTCAAGTTGTCCCTATTTCGCACAGAGGCGAGCGACCTAGCGATCAAGATGGGCCGGCCCAACTTTGTGATAGCGCACGCGCTACAGTACCGGTTTTGAGTACTTTCTGGAAGGTTCCTGCCGGTTTTGGAACCTTTCAGAAGGTTCTTGAACCGGTTTTTCACGGGTTTTTTTGTTTATTTTTTCTTCTTTCTTTTCTGTTTCTTTTTTCTTTTTCGTTTTTTCATTTTCTTTCTTTGTTTTTCTGTTTCTTTATTTCATTTTCAATTCCTTTTTCTTCTCTTTCTCTTTCCTTTTTGTTCTTCCGATTTTCAAATTCTTTTCTAAAATTTAGAAAATGTTCAGAATGTCAAAAAATGCTCTTTGTTAGTAATTTTTGTCCACAAACTCAAAAAATGTACTTCATTTTCTAAAAAATGTTTGCATATTACAAAAAATGCTCACTTTTCAGAAAATTTACATAAGTTAAAAAAATTCACGTTTTTAAATCTTTTTTGGCAGTTTAAAAAAATTCCCATTTCAAAAAATTTCACCAATTTGAAAAAAATGTTCATGTTTTAAAATTTTGTTGGCATTTTCAATAAATGTTTTCATTTAACGAATTGTTTGAAAATTCCAAAAAATGTTCACATTTTAATTTTTGTTTGGGAGTTTTAAAAGATGTGCGCAAATTAAAAAATGTTCATATTTTGAAATTTTGATTGGGAATTTAAAAAAATATTCCCAATTTTAAAAAATGTTCATGTATCAAAAAATTGATTAGAAACTTGAAAAATGTTCTGGTTTTCCAAAAATGTTCTTATTTTCTATTTTTGGGCGTATTTAAAAAATGTTCTGGTTTTCCAAAAATTGCTTGCATTGTTTGAAATATTTGAGTTTCCTTGAAATATTATTAAAAATTTCAAAAAGTGTTCGCCGTTTCAGACGGCCTTCACATTTTTTTCTCAAAATAATGGTTTGCGTACAATTTTTTTAAAATGTTCAGATGTGCGCTTAGTTTGGTTCTTAAGACTTTGCGCTGCATTATCAACAAGGTCGGTCTGTAGCTCAACTGGCTAGGAATACTTGTTTGAATCGTGTGGTGTCAGGTTCGAACCATGCTTTTGTCGCTAGCTTGTTCGAGCACTGATTTTCCGTTCGCTAGCCTGTGCGTTCGCTCGACATTTTGCCGCAGAGAGCGGCATAGGACCTCTCCTCCCCATCCCGTCTGCCCAACTCCGGGAGTCACTTTTTGGTGGCCATGGACAGCCCGGCCCGGACGGCCTGACCCACCCGGTTAGAAAATCCCAGGCGGGGCTGAGCCCGAGTGTGCCATCTGGCTGGGCTCGGGGCTGGAAACTGAGCTCGACGGGCAGGTCAGGCCGGGCTCGGGCCTGCACAAAACACTTTTTGCTGTAGTCGGGCCGAGCCGACCAGGCCGCGTCGGGCATTCTCGGCCTCGAATCTGATTTTGTAGGCCCGATGGCCGGGCCGGGCCAGGCTCGGGCCTAGGTTTTTAGCACCGGGTTTTTTTTGGCCCGGCCCGAGATATGCCCAGGTATACTTGGGAGCGCCGAGCGCGACATGCGGTGCGTCCAGCCGTCGCCACATATCGCATGTTGGGTGATCCCTCTGAATTTCTATTTTTATTTTCTATACGCATTTTTGGGTTTTGTAGGGAAAAAAAATCTTTACTTGCGCGAGAAGCACAAATTTGCTTTTTGTGGAAGAAATATTTGTTTCCGTAAGAAGCACAATTGTGTTTCTCAGGAAAAAAATCTATGCTTTCACAAAAAGTACAGTTGTGCTTCTCCAAAAAAAACACAGCCTACATAACCAATGCTTCCATTACCTATGTGGAAAAATCTATACTTCCAAAAAATCTGATCAACCGTGCTTCTGGGCTCCAGCTTTTTTATTCCGTTTCTTTTGCATATGTTTTTTCATGCGATTTTTTCTTCATTTTTATGGGTTTTTGGTATTTGTTTCTTTTTTTCTCATAGCAAAAGAAATTCATCAAAACCTATTAACATGAAATCTACTTTCGAAGATCTCGGTGCTAGAATTTTAATGGTGAAAATGATTTGGTATTTGGACGCATGGTTCAAGAGATACAACATTTAAGAAAATGAATTTACGAGAAAAAGGAAACTCTCGGGCTGCGACAAGTGGGGCATATATAGTGCGTCACTTATCAAACTAGAGAAGGCTGGGGAGCAACATTTGCAAGGGGTACTCCTTAACTAGTGATTTCACCCAACTCCAATTTGGTGCCCGTTGCGTCGGCTACAGTGCTTTTGGTAAAAGGCGCGCACCCCGTCCCATCGAGATGTTTTGAATGGGCTGGCCCACCATAGTACGCATGAGCGGGAAGCTCCTGGTTTTGGAAAGCTTCCTGAGCCGGCTTTAGAAAGCTTCTAAAAGGTTCGTGCCGATTTTTTCCTTTCATGCTTTGGTTTTTGGGACAATTTTTATTTGGCGTTTTATTTACTTTTTTCTCCCTTTTGTTGTTTCTTTTTTTTCAAAGTGCGGCGAGCTTTTCAAATTTCAAACTTTCTTTAAGTTCAAGATTTTTTTCCTCAAATTCACGAACTTTGGGAGCGCGTCATGTGGTGCATCCAGCCGCCACCACATATTGTGTGCTGGGCGGTCCCTTTGGGTTCCATTTGTTTTAATTTTCTGTATGCATATTTTGGTTTTAAAATGTTTGTTTGTTTTTCTTTCCATTTTCGGGTTTTCCAGTTTTTTCCTAGGTTTTAGAAACCTTTTTTGAAGCACGGTTGTTCTTCTTGAAAAGAATCCACACTTCCACGAGAAGCACCGTTTTGCTTGGGGTGGTGCTTCTCGCGGAAGCAAATTTGTGCTTCCACATAAAGCACATATTTTCTTTTTGTGAAAGCAAATATTTGATTTCATGAAAAGCACATCTGTGTTTCTCAGAAAACAAATATATGCTTTCAAGAGAAGTACATATTTGCTTCCGCGGAAAGCGTAGACGTGCTTCTCTGAAAAAGGAGAAAAACACATCCCATGGTTCCATTAAAATGAAAACTGTAATTGTGCTTCCGGGAAATGGTTTTTTTCTTTGGTTTTTGTTATTCACTTTTTTGCGTGAACCCCCCTTTTTTTTCCTTTTTGGAATTTTTTCCAGTATTCATTTTGTTGTTTTTGTTTTTTGTTTTGATTTTCCATTTTTTGGCTTTTTCATGATTATTTTTCATCAAAATCTATAAAGATGTGATCTAGTTTCAAAGATCTCGACATGAGAATTTCTACGGTGAAAATGTTTCGGTATTTGGACGCACTGTCCAAGAGATACAATGTTTTGAAAAAAATGAATCTACGAAAAAAGGAAACTCTCAGGTTGCGACAAGTTTTGCACATGCATCGCCATTTGTCAAACCAGAGATGTTCGTCGAGTGACATTTGCAAGGGATCCAGCTTGCCTGCTCCCTCCCCATGCTTCTATCCGTGCTCCCACTTCATCCTACGGCTGTTTTCCCCGCTTTTCCTTCCTAATCTAATCACCCCCCTGATTTTAAGAGGATGGGCCCGGGCCTTATTTTATTCCAATTAAATCAAGCCATATACACAGGAGCACAGATGGGCGCACGCCCGGGGCGCAGGCAAGTCTCGTCCATTTGCAAGGGGTACACCTTAACTAGTGATTTCTCCTGGCTCATATTTGGTGCCCATTTGTGCCGGTTACAGTGCTCTCGGTAAGAGGCACACACCCAATCCCTTCGATATGTTTTGCATGGCCCGACCCACCGTACTACGCATGAGCGGGAACCTTCCTGTGCCGGTGTTGGAAGGTTTAGGCTGGTTTTTCTTTCAATTTTTGGTTTTTTGGACAGTTTTATTCTTTTTTCTTTCTTCTTCCCTTTCTATTTTTTCTTGTTTCTTTTTTAAATGCCTGATTGTTTTGAATTATAATTTTTCCTCAGATTTGTGAACTTTTTCTCAACTTCACAAACTTTTTTTATGAATGTGTTTCCGTAAATTTTTGATTTGTTTTTTCAAAATTTCGAACTTCTTCCCTAAAATACGCGACCTTATTTGAATGTGTGAACATGTCTTCCATATATGCGAAATTTTTATTAAATCCACGAACTACATAACTTTTTTTCTCAAATTCAAGAACTTTTACTTCAATTCATGATATTTTTTTTCAAAATTCATGAGCTTGTTTCAAACTCATGAAGTTCTTTTAAATGGTCAACGATAACTCATCAGTCAGTGGTCAATGATAATTCAGGAACTATCTCCAAATTTACAATTTTGTTTTTCAAATCCATTTTTTTTCAAATTCTTAATCTTTTTCTGATTCCCAAACATATTTAATTTTTGCGAACTTTTTCGAATTTCATGATTTTTTTTAAAATTGTTATTTTTTTGGATTTTTTTAAATTATGCAAACATTTATACCTGAGTGTCATTCCACTTTCCCTGCACTGTAGGCGTGGGATAGGAGGTTGTACGACGCGGTACCGAGCCGATCCTCTATGAACATTCGTTCGATTATTTGTTTATTAAAATTCCTTTCTATTTTTGTTTTCATGTATTTGGAAAAGGAAAATTATAGATATTTCAAAATTAGTATCTTTCATTTTTAAAAGCGTTCAATGCATATTTAAAATATGTTCATGCAGTGTAAAAATATTATTTACACAATATTTAAAAAATGAATGATAGCATTTGGAAAAAATGTTTCTGACATCTGAAAAATATTTATGTGTTTACAAAAATTGTTGTGCAATTTAGAAAAATGCTTACACAATGTAATTTGTTTTTGCATAATATTTTGAATTTATTTGGAACCATTCAAATGTTTGCATAACTTTTATTCTCTTCATGTGATGATGGCACCACTCCCGCCCACACCTCCCTCGTGCTGCCACCATTCCTCGCACATAGCTTCTTGCCCATGCGCCCGTCTCTCTATGAATTCAATCCTAATGACACGAAAAGTCCGTGACTTAGGTAGTACTAGTTGAATGCCCGTGCGTTGCCACGGAACAACAAATTTAGGAAATTCTATATACGAGTGGCGGGTAGTATGCCTCATGGCTCCACTATATAAACGTATATATCCATCACTATAGCATAGCTTACACTCTCTTATAATCTTAGAAGAGCATTTTCTCTCCGTCTACTGCTATCCATAATGCATGAATTGCTGAAATGAATGACAATGATATTGCTTTGGATTTTTTTACTAAATCCAAAGGATTATTTGCCTCTGAAAGGATAGAATTTTGAATAATATTTGAGCACACACATGCATTGTCTCGAAGACAAGATAAAAATCATAAGTAAATTCAACATTTAGGAATTTTTAAGAGGTAATAACACATAGTATTAAAAACATATTGCATACTTTGATCTCACTGAACGGTTGGCAGAGTATATGAAGTTCATATGCAGCTTCCAGGTTGTACAAATAAATATAAGTAGGCCATCGATAGGCGCCAAAAGCGCCGCCGAATTTTGATTGGTCACACCGCACACATACGATTTGACTATTTTAATCACGCCTGATTGAAGTGGTGAGATAGAAAGCTGTCTGGTCGTTCCTTTCTTTGCTCATGTACGCACGCCGCGTCCGCTTGTCCCACGTGCAGCGCCATGCCGTGCATGCTGCATGTTGTTACGCATGTGGAGCCCAACCCAATGATTCTACACTTCTCACTGTTATCTACACAGGAGTCTGCACTTGTTAAAGTGTATCATCTACGCCAGCAAAACTTCACAACAAAACCTACAAATCAAAGCAAAAAAAATTGTATGTAGCATTGTAGCATAAATCAAAAACAAAAACCATGAAAGCAAAATTGGTGTATGTTTCCAGCATATTTCCCATATTTCTACAACCGAAAAAGCACTCATGTAGCATTCCATCAAGAAATAGTAACAATTTCTTGGGAGTAGATTCCTAGATTGTTTACAAACAATAATCACCAAAAACTTTCAGAAAGTAACTTGGTTGAAGGACCCCCGGTGCGCCGCTGCCGCCCTCACCGTCGACGCTCGCTGCACGGGGTTGCACGAATAATAGTAGCCAAGCAACGCCATTTAATAGATGTAGCAAAGAACCTCGCTGGTCGTAACAAAAAAACAATGACGGTTGCAGCAAAAATCATCGTCACCGTCATTGCAGGTCAAATCTTTGCCATGAATGGATGTAGCAAAAAAAAACCTCTCCGGTAGTAGCAAAAAGCAATTACGGGCGCAACAAAATCGCTGCCGCCGCCGTCCCGGTCGCATCTCCGCCATCAATGGATGTAGCAAAAACCTCGCCGTAGTAGAAAAAACATTTCCGGTGCAACAAAATCACCGCCGCCGCCGTCTCGGTTGCGCCACCGCCATGAATGAATGTAGCAAAAACCTCGCCGGTAGTAGCAAAAACAGTTATGGGTGCAGCAAAAATCCTCATCACCGCCGTCCCTGGTTGCACCTCCGCCATGAATGGATGTAGCAAAGTTTCTCACCAATTTGTAACTAAAATGACAAAAAGGCCGTCTTCGTCGTTGCGGTCGTAACTCTGTCTTGAATAGATGTAGCAAAAAAATCACTGGTTCCAGCACGCCGGGACGTTGGTTCTAGCATGCGGCTGCCACGGTCACAGCTCGCCGGTGGCAATTCAATGGATGCAGCTTCGTCAAGCTTCGATTGCAGCTCCTTTCCCCACCCCCACGTCGGAGCTTTTGTGAGAGGGGATAGAGATGGAGCTTGAAGACAACTTGGGATAAGCTCCTCATATGGGGAAAAAGATAACAGAAAGTAGAGGACGACACATTGGAGGATGAGAGAAAAAAAAGCAGCCGTGATGGGCCAAGGGTATGTGGTGGGCCGAGGAGAAAAATCCAACAACGCAAACAGTGAATCTGTAGACGTGTTAGCCATAGAATCGCTGGGCGATCGAGCAGTACACGAGCGACCGGCCGAAGCTTTGGCCGGTCCGCTGGCACATAAAGTTTCCCATATAAGTATTAACAAAACTTAACCAAACAAACATGCAACCATCAACTTTCTCAGGTGCTGACGACATTTTCTGTAGAAAGACCACAATAAACCAAAACAGAAATTGAAGAATCAGAATTCACTGATATCTAGGTTAGATCTTTCAACTTTTGGTGTTCCTTGAAAAATGTAAAGAGAAACAATAATCCATGAATTTGCATATTACATAGTACCAAGGTTAAGCACACACACCCAATATATAGGGTACTTGCACTTCTGATCGATCAAAATATTTAGTATTTTGCATCCCAGAAATATAGATGCTTTCTTACAATTAATGCCTCTACTTTTTTCATCTTATACAACTAACAATTTTCAGGAATGGAAGATGGTAAAAAGGTTTATCTCAAGTATAGAGATTTTGAAAGTGACAGACCAACATCAAACAATTTAATCTTGGGTCAAATGACTATGCTAGTTAAACTGATCATATCAGATTTGTTCCAGAATATCCATTTTCATGCCAAAACAATATGTATAAGACTCTGAAAATTGTTCTCAATCCTTGAATAAAATGAGCACACTTAAAATAATTAGTTTACATACATACTGCACAGAGTCTATTATGAATACGGAAGTTCAGTTACACCTAGACTAATACCGATTGTCATGTTCTCTACAAACAAAAACTTCATCCGTCAAAGTGAAAGAACCGAGTTGCACAAAGTCTGTTATGAATACAGAAGTTCAGTTACACCTTGACTGATACTGATTGTCATGTTTTCTACTGAACAAAAACTGCATCCACAAAGTGAAGGAACCGACATTTGCTAAAGACAAGAAATCGACCTTAGGGCACCATTAGGGAGTGAGCATATGTGATTCTTAATATACAAGTTCTAAATTAATGCATGTCTGGAATATATATACATATATATGGATTAGCATAAATTTTCACACACCACTGGTACCTCCATTCGGTTGTTCTAGATCATTCGATTCGATGGAAGTATTCCTCTCAGAAGACCAATATTGAGGATCTCAACTTTTTAAAAAGCCTACAACCACCAACCTGCATCCAACATCGATGAAAATATATAAGTTAAAATTATGGACTTAACTGGAACCACACAAAGCCATTTTGTCGGCATGAGTAGGTCAAACGGAACATATGATGAGAACTCCAACTACATTATTTAATTAAAAAATGACCGAATAACACACCAATTTTAATAAAATAACAGGCATATACTCATATGTAGCAGCATCGCTTCCACCTGTATGCAACAATTTTAGGCTAATAAAAGAATATGTAAGGTACATATGTGCTTGTTTAGCAAAAAAGAAGAAACCTTTTTTGTTTGTAGAACATGACAAGTACATCTTGTTATGTTTCAGAAGAAAGCACTGCACCACCATTATTTATCAGAATTTCCTCATGTTTTATCTCACAAAAACACAGTCACCAATGGTAGCACATTAGCACACAAATCCCTTGCATTCTAAACCGAGCACAACGTAGTAATTTGTCATAGTAGGAGAACATCTCAAAGAGAGTTTACCAAGGATGGTAGAAAATCAAATAACTAATCAAAGATTGCTAGATAGGTAGATGACAAAGACCAGTGACATAGATGAATACATTGCCCATAAAGAGAAACCCGAAGGGAAATATACCGCAAAAAATCAGTAGAGTAGAATGGAGAAGAATGGCCTCACTATCGCTCAGTTCACCTATCTCGAAGCAGCGAGGCTGGCATGATCACCACACGTGCTCACGCTTTATGCAATTTTTCATTCTCTTGGTGAACAGTCGTCGCCAATAAACTACTTTGAAAAAATATAATTATGACTGTACACCGTGAGCACCATAAGTGAAGCCACATGTAATTTGATTTTCCATGGGCCACAAAATACGACATGGGATTCGTCTACAGATTAATGTGTTACCTAAAGAAAATGTTTGACCACAATGTATATGCCATGTGAATTTCAAGTTACTTACAACTCCAGTTAATAGTGTATATGTATGTCAATTTAAAGTTGCGTACAACTGCAATTCATAGTGTTTTTCATGTCAATTTAAATACGCATCCGATTTTTTATGCACAAGACTTACAGGTTGACCCTGTCTAGCTAAGCTGTGGTTCAGTGGTTAACATGGATGAGAGGAAAACATCACCACATCCTATTCTCTCATTGTCATGGTAATGATAGCAAGAAAAAACAGATTTAATAAACAAACAAAAAGATGGGAATTTTCATCGCTTCCTAGCTCTCTTGTTCATTGAGACGACAAAAGGATCTAATGATCGACTCGATGCTTAAAGTGAAATAAAGTTGACTGCATTATCGACAAGATGACAGGCAAACCGAAACAACGATGAAGATTAGTGAAGTGAGTGATCACACCGATAGTGGATGGTGCGAAGTACTCGAAAAGTAAAAGAAACATATGCATACAATGGAACAAAGATTCTGCAAGGAATTTTTATACATAATTCTCGATCAACAAATGTATTGAGTTCCTGTTTCCTGAATTAGGTCTGTTTGGCAAGATACACCAAAAAGAATTTGTACGGAATTTTGTGATCGAAAGAGGGGGAATGAGGGGTAACAGAAAGTGCTGATTTTATATTAGATGGATCAAAGAACAGCTGTTGAATACCGGTGCATATACCTTACGATGCAAAGTTTCAAATATTGTAGTAATAAGTAAGAACAAGTTCATATATACATAGAAGTGCAAGGTTTCGTGATTCAGAAAGGAGAAAAGACCTCACTCATATGATTCCATGGTGCTGCGTCCGCACGACAAGATGATGACAATCATGGTGTGGGGCGCTGTGTAGAGTTTGGGCTATGACTCTTTGGTTGTGCATCGCCAGTGTTCTTTTCCTCGCATCTCCAATGGCTGCTAATAACAAGAAGAAGAAACAATGCTTAATAGGAGTACATTGCAAAAGGACCAATATGGAAATCACCAAGAACCACCTCACTATACTGGAGGCAAGAGGACACTTCTCAAACATCTCTCCATCTCCAACCCGTGACTGCTATAGGAACGAGTAGTGTTGCTGAATTCTGAACAATCCTCATAGTGGTTGACTCCTCCTCCGAGCTAGCGTTCATCACCACAGCGATGGCCCACGCTCACGGCTGGGTTGGTCGATGTCGCACTCAGCCGTGAGTCCGTGACTGCGGCTGCTGCCATGCAGATCGTGACCGATGGCCCTCGCCTCGCAGCCCCGATCGATCGCTGCGTGCCACCGCTACCATGCGCCGCCGATGCCCTTGTAGCGTTGTCTGTGAGACCACGCTACTGGGCCGCCCTCGAGGCGCCTACCGCAAGGAGCCAAGGACATGGACGATATAGTCACCGGCAAGGACAAGGACAAGGGCGCCTTCCATGGCTCGAGGCCCGCAGTGTCCCCCGAACCACGAGCCATGGACATGGGTGGGTTGAGGCTGATCCCTAGATCGGACTGGGGATGAGATGGGCAACATAGGAGAGGCAGGAGCGGGAGAGTGCAGGTGCCGGGGTGGTTCGGGACTTCGGGTCCGGGAGAGAGATCCTCTGCAGATTGAGATCGTGGGAGAAGTGGAGGACGTGCAGGTTTTCCTCTTATGTTTTTTTTGCTGCTTTGGAACGTGGATTTTCTCGGTAAACTTTTTTCTGCGTGGAAATCATACGAGAGCGGGAGACGCGGGTGGGAGGACGTATCGATAGCTTCCGTCGATGCGGGGGTGGGAGGTCGAACCATCACGACGTTCGATCCCCCTTTAATAGTAGAGATAAAATTCTTCCGAATCAAAGTAACATGTTCAACTCGGAATGAATTCACCTGGTGATATTTGTCATAGAGGCCCAATATTTCTTTCTAGGTTAAGTTTGCATAATCATCATTTTTGTGAATATATCCTCATCATTCATGCTATTATACTACCTGTCAGTGTGAAATCCGGTAGACCTCGAGGGAGGGGGTCACAAGCTGTGGATCTCAGATCGGTGGTAACAGGAACAGGGGAGACGATGTTTACCTAGGTTCGGGCCCTCTTGATGGAGGTAAAACCCTACGTCATGCTCTTGTTTATATTGATGGAGATGTATCGACTACAGAGTTGATCTACCTCGAGATTGTAAGTTGTGTGCTAACCATAGGGCTAGCTGAATGTAATTGTGATTCGGTCCCCTTGGCTTATATACACGCCAGGGAGGGCATCTAGGGTTACATGGTCGGTATATAGGGGACCGCATGGAGGCAGAAGGAAATGTCTTGGATTATATGTCAATCCTTCGGCAGAGGTAGTCTTGATCACGATCAGGCGTGCAGCTTCCAGAGTCCACCCTAAGGGGAATGAGGGCCCCACTAATAGAAAAAGGACCTAATATGAGACACATTAGTGCCGGTTTGATTTTGAGCCGGCACTAATGTGTCCATTAGTGCCGGTTCCAACGGCTAGCCGACCGTTCTCATTAGTACCGGTTCGTGGCGAACCTTTAGTACCGGTTCGTGCCATGAACCGGTACTAAAGAGGGTGGTGGCTGGGTGTTGCCAGTCTGGGGCCCGTCCAGCACCTTTAGTACCGGTTCGTGGCATGAACAGGTACTAAAGGTCGATGTACATAAACCCTTCGTCCACCCGAACCACTCTGTTCTTCCCCTTTCCCCTCACTTCCTCTGTTCTTCCCCTCTCTTCCTCGAGCTCCTCACAAATTTTGCCCAAAATTTGTCAAGATTTGAAGGCCCCCATCCATTCAAATGATCACAAAGGTTAGCAACTTTGTCCTTTCAACTCTCATTGCTAGATTAGCTCTTGCAATGCTTTGTATAGTGATTAATTTGGGAGGAATTATATTTGCAAGTATTTGATTTATATGCAATTTGAGGTCAAAAATAACACTTAGTTTGCATATGTAGGTGTGGTTTACTTAGTGCCTTCTAAATCTCCGTCGTAACCACCGTCGATCGCCCACACCGTCCCGTCGCCGGCACCACCTTGTGGTGAGGCTCTTGTTCATGAATGTTTTACATTACCAAATTGATGTTTGTGTGATTTGGATATATAGTTACTCGTATAATTATCTTGCCCATACGTTGTTTGTTATACATAGTGCCATGGTTTTGATATCCGTCCCTGTCGGCCCTCGTCCTTGTTATGATTCAGATGTGGTATATTCTCTTTTAAAACTAGTTGTTGCATTTCGTGTTTATGACAAATTATGCCCATCAAGTTGACATAGAAATTTTTATCTAGGAGGTATGTGAACCGGAAATTCCAACCGACCCTATTGTCGAGAGGTTAAATTTAGTTGAAAGAGAAAACGAGTATTTGAAAGAAAAATTGAAAAGAATTGAGGGGGAGAAGATGGAATTAGAGTTGCATGTTGCCGATGTCGTCGATGATCACAAGATCAAGATGGAGAAAATGAGGTTGAAGATTAGAAAGATTAGAAAATATGCCATTGATAGTGTGGCTTGGTATCATTATGCTGTTGGGTCAATTGTTACCTTAGTTGCGATCTTCATCGCATTTGTTGTTGCATTTAAATTCTTTAGCTAGAGAGTTATTTGTATGTTGCATTTAATTAAGTGCTGTATATGAACTTTATGTATGAACATTATGCATGAACTTGTATTAATTTGGTCTATTCGGTGTTGTGTAATGAAGATGAGCCGACAATGGATGTATGATGACCGATGCTCTCCCAAGTTCATTAATGGCGTGCATACTTTTCATGGGTCACGAGGCAAACAAGCGGCGGATGGTTTTATGCCTTGTCCATGTGCTGGCTGTAAGAATGGCCACAGTTACTCTACGTCAAAAACCATTCACGTCCACCTATTTAAGTCTGGTTTTATGCCCCACTATAATGTTTGGACTAAGCACGGAGAAATAGGGGTTATGATGGAAGACAATGAAGAAGAAGAGGACGACGACGGCTATCCTGGCCATGGGTTCCCTGAATACGATGATACAACAATGGGGAAGAAGCTGAGCCGGCAATGCAGAAGAAGTCAAGAAGAGGCATCGATGAGCCCGCCGATGATCTAGGTCGGGCCATTGCCGATGCAAAGAGAAACTGCAAGTGATCTCGAGAGGACGGTTGCAGCGCATGTTAGAGGATCACAAGAAATTGTTGTACCCAATTCATGGTTGACAAAAAAGTTGGGCACCACACTTGAATTGCTGCAATGGACGGCAGAGAATGGTGTATCCGATAAGGATTTGGAAAGTTGCTGGTAATGATAAAGAATATGCTTCCAAAGGACAACGAATTGCCCGAGAGTACGTATGAGGCAAAGAAGGCTGTCTGCCCTCTAGGGTTAGAGGTGCAAAAGATACATGCATGCCCTAATGACTGCATCCTCTACCGCGGTGAGTACGAGGATTTGAATGCTTGCCCGGTATGCGGTGGATTGCGTTATAAGATCAGTCGCGATGACCCTGGTGATGTCGAGGGCGAGTGCCCCAGGAAGAAGATTCCTACCAAGGTGATGTGGTATGCTCCTATAATACCACGGTTGAAACGCTTGTTCCAAAACAAAGAGCATGCGAAATGCGCGCGGCACGCAGAAGACCGTAAGAAAGACGGAAAGTTGAGAGTACCACGACGGTTCACAAGTGGAGAAAAATCGAGAAAAGTACTAGGAGGAGTTTGCAGTGACCCAAGGAACGTATGGTTTGGTCTAAGCGCAGATGGCATTAATCCTTTTGGGGAGCAGAGCAGCAACCATAGCACGTGGCTCGTGACTCTATGTTTGTATAACCTTCCTCCTTGGTTGTGCATGAAGCGGAAGTTCATTATGATGCCGGTGCTCATCCAAGGCCCTAAGCAACCCGCAACGACATTGATGTGTACCTAAGGCCATTAGTTGAAGAACTATTACAACTATGGAATGGAACAGTGTACGCGTGGGATGAGCACGACAGAAGAATTTGACCTAAAGGCGTTGCTGTTCGTGACCATCAATGATTGGCCTGCTCTCAAGAACCTTCGTGACGCATAAACAAGGGATACCGCGGATGCACGACCGCTTGATGATACCGACAGTATATATTTGGATAGTTGTAGGAAGAATGTGTACCTGGGACATCGTCGATTTCTTCCGACAAGGCATCCCGTAAGAAAGAAAGGCAAGCATTTCAAAGGTGAAGCGGATCACCGGACGAAGCCTCGCCACCGTACTGGTGCTGATGTACATGATATGGTCAAGGATTTGGAGGTAATCTTTGGAAAGGGTCCTGGCGGACAACCTGTTCCGAAGGACGCTGACGGACGCGCACCCATGTGGAAGAAGAAATCTATATTTTGGGACCTGCCATATTGGAAAGACCTAGAGGTCCGCTCCGCAATCGACGTGATGCACGTGACGAAGAATCTTTGCGTGACCCTGCTTGGCTTTTTGGGCATGTACGGGAAGACAAAAGATACACCAGAGGCACGGGAGGACCAGCAATGTATGCACGGAAAAGACGGCATACATCAGGGTCAGGACAGCTACACTCTTACCAAAGAAGAGAAGGAAATCTTCTTTGAATGCCTGCTCAGCATGAAGGTATCGTCTGGCTTCTCGTCGAATATAAAGGGAATAATAAATATGGCAGAGAAAAAGTTCGAGAACCTAAAGTCTCATGACTGCCACGTGATTGTGACGCAACTCCTTCCGGTTGCATTGAGGGGGCTTCTATCGGAAAATGTTCGATTAACCATTGTGAAGCTATGTGCATTCCTCAATGCAATCTCTCAGAAGGTAATCGATCCAAAAATCATACGAAGGTTACAGAATGATTTGGTGCAATGTCTTGTCAGTTTCAAGTTGGTGTTCCCACCATCCTTCTTCAACATCATGACGCACGTCCTAGTTCACCTTTGCAAAGAGATTAACGTTTTGGGTCATGTATTTCTACACAATATGTTCCCCTTTGAAAGGTTCATGGGAGTCTTGAAGAAATATGTTCATAACCGTGCTAGGCCAGAAGGAAGCATCTTGAAGGGCCATGAAAATGAGGAGGTCATTGAGTTTTGTATTGACTTTATTCCTGACCTTAAGCCGATTGGTGTTCCTGAATCGCGGCATAAGGGCAGACTGGAAGGAAAACGCACGCTAGGAGGGCATCAAATAATATGTATGGACGGGCATTCTCTCACCAAGCACACTACAGCTTCTACGAATTCCACCTTGGTGGCTCCGTATATGGAGGAACACAAGAATTTTCTACAGTCCAAACACCCAGAGAAGTCTGACGACTGGATTACACACGAACAAACGAGGACTTTTGCCGGTTGGTTGCGTAAACGCGTCTGAATGATGGCGATATTCAAAATGACCAGTACTTCATTGTCACAGCTTACCATCTTCGAATATAATGACTTTCAAAGGGTACCAGATAAATGGGAATACATTTTACACGATCGCCCAAGATAAGAAGAGCACCAACCAAAACAATGGTGTCCGCTTTGATGCAACAACCAACACGGGAAAGGAAACATATTATGGTTACACAGAGGACATATGGGAACTTAACTATGGATCAGGTGATTTGAAGGTCGCTTTGTTTCGGTGCAAATGGGTCAATATGACACGAGGCGGGGTAACGGAAGACTCGCAGTATGGAATGACAACAGTGGATCTCAACAATCTTGCGTATGCAGACGAACCATTCGTCCTAGCCAATGATGTGAAGCAGGTTTTTTATGTGAAGGACATGTCTACCAGGCCGAGAAAAAGAAAAGATAAGGAAGTGAATGGATCATACGACGAGCCAAAGCGCCACATAGTTCTTTCAGGAAAAAGAAACATCGTGGGAGTGGATGACAAGAAAAACATGTCAGAAGATTATGAAAAGTTTGATAAAATTGCTCCATTCACAGTGAATATTGACCCGAGCATCCAGTTAAATGATGAATATTTTCCATGGCTACGGCGCAAAGGGACACACGCGAAGAAAAAGTTTCACACCCAAAGATCTGGGATGTGATCGGCTTCACTATCATCACTTTCTTCTGTGTTTCACACCCAGGAGGGAATGTCTGTAATAGTTAGGGTAGTTATGTGTTTTGACATTTGAAACGCGAAGAAATTTTATGTGCAAACAAATTCTTTTCATGCATTTATTGATTTTTTCCAAATAAATGACCCTGAAATTGAAAAGCATTTCCAATGAACTCAAGAAAGGTTGAAAGTTGGCATGGTATCATAATTTCATACAAATAGCATGTGCAAAAAAGTAGAGAGGGTTACGGCAAAAACTGGATGCACTTCGTGTACAAAATGGACAATCTCTTTCAAGTATCGTGGTTTCCATTTAAAACTGAACTGTTACAAAGGCATTTCATTTTTAAATGACCTAAGCATTACCAAATTGAATATAATGATAAAACACACTAATATTAAACATAAGAAAAAAGAATCACTAAAAAAACTTTTTTCAAAGTTAAGTTATTCACAAACTAGTGATTCACACAAATTTCAAATAATTCAAAATTTAAACTATTCAAATTTGAAAACTACCGGCACTAACAGAAAGTTTGTAATTTTTTGTACGTAAAGCAAAAATATTCACAAAGAAGCTCTAAATACAGCAAAAAACAACTCAAAAATAAATAAAATAAAAATAAATAAAGCGAAAAAATTGAGAAAATAAAAATGCCCGCCTACTGGGCCAAAGCGGCCTGCATACGACTACGAACACAACCTTTTGTTGGGCCAGGATGCAGGCCCGCAAAGGCCCAGTAGGCCCACTGGACGGAAGATGACAGGTAGGCCTAGTAGGCCTGCTTAGGAGAGGAGCTCGAGAGAGCTACCGCACTGGGGCTTATAAACCAGTGCGATAGCCCCTCGGCTAGCAAGGTGGGACTAAACTTGCGCACCGCCTGAAGCCAGCGCACACCCTTTAGTACCGGGTCGTGGCTCCAACCGGTACTAAAGGGGTTTTAGTACCGTTGGACCCACCACCCGTACTAAAGGGGTGCGCTTCCGCCGCTGCTTTGGCCAAAACAGATTTTAGTACCGTTGGTGGCTCCAACCGTACTAAAGGTCCATCCTATATATACAACACTTGAAAAAATTCAGTTTCCTCTGCTTTTTCCCTTTGTTTCTCCCTCCGTCAGGCCGCTTCGCCTTGATCGACGCTGCCCCTGCCGACGCCGCCTCCCCGCCCTCGTCGCTGAGCCCGACCGTCCCGCCGCTCGCTTGCCGACGCCGCCGCCGCCGCCTCGCCCCTGCTGCCCCTGCCGCCCGTCGCCCCCACCCGCCCGTCGCCTGCCGCTTCCCTCGCCCTGCCGCGGCCGCCCATACTTCGTTGCCGCCAGATCGCCGTGCCGCCGTCGCCGCCGCCTCGTCCGCCGCCCGTCGTGCCGCCGCTTCCCTGCTTGCCCGTCGTTGCCGCCCCGTCGTCGCCTCGCCGGTGAGCTCGCCCCGGCCGCCATGTCCACACACACACTACACACACACACTACACACACACACACTACACACACACATTAGTTTGTTTGTTATAAATTTTCTGTTTTTTAGTTATAGAAATGTTAGAAATTTTTCTGCTTTTTAGTTATATAAATATTAGAAATGTTAGTTATATAGAAATGTTATAAATGTTTTCTGTTTTTTAGTTATAGAAATATTTATAGAAATGTTAGCAATTTTTCTGTTTTTTAGTTATATAAATATTAGAATTGTTATGGAAATGTTAGTTATATAATCAGGAAATTTTAGAATTAGTTTTAGTTAGATGAATTAGATTAATGTCAAATTGTTAGAATTTGCATATATATAAATTTTAGTTATCACAATCCAATCATTTTGAAAAATGTTACTTTTTATGGGCATATAGTATTTGTTCTCGACGATATGCCCGCCCGCATCCTCGCCGTCGACCTGCTCATGACGACGCCCCGCTCAGGGACCCTTGTCCGGACTGGCTCACTGGCCGGCACCGGAGGTGCTACCGAGGGGGGCGCCGCTGGTGAGGAACCCGACCTTGGGTCCCGTCGTCGATCCCGATCTTCTTTGGTGGCATTCGCGTGGGCCACATTCGTGCAGAGGCAGCTGCCCCGCCGAGGTGGTGCGTCGCCGTGTCGTGGAGGAAGATGAGCACGCCCATCGCTACATGGCTGCTATGGACGACGCCAGTTCTCCACTACTTGGCGGGTTCTTTGGGCAGATGACCGAGATATGATCCCGTGATGGTTCCTTCACTTTGGGTGTGCACCGCCGCGCCCGAGAACCGCGAGTGGCGCCCTAGATTCTTCTGTAGTACTCGATCTTTATTAGGTACCTAGCCAGTGATGTATTCGATATATAACATTCGAGACGATGTATTCGAGATTATATATATTAAGACGATGATGTATTCAAGATTATATATTCGAGACGATGTATTCGTGATTCTGTTTTTCCTTATTGATTAATTGCATCCATGCATTGTAATTTGAATACTAAATTGTTTTATATTTCTTCTGTATTAGTAAAGTAAAAGCTATGGCGGACAATACCGGCAGAGAGAGAGAAGAGGAATTGTTCGACATCATACGCAGCCCTCACAGGCTAGATGATCTAAATGAAGCAGATGAAGGTTCCCAATATCTGAACAATACCGAAGAGGGTGATGAAAAGATATTCGATCTCGACGACCGAGCTGATGAAGTCATGAACTATGATTATGATGACACGTATAATGTTTGTGATGACACGCATAATGCTGATCTTCAAATAACAAAGACTACCGGCGAGGTATATTTATATAAGCATGCATCATGGTGATCATCACATGTTTTTATTGAAGATATATTAACGAATCGATCTTTCTTCTTTCAGCCCTCTCGAT
The DNA here is from genome assembly GCA_021437245.1 of Aegilops speltoides. Classification (NCBI taxonomy): domain Eukaryota; kingdom Viridiplantae; phylum Streptophyta; class Magnoliopsida; order Poales; family Poaceae; genus Aegilops; species Aegilops speltoides. Next base: position 67,076,580 of record CM038143.1, read on the forward strand.
CGAGCAAATCTGCTTCTACAGACAAAGAAGACAAAGCGAGGCCTCGGAAGATTGTTGAAGGATGGTGTAAAGTACCACATCGAATCCACCAAACTTAGTGGCGAACCCTCACACCTAAGAACGCTATGGACAAGTGGACTCGTCGGTGCGGAGTTCTTGTGAAGGACAACTCCCGATCTCCATTCAAGAATGGAAAGAGCCAAAGACTAAACGTCCGTGTGTTACTTGGGTCGATTTACAGAGCCAAAAAGACCTTTCAAATCTCGATGGAACATTTCACCCTACCAGATCATTTCATCAAGCGAGATGTGGAGAAAGTCAAGGCCGCTGCTCTTAAGAAGATGGCAATTGCATTCAACACCCACAAGAAAATTGTATGGGCCAACTACCTCGCTAATGAAAGGAAGACTCTAGATTTCAAGGGAACACTGGAGAAGCAAAGAGAACACTGGGAAGATTTTGTGACCTTCAAGGATTCAGAATTATCTAAGGAACGGTCGATGAAAAACAAGGCAAATGCCGCAAGAAAGATGCAGTTCCATAGGCTGGGTCCAGGTGGCTACGCGGTGGGATTTCCTATGTGGGATAAGTATGAGCAAGAGATGGAGGATGCAGGGTCACTTGACATTAGAACTGCCCCCAGTGCGTAACTTGGTTCTATGCGCATGGGGAGCGTTGACCAAGACAAAGCGAAGTTTCATGGAAGGCAAATCTAAAAGGAGCCGAACAAAAGATAATTGACGCAATAGAAGAAGCTCAAGGGGTGTTCACGCCAATGAGAGAATGACGAGCTTACGCTGCGTGCTGGGAAATCTCTGAACACCCGGAAGAACACGAGGCAAGGACATTATTCCCGGTATGAGGGCTTTTCGAAATGGAACGAGGACTACATGACCCGTGCAAGAAGGAAGATGGAGGAGGATAAGAAAAGGAAGCTGGAGGAGGAGCAGAGGAAGCAGGACGCAGAACGCCTTCAAGGCCTAGAAGCAAGGTAGGCGGACCTGGCACTCAAATTCCAAAGCAGCGGAACAACAGATCGACTCACTTAGCCAGAAAGGGGTCTCAAAGAGCGGCAAGAAGAAGCGGATGATCATCCAAAGCATTGGGTAGCACCGTCCCATCCATGCTGAGAAGCAGCGTTGGTTCTGTCCCGGGCGACACACTGCTGGATACATACCCTGTGGATGACATCATAGAGAACACTAACTGTGAGCTACACTCCAAAATGAAGAACATATCCATGAAGGTGGCGGACGGCGTTCCTTTTCCAGTTACCCCCGAAGCAACCTACCATTGCATCCCGATTCCAGAGGGCTATGCTCGTGTCAAGGTTGATGAAGTGGTGGACCCATATTCGGGGCTAACACTTGACATTCCTGGAGGTGAAGACGAGCGCACACTGGGAGAGGCCATACATCGTATCATCCTATGGAGAAAGGATTGTTGGGGAACGTTGCAGAAAATTAAAATTTTTCCTACGGCTTCACCAAGATCCATCTATGAGTTCATCTAAGCAACGAGTAACGGGAGAGAGTTTGCATCTACATACCACTTGTAGATCGCGTGCGGAAGCTTGCAAGGTGATGATGGAGTCGTACTCGAACGTGATTCAGATCACCGATGCCAAGTGCTGAGCGGACAGCACCTCCGCGTTCAACACACGTGCGGACGAGCGACGTCTCCTCCTTCTTGATCCAGCAAGGGGAAGGAGAGGTTGAGGAAGACAGCTCCACCGGCAAAGCCGACGGCGTGGTGATGGTGGAGAAGCAAGATCTCGGCGAGGCTTCACGAGCTCTTACGGAGGAGGAGATGTGTTGGGAGGGAGGGCTGCGCCTTGGGAGTTGGTACAGCAGCCCCCCTCCCCCCCTCTTTATATAGGCCCCCAGGGGGTGGCCGGCCCCCTGGAGATCCAATCTCCAGGGGGGGGCGGCGGCCAGGGGGGTGGAGTGCCCCCCAAGCCAGGTGGGGCGCCCCCCCACCCCTAGGGTTTCAACCCTAGGCGCAGGGGGTGGGCCTAGGGGGGCGCACCAGCCCCTTGTGGGCTGGTTCCTTCCCTCTCAGCCCATGGGGCCCTCCGGATAGGTGGCCCCACCGGTGGACCCAGGACCCTTCCGTGGTCCCAGATTTTACCGAAACCCCAAACTTTCCGATGGCGAAACACCACTTCCTATATATTATTCTTTACCTCCGGACCCTTCCGAACTCCTCGTGACGTCCGGGATCTCATCCGGACTCGAACAACATTCGTGGTCACATACTTGACTTCCTACTAACCCTAGCGTCACCGAACCTTAAGTGTGTAGACCCTACGGGTTCGGAGACACGCAGACATGACCGAGACGACTCTCGGGCAATAACCAACAGCGGGTCTGGATATCCATGTTGGCTCCCACATGCTCCTCGATGATTTCATCGGTTGAACCACGATGTCGAGATTCGATCAAACCACGTATGCAATTCCCTTTGTCAATCGATGCGTTACTTGCCCGAGACTTGATCGTCGGTATCCCAATACCTTGTTCGGTCTCGTTACGCAAGTCACTTTACTCATCAGTAATGCATGATCCGTGACCAACACCTTGGTCACATTGAGCTCATTATGATGATGCATTACCGAGTGGGCCCAGATACCTCTCCGTCATACGGAGTGACAAATCCCGCTCGATCCGTGTCAACCCAACAGATACTTTCGGAGATACCGTAATGCACCTTTATAGTCACCCGATTCGTTGTGACGTTTGATACACCAAAGGCACTCCTACGGTAACCGGAGTTACACGATCTCATGGTCGAAGGAAGAGATACTTGACATTGGCAAAGCTTCTAGCAAACGAACTATACGATCTTTTATGCTATGCTTATGATTGGGTCTTGTCCATCACATCATTCTCCTAATGATGTGATCCCGTTATCAACGACATCCAATGTCCATAGTCGAAAACCATGACCATCTATTGATCACAACGGGCTAGTCAACTAGAGGCTCACTAGGGACATATTGGGGTCTAAGTGTTCACACGTGTATTACGATTTCGGATAACACGCTTATAGCATGAACAAAAGACAATTATCATGAACATTGAAATATAATAATACTTTTATTATTGCCTCTAGGGCATATTTCCAACAGTCTCCCACTTGCACTAGAGTCACTAATCTAGTTACATTGTGATGAATCGAACACCCATAGAGTTCTCGTGTTGATCATGTTTTGCACGCGAGAGAGGTTTAGTCAACGGATCTGCGACATTCAGATCCGTGTGCACTTTGCAAATCTCTATGTCTCCATCTTGAACATTTTCACGGATGGAGTTGAAACGACGCTTGATGTGCTCGGTCTTCTTGTGAAACCTGGCTCCTTGGCAAGGGCAATAGCTCCAAGTTGTCACGAGAAGAGTTTGATCGGCCCCGACGCATTGGGTATGACTCCTAGGTCGGTGATGAACTCCTTCACCCAAATCGCTTCATCGCGCTGCCTCCGAGGCTGCCATGTACTCCGCTTCACACGTAGATCCCGCCACGGCGCTTTCGCTTGCAACCGCACCACTTCTTGCTCCACCATTCAACATATACACATATCCGGTTTGTGACTTAGAGTCATCGGATCTGAGTCGAAGCTAAGCGTCGACGTAACCCTTCTGACGAGCTCTTCGTCTCCTCCATAAACGAAAACATGTCCTTTGTCCTTTTCGTGCTTCAGGATATTCTTGACCGCTGTCCGGTGTTCCTTGCCGGATTACTTTGGTATCTTGCAACCAAACTTACGGCAAGGTTTACATCGGTCAGTACACAACATGGCATACATAATAGATCCTATGGCTGAAGCATAGGGATGACACTCATCTCTTCTTTATCTTTTGCCGTGGTCGGTGGTGAGCTGAGCTCAATTTCACACCTTGTAACATAGGCAAGAACCCTTTCTTGGACTGATCCATTTTGAACCTCTTCAAAATCTTATCAAGGTATGTGCTTTGTGAAAGACCTATGAGGCGCCTCGATCTATCCCTATAGATCTTGATGCCTAATATATAAGCAGCTTCTCCAAGGTCCTTCATTGAAAAACACTTGTTCAAGTAGGCCTTAATGTTGTCCGAAGTTTTGTATCATTTCCCATCAAGAGTATGTCATCTACATATAATAGGAGAAATGCTACAAAGCTCCCACTCACTTTCTTGTAAACGCAGGCTTCTCCATAAGTCTCAAGATAAACCCAAACGCTTTGATCATCTCATCAAAGCGAATGTTCCAACTCCGAGATGCTTGCACCAGTCCATAAATGGATCGCTGGAGCTTGCATACTTTGTTAGCGTTCTGAGGATCGACAAAACCTTCCGGCTGCATCATATACAACTCTTCCTTAAGATGTCCGTTAAGAAATGCCGTTTTGACGTCCATCGCCATATCTCATAATCATAGTATCGCGGCAATTGCTAACATGATTCGGACGGACTTAAGCTTCGCTACAGGAGAGAATGTCTCGTCGTAGTCAATCCCTTGAACTTGTCGATAACCCTTAGCGACAAGTCGAGCTTTATAGATGGTAACATTACCATCCGCGTCCGTCTTCTTCTTAAAAATCCATTTATTTTCTATTGCTCGCCGATCATCGGGCAAGTCTGTCAAAGTCCATACTTTGTTTTCATACATGGATTCTATCTTGGATTTCATGGCCTCAAGCCATTTGTTGGAATCTGGGCCGCCATTGCTTCTTCATAGTTCAAGGTTCATTGTTGTCTAGCAACATGATTTCCATGACAGGTTGCCGTACCACTCAGTGCGGAACGTGTCCTGTGGACCTTCAAGTTCAGCATAACTTGATCCAAGTATCTTGATCATCATCAATGATTTCCTCTTGATTGGTGTGGGCATTACAGAACGGTTTCTGCGCGCACCACTTTCCGTTCGAGAGGTAGTACTTCATCGAGTTCTACTTTCCTCCCACTTACTTCTTTCGAGAGAAACTCTTTCTCTAGAAAGCATCCGTTCTTAGCAACAAAGATCTTGCCTTCGGATCTTAAGTAGAAGGTATACCCGACGCTTTCCTTAGGGTATCCTATGAATACGCATTTTTCCGACTTGGGTTCGAGCTTTTCAGGTTGAAGTTTCTTGACATAAGCATCGCATCCCCAAACTTTTAGAAACGACACTTAGGTTTCTTCCCAAACCATAATTCATATGGTGTCGTCTCAACGGATTTAGACGGTGCCCTATTTAAAGTGAATGTAGCTGTCTCTAGAGCGTATCCCCAAAATGACAAAGGTAAATCGGTAAGAGACATCATAGACCGCACCATATCCAATAGAGTGCGACACGACGTTCGGACACACCGTTTATTTGAGGTGTTCGGTAGCGGCGTGAGTTGTGAAACGATTCCACATTTCTTTAAGTGTGAGCCAAATTCGTGACTTAAGTATTCTCCTCCATGATCGATCGTAGGAACTTTATCTTTCGGTCACGTTGATTCTCCACCTCATTCTGAAATTCCTTGAACTTTTCAAAGGTCTCGGACTTGTGTTTCATTAAGTAGACATACCCATATCTACTCAAGTCATCGTGAGAGTGAGAACATAACGATATCCTCCATGAGCCTCAACGCCATTGGACCGCACACATCGGTATGTATGATTTCCAACAAGTTGGTTGCTCGCTCCATTGTTCCGGAGAACGGAGTCTTGGTCATTTTGCCTAAGAGGCATGGTTCGCATGTGTCAAACGATTCATAATCAAGAGACTCTAAAGTCCATCAGCATGGAGCTTCTTCATGCGCTTGACACCAATGTGACCAAGGCGGCGATGCCACAAGTATGTGGGACTATCGTTATCAACTTTACATCTTTTGGCATCCACACTATGAACATGTGTAATATTACGCCGAGATTCATTAAGAATAAACCATTGACCATCGGAGCATGACCATAAAACATATCTCTCATATAAATCGAACAACCATTATTCTCGACTTAAATGAGTAGCCATCTCGTATCAAACGAGATCCAGATACAATGTTCATGCTCAAACTTGGCACTAAATAACAATTATTGAGGTTTAAAACTAATCCCAGAGGTAAATGTAGAGGCAGCGTGCGACGGCGATCACATCGACCACGGAACCATTCCCGACGCCAAGATTGTCACCTCGTCCTTCGCCATCTCCGTTTATTCCGCAGCTCTGCTGTGAGTTACATATGTGAGCAACGGCACGGTATCAAATACCGGGAGTTACTACGAGTAATGGTAAGGTACACATCAATTACATGTATATCAAATATACCTTTGGTGTTGCGGCCTTCTTATCCGCTAAGTATTTGGGGCAGTTCCGCTTCGGTGCCCTTCCCTTGCAATAAAAGCACTCGGTCTCGTGCTTGGGTCCATTCTTTGACTTCTTCCGACAACAAAGCTTAGGCGCGCGGCAACATCTTTGCCATCCTTCTTGAAGTTCTTCTTACCCTTGCCCTTCTTGAACTTAGTGGTCTTATTGACCATCAACACTTGATGTTCTTTCTTGATTTCAGCCTCTGCTGACTTCACATCGAGAACACTTCAGAATGGTCTTTACCATCCCTGCATGTTGTAGTTCATCACAAAGCTCTTGTAGCTTGGTGGGAGCGATCGGAGGATTCTGTCAATGACCGCCTCATCTGGGAGGTTAATGTTCACCGGGTCATACGGTTGTGCAACCTGCACATCTTCGGATGTGCTCACCGATGTAACTGTTTTCCTCCATCTTACAAGCTGTAGAACTTGTCGAGACATCATATCTCTCGACCGGGCATGAGCTTGGAAAACTAGTTTCAGCTCTTGAACATCTCATATGCTCCGTGATGCTCAAAACGCTTTTGGAGCCCGGTTCTAAGCTGTAGAGCATGCCGCACCGAACGAGGGAGTAATCATCGAACGAGTCCGCCAGACGTTCAAATCGCCTTGCAGCTTTGGGAGAACAGGTGGGTCACCTAACGGTGCTTCTAGGACATATTGTTTCTTGGCAGCTATGAGGATGATCCTCGTGTTCCGGACCCAATCCGTATAGTTGCTGCCATCATCTTTCAGCTTGGTTTTCTAGGAACGCGTTGAAGTTCATGTTGACATTAGCGTTGGCCATTGATCTACAAGACATATTTGCAAAGGTTTTAGACTAAGTTCATGATAATAAAGTTCTTAATCAAAATTATGAACTCCCACTTAGATTAGACATCCCTCTAGTCATCTAAGTGTTACATGATCCGAGTCGACTAGCCCGTGTCCGATCATCACGTGAGACGGACTAGTCATCGTCGGTGAACATCTTCATGTTGATCGTATCTTCCATACGACTCGTGTTCGACCTTTCGGTCTCCGTGTTCCGAGGCCATGTCTGCACATGCTAGGCTCGTCAAGTTAACCCTAAGTGTTTTCGCTGTGTAAAACTGTCTTACACCCGTTGTATGTGAACGTAAGGATCCATCACACCTGATCATCACGTGGTGCTTAGAAACGACGAACTGTAGCAACGGTGCACAGTTAGGGGAGAACACTTCTTGAAATTTTATAAGGGATCATCTTATTTACTACCGTCGTCCTAAGTAAACAAGATGCATAAACATAATAAACATCACATGCAATTATAAAGTTGTGACATGATATGGCCAATATCATCAAGCTCCATTGATCTCCATCTTCGGGGCTCCATGATCATCTTGTCACCGCTTGACACCATGATCTCCATCATCATGATCTCCATCATCGTGTCTTCATGAAGTTGTCACGCCAACGACTACTTCTACTTCTATGACTAACGCGTTTAGTAATGAAGTAAAGTAGTTTACATGGCGTTCTTCAATGACACGCAGGTCATACAAAAAATAAAGACAACTCCTATGGCTCCTGCCGTTGTCATACTCATCGACATGCAAGTCGTGAATCCTATTACAAGAACATGATCTCATACATCACAATTCAACATTCATCACAACTTCTGGCCATATCACATCACATGATCAATCGCTGCAAAAACAAGTTAGACGTCCTCTAGTTGTTGTTGCATCTTTTACGTAGCTGCGATTGGGTTCTAGCAAGAACGTTTTCTTACCTACGAATCACCACAACGTGATTTTGTCAACTTCTATTTACCCTTCATAAGGGCCCTGTTCATCGATTCCGCTCCAACTAAAGTGGGAGAGACAGACACCCGCCAGCCACCTTATGCAACTAGTGCATGTCGACCGGTGGAACCGGTCTCACGTAAGCGTCACGTGTAAGGTTGGTCCGGCCGCTTCATCCCACAATACCGCTGAGCAAGAAAAGACTAGTAGAGGCAAGTAAGATGACAAGATCAACGCCCACAACAAATTGTGTTCTACTCGTGCATTAGAGAACTACGCATAGACCTAGCTCATGATGCCACTTTGTTGGGGAGCGTTGCGAGAAAATTAAAATTTTTCCTACGGCTTCACCAAGATCCATCTATGAGTTCATCTAAGCAACGAGTAACGGAGAGAGTTTGCATCTACATACCACTTGTAGATCGCGTGCGAAGCTTGCAAGGTGATGATGGAGTCGTACTCGAACGTGATTCAGATCACCGATGCCAAGTGCTGAACGGACAGCACCTCCGCGCTCAACACACGTGCGGGACGAGCGACGCCTCCTCCTTCTTGATCCAGCAAGGGGAAGGAGAGGTTGAGGAAGACAGCTCCATCGGCAAAGACGACGGCGTGGTGATGGTGGAGAAGCGAGATTCGGCTGTGGCTTCACGAGCTCTTACGGAGGAGGAGATGTGTTGGGAGGGAGGGCTGCGCCTTGGGAGTTGGTACAACAGCCCCTTCCTCCCCCTTTATATAGGCCCCACAGGTGGTGGCGGCCCTGAGATCCAATCTCCGGGGGCGGCGGCCAAGGGGTGGAGTGCCCCCAAGCCGGTGGGCGCCCCACCCCTAGGGTTTCAACCCTAGGCGCAGGGGTGGACCCTAAGGGCACCATCCCCTTGTGGGCTGGTTCCTTCCCTCTCAGCCCATGGGGCCCTCCGGATAGGTGGCCCCACCGGTGGACCCGGACCCTTCCGGTGGTCCCAGTTTTACCGAAACCCCAAACTTTCCCGATGGCGAAACACCACTTCCTATATATTATTCTTTACCTCCGGACCCTTCCGAACTCCTCGTGACGTCCGGGATCTCATCCGGACTCGAACAACATTCGGTGGTCACATACTTGACTTCCTACTAACCCTAGCGTCCACCGAACCTTAAGTGTGTAGACCCTACGGGTTCGGAGACACGCAGACATGACCGAGACGACTCTCGGGCAATAACCAACAGCGGGTCTGGATATCCATGTTGGCTCCTACATGCTCCTCGATGATTTCATCGGTTGAACCACGATGTCGAGGATTCGATCAAACCACATATGCAATTCCTTTGTCAATCGGTGCGTTACTTGCCCGAGACTTGATCGTCGGTATCCCAATACCTTGTTCAGTCTCGTTATCGCAAGTCACTTTACTCGCATCTGTAATGCATGATCCCGTGACCAACACCTTGGTCACATTGAGCTCATTATGATGATGCATTACCGAGTGGGCCCAGAGATACCTCTCCGTCATACGGAGTGACAAATCCCGCCTCGATCCGTGTTAACCCAATGATACTTTCGGAGATACCGTAATGCACCTTTATAGTCACCCGATTCGCCAGACGCTTTGATACACCCAAGGCACTCCTACGGTAACCGGAGTTACACGATCTCATGGTCGAAGGAAGAGATACTTGACATTGGCAAAGCTTCTAGCAAACGAACTATACGATCTTTTATGCTATGCTTATGATTGGGTCTTGTCCATCACATCATTCTCCTAATGATGCGATCCGTTATCAACGACATCCAATGTCCATAGTCGAAACCATGACCATCTATTGATCACAACGGGCTAGTCAACTAGAGGCTCACTAGGGACATATTGGGGTCTAAGTGTTCACACGTGTATTACGATTTCCGGATAACACAGTTATAGCATGAACAAAAGACAATTATCATGAACATTGAAATATAATAATACTTTTATTATTGCCTCTAGGGCATATTTCCAACAAGGATTGCATCATCTTTCGAAGTCCACCGACACCGCGTTGTCTACCGACTCCTCCTCAAAGTCTGCCACCGAGTCAGCAGACTCCCACTCCTCCAAGTCCACGAACGCGTGAGACGACTCCTCCTCGAAGTCCGCCACCTCCTCCAAGTCCCTGAACGCATGAGTTGACTCCTCCGGTTTCAAGTCTGGCACAACGTCATGCCACTTCTCTGGTTTCAAGTCCGGCACCGTGTCAGGCCACACCTCTTGCTTCAAGTTCGGCACATCGTCATGCCACTCCTCCTGGTCCAACTCCACGTCAGACGTCTCCGCTGTCTCACCAATCGCAGAAGAGACATGCTGCAGCTTTGGTGCGTAGCGGTACAAGTCGAGGTAGTTTAGGAAGTACAGGCGGAGACAAGCGATATAAATATGGTCCAAGCCTCGCTCCTCTTCCTCAGAGGCCTTACGACATGACTAAGGAGCAAAACACAGCCATAGTGCAAGCCCAAGTGGACGCCCATTTTGGACCGAAACCGGCACCGCCGCCAAAGGAGAAAGTGCCTGAGAAAGTAATTGACCACTTCATTCGTATGGCTAGAGAACCAGCTCCCAAGCCTGTTGACTCGGACTATGAGCGCCAAATCAGGAAAATACATCGAGAACAGCTAAAGAAGGAAGCGAGCTCGAGCTCGAGCCAACAAGCAGCTGGCAAAAAATGCGGGAAAACCGTTCCCCAGTTGGGAGAACAGGCGGCGCAAGCGATCCCCCTGCTTGTTGTGCCAACAACACATGAGAGGAGTAGTACGCGCGCCAAATATTATTGTGGGCAAACCGTTAGCATTCCCCAGCATGGCGATGTGGTAATAACAGAGGATCATATAATGCATGCTCAAATGCTCAATATCTCTGTTGGACAACTCCTCGAAATCGAGCCCATGCCTACACTTACAGAATCGGAAATAGCATGGAAATATGTCCGGGGCAAACCTTTGGTCCATCCAGACAAGGTCAAGGACCTCCCAACGAGAATGTATCAATTGCATCAATGGTACATGAAGATTACCAAGATTTCCAATCGAGAGTCCCTCATGGTGAATGTCAAGCATGGGCAATATTACCATGAGAAAGCTCTGGCCATTGAGTATCCAGAACCATTTCAGTTATACAATCAAGACGCACTCGACAAGTCTATCGTCAGTTGCTATTGTCTGTAAGTGATTTCTTTCTGTAATTTAAGTCTCAAGCTAGTTATGTAGTGATAATTTTGATCAATCATTACATGTAATTATCCTCACTATATTCTTTTTCTGTGGTATTATATGCGGGACGAAGATGTATGAAATGAAAAAAATTGGGCGCTATGGCGTTGGGTTCATTGACCCAAATACCATCAATCGTGACATATGGCGATTGAACATTGTCAAGATGTCAGTAGAGGAAAGCATGCTAGAGTTCTTGAAGCGCCTCAATAGCAATGAAGATATACTACTTCCTTACAACTTCCCGTGAGTCACACTGTCTTGTACTACAAATTTTGTTTTTGCTTACTAGCTAGCTAGATGTTAATAATTAAGTGTATACGGTTTACGGTAGTTGATTAATTTTATGCACATGCCCGCTTAATTAAGACATGCAAACGTGTGCGTATGCAGTTGGCACTGGGTCTTGTTAGACATTAAAGTTGAGGAAGGAAAAGTTGAATTACTGGACTCACTAACAAAAGAAGATAAAGACTACACCATCGTGAAGGGGATAGTCAACACGTAATTTCAATCATTATTAACTATATCTTGGCCTATTAATTATTAGTTCGTCATTTCCTGATATGAACTATTTAATAACCCCTTTATTAATTTTCTTTGCCGGCGGGCAGGGCATGGGCAAAGTTCATCCAGGTGACTCCAGGCAAGTGGCCAAAAAAGTTGTTTTGGCATCGACCCATGGTAAGTAATTAAGTAGTACTAGCTAGCTACCATCTCTTTAATTCTTGTTTCAATATCATTAATTAATTATCATGCTTGATTAATCATTATCTGATTCAATTCCATTCTCGTAAAGGCCCTGAAGTAGGCGCCGGGGAATAATCTGTGTGCATTCTACATTTGCGAGAACATTCGCATGATGACGTGCGAAAGGAGCAGATCTGATAGACAGGACTGGGTACGTTTGTCAGAATCTAGTCACACAACTAACACACATGCATATTGATCTCCTTCTCAATAGTTTAGATCGGTGCGGGATAAGCTCCTATCATCGGACCGCATACTAGCACTTCAAGAGGAAATAGCCGGATTTTTGCTCGACCAGGTCATAGATCCCAAAGGAGAATACTATTACCCGCTACCGCCCCCATGAACCACTTGTCATCGTGCTCCGGAGGCACCAAAGGCAACATATGTAGGAGAAATTGTATATGTATATACATGTGTATGTGTGAATAATTAATGGTGTTGGTTTGTGAGACATTCGATGATATATATATATATATATATATATATATATATATATATATATGATTCTACGACGAGAAAATCTATTTATATATATGCATAACGTGTAGAATTTGTAGTATCGTGAAATACCAGCAAACAAAAAAAATTGAACGGAAAATAAATCAAACCCCCCCCCAAATATTTAGTACCGGTTGGTGTTACCAACCGGTACTAATGCCCTATGCGCACCCCGGGCCTGGCTCGTGCCACGTGATAGCACTTTAGCACCGGTTCGTGACGAACCGGTACTAAAGGGGGGGCCTTTAGTCCCCACTCTTTAGTGCCGGTTGGCAAACCGGCACTAAAGGCCGTTACGAACCGGCACTAAAGCCCAGTTCTGCACTAGTGCCCACTGGCCCAACCCGAGGACTATGGTCTGACTAGGTTAGCAACCCAAGTCCAGGACACCGTTAGTAGCCCCCGAATTGGTCTTCTACGCCGAGGACGACCTTCTTGGTGTAAATCACTTCGGATCTGAAGTCCTTGTGTTAACAGACGAGTTCCCCTTCTCGGTAATTCGAGATTCGTTCCCTTCAAAGGATACTATGAACCACTTCTCAAAGGAATTGTGTTCGCGGACCACGGATCCGAAGACACGGGGCTACTTAGCTTGAAGGCCAGCCACATAGGTGTGAATAGTGCTTTGTAGCCCGACAACTTTATCAAAGAGACACTACCCACGACTGGTCAAGTAGTTGCTGCTCACACAAATCGTGGCCCGAGACAATCTTTTTATTGGCGCATCCCACCAGAGTGGAGATCGTGCCCGTTTTCATAGGGACATCATTAAGATTTTGTTTCTACCCGTATTCATAATGACATCTTTTGGGGGAGTGGCGATTTCACCAGCGCGGCAGAGGGACTCTTGGCCTTTCACCGGCCTATAAGAGTAAAAAGATAGCAACAAAAAGAAGTACACTCTCATTCCCTTTGCCTGCTGCCTCTCGAGCTCCAATGCCTAGATCCAATCTCACCCTCCTCCTTTGCAGAGCACCCTAGCTTCCATTCCCAGCAATGGCCGACCCCACCCTCAAAGGACACTGTGTTGGTTCCTCTATTACAGAGGGCACCATCCTAGAGCTGCACAGCGCGGGGTACATCCCCACGGAGGTCGCCACCCGCGTGCCAGGCGCCAAACAACAGGTGCCCACTCCCAATCCAGGGGAGAGGGTAGTCTTTGTTCCCTACTTTGTCAGAGGTCTGGAGTTCCTGTCGCACACCTTCGCGCGTGGGGTCATGTTCTAGTATGGGTTGGATTTCACCATCTAGCCCCGAACTCCATCCTCCACCCCAATTCCATCATCATGGTCTGCGAGGCCTTCCTTCGCGTCGAGCCGTACTTCGGCCTATGGATGAAGATCTTTGGCGTTAAGCCGAAGTCTAGCGGCTTCGACCTTGCGGAGTGTGGAGGTGCCATGGTCAATATGAACCAGAAGGTCGACTGGTTCAAGGGTACTTTCATAGAGACCATCAAAGATGTTGGAAATATGCCCTAGAGGCAATAATAAAAGTATTATTATATTTCAATGTTCATGATAATTGTCTTTTGTTCATGCTATAACTGTGTTATCCGGAAATCGTAATACACGTGTGAACACTTAGACCCCAATATGTCCCTAGTGAGCCTCTAGTTGACTAGCCCGTTGTGATCAATAGATGGTCATGGTTTCCTGACTATGGACATTGGATGTCGTTGATAACGGGATCACATCATTAGGAGAATGATGTGATGGACAAGACCCAATCATAAGCATAGCATAAAAGATCGTATAGTTCGTTTGCTAGAAGCTTTGCCAATGTCAAGTATCTATTCCTTCGACCATGAGATCGTGTAACTCCGGTTACCGTAGGAGTGCCTTGGGTGTATCAAACGTCACAACGTGGCGGGTGACTATGAAGGTGCATTACGGTATCTCCGAAAGTATCTGTTGGGTTGACATGGATCGAGGCTCGATTTGTCACTCCGTATGACGGAGAGGTATCTCTGGGCCCACTCGGTAATGCATCATCATAATGAGCTCAATGTGACCAAGGTGTTGGTCGCAGGATCATGCATTACGATGCGAGTAAAGTGACTTGCGATGCGAGACCGAACGAGGTATTGGGATACCGACGATCGAGTCTCGCAAGTAACGCATCGATTGACAAAGGGAATTGCATACGGGTTTGATAGAATCCTCGACATCGTGGTTCAACCGATGAAATCATCGAGGAGCATGTGGGAGCCAACATGGGTATCCAGATCCCGCTGTTGGTTATTGCCCGAGAGTCGCCTCGGTCATGTCTGCGTGTCTCCCGAACCCGTAGGGTCTACACACTTAAGGTTCGGTGGCGCTAGGGTTAGTAGGAAGACTAGTATGTGAATACCGAATGTTGTTCGAGTCCGGATGAGATCCCTGACGTCACGAGGAGTTCGGAAGGGTCCGGAGGTAAAGAATAATATATAGGAAGTGGTGTTTCGCCATCGGGAAAGTTTGGGGTTTCGGTAAAATCACCGACCACCGGAAGGGTCCTGGGTCCACCGGTGGGGCCACCTATCCGGAGGGCCCCATGGGCTGAGAGGGAAGGAACCAGCCCACAAGGGATGGTGCGCCCCTAGGGTCCACCCCTGCGCCTAGGGTTGAAACCCTAGGGGGGGGCGCCCACCGGCTTGGGGCACTCCACCCCCTTGGCGCCGCCCCGGAGATTGGATCTCTCGGGGCCACCACCAGGGGCCTATATAAAGGGGGAGGAAGGGGCTGTTGTACCAACTCCCAAGGCGCAGCCCTCCCTCCCAACACATCTCCTCCTCCGTAAGAGCTCGGCGAAGCCACAGCCGAGTATCTTGCTTCTCCACCATCACCACGCCGTCTTTGCCGATGGAGCTGTCTTCCTCAACCTCTCCTTCCCCCTTGCTGGATCAAGAAGGAGGAGACGTCGCTCGTCCCGTACGTGTGTTGAACGCGGAGGTGCTGTCCGTTCAGCACTTGGCATCGGTGATCTGAATCACGTTCGAGTACGACTCCATCATCACCTTGCAAGCTTCCGCACGCGATCTACAAGTGGTATGTAGATGCAAACTCTCTCCCGTTACTCGTTGCTTAGATGAACTCATAGATGGATCTTGGTGAAGCCGTTGGAAAAATTTTAATTTTCTGCAACGTTCCCCAACAAAGGCATCATGAGCTAGGTCTATCGTAGTTCTCTAATGCACGAGTAGAACACAATTTGTTGTGGGCGTTGATCTTGTCATCTTACTTGCCTCTACTAGTCTTTTCTTGCTCAGCGGTATTGTGGGATGAAGCGGCCGGACCAACCTTACACGTACGCTTACGTGAGACCGGTTCCACCGACTGACATGCACTAGTTGCATAAGGTGGCTGGCGGGTGTCTGTCTCTCCAGTTGGAGCGGAATCGATGAACAGGGCCCTTATGAAGGGTAAATAGAAGTTGACAAAATCACGTTGTGGTGATTCGTAGGTAAGAAAACGTTCTTGCTAGAACCCAATCGCAGCCACGTAAAAGATGCAACAACAACTAGAGGACGTCTAACTTGTTTTTGCAGCGATTGATCATGTGATGTGATATGGCCAGAAGTTGTGATGAATGTTGAATTGTGATGTATGAGATCATGTTCTTGTAATAGGATTCACGACTTGCATGTCGATGAGTATGACAACCGGCAGGAGCCATAGGAGTTGTCTTTATTTTTTGTATGACCTGCGTGTCATTGAAGAACGCCATGTAAACTACTTTACTTCATTACTAAACGCGTTAGTCATAGAAGTAGAAGTAGTCGTTGGCGTGACAACTTCATGAAGACACGATGATGGAGATCATGATGATGGAGATCATGGTGTCAAGCGGTGACAAGATGATCATGGAGCCCCAAGATGGAGATCAATGGAGCTTGATGATATTGGCCATATCATGTCACAACTTTATAATTGCATGTGATGTTTATTATGTTTATGCATCTTGTTTACTTAGGACGACGGTAGTAAATAAGATGATCCTTATAAAATTTCAAGAAGTGTTCTCCCTAAGCGTGCACCGCTACTACAGTTCGTCGTTTCTAAGCACCACGTGATGATCGGGTGTGATGGATCCTTACGTTCACATACAACGGGTGTAAGACAGTTTTACACAGCGAAAACACTTAGGGTTAACTTGACGAGCCTAGCATGTGCGGACATGGCCTCGGAACACGGAGACCGAAAGGTCGAACACGAGTCGATGGAAGATACGATCAACATGAAGATGTTCACCGATGATGACTAGTCCGTCTCACGTGATGATCGGACACGGGCTAGTCGACTCGGATCGTGTAACACTTAGATGACTAGAGGATGTCTAATCTAAGTGGGAGTTCATAATTTTGATTGGAACTTTATTATCATGAACTTAGTCTAAAACCTTTGCAAATATGTCTTGTAGATCAATGGCCAACGCTAATGTCAACATGAACTTCAACGCGTTCCTAGAGAAACCAAGCTGAAAGATGATGGCAGCAACTATACGGATCGGGTCCGGAACACGAGATCATCCTCATAGCTGCCAAGAAACAAGATGTCCTAGAAGCACCGTTAGGTGACCCACTGTTCTCCCAGCGCTGCAAAGACGATTTGAACGTCTGGCGACACGCTTCGATGATTACTCCCTCGTTCGGGCGGCATGCTCTACAGTTTAGAACCGGGCTCCAAAAGCGTTTTGAGCATCACGGAGCATATGAGATGTTCAAGAGCTGAAACTAGTTTTCCAAGCTCATGCCCGGTCGAGAGATATCATGTCTCGACAAGTTCTACAGCTTGTAAGATGGAGGAAAACAGTTACATCGGTGAGCACATCCTCAAGATGTCCGGGTTGCACGCCGTATGACCCAGTTGAACATTAACCTCCCGGATGAGGCGGTCATTGACAGAATCCTCGATCGCTCCCACCAAGCTACAAGAGCTTTGTGATGAACTACAACATGCGAGGGATGGTAAAGACCATTCTGAAGTGTTCTCGATCTCAAGTCAGCAGAGGCTGAAATCAAGAAAGAACATCAAGTGTTGATGGTCAATAAGACCACTAAGTTCAAGAAGGGCAAGGGTAAGAAGAACTTCAAGAAGGACGGCAAAGATGTTGCCGCGCCCGTAAGCTTTGTCCGGGAAGAAGTCAAAGAATGGACCCAAGCACGAGACTGAGTGCTTTTATTGCAAGGGAAGGGCACCGAAGCGGAACTGCCCCAAATACTTAGCGGATAAGAAGGCCGCAACACCAAAGGTATATTTGATATACATGTAATTGATGTGTACCTTACCAATTACTCGTAGTAACTCCCAGGTATTTGATACCGTGCCGTTGCTCACATATGTAACTCACAGCAGAGCTGCGGAATAAACGGAGACTGGCGAAGGGCGAGGTGACGATCGCGTCGGGAATGGTTCGAGTCGATGTGATCGCCGTCGACGCTGCCTCTACATTTACCTCGGGATTAGTTTTAAACCTCAATAATTGTTATTTAGTGCCAAGTTTGAGCATGAACATTGTATCTGGATCTCGTTTGATACGAGATGGCTACTCATTTAAGTCTGAGAATAATGGTTGTTCGATTTATATGAGAGATATGTTTTATGGTCATGCTCCGATGGTCAATGGTTTATTCTTAATGAATCTCGGCGTAATATTACACATGTTCATAGTGTGGATGCAAAAGATGTAAAGTTGATAACGATAGTCCCACATACTTGTGGCATCGCCGCCTTGGTCACATTGGTGTCAAGCGCATGAAGAAGCTCCATGCTGATGGACTTTTAGAGTCTCTTGATTATGAATCGTTTGACACATGCGAACCTTGCCTCTTGGGCAAATGACCAAGACTCCGTTCTCGGAACAATGGGCGAGCAACCAACTTGTTGGAAATCATACATACCGATGTGTGCGGTCCAATGGCGTTGAGGCTCATGGAGGATATCGTTATGTTCTCACACTCACCGATGACTTGAGTAGATATGGGTATGTCTACTTAATGAAACACAAGTCTGAGACCTTTGAAAAGTTCAAGGAATTTCAGAGTGAGGTAGAGAATCAACGTGACCGAAAGATAAAATTCTTCGATCGATCGTGGAGGAGAATACTTAAGTCACGAGTTTGGCACACACTTAAGGAAATGTGGAATTGTTTCACAACTCACGCCGCCTGGAACACCTCAGCGAAACGGTGTATCCGAACGTCGTAATCGCACATTATTGGATATGGTGCGGTCTATGATGTCTCTTACCGATTTACCACTGTCATTTTGGGGATACGCTCTAGAGACAGCTACATTCACTTTAAATAGGGCACCGTCTAAATCTGTTGAGACGACACCGTATGAATTATGGTTTGGGAAGAAACCTAAGCTGTCGTTTCTAAAAGTTTGGGGATGCGATGCTTATGTCAAGAAACTTCAACCTGAAAAGCTCGAACCCAAGTCGGAAAATGTGTATTCATAGGATACCCTAAGGAAACTGTCGGGTATACCTTCTACTTAAGATCCGAAGGCAAGATCTTTGTTGCCAAGAACGGATGCTTTCTGGAAAAAGAGTTTCTCTCGAAAGAAGTAAGTGGGAGGAAAGTAGAACTTCGATGAAGTACTACCTCTCGAGCGGGAAAGTGGTGCGGCGCAGAAACCGTTCTGTAATGCCCACACCAACTCAAGAGGAAATCATTGATGATGATCAAGATACTTGGATCAAGTTATCTGAACTTCAAGGTCCACAAGGACACGTTCCGCACTGAGTGGTACGGCAACCTGTCATGGAAATCATGTTGCTAGACAACAATGAACCTTGAACTATGAAGAAGCAATGGCGGGCCCAGATTCCAACAAATGGCTTGAGGCCATGAAATCCGAGATAGAATCCATGTATGAAAACAAAGTATGGACTTTGACAGACTTGCCCGATGATCGGCGAGCAATAGAAAATAAATGGATTTTTAAGAAGAAGACGGACGCGGATGGTAATGTTACCATCTATAAAGCTCGACTTGTCACTAAAGGTTATCGACAAGTTCAAGGGATTGACTACGACGAGACATTCTCTCCCGTAGCGAAGCTTAAGTCCGTCCGAATCATGTTAGCAATTGCCGCATACTATGATTATGAGATATGGCAGATGGACATCAAAACGGCATTTCTTAATGGACATCTTAAGGAAGAGCTGTATATGATGCAGCCGGAAGGTTTTGTCGATCCTCAGAATGCTAACAAAGTATGCAAGCTCCAGCGATCCATTTATGGACTGGTGCAAGCATCTCGGAGTTGGAACATTCGCTTTGATGAGATGATCAAAGCGTTTGGGTTACGCAGACTTATGGAGAAGCTGCGTTTACAAGAAAGTGAGTGGGAGCTCAGTAGCATTTCTCCTATTATATGTAGATGACATACTCTTGATGGGAAATGATACAAAACTTCGACAGCATTAAGGCCTACTTGAACAAGTGTTTTTCAATGAAGGACCTTGGAGAAGCTGCTTATATATTAGGCATCAAGATCTATAGGGATAGATCGAGGCGCCTCATAGGTCTTTCACAAAGCACATACCTTGATAAGATTTTGAAGAGGTTCAAAATGGATCAGTCCAAGAAGGGTTCTTGCCTATGTTACAAGGTGTGAAACTGAGCTCAGCTCGATCACGACCACGACAAAAGATAAAGAAGAGATGAGTGTCATCCCTATGCTTCAGCCATAGGATCTATTATGTATGCCATGCTGTGTACTGACCGATGTAAACCTCGGCCGTAAGTTTGGTTGCAAGATACCAAAGTAATCCCAGCAAGGAACACCGGACAGCGGTCAAGAATATCTGAAGTACCGAAAAGGACAAAGGACATGTTTCGTTTATGGAGGAGACGAAGAGCTCGTCGTAAAGGGTTACGTCGGCGCTAGCTTCGACTCAGATCTGATGACTCAAGTCACAAACCGGATACGTGTATATGTTGAATGGTGGAGCGATGGCTGGTGCAGCTGCAAGCGAGCGTCGTGGCGGGATCTACGTGTGAAGCGGAGTACATGGCAGCCTCGGAGGCGGTGCATGAAGCGATTTGGGTGAAGGAGTTCATCACCGACCTAGGAGTCATACCCAATGCGTCGGGGCGATCAAACTCTTCTGTGACAACACTGGAGCTATTGCCCTTGCCAAGGAGCCGGTTTCACTAGAAGACAAGGCACATCAAGCGTCGTTTCAACTCCATCCGTGAAAATGTTCAAGATGGAGACATAGAGATTTGCAAAGTGCACACGGATCTGAATGTCGCAGATCCGTTGACTAAACCTCTCTCGCGTGCAAAACATGATCAACACCGAACTCTATGGGTGTTCGATTCATCACAATGTAACTAGATTAGTGACTCTAGTGCAAGTGGGAGACTGTTGGAAATATGCCCTAGAGGCAATAATAAAAGTATTATTATATTTCAATGTTCATGATAATTGTCTTTTGTTCATGCTATAACCGTGTTATCCGGAAATCGTAATACACGTGTGAACACTTAGACCCCAATATGTCCCTAGTGAGCCTCTAGTTGACTAGCCCGTTGTGATCAATAGATGGTCATGGTTTCGACTATGGACATTGGATGTCGTTGATAACGGGATCACATCATTAGGAGAATGATGTGATGGACAAGACAATCATAAGCATAGCATAAAAGATCGTATAGTTCGTTTGCTAGAAGCTTTGCCAATGTCAAGTATCTATTCCTTCGACCATGAGATCGTGTAACTCCGGTTACCGTAGGAGTGCCTTGGGTGTATCAAACGTCACAACGAATCGGGTGACTATGAAGGTGCATTACGGTATCTCCGAAAGTATCTGCGGGTTGACATGGATCGAGGCGGGATTTGTCACTCCGTATGACGGAGAGGTATCTCTGGCCCACTCGGTAATGCATCATCATAATGAGCTCAATGTGACCAAGGTGTTGGTCGCAGGATCATGCATTACGGATGCGAGTAAAGTGACTTGCGATGTAACGAGACTGAACGAGGTATTGGGATACCGACGATCGAGTCTCGGGCAAGTAACGTATCGATTGACAAAGGAATTGCATACAGGGTTTGATAGAATCCTCGACATCGTGGTTCAACCGATGAAATCATCGAGGAGCATGTAGGAGCCAACATGGGTATCCAGATCCCGCTGTTGGTTATTGCCCGAGAGTCGTCTCGGTCATGTCTGCGTGTCTCCCGAACCCGTAGGGTCTACACACTTAAGGTTCGGTGGCGCTAGGGTTAGTAGGAAGACTAGTATGTGAATACGAATGTTGTTCGAGTCCGGATGAGATCCGGACGTCACGAGGAGTTCGGAAGGGTCCGGAGGTAAAGAATAATATATAGGAAGTGGTGTTTGACCATCGGGAAAGTTTGGGGTTTCGGTAAAATCACGGGACCACCGGAAGGGTCCCGGGTCCACCGGTGGGGCCACCCATCCGGAGGGCCCCATGGGCCAAGGGAAGGAACCAGCCCACAAGGGGCTGGTGCGCCCCTAGGCCCACCCTAGCGCCTAGGGTTGAAACCCTAGGGGTGAAGCGCCCACCGGCTTGGGGGCACTCCACCCCTTGTCCGCCGCCCCCGGAGATTGGATCTCGGGGCCGCCACCGGGGCCTATATAAAGGGGGGGGGAGGGGGGCTGCTGCACACAAACTCCCAAGGCGCAGCCCTCCCTCCCAACACATCTCCTCCTCCGTAAGTGCTCGTGAAGCCTGCCGAGTCTTGCTTCACCACCATCACCACGCCGTCGTCTTGCCGGTGGTGCTGTCTTCCTCAACCTCTCCTTCCCCCTTGCTGGATCAAGAAGGAGGAGACGTCGCTCGTCCCGTACGTGTGTTGAACGCGGAGGTGCTGTCCGTTCAGCACTTGGCATCGGTGATCTGAATCACGTTCGAGTACGACTCCATCATCACCTTGCAAGCTTCCGCACGCGATCTACAAGTGGTATGTAGATGCAAACTCTCTCCCGTTACTCGTTGCTTAGATGAACTCATAGATGGATCTTGGTGAAACCGTAGGAAAATTTTTAATTTTCTACAACGTTCCCCAACAAAAGAATGGCAGCATGAGTGGTTTTACTTCACTGAGCCGCTTGCCGCTGGACAGGCCGAGGTCCCAGCATTCTCAGATGGACCCCTGTGGAAGCATGTTTCCTGTAAGAAGAAGGGCATCACCTGGGGGAATCCAGGGGCGGTGGAATGGTGGTCAGATTAGTAAAACCTCCAGCTGAGTTAGTTTTGTCTGGGCCTGATCCCTGGTATCCACTATGTTCTGATATTGATGTTGCTATTTCTTTGCCATGCTTAATGCTTGTCACTTTGGGCCCGGGTGCCATGATTTCAGATCTGAACCATTTATGTTATCACCATTATATCCATGTTCTAGATCCAATCTTGCAAGTTATAGTCACCTACTACATGTTATGATCCGGCAACCCCGAAGTGACAATAATCGGGACCACTCCCGGTGATGACCGTAGTTTGAGGAGTTCATGTATTCACCATGTGCTAATGCTTTGTTTCGGTTCTATTAAAAGGAGGCCTCAATATCCCTTAATTTCCAATAGGACCCCGCTGCCATGGGAGGGTAGAACAAAAGATGTCATGCAAGTTCTTTCCAAAAGCACGTCTGACTATTTACGAAATTTATGCCTATAATATATTTATGAATAGGAGCTAGTGCCGTATCGCCCTAGGTTATAACTATCTCATGATGAATATTATCCAACGAGTCACCGATCCAATGCCTATGAATTTACCTTAATTATTCTTGCTAAGTTACTACTGCTTCTGCTATCGTTACTGCTACAATATCACTGCTATCACTGTTACCGTTACCATTGCTACTGCTGCTATCATCAAAACTATCATACTACTATGCTACTAATCACTTTGCTGCAGATAATTAATCGCCAGGTGTGGTTGAATTGACAACTCAGCTGCTAATACCTTCAAATATTCTTTGGCTCCCCTTGTGTCGAATCTATAAATTTGGGTTGAATACTCTACCCTCGAAAACTGTTGCGATCCCGTATACATGTGGGTTATCAAGACCTTTTACTGGCACCGCTACCGGGGAGCATAGCTATATTTGTTGAGTCACTTGGGATTATTATCATACTATCATTATGAAGAATCTGAAGGATGCTAAGACAAATATTTCCCTCAAAGACGAGGAGAGGTAAGGAAGTGCCACCCAGCTCCGCTTTAGATTCACCTTTTGTTATAAGTAAACTTGCAACTCCACATCATGCTATTAATTCTGATATGTTGCAAGTTATTGATGATGCTACTTCTTCTATGAATGCTACTCATGATGATGCTAGTACCTTGCTTGATGATGATGTGACACTACGTGAATTTCTCGATGAACAAATTGCTAGAGTAAGACAACATGATATTATTGAATCTCATGATGAACTTGAAACTGAAAATCTCGAAACACCTACTAGAACTAGTCCTCCTAGATATGAATTGCCAAAGGTACCGGAAGGTTATACTATGAGTGAGGAGGCAATTAGGGATATTCTTGCTCGTAAGGATAGAGATGATCTAGAGAAATTATTATGCAAGTATAAAGAAAGATCTCTGAATGCTAAAATGAAATGTGATCCTGAGTTTGCTACTTCACCTATTTTTATTGATGATAAGGATTATGAATTCTCTGTTGACCCAAAGTTAATCACTTTGGTTGAATCTGATCCTTTCCACGGTTATGAAACTGAAACTGTTGTGGAACATCTTACTAAGTTGAATGACATAGCCACCCTTTTTGCTCATGATGAGAAGATTCACTATTACTATATTCTCAAGTTATATCCGTTCTCATTAAAGGGTGATGCTAAAGCTTGGTACAATACTCTTGCTCCTGGTTGTGTGCGTAGTCCCCAGGATATGATTTATTACTTCTTTGATAAATATTTCCCTACTCATAAGAAACAAGCTGCCTTGCAGGAAATATTTAACTTTGTGCAAATTGAAGAAGAGAGTCTCCCCCAAGCTTGGGGGAGGATTCTCCAATTGCTTAATGCTTTGCCTGATCATCCTCTTAAGAAAAATGAAATACTTGATATCTTCTATAATGGACTAACCGATGCTTCTAGGGACTTCCTAGATAGTTGTGCTGGTTGTGTTTTCAGGGAACGAACTATTGGGCAAGCTGAAGAATTATTGAATAACATATTGAAAAATCATTATGATTGGACTCCTCGTGAAACACCTATTAAACCCACTCCAAAAAGAGGGGTATCTTATATCTCAGTCCTGAAGATATGCAAGAGGCAAAGAAATCTATGAAGGAAAAAGGTATTAAGGCCGAGGATGTTAAAAATTTACCACCTATCGAAGAAATACATGGGCTTGAAGCACCACCACCACCTAAGGTGGTAGAGGTAAAATCTTTAATGAAATTCAATGATAGTGATGATCCTCGTAATAAACATCCTAGTCAGTGCCTTTATGAGTTTGATAATTATATTAGAAAGCAAGATCACTTCAATGCAAATGTTATGAAACAATTGAAATTCAACTATGATATGATTGCTCGCTTAAGTGACTTGTTATTTAGAATCTCAAATGATGTTAGAGGTGTAGTAAAGCATGCCTCTATGGTTCAAACTCACTTAGAACAAGTTGCTAAATCTCAAAGAGAGTTACTTGATGAAATGAACAATAATATAAGTGACTTTTCCATTAGAGTAGCAACTAGAGGAGGTAAAATGACTCAGGAACCACTTTATCGTGAGGGACACCCAAAGAGAATTGAACATGATTCACAAAGGAACAACACCACTACACTTAGTCCTTCTAAAAAGAAGAATAAGAAGAAAAATGATAGGACTTTGCATACCTCTAGTGAACTTGAAATAGAAAAACCTCCTGATAATGATAATGAAGTTTCTATCTCTGATGCTGAAAATCAATCTGGCAATGAACACTCACCTTCTGATAATGAAAGAGACAATGATGAGGTTCATGAAGACACTCAACCAAATGATAAAGAACCAGATAATGATGTTGAGATAGAACCAGCTGTTGATCTTGATAACCCACAACCCAAGAATAAAAGATATGATAAAATAGACTTTGTTGCTAGAAAACATGGTAAGGAAAGAGAACCATGGGTTCAAAAGCCTATGTCCTTTCCACCTAAGTCAACTACAAAGAAAGATGATGAAGAATTTGAATGCTTTGCTAAAATGCCAAGGCCAGTTGCTACCTCTTGAGCACTGCGTTCGTTTTCCCTTGAAGAGGAAAGGGTGATGCAGCAAAGTAGCGTAAGTCTTTCCCTCAGTTTTTGAGAACCAAGGTATCAATCCAGTAGGAGGCTCCACGCAAGTCCCTCGTAGCTACACAAACAAACAAGAACCTCGCAACCAACGCGATAAAGGGGTTGTCAATACCTTCACGGTAACTTGTGGAAGTGAGATCTGGTAGAGATAATAAGATAAGATAAATATGTTTGGTATTTTTATGATATAGATTGAAAAGTAAAGATTACAAAATAAAGTAGATTGGAAACTTATATGATAAAAGATAGTCCTGGGGGCCCTATGTTTCACTAGTGGCTTCTCTCAAGATAGCATAAGTATTACGGTGGGTGACCAAATTACCGTCGAGCAATTGATAGAAAAGTGAATAGTTATGAGAATATCTAGGCATGATCATGTATATAGGCATCACGTCCGCGACAAGTAGATTGAAATGATTCTGCATCTACTACTATTACTCCACACATCGACCACTATCCAGCATGCATTTAGAGTATTAAGTTCATAAGAACAGAGTAACACATTAGGCAAGATGACATGATGTAGAGGGATAAACTCAAGCAATATGATATAAACCCCATATTTTTATCCTGATGGCAACAATACAATACATGCCTTGCTGCCCCTGCTGTCACTGGGAGAGGACACCGCAAGATTGAACCCAAATCTAAGCACTTCTCCTATTGCAAGAAAGATCAATCTAGTAGGCCAAACCAAACAGATAATTTGAAGATACTTGCAAAGATAACCAATCATACATAAAAGAATTCAGAGGAGATTCAAATAGTTCTCATAGATAAACTTGATCGTAAACCCACAATTCATCGGATCTCAACAAACACACCGCAAAAAAGAGTTACATCAAATAGATCTCCAAGAAGATCGAGGAGAACTTTGTATTGAGATTCAAAGAGAGAGAAGAAGCCATCTAGATAATAACTATGGACCCGAAGGTCTGTGGTAAACTACTCACAACTCATCGGAGAGGCTATGGTGTTGATGTAGAAGCCCTCCATGGTCGATTCCCCCTCTGGCGGAGCACCGGCGAAGGTTCCAAGATGGGATCTCGCGGATACAGAAGGTTGCGGCGGTGGAAATAGGGTTTCGTGGTGCTCCTGGATGATTTCAGGGTATGGTGGTATATATATAGGCGAAAGAAGTTGGTCAGGGGAGCCACAAGGGGCCCACGAGGGTGGGGGGCACGCCTACCCCCCTAGGGCACGCCCACCTACCTCGTGGCCGCCTCGGCTGCTTCTTGACATCCACTCCAAGTCTCCTGGGTTGCGCTTGTTCCAAAAAGATCACTCCCGAAGGTTTCATTCCGTTTGGACTCCGTTTGATATTCCTTTTCTTCGAAACACTAAAATAGGCAAAAAAAACAGCAATTCGGGCTGGGCCTCCGGTTAGTAGGTTAGTCATAAAAATGATATAAAAGTGTAAAGTAAAGCCCATAAACATCCAAAACAGGTAATATAATAGCATGGAACAATCAAAAATTATAGATACGTTGGAGACGTATCAAGCATCCCCAAGCTTAATTCCTGCTCGTCCTCGAGTAGGTAAATGATAAAAACAAAATTTTTGATGTGGAATGCTACCTACCATATTTCTCAATGTAATTTTCTTTATTGTGGCATGAATGTTCAGATCCAAATGATTCAAGATAAAAGTTCATATTGACATAAGAAATAGTAATACTTCAAGCATACTAACAAGGTAATCATGTCTTCTCAAAATAACATGGCAAAAGAAAGTTATCCCTACAAAATCATATAGTTTGGCTATGCTCTATCTTCATCACACAAAATATTTAAATCATGCACAACCCTAGTTTTAGCCAATCAATTGTTTCATACTTTAGTATTTTCAAACTTTTTCAATCTTCACGCAATACATGAGCGTGAGCCATGGACATAACACTTTATGTGGAATAGAATGGTGGTTGTGGAAAAGACAAAAAAGGAGAAGATAGTCTCACATCAACTAGACGTATAAATGGGCTATGGAGATGCCCATTAATAGATATCAATGTGAGTGAGTAGGGATTGCCATGAAACAGATGCACTAGAGCTATAAGTGTATGAAAGCTCAAAAAGAAACTAAGTGGGTGTGCATCCAACTTGCTTGCTCACGAAGACCTAGGGCATTTTGAGGAAGCCCATCATTGGAATATACAAGCCAAGTTCTATAATGAAAAATTCCCACTAGTATATGAAAGTGACAACATAGGAGACTCTCTATCATGAAGATCATCGTGCTACTTTGAAGCACAAGTGTGGTAAAAGGATAGTAATTAACATTGTCCCTTCTTTCTTTTTCTCTCATTTTTTATTTGGCCTTTCTCTTTTTTTATCTGGCCTTTCTCTTTTTTTTTAAAGTCAGGAGTCTCATCTCGATTTGTGGGGGAATCATAGTCTCCATCATCCTTTCCTCACTTGGGACAATGCTCTAATAATGAAGATCATCACACTTTTATTTACTTACAACTCAAGAATTACAACTCAATACTTAGAACAAAATATGACTCTATATGGATGTCTCCGGTGGTGTATCGGGATATGCAATGAATCAAGAGTGACATGTATGAAAGAATTATCAAGGTGGCTTTGCCACAAATACGATGTCAACTACATGATCATGCAAAAGCAATATGACAATGATGGAGCGTGTCATAATAAACGGAATGGTGGAAAGTTGCATGGAAATATATCTCGGAATGGCTATGGACTGTTTTGAGGAAGGTATGTAGTGGGTGTATGGTACCGGTGAAAATTGCGCGACACAAGAGAGGCTAGCAATGGTGGAAGGATGAGAGTGCGTATAATCCATGGACTCAACATTAGTCATAAAGAACTCATATACTTATTGCAAAAATCTACAAGTAATCAAAACAAAGTCTACATGCATGCTCCTAGGGGAAGGGTTGGTAGGAGTTAACCATCGCGCGATCCCAACCTCCACACATAAGAAAGACGATCAATAAATAAATCATCCTCCAACTTCATCACATAACGGTTCACCATATGTGCATGCTACGGGAATCACAAACTTCAACACAAGTATTCCTTAAATTAACAATTACCCAACTAGCATGACTCTCATCTTACCATCCTCATATCTCAAAACAATTATCAAGCATCAAATTGATCATAACATCCAATTCACTTTCTATGATGCCCTACTTGGATGCCCATCATTCTAGGACCAATTTTATAACCATAGCAAATACCATGATGTTCTAAAAGACTCTCAAAATAATATAACTGAAGCATGAGAGATCAATAATTTCTACAAAATAAAACCACCGCCGTGCTCTCAAAAGTATAAGTGAAGCACTAGAGCAAAACTATCTAGCTCAAAAGATATAAGTGAAGCACATCGAGTATTATAATAAATTCCAAATCATGTGTGTCTCTCCCAAAAGGTGTGTACAGAAAGGATGATTGTGGTAAACTAAAAAGCAAAGACTCATATCATGCAAGACGCTCCAAGCAAAACACATATCATGTGGTGAATAAAAATATAGCTCCAAGTAAAGTTACCGGTAGACGAAGACGAAAGAGGATGCCTTCCGGGGCATCCCCAAGCTTAGGCTTTTGGTTGTCCTTGAATTATCTTGGGGTGCCATGGGCATCCCCAAGCTTAGGCTCTTGCCACTCCTTATTCCATAGTCCATCAAATCTTAACCCGAAACTTGAAAACTTCAGAACACAAAACTCAACAGGAAATCTCATGAGCTCCGTTAGTGCAAGAAAGAAAAACCACCACTTAAGGTACTGTAATGAACTCATTCTTTATTTATATTGGTGTTAAACCAACTGTATTCCAACTTCTCTATGTTTCATACCCCCCGATACTAGCCATAGATTCATCAAAATAAGCAAACAACACACGAAAAACAGAATCTGTCAAAAACAGAACAGTCTGTAGCAATCTGTAACTTTCGAATACTTCTGGAACTCTAAAACTCCTACCAGAATAGGAAGTCCTAGGAAATTGTCTATTTATCTACTTCAAAAAGAATCAACTCAAAAGCACGTCCCTGTGATTTATTAAAATTATTCTCGTGCGTGCAGAAGTTTCTGTTTTTCAGCAAGATGAAATTAACTTTCACCCAAGATGATCCTATAGGTTCTACTTGGCACAAAGACTAACTAAAACATAAAAACACATCTAAACAGAGGCTAGACAGATTATTTATTACTAAACAAGAACGAAAAGTAAGGGACAAAAATAAAATTGGGTTGCCTCCCAACAAGCGCTATCATTTAACACCCCTAGCTAGGCATAAAAGCGAGAATAGATCTATGTATTGCCATCTTTGGTATTCAATTCATAAGTGGCTCGCATAA
The DNA here is from genome assembly GCA_021437245.1 of Aegilops speltoides. Classification (NCBI taxonomy): domain Eukaryota; kingdom Viridiplantae; phylum Streptophyta; class Magnoliopsida; order Poales; family Poaceae; genus Aegilops; species Aegilops speltoides. The sequence goes on from CM038143.1 coordinate 67,106,727, forward strand.
TAGATTCATAAGGTAATTTGATCTTATTTCTAGGAAAGTGTTCCATGCCTTTCCTTAACAGAAATTGGAATCTAATATTTCCTTCCTTCATATCAATAATTGCACCAATCGTTCTAAGGAAAGGTCTACCAAGAATAATAGGACATGAAAGATTGCAATCTATATGAAGAACAACAAAATCTACGGGCACATAATTCCTATTTGCAACAATAATAACATAATTAATCCTTCCCATAGGTTTCTTAATAGTGGAATCCGCAAGGTGCAAGTTTAAAGAGCAATCATCAAAATCACGGAAACCTAGCACATCACATAAAGTTTTTGGAATCGTGGAAACACTAGCACCCAAATCACACAAAGCATAGCATTCATGATCTTTAATATTAATTTTAATAGTAGGTTCCCACTCATCATAAAGTTTTCTAGGGATAGAAACTTCCAATTCAAGTTTTTCCTCATAAGGTTGCATCAAAGCATCAACGATATGTTTAGTAAAGCTTTATTTTGACTATAAGCATGAGGAGAATTTAGCAAGGATTGCAACAAGGAAATACAATCTATTAAATAACAATTATCATAATTAAATTCCTTGAAATCCAAAATAGTGGGTTCATCGCTATGTAAAGTTTTGATCTCTCCAATCCCACTTTTACCAATTTTAGCATCAAGATCTAAAAACTCCGAATCATTGGTAACTAAAGTTGACTCATCTCCAGTCCCATCATCATCAAGATTCATATTGCAAAACAAAGATTTAATAGGAGACACATCAATCACTTTTAGATCTTCATCATTATTTTCATGGAAACTAGAAGAACACGCTCTTACAAAGCAATCTTTTTTAGCACGCATCCTAGCGGTTCTTTCTTTGCACTCATCAATGGAAATTCTCATGGCTTTGAGAGACTCATTAATATCATGCTTAGGTGGGATAGATCTAAGTTTCAAAGAATCAACATCAAGAGAAATTTTATCCCGTTCCAAGCCAATTCATCAACTTTAAGCAATTTTTCTTCAAGCAAAGCATTGAAATTCTTTAACACTATTCTCAAAATCAGAGGGCATCTTATTAAAATTTACATAAGAGTTGTTGTAGGAATTACCATAATTATTAGAGTAATTACTAGGAAACGGCCTAGGATTAAAGTTTCCTCTATACGTGTTGTTACCAAAATTATTCCTACCAACAAAATTCACATCCATAGATTCATTACTATTCTCAATCAAAGTAGACAAATGCATATCATTAGGATCAATAGGAGCACTCTTATTAGCAAACAATTTCATAAGTTCATCCATCTTTCCACTCAAAACATTACTCTCTTCTATCGCATGAACTTTTTTACTAGTAGATCTTTCGATGTGCCATTGAGAATAATTAACCATAATATTACCTAGGAGTTTAGTAGCTTCTCCTAAAGTTATTTCCATAAAAGTGCCTCCCACGGCCGAATCTAAAATATTTCTAGAAGCAAAATTCAATCCGGCATAAATTTTTTGTATGATCATCCATAAATTCAAACCATGTGTAGGGCAATGGCGAATCATTAATTTCATCCTCTCCCTAGATTGTGCAACATGCTCATGATCTAGTTGCTTAAAATTCATAATATCGTTTCTAAGAGAGATGATCTTAGCGGGAGGAAAATACTTAGAGATAAAAGCATCTTTGCACTTATTCCATGAATCAATACTATTTTTAGGCAAAGACGAAAACCAAGTTTTAGCACGATCTCTAAGTGAAAACAGAAATAACTTCAATTTAACGATATTATTATCCATATCTTTCTTATTTTGCATATCACACAAATCAACAAAGTTGTTTAGGTGAGTAGCAGCATCTTCACTAGGAAGGCCGGAGAATTGATCTTTTGTAACAAGATTCAACAAAGCAGCATTGATTTCACAAGATTCGGCATCATTAAGAGGGGCAATCGGAGTGCTAAAGAAATCATTATTGTTGGTATTGGAAAAGTCACACAATTTAGTATTATCTTGAGCCATCGTGACAAGCAATTCAACACACAAGCACCCAAGAGGCAAGCGAGAAAGAGGCGAACGGAAAAGAGAGGGCGAATAAAACGGCAAGGGTGAAGTGGGTGAGAGGAAAACGAGAGGCAAATGGCAAATAATGTAATGCGAGGGAGATGAGTTTGTGATGGGTACTTGGTATGTCTTGACTTGTGAGAAGACCTCCCCGGCAACGGCGCCAGAAATCCTTCTTGCTACCTCTTGAGTACTACGTTGGTTTTCCCTTGAAGAGGAAAGGGTGATGCAACAAAGTAGCGTAAGTCTTTCCCTCAATTTTTGAGAACCAAGGTATCAATCCAATAGGAGGCTCCACACAAGTCCCTCGTACCTACACAAACAAACAAGAACCTCACAACCAATGCGATAAAGGGGTTGTCAATCCCTTCACAGTAACTTGCGAAAGTGAGATATGATAGAGATAATAAGATAAGATAATTTTTTTGGTATTTTTATGATTTAGATTGAAAAGTAAAGATTGCAAAATAAAGTAGATTGGAAACTTATATGATAAAAGATAGTCCCGGGGGCCATATGTTTCACTAGTGGCTTCTCTCAAGATAGCATAAGTATTACGGTGGGTGAACAAATTACTGTCGATCAATTGATAGAGAAGTGCATAGTTATGAGAATATCTACGCGTGATCATGTATATAGGCATCACGTCCGCGACAAGTAGATCGAAATGATTCTGCACCTACTACTATTACTCCACACATCGACTGCTATCCAGCATGCATCTAGAGTATTAAGTTCATAAGAACAGAGTAACGCATTAGGCAAGATGACATGATGTAGAGGGATAAACTCAAGCAATATAATATAAACCCCATCTTTTTATCCTCGATGGCAACAATACAATACGTGCCTTGCTGCCCTCATCCTTTGGGAAAGGACACCGCAAGATTGAACCCAAAGCTAAGCACTTCTCCCATTGCAAGAAAGCTCAATCTAGTAGGCCAAACCAAACTGATAATTCGAAGAGACTTGCAAAGATAACCAATCATACATAAAAGGATTCAAAGGATATTCAAACATTTCTCATAGATAAACTTGATCATAGACCCACAATTCATCGGATCTCGACAAACACACCACAAAAAAGAGTTACATCGAATAGATCTCCAAGAAGATCAAGGAGAACTTTGTATTTATAATCAAAGAGAGAGAAGAAGCCATCTAGCTAATAACTATGGACCCGAAGGTTGATAGGTCTCCAACGTATCTACTTTTCCAAACACTTTTGCCCTTGTTTTGTACTCTAATTTGCATGATTTGAATGAAACTAACCCGGACTGACGCTGTTTTCAGCAGAACTGCCATGATGTTGTTTTATGTGTAGAAAAGAAAAGTTCTCGGAATGTCCTAAAAATCCACGGATGCACTTTTTGGAATTAATAAGAATTTCTAGGTGAAAGAAATACACAAGAGGGCCCACAGGTTGTCCACGAGAGAGGGGGACGCCCCCTAGGGCGCACCCTCCTATCTCGTGGGCCCCCTGGACCTCCACCGACCTCAACTCCAACTCCATATATTCACTTTCACGGAGAAAAAAATCAGAGAGAAAGTTTCATCGCGTTTTACGACACGGAGCCGCCGCCAAGCCCTAATCTCTCTCGGGAGGGCTGATCTGGAGTCCGTTCGGGGCTCCAGAGAGGGGGATTCGTCGCTGTCGTCATCATCAACCATCCTCCTTCACCAATTTCATGATGCTCACCGCCGTGCGTGAGTAATTCCATCACAGGCTTGCTGGACAGTGATGGGTTGGATGAGATTTACCATGTAATCAAGTTAGTTTTGTTAGGGTTTGATCCCTAGTATCCACTATGTTCTGAGATTGATGTTGCTATGACTTTGCTATGCTTAATGCTTGTCACTAGGGCCCGAGTGCCATGATTTCAGATCTGAACCTATTATGTTTTCATGAATATATGTGTGTTCTTGATCCTATCTTGCAAGTCTATAGTCACCTATTATGTGTTATGATCCGACAACCCCGAAATGACAATAATCGGGATACTTCTTGGTGATGACCATAGTTTGAGGAGTTCATGTATTCACTATGTGCTAATGCTTTGTTCCGGTTCTCTATTAAAAGGAGGCCTTAATATCACTTAGTTTCCGCTAGGATCCCGCTGCCACGGGAGGGTAGGACAAAAGATTTCATGCAAGTTCTTTTCCATAAGCACGTATGACTATTTACGGAATACATGCCTACATTACATTGATGAACTGGAGCTAGTTCTGTGTCACCCTATGTTATAACTATTACATGAGGAATCGCATCCGGCATAATTATCCATCACTGATCCAATGCCTACGAGCTTTTCATATATTGTTCTTCGCTTATTTACTTTTCCGTTGCTACTGTTACAACTACTACAAAAACCTAAAAACATTTATCTTTACTTTTGCTACCCTTACCATTATTATCATACCACTTTTGCTACTAAATACTTTGTTGCAGATACTAAGTTATCCAGGTGTGGTTGAATTGACAACTCAACTGCTAATACTCAAGAATATTCTTTGGCTCCCCTTCTGTCGAATCAATAAATTTGGGTTGAATACTTTACCCTCGAAAGCTGTTGCGATCCCCTACACGTGTGGTTTATCAAAGGTCTGCGGTAAACTACCCACAACTCATCGAAGATGCTATGGTGTTGATGTAGAAGCCCTCCATGGTTGATTCCCCCTCCAGCAGAGCGCCGGTGAAGGCTCCAAGATGGGATCTCGCGGATACAGAAGGTTGTGGCGGTGGAAATAGGGTTTCATGGTGCTCTTGGATGTTTTCAGGGTATGGTGGTATATATAGGCAAAAGAAGTCGGTCAGGGGAGCCACGAGGGGCCCACGAGGGTGGGGGGCGCGCCTACCCCCTAGGGCACGCCCTCCTGCCTTGTGGCCACCTCGGCTGCTTCTTGACGTCCACTCCAAGTCTCCTGGGTTGCGTTTGTTCCAAAAAGATCGCTCCCAAAGGTTTCATTCCGTTTGGACTCCGTTTGATATTCCTTTTCTTTGAAACACTGAAATAGGCAAACACATCAATTCGGGCTGGGCCTCCGGTTAGTAGGTTAGTTCCAAAAATGATATAAAAGTGTAAAGTAAAGCCCATAAACATCCAAAATATGTAATATAATAGCATGGAACAATAAAAAAAATTATAGATACGTTGGAGACGTATCACCAGTCTTTTTACGAACTTGCTTGACTGATATCTTAAGAATGCCTCCTTATGCAAAGTATATGAAAGACATCATCACCAATAAGAGAAAAATACCGGAAGCTGAAATCTCCACTATGCTTGCTAATTAAAGATGGAATACCTTAAAAACTTGGAGATCCCGGAATACCAACCATACCTTGCTCCATCAAAAGAAATTATGTGAAAACTGCTTTATGTGATTTGGGAGCTGGTGTTAGTGTCATGCCTTTCTCTTTATATAAAAGACTTGATTTGAATAAATCACACCTACTGAAATATCTTTGCAAATGGCTGATAAATCAACTGCCATACCTATCGGTATTTGTGAGGATGTGCCCATTGTTGTCGCTAATGTTACTATCTTGACTGACTTTGTTATACTTGAGATGCCCGAGGATGACAACATGTCGATTATCCTTGGTAGACCCTTCTTGAATACTGCAGGGGTTATTTTTGATTGCAATAAAAGCAAGGTCACTTTTCATATCAATGGTAATGAGCATACTGTGCACCTTTCGAAGAAACAATTCCAAGTGAATGGTATTAATGTTATTGAAAAATCTCCGACAATCACCATTGGGAGTTTTCAACTACCTCTACCTACTGTTAAAAAGAAATATGAAATGCTTATTGTTGGGGACATTCACATCCCCATTGAGGTAACTTAGTGATTTACGAAAGTTCTTCGGTTTCATATTAATCGAAAGTGGTTGTTAATAAGACTTGATCAACCTTATTAATGAATCATTTGTGAGGTATGAAGTTGATGAATTTAGTAAGCACTACCTTATGTCCCTACCTTTTGTTTCCTATTTTTCTTAAAATAAAATGCCACACTTTGTCTGTTTTCTGAGTTTTCCGTGCAAGAAAAAATGACCCAACAATAGAAGTTCTCAGAATGCCCTGAAAATTTTACACGATTTTTTTCTGATTTTTTCGAATTTCTAGTGCAAATAATATGAGAGGGAGGTGCATCAGGTGGGCACAACCCACCTGGGCGCGCCAGGACCCCCAGGTGCGCCCTGGTGGGTTGCGGTCCCCACGTGGGCCCCCTCACTTCTTCTTCTTCCCACATCACTCCATTCACCCAGAAAATTTCTCTCTCTATCTCTCTCTCTCTCTCTCTCTCTCTCTCTCTCTCTCGTGTTCTTGCTCCGAAACCGCGGATTTCGATCTCTTTGCTCGAAGCTCCGTTTCCGAAACTGTTTCGGGGATTTGTTGCTTGGTATGTGACTCCTCCATGTGTCCAATTAGTTTTTTTAGTGGTTTATACTTAGAATAATTAGCTACTCTTGGTGCTGCTGTAGATGAGCTTGCATGTTGAATTCTTAGAGTTCTAAGTAGTTTGAATGCTTGCTATGGCCTCTATACATCTCTATGAGTAGTTGCTATCAATTTTGTGAAGTTTTGTTGAGAAAAAATTTATGGACAAAAAATTTCAGAATTTTGTTTATAGGAAAAGGATGAGTTCCTTTAGGAAGCTTGCTTCCAAGAAGAACTCCAAGGGGGTTATTGGGCAGTCATCTGACAATGATCTCCATACCACGAGGTTGGCGGAGCTACGGCCTTGTGAGTGGCCGCATAATGCGTTCATTGAAGAGGCCGGAATCCTCCAAGAGTTCAACCAATATGCTGCTAATGCCGGCCTCACCGACTTCATCGCAGCTGAATGCGAATAGTATCATCTCCTCACAAACTCCTTTGTGCAAAACTTTCATTTCCATCCTAGGAATAATCCCCCTGAGGTGTCATTTAATCTATATGCTGAAAACCGTCTCATCCCACTTACTGAATTTTGTGACATATGCATGCTTCCTTCACATGGTGAACTGGTAGAGCCTAGGCCCTCAGAGTTTGAAGGTTTTTACCGTACTCTGACAATGGGGGATGAGAGAGGAGTATCGGGCACCACTACCGTTAATTAGCTTGCAGTTTCCTGCCGTGCATTATTTTGCCTTATTTATTGCAAAGTGCTTGCTAGCGAGAGAGAAGGTGGGTTCACTTAGCGCCCCAGACTTTGTTGTTTTGCGTCGTGCACTTTATGGCGACAACACTTATAGTTGGGAGCTATTATGGCACATCGCCTTCACCTTAACAGATTCAAGGGTAAAATACATGGGGGCATTTACGCTACTCGCTTGATGACTCACTTCAATGTGCAGATACGCCAGCATGATCACCCTTTGAACAAGGTTTACCTTGATAGAGCAGCTATGAAGGACCATCAGTTTCTTGCTGCTGATTACCCTGATATTGACTTACCTTACAATTTATTTTTCAATGAGAAAACTCGTGATATTATTCCCTTGCCTGCACCTGCTTTGTTTGATTATGTTGCCAGGAACGGATACATGATTATGCCTGAGGACATTGTCGCTTACCGGAACAACCTGGCGGCGGCACAGGTGGAGCCTCAATAGTGGGACCCTATGGTGCCGCTCCCCAACACTTCAACATTGGACCTCATGGTTTCTACGACTCGTGATTACCAAGTTAGGCCAAAATCCTAAGCTTGGGGGAGTACGTATTTCCACCGACATTACATTCATGTTCACACATTTCATTCCAGTTGTCGGTGTCCACACTTTTTCATTGTATCATCCATGCTTGAATTATTTTCTCTCGCTTTATTCTTGTGTGTTTGAAAAACTTTGAGAAAATCCAAAAATATGTTTCTTGCTTCTTTTTGATTTTTCTTCCTAGTTTAAATTGTTGTAGCACTTAAAAGAAAACATAAAAAGATTTCCTTGTTCTTCTTTTACTTGTTGGGAGCTTTCCCGTGTAAATAGTTTTTCTCATTTTTGCTTTTCCCTCTTTCGTTTTCTTGCTTTTGAAAAACCAAAAACTCCAAAAATATATCAATGTGTTTCTCTGAATTTCTCTTTTTTTTCTTTTATTGAGTCATATCGAGGAGAAGACCACGATCAAAATGTTGAGTGGCTCTCATTTGCTTTATTGTTTATCTAACAAAGAGCCTTATTACCTTGTCTTCTCCTCTTGAATAAAATGTTTGCAGATTCCAGCTTAGTCCATGGCACACTTGCGCTATTATTATTTCAAATCATTCAGTCATGCAAGTGAAAGGCAATAATGACGATATTAGATGAACTAGTCATGGCACAGAGAAACGAGTATGAACTCGACTTGTTCTGTTTTTGTAAATATGTTTAACCTAGTATCCATGATTTAGCCTATTATGATCAAACATGTTTGAAATGATAATTAGAGATTATAGTTTCTCATGCCATGCATTAGTAGCTAGGAGTGAATAATGATTTATCTTAGATATCAACATTGCGTTAAAATGATTGTGATGTAGTATGATGATATGGTATCCTTCTTTGAATGTTCGAGTGGCTTGACTTGGCACATGTTCATGCATGTAGTTGAATCAAAACCAACATAGCCTCTATGATATTTATGTTCATGGATTTCATATCCTACTCATGCTAGTATCCAATGTTCCTTATGCATAATGCATGTTCATGACCGTTGTTGCTCTCTAGCTGGCTGCTTCTCAACCTATTTGCTAGCCTTCGCCTGTACTAAGCGGGAACTCTGCTTGTACATCACAAACCTGAAACCCAAGTTATTCCAGATGAGTCCACCATACCTACCTATATGCGGTATTACCCTGCCGTCCTAAGTAAATTTGCATGTGTCATCTCTATTAACTTCAAATAAATATCCTTTTTATGTGCCTGGATTGTTCATGGAATGACAGGAGGTAGTCGGTATCTTCCATGCTAAGCGGGTTATTCTCAGGTTGAGTGTTTATTCACTCGCCATCGCACGAGAAAAGGGCTGTAATAGGGATGCCCAGTCCCAAACTGCAAAAAAGAAAAGAGCTCACAAATAATAATAAAAAACTCCCAATGGAGTCATAACCTTTACATTTTCGATTGGGAACCGCCACTAGTGTGTTTAGCATGGAAGATATTGATAACTGATAGTCGTGAAGTAAATGAGAAGGGTGCATGTGTCAAAATATCATTTACCTCTGTTTTAAAAACTTGAGCTCTGGCACCTCTGCAAATCACTGCTTCCCTCTGCGAAGGGACTATCTATTTACTTTTATGCTGTGTTATCACCTTCTCAAATAAGCACTAGAACCTGAGAGCATTGCTGTCATGCTGATGCATTGTGTATAGCTAATGTTGGGTGCATCATGATTGGATCTTTTCTACCATGAATTACAATGTTTAGTCGCTGCTTGAACTTTGGGGGTTCTCTGCATTTATGTTTTGCGGTCTCAGAAAGGTCTAGCGAGATACCACTATTTTCATGTTATATCATGGTTATTTTGACAACATGTTGCTGTTTGAGATATCTAATTATTGCTCTCTAGTTGATTATGTCATTAATATGAGTTAATATAATTTTTAAGAGTTATTGTTGACATGGTTAGTTATAATCTCTGCTGAAAACCTGGGTGCTATTTAAGCTTATTTATGAAACACGAGCAAAAGAGTTCGAAAAAGTTTTTCTTTTTCACTTTCATTTTATCAACTGAATTGCTTGAGGACAAGCAAAGGTTTAAGCTTGGGGGAGTTGATACATCTCCAATGTATCTACTTTTCCTAACGCTTTTCCTCTTGTTTTCGACTCTAATTTGCATGATTTGAATGAAACTAATCCCGGACTGACGCTGTTTGCAGCAGAACTACCATAGTGTTGTTTTTGTGCAGAAATAAAAGTTGTCGGAATGGAACGACACTTTGCGAGGATTTTTATACCAATAAAGAGAATTTCTGGAGCCAAGGGATACCTGAGGGGGGCACCTGGGTGGGTACAACCCACCAGAGCGCGCCTGCTCCCCAGGCGCGCCCAGGTGGGTGTTGTCCATCTGGTGGCCCCGCTGACCCTGAAACCGATGCTATAAAATCATATTATTCCAGAAAAAATGAGGGAGAAAGAATTATCACGTTTCACGAGACGGAGCCGCCGCCGTCTCCTATTCTTCATCGGGAGGCCAGATCTGGAGTCCGTTTGGGGCTCCGGAGAGGGGGATCTTCGATCTTCGTCATCACCAACACATCTCCATTGCCAATTCCATGATGCTCCCCACGAGTAATTCCTTCGTAGGCTCGCTGGTCGGTGAGGAGTTGGATGAGATTCATCATGTAATCGAGTTAGTTTTGTTAGGGCCTGATCCCTAGTATCCACTATGTTCTAAGATTGATGTTGCTATGACTTTGCCATGCTTAATGCTTGTCACTTTGGGCCCGGGTGCCATGATTTCAGATCTGAACCGTTTATGTTATCACCATTATAACCATGTTCTAGATCTAATCTTGCAAGTTATAGTCACCTACTATGTGTTATGATCCGGCAACCCCGGAGTGACAATAGTCGGGACCACTCCCGGTGATGACCATAGTTTGAGGAGTTCATGTATTCACCATGTGCTAATGCTTTGTTCCGGTCCTCTATTAAAAGAAGGCCTTAATATCCCTTAGTTTCCAATAGGAACCCGCTGCCACGGGAGGGTAGGACAAAAGATGTCATGCAAGTTCTTTCCATAAGCACGTATGACTATTTACGGAATATATGCCTACATTATATTTATGAACTGGAGCTAGTGCCATATCGCCCTAGGTTATAACTGTCTCATGATGAATATCATCCAACAAGTCACCGATCCAATGCCTACAAATTTACCTTATATTGTTCTTTCTAAGTAACTACTGCTTCTGCTATCGTTACAACTACAATATCACTGCTATCACTGTTATCGTTACCATTGCTACTACTGCTATCATCAAAACTATCATACTACTGTGCTACTAGTCACTTTGCTGCAGATAATTAATCTCCAGGTGTGGTTGAATTGACAACTCAGCTGCTAATACCGTCAAATATTCTTTGGCTCCCCTTGTGTCGAATCTATAAATTTGGGTTGAATACTCTACCCTCGAAAACTGTTGCGATCCCCAATACTTGTGTGTTATCAACAATTTTTAATTTCTACAAGTTAAGGTTGAGTATACCACATGTTAAAGCATTCACAATACATTTTAAGCATGCATGATACGAGTATGGGCAGCAGTAAAAGGTAAAGCATGCAATTTGCAAGAAAGTAAAGGGAGGGGATTGGAGTGTGCAAACGCAATGGAGACGCAAAGTTTTTGACGTGGTTCCGATAGGTGATGCTATCGAACGTCCACATTTATGGAGACTTCAACCCACGAAGGGTAACATCCGCGCGAGTCCACGGAGGGCTCCACCCATGAAGGGTCCACGAAGAAGCAACCTTGTCTACACCACCATGGCCATCGTCCATGAAGGACTTGCCTCACTCGGGTAGATCTTCACGAAGTAGGCGATCTCCTCGCCCTTACAAACTTCTTGGTTCAACTGCATGATATGTCAAAGGCTCCCAAGCGACACCTAACCAATCTAGGAGACACCACTCTCCAAAAGGTAATATATAGTGTGTTGATGATGAACTCCTTGCTCTTGTGCTTCAAATGGTAGTCTCCCCAACACTCAACTCTTTCTCACAGATTTGGATATGATGGAGGAAGAATTGGAGTGGAAAGCAACTTGGGGAAGGCTAAAAATCAAGATTCTTGTGGTAGGATTAGAATGTCTTGATCTCAACACATGAGTAGGTGGTTCTCTCTCAGAAAATGAATGATGGAAGTGTAGGCACGTTATGATGGCTCTCTCACTAAAGGAGAGGGGCTGGAGGGGTATATATAGCCTCCACACAAAAATCCAAATGTTATACACATTTGACCAATCTCGGTGGGACCGAATAATGAAACTCAGTGAGACCGATCAGCTCAAAAAGGTGAACGTTAGGAATCTCGGTGGGACCGATGTGCTAGGGCTTAGGGCAAACATCATCTCGGTGGCGCCGATTACATCAACTCGGTGAGACAAAAGTGAACAATGAGCACACAGAGAGTCTGTCAAGCAAACTTGGTGAGACTGATTTCAACATTTCGGCGAGACCAAAATAGTTACAACTTTGCACAGAGAGTTTGCAAGGCCATCTCGGCGAGACCGAGATCTGTATCGATGTGACCGAGATCCATATCGGTGTGACCGAATCATTAGGTTTCTGACAACGGCTACGTCAACTAAACTCGGTGGCTCCGGGTAGAAAGAATCAGTGGGGCCGAGTTGGAGTTTAGGGTTTAGACATATTTGGATGGAGAAAGTGGCTGAGGGCTTTGGAGCAATACCACTAAGCACTTGAGAAACCAGATCATTAAGCAAGACATCATCCCCTTTTAATAGTATTGGCTTTCCTATGGACTGAGTGTGATCTTGGATCACTAAAATAAAGATGAAGAGTCTTGAGCTTTTGCCAATCTTTGTCCTTAGAATTTTGAAGGGGTTCCACATACTCTTATCCTTGTCGTGCCACTGTTGAACTTTCCAGAAACATTCTAGATAAAACCATTAGTCCAACAAGAGATATGTTGACATTAATTACCAAAGTCACCAAGGGAGCACTGTGCTTTCAATCTCCCCCTTTTTAGTAATTGATGACAATATACATCAAAGCTTCATATAAATGATGGTAACTAAAGCTTTGGAAGAACATGTAACTTGCATGAGCCCCCCTACATGTATGCACTCATATGAAGATAAATTTTGAACAACATAAGAATGCATGACATGACAGAGTAAGTAGTTAGTTACATGTATCTAGGCCATATGCATCAGAGCATAAATGATGAGACATGAATCTTCATACACATGGTTCTCTCTTGTGAACAATATGCGCAAAGACAAGAGATCACCATGCACATGAGTGTGATGCATATGCTTACCTTATGGTCTTTGAGCTGATTCTTGTAGAAGCAAACTTGAGAAAACAAGGTTAGATAACACAAGAAGACTTCAAACAAGAAGGATTTCAAGAACCACAAGGTTACCAAGACTGGGATGACATGTAGTAGGTGAGTATCACAGAGTGAGTACTCCTGTCAAATATACACGTGTCCCCAAGGAGTTAAAGATTTGCAATAAGCTCGAAGGATTTTCTCCCCTTAAACATGGACTCTTTCTCCCCTTGAGTCTGACAATGGGAGAAGATAGGATGAGACAAAATCAGAGCAATCATTAAGTCAATCACAGCAAAAATGATCACAAAAATGATCCAACAAGAATATCTTAACACAGATACTAACATGTCTTTTCCCTCTTGAAGACATGTGACTTCTCTCCTCTTATAGCATTGCATCTCAATCTCAAAGAGAGCTTTCTCTTATCCCTTAAGCTTTGATGTGCTCTCTCTCTCAAAGAGAGATTTCTCTCCCCCTTTGACATAAATTTCCAGGAAGGGTCCTTCGGGGATATGAGTCAAGTGAGAATGGTCCCGAAGAGGCAAAAACAAGGCAGAATGCACCACAAGATGCAATCAGAGGAAAAGATTCATTGAGTGGAGCTGAAGAAAATGTCCAATAGAAAATGATAGAAAAATTCCTTAGCAGTGAAATCGGTGGCGCCGATTCATATTAGTCGATGACGCTAAGATGAGGCAGTCATAGATAGAGCATATCAGAGAGACCGAGTCAGTTTATTTCGGTAACACAGATGAGCTGTGTACAACTTGTGTTTCGGTCTTGCCGATAGGCTTGGATCAGTGGAACCGAGTTCAATGCAGAGAGAAAAATTTGTCAACTTAGCTCACTGTACAAATGAAATCTCACAATGATTTTCAAGAAATTTTCATAAGGATTTGCAATGAATTGGTGGAAAGGTCAAATCAGAAAAATAACTGAAACAAAGAGAAGCTAGATGAAGTTTTTTGTTTTTGTTTGTTTTAAAGAAGGAAAACACGATAGTAAAAAAATGCAAAGAAACAACAAGATAAGATATAGAAACACTAGAGAACTTCATCTAGAGATGGTCGGCGACATAGTCACCTATGTTAGAGCATATTGACTTAGGAGTCAAGTGAAAACACTTGAGTATAGGTCATACTCATCGTTTAAGCTCAAAATGGGGTTGCCATTTTTCGTTTAAGTGTCTTGATGTATTCACATCTTGTTGAGTTGCTTTAACTCATGACTTGGTGTAAAGCTTCTCCAAGATGGAATGACATACCTTGGGTAGGTGTTGGACTTGATCATGTAGTTGAACTTGTTGATGTAGTCCATCAAGAGTTGGAACATCCTTTGGAGTTGAGGTTCATCTTCCTACATGGGCTAGTTTTGCAAGGAATAGCACTTGTGTATCCAAATTGACAAGAGAGAAATTAAATATTGTCAAAGTATATGTTGAGTGGCTACATGCTTCCTTGATTTCAACAACCAAAGCATAGATACTTGGTGATGTAGAAATTGCTCAAGATGTGTGTGATATGCAATCTCATAGATTGAGGCTCATCCAAGTACCTACAAGGGTTAGATAACATGCAAGGGTGCAAATATATATCCAAGACATATGATCATCACCATAAGAGAGATATCAAGGATTAGTCACTAAGGCTCATGCCTTGCATGTATCCAAAAGGAAAATCTAATCCAAGTTTGAGGCATCAATTGTACAAACACGCTTGAGATCAATATCTCCTTTAGCAATATGGTCATGAATCAAATGATGACGAACTTCAATATGCTTAGTTCAAGAGTGCTGCATGGGATTGTGAGTGATCTTAATAGCAGTTTCATTGTCATAAAGCAATGGGACATATTTCACATATATCCCATAATCTTTAAGAGTTTGGGCCATCCATAGTATTTGAGCACAACATGATCCGACGGCAATGTATTCCGCTTCGGCGGTGGATAAGGATACCGAGTTTTTCTTCTTGGAGGACCAAGACACAAGGGATCTACCAAGAAATTGACAAGTACCCGAAGTGGAATTTCTATCAACCTTGTCACCGGCATAGTCTGAGTCGGAATAGCCAACAAGATCAAAAGAAGACCTCTTAGGATACCAAATGCCAGAGTTTGGTGTACGAATTAAGTATCTCACTATCCTTTTCACGGCCTGAAGATGACATTCTTTTGGAGCCTCTTGATATCGTGCACACATGCACACACTTAGCATAATATCACGATGGGAGGCACAAATATATATGTCGGTGTACTAAGGTAGGGATACCTCAGTACCCCAACTTGTGCACGGGCAGCCGCAGCTCCCCGCAGCTGGATCCACCATACGCTTGCCGGAGACCATTCCGGCTCCATGCCAAGACATTCAAAAACAAAGTGTACAAAACGGAAGCTTAAGACCCCGGCAAGAGGAGCTTGTCGGGAAGGCCGTTCCAGGCTCAAGACTACATCACTCACGCAAGCCCCTGGCGAGAGGAGCTCGCCGGGGGAGACTAGAAGATCACATCACAAAAGACATGCCTCGGCGCTATACGCGTCCCGGCGAGGGCCCGGGGAGCGGCAAGTTATAGAGCCCGACAAGCCCCTGGGCCCGGCAAGATCAAGACCCCGGCAAAGTACTTGCCGGGAGAGCTGCGCTGCGTGCCGCCTCACTCATCGCTCATCTCGCCCACGCGCTTTTAGCCTTCTCGAGAGACGCGTGGCGGGTGGCTGTGCTGCATGGGGGTGCGGTGGCACTCCACGTGGTGGCTCCATCGCCGTGGCAAACAGAGAGACGCAAGGCGGGAGCTTTTGGGGCGACGGCGACGGGCATTTAATGCTCTTGTCCCCCTCTGTCAAAAGTAGGTAGAATCCACTGTTCATGCACTGTAGCTGCACTGTTCCCGCACTGTTCCAACTACCACCTCTTTTACATTTTTACCCCTCTACCCTACGTTGACACCTGTCGGTGACCCCTTTGCCCTATAAAAGGAGGCCCATGCGCAACGTAGAAGAGGTTCGATCATTCGCAACTCTCGCGAGACTCGACTCTTTCACGACTTCGCACGCTCGGGTTAGCTGCCCTCCGTGCTCCCGGCGCAATACAACACAAAGCAGCAGAGGGTTTCTGCGACCATCGCGCCCGGCTGGGTAAAAACGCGCCCGCTGCCGCCTCGATCTGCTCTCCGCGCATCCTCCGCCCTCGTACCGAACACACGAAGGGGCCGTCCCCGGCGGCCCCATAGGTGCCGTCGTACCCATCGCGCGACGACATCTTTGGCGCGCCAGGTAGGGGGCGTCGAGGTTGTGCGGACCTGATCCGGCGTTCGCGCGGCCGCGCTCTTCATCAACCTCTCCGGTTTCGTCAGCGACTTCATCGACAACTGCGCCATGGCCCCGAAGACGAGAGCTTCGAGGGTCGTAGACCCGTCTGCGTCTCACCCGCCGCCACCGGAGCCGGCGGTGGGCGGAGGGGACGCCAGCGGAAGGGTGGACACCGGCGAGGGTACTCGCGGCGCCACCGGATCCAGGGACAGGGCGGATGACCGCGCCTCGGCCTCCGTGGACCCACGTCCATCTCAGCGCACGACGACCCAGCAGCGCCATACCACAGGAGGTGGTATCCGTCTGCTGGAGCCGGGACGCGCCGGAGGCTCGCGGGATGTTCCAAACCCCCGTCCAGACACGGGCAAAGCGAAGGCGCCGGGGGGGGGACCTGCTCCTTCTAACACTGTTAGAAGCCCGAGCGCGTCCCGCTCCCCGCACCGCTCGCTCCCGCTTCCCTCCACTCCTGCAGAAGCGCTCACAAGAGCGCAAATGCTCCTCGACTTCCCCCCAGCGGCGGACAAGGCCGAGGACTGGAGGGCCACCATCCAGAGCCTGGTTGCCTTCGCCAACAACGACCGTCAACAGCAGCCTGCGGCCTCACGGCCGCGACAAGCTGAGAGGGCGAAGGCCAACGACAACCAGACCGCCGGGGGTGCGACCACCGCGCACTCCCCGCCGCGGAAGCGAAAGACGCCGCCCCGCCGGAACAACGCCGACGACGGCTCCACGGCATCGTCGGACCCGCGGGCCCGTCGGGATCAACGCCAGGTCCTCGACGAGCGGCGACAAGAAGACGCCGAACTACGATCGGCGCCGCCGAGACTCGGCGACAATCGACCAGAGGGCGGGAGCACTGCCGACGCCGCGTCGCCCGGCGAGCCAGCGACTTGCAGACGCGGCGAGCTGCCCTGCGTTCACCCGTGAGCTGCGGCGCGTCGGTGGCCCAGCATGAAGAATTTCAAGCCCGGCGTGCGGAGAGATCGGACGGCAAGACGCACCCTCGAATTCCTCGGCGTCTACACCATCGCCGTGCGAGCTGCGGGGCGCGACGAAAAGATTTTGGCGAACTACTTCCGCTTCGTGCTTAGGCGAGCGTTCGTTCTTGGCTTATGCACTTGCCGGAGGGCTCCATTTCTTCTGGGCGGACCTTTGCCATCAGTTTGTTGGCGCCTTCACTGGCGGCCACAAACCCCACGGCCAGGAGAGTGATCTCCATATTTTGGCCCGAAGGAAGGAGAATCCTGCGCAAGTACATCCAACGCTTCAGCCGTGTGCGGACAACATCTCGACGTCCACCTGCGCGGTTATCGGCGCGTTCCACGAACGTCGCGAATCGCCGCATGCGTGAAGAGATGGCGATGACCAAAATCCGGGATGTCAGCGAGCTCTATGCTCTGGCTGATAAATGCGCACGCGCGGAAGAGGGGAGGAGGCTCCCCGGGGAGGACGCTGGCGCAGGAGGAAGTGACTCCGACGACGCCGCCCCGGCAAAGAAACGCCGGCGGCAGAACTTTCAGAAGAAGAACAAGGAACAGGTGCTTGCCGTTGAGAAGTCCGGCAAGGAGGCTCCCGCCAAGCAAACGCAGGCTGGCTACTCCGGCAAGGAGCTTGCCCCTGTGGCGGTAGCCGACAAGCAGGGCGGTCCCGGCAAGCAGTACTGCAAAATCCACCGCACCAAGGGCCACGACCTCTACAACTGCAAGCGCGTCGACTACCTCGTCGAGCAACAAAAAGCTGAGTACGAGAGGCGCGACAAGGAAAGGGCCCAAGGTGGCGGAGGAGAACCGAGCAAGAACCGGCCGTTCGTTGGTCGGGGAGGGCCCCCCGGCAAGGCCAAACGGCGACAAGGTGATCGACCTTCTCGGAGCCGCGACAAGGATGAAGAAGACGGCGACGAGGATATGGAGGATGAAGACGATAGCGAACAGGAGTTCCAGAAGGCCACGGAGGTCCTGTGCGTCGACGGTGGCGCCTCGTTACATACATCCCACCGACAACTAAAGCAGTGGGCACGTGAGGTGAATGCAGTAGAGCCACCCATGGAGTCGCGCAGGCTCCTCAAATGGTCCAGCACGCCCGTCATTTTTGATCTTGAGGATCACCCCGACCGCACCACTGCGGTCGGGTGTTTGCCGATGCTGGTATCACCCACCATCCGCAATCTCAAGGTCACTAAGATGTTGGTGGACGGCGGGGCCGGGCTGAACTTGATCTCCTCCGCTGTGATCAAGAAACTCCAAATCCCAGATGGCGAGCTCGAAGAGACCGGTTCCTTCCAAGGAATCAACCCGGGAAGGAGTAAGCCCAAGGGAAAGATCACCTTGCCGGTGACCTTTGGCGGGGAGGTCAACTTCAGGACCGAACGCGTCACTTTCGACGTCGCCGATATTCCGTTGCCATACAACGGGATACTCGGCCGTCCTGCTCTCGCCAAGTTCATGGCAGCTTCCCATTACGCTTACAACGTGCTCAAGATGCCGGGGCCGATAAGCGTCATCACTGTCCACAGCGACAAGAAAGACGCGCTTATCTGCACCGACAAGATCTACCGGGATGCGGCAGCAGCGGCCGACAAGGATGCACTTGCCGCTGAAGCTCCCAGGGGAAAGAAGACGAAGACCAAGTCCGGCAAGCGCTCCGGGACCCACTCCGGCAACAGCACCCTTCGGAGTGTTGCGTTGCTGTCGAGGACGCACCGTCGAGCTCCGCCGGCAAGGGTAAAAAGGGAATGGCTGCTCCGCCAGCGACCAAGAAGGTGTCCGCCAGCGAGGACGGCACTGGTGGTACCTTCACCATCAATTGCACGCTTGACAGCAAATAGGAAAGCGCGCTCGTTGCCTTCCTGCGGGCGAATGTCGATGTGTTTGCATGGCAGTCATCTGACATCCCCGGTGTTCCCAGGAAGGTAATTGAGCACAAGCTTGCCGTTTGCCCTCATCTTGTGACCCGTCAAGCAAAAAGTAAGGAAGCAAGCCGTGGAGCGCCAAGAGTTCATCAGCGAAGAAATCAAGAAGCTAGAGGCAGCAGGCCTAGTTAGAGGTGTGATCCATCCGACGTGGTTAGCAAACCCGATGTCGTCAGGCGCAAGGCCAACGGAAATGGAGGCTGTGTATAGACTTCACCGATGTGAATAAAGCATGCCCCAAGGATCCATTCCCTTGCGGCGCATTGACCAGATTGTTGACTCCACAAACCGGATGTGAGCTACTCGCTTTCTCGATGCATACTCGGGCTATCACTAGATCTTCATGGCCAAGGAGGATGAAGAGAAGATGCGTTTATCACTCCATGTGGCACCTATTGCTTCATCGCATGCCATTTGGACTGAAAAATGCAGGATCAACATTCGCAAGGGTAGTGTATATCGCTTTTGAGCCACAGATCCACGAAATGTAGAAGCCTACATGGATGACATCGTGGTGAAGAGCAAGACAAGGATACACCGATTCAAGATTTGGAAGAGACATTCCAGAACCTGCGCAAGATACAGCTAAAGTTGAACCCCGAGAAGTGCGTCTTTGGGGTTCCCTCCGGCAAGCTTCTCGGGTTCTTCGTGTCACAGAGAGGGATCGAAGCCAACCCCGACAAGATCAAGGCCATTGAGCAGATCCAAGCCCCAAAGCAGGTCAAGGATGTCAGAAGGCTCGCAGGTTGTGTGGCTGCCCTCAGCAGGTTCATTTCAAAGTCTGCAAAGCGCGCCCTTCCCTTCTTCAAAATCCTTAAGAAGGCAGGGCCCATGAAGTGGACTCCGGAAGCGGAGACAGCCCTGCAAGACTTGAAACGTTACCTGTCCTCCACTCCAATACTTGTCGCACCTAAACCACAAGAGAAGTTGCTGCTGTACCTAGCGGCGACCAACCAAGTGGTTAGTGCTGCGCTGGTAGCGGAGAGGGAGTCCGACGAGGAGGCTGCTTCTCCGGCAAGTGAGTCCAGCGACAAGCAGGGTGCTGCTCCGGCAAGCTCTGGCCCCGACAAGGACAAGTCTGCGCAGGAACAGGATGGGGTGCGGAAAAAGATGGTGCAGCGCCCAGTGTATTTTGTAAGCTCCCTTCTCCAGGGGGCTAGGTCAAGATACTCTGGTGTGCAAAAGTAGCTTTTCGGCCTCCTCATGGCCTCGAGAAAACTGCGCCATTACTTCCAAGCACACGAGATAACAAGGGTCACTGCTTCCCAATGAAAAGAATATTGCACAACCCAGAGGCAACAGGCAGGATCGTTGAGTGGGCACTAGAGTTGTCAAGCTTTGGACTCAAGTTTGAAAGTACTTCAACCATACAGAGCCGGGCATTGGCAGAATTTATAGCAGAATGGACCCCAACACCTGATGACGAAGTTCAAGAAACGAGTACACCCGTACAAGAAGCAACAAGTGAATGGGTAATGTACTTTGATGGTGCCTTCTCGCTGCAAGGCGCCGGTGCCGGCGTCGTACTCATCGCGCCAACCGGAGAGCACCTCAAGTACGTCATCCAGATGCACTTCCCAAGAGAGCAAGCGACAAACAACACTGCCGAATATGAAGGTTTGCTTGCCGGCCTCAGGATTGCGGCCGAACTTGGGATCAAGAAGTTGATTGTGCGGGGAGATTCTCAGTTGGTGGTCCGGCAAGTTAACAAGAGCTATCAGAGCCCTTTGATGGAAGCTTATGTAGATGAAGTGAGGAAGCTTGAGGAGCGCTTTGAGGGTTTGCAAATGGAGCATGTCCCGAGAGCCCAAAATGAAATCGCAGATGGCCTTTCAAAGTGCGCTTCAATGAAGTTACCTGTGGGACCAGGGACCTTCTTACTCAAGTTGACTCAACCCTCCGTCACACCATCAATTGGGCAAACCAAGAAGAGAAAGTTGATCACCGACGACTACTTGCCGGCGGATCTCCCTGAGACCGCCGCCAAAGTCCCCAAAGTCAACGGTCAGGACGCTGAGGAACAGTTTGCTCCTGCCGATCCTCGGATCTGTGCGATCGAAGCAAGTGTTCCCGACAAGCTTTGCCCCGGCAAGCTTGCCGGAGGACCTTCGGCCCGGCAGAACCGAGATCTTTGCCGTAGAAGCCGAGGTTCCCGCGGCCCTCATGCCTTTAGTCCTTGCCGCCGAGCCCCGAGCTCCGGCATGGGCGCAGCAGATCGTCCGTTTCCTGCAAACTGGAGAACTTCCCGACGACCCTGAAGGAATAGAAAGGGTAACCAGACAGTCAAGTATGTACCAGTTCGTGGACAACGAACTGTACAGAAGAAGGCTCAACGGTGTCAGATTGAAGTGCATCTCCAGGGAAGATGGACAGAAGCTGCTGGCAGAAATACATGGAGGCATATGCGGCCACCACATTGGCGCAAGGGCACTTGCCGGGAAAGCTTTCCGGCAAGGGTTCTTTTGGCAAGAAGCCCTCCAAGATGCAACGGCACTAGTAACCAAGTGTGAAGCGTGCCAGTTCCATGCAAAACAAATTCATCAGCCAGCTCAAGCTCTCCAAACAATCCCCTTATCCTGGCCCTTCTCGGTCTGGGGGCTCGACATCCTCGGCCCTTTCCCTTGTGCTGTCGGGGGCTTTGAGTACTTGTACGTAGCAATCGACAAGTTCACAAAGTGGCCAGAAGTGGAGCCAGTGAGAAAGGTGACGGCACGATCGTGATCAAGTTCTTCAAGTCGATTGTGTGCCGTTTGGGATCCCTAACGGATTATCACCGACAACGGTACACAATTCACTAGCCGCACCTTCATGCAATCGTCCAAAACCTTGGCGCCAAGGTCTGTTTAAACTTCGCTGCTCACCCAAGGAGCAACGGTCAAGCGAAAGGGCCAATGCTGAAGTGTTGCGCGGACTCAAGACAAGAACTTTCGACGAGCTTCGCAAGTCGCGGAAGAAATTGGATAGAGGAGCTGCGGCGGCTCTTTGGTCAATCGAGCGACACCAAATCGAGCCACCGACGGACACCCTTTGCTCTAGTCTATGGAGCGAAGCAGTTCTCCCCACGGAACTTCGTATACGGATCTCCTCGAGTGCTCGCTTATGATGAGCTTGAGCAAGAGCAAGCTGCGACAAGATGACGCGTTGCTCCTCGAGGAGGGACGTCTCGAGCTGCTGTGACGAGCCGCTCGATATCAGCAAGCCTTGCGCCGCTACCATAGCCGCAAGGTAAAAGCCAGGAGCCTCGAGGAAGGCGACCTTGTTCTTCGGCGTGTTCAGTCCGCCAAGAATTCCAACAAGTTGACGCCGAAGTGGGAAGGCCCTTATCGGGTGAGACAAGTCACGAGGCCCGGCGCTGTCCGCTCGAGACCAAGAAGGCTCGCCATGAGTAACTCCTGGAACATAGAGCATCTTCGCAAGTTTTACCCGTAAGGCGCGGTTGCCGTGATCCGCTCCGGCAACCACCTTTTGTACAAAAGCCTTGCCGCAGTTGCATGTAACCCTTTGTACAAAGCCGGGCGCAGATCCCGTGCAGCAATAAAGTTTCCGTGTTTTGCGACTATTTGCCTTTTCACATGCTCTTCTTTGCTATTTGCATGAGTTATTTGGCATCTTTCGTACGGCACGCATATCCGGCAAGCAATAGCACGCCGAAAGGCCATATGCTTTTTCCTTCTTCTCTTTCCTTGTCTCTTAAGCAAAAGAAACATTCCTCGTGCACAAGTTTGCCGGGGGGGAAGGAAGTGGAGGATCAACCAAGTGCTGTTCAAGGAAGAGCAGCTTGCTAGAGCAGCTTGCCGGAGAGCAGCTCAAAGTCTTAAATTTTTAAGTTGCCTTCCTTGAACAACCTCACTTCGTATGGAAAACTTGTGCTCGGAGGAACCTACCCGTGGATAGCCGCACCCTCATCTTGTTTTCAAGCGTGCTCAACGATTTAAGTGGGCCGCGGCAAAGTGTTGCGCCCTTGTTTCGTTTCGAGCCCGCTCGGCAAGATAGGTGCATTGCGGCAAGACATGGCGAGGTTGCTTGCCGGCAGGACCTTGGCTAGCAGGCTGCTTCAAGTTTGACACTCAGCACTCGCAGCAAGGGCTCCTTGCCGGCAAAACTCCTAGAAGCATAAAGTTAAAACGTGCGAAGTTGAGAATCAAGGCAAGGGAGATGACACTGCATCTGCCGATCAGAATAAAGGTAATATCTTACAAGGAATAACTTGTCGCGATGACTAATGAGTTCATAGCGACCTGTGCAGCAACAAAAGGAAATAAAGATAAAAGAGGCCTAGTCTACGCGGTCGCCCTCCATCCTGGGGATCTTGTTCACCTTGGCGATGATGTGGGCGACCTGCTCCTTCAAAGCCTCCATGTCCGCGTCGGCCGGCAAGCTGCGAAGGACGTTGGAGAGGTTTATACCGGGGTTGCGGTATACGATCTTCGTCAACACGCGCTCCATGGTTCCCACGCACAGCAGGCGCGCCTCCTCGGCGAAGCTTGCGATCTTCTCCCGCAGACTTGCAAGAGCTGGCGCGACCCCCCTGAAGAAGAGACTGAGCTTGGCGCTGTGAGCGAGGTTTGGATCCGGGGAGTAGATGAGATGCTCCAGCTTCAGCTCCAGCAGCGCCTGGTCAATGGCGGACGCAGAAGACACCAAGTCCTCGGTCCATATCTCGACAATGCGACGGAAATCCTCGGCCGCTTTATTGGCGCCGGCCACTAAGGATCGCTCCTCGCGGAGCTCCTCCTTCAGCTTGGTCTCCTGGACCCGGGCAGCGTCGAGCGAGTCCTTCAGCGCAGAAATTTTCTGCTCAAGATCCTCGACGGAATCCTTGGCGGCCTTCAGCTCGTCGCCCTTCTCAGCAAGTCGCGCCTGGAGCTCCGAGTTGGTGTGGACGTATTCCTCGCGCTCCGTGGTGAGCGCGGCGATCTTCTCCGAGTCCACCTTCGACAGCTCCTCCAGTTGCGCGACCTTGGCGGCAAGATCTTCCTTGGCGGTCTCCGCGGCCGCCGCGGCGTCTTTCGCTTTCTTCAATTCCCCGCCAAGGGCTTGTTCCCGAACGGCGAGGTCCTCCTCGTGGGCATCAAGGGCAACCTTTCGCTGGTTGAGCTCTCCTTCTCGCCGGGACAGCTCCACTCCGGCGAGCCGTTGCTGCTCTTCGGCCTCGGCCTTCTCCAGCAGCCATTCTTCAGACTTGCCCGGGCGAGCTGCTCGCTTCTCCGCCACCTCGCGGAGAGCAGCCTGATTAGCGGCGCGAGCTCCGCCGCTTTCTCCATCTCCTCAGCAGCCTTGGCGGCGAGGACCTCCCGAAAGCGAGCCGCTGTTGGCCCGGTAAAGGCCAGAGCTGGTGGAGCAGCTTCTCCTCGTCGGACCCGCCGCTCCCGGCGGCCCCCTCGACGACCTTCAAACCCGCGGAGGCAAGGATCTCCCCGTCGAAGGCCTCGCCCTCCACGGGAGCTCGCGACGAGGAACCCCACGGCATCTGGATGAAGACGCCGTTGGGGGCTTCCAAGTAGTAGCCGGGCCGTTCTTCTCCGGCGGAGGGGTCGGCGACCGGCGCAGCACTTGACGCCCCCGCGGCCTCCGGGCCGGTGGTGCGGTCGCCGTCCCCCTCTCCGGCCGCGGCGCCTGCAGCCGAGGCAGTCTCGGGCACATGTGGCTCGGCGGCTCCCGCCGCGTCCTCGACGACAGGAGCGTCGTCGCCGCCACCCTGCACGTATTCCTCCTCCTCAATGACGGCCTCCGTCTCCATCTGCTCGGGGGGAGGAGGGAGATCTAAAAGAAGCAAAAGCAAAAAAAAGAGGTTCAAGCAAATATCCAAAAAGAGGCGACGCCAAGAAGACAAGTTGCGGGACTTACCTTGGCGGACATCTTCAGCAGCGGGCTCTCTTGCCGGGGATCCACCCCTTGCCGGAGTAGCCGCCCTCGTCGGGCCGCTCGCCCTTGGCGGGGTACCCGTCCTTGGCGGGACGCTATCCCTTGCCGGGGAGTCCAGCCTTGGCGGGGATGGAGGGACCGCCGGCTCCTCGAGGGCGACCTCCGGATGCTCCCCCCGCTGCGGCTCCATCTCTACACAAGACAAGACAAACACATCAAGATGCTAGAACAAGATGAAGCTTTCAGACGCGCCCGGCAAGCGAAGGTGCGGGGCCCAGACGTACGCTGGGGGCTACGCTGGGGGCTACTCCTCGGGACGGCGCCCGGGTCCGGCAAGCTTGCCTCCGGCACGTCCCCGGTCGCCTCGGCGGGCGGGTCATCCGCGACTTCGACCACGGGCACCTTGGCTCTCTTCGCCGCCCGTTCGGTCAAAGTCCTGAAATCAGCACAAGAACGAGATTAGCCACAACAATAACCAAGGCGAAATTTAAGAAGATGAGGATTTCGGGTACTCACTCCTGTTCTTCCTCGTCGTCCTCGCTTAAAGCGGAGAAGTCATACTGCACCTGGGTGGCGTCGGCGCGAGGAGCAGGAGGCGGAGGCCCTCTCGGGCGCTTGGCGGCCCTCGGGGCTGGGGGCTGCGAAGATCTAGCCCCTGCAGCGGCCGGGGCCCGAGAAGCGGGCGGAGCCGCCGCTCCGCTCGAAGAAGACCCCTGTCCACCCGGCGCCGGCCTGCGAGGCGCCCTTGCCGTGGCCTGCGCACGGGTCGCTTCCGCCATGTCTGGTGCGTCGGTCGCCCTCGGCGCGACTTGACTCCCCCGGGAAGCTTGCGCTGCCCGACGAGCCGGTAGTTGCCGGGGGGCTTGCGTACTCGCTTCCGTCGCCGCCTTGCGGAGGCGCTTCAGCGGAGAACGCTTGGGGCTCGCCCGGGGCGGGGATGTTTCCGACGACGAGGAGAGGTCGTCGTCGTAAAGGTCCGTGGACCCGCCGGCATCTTCGGCGGCCACGGCGTCCTCCACCTCCTCCCCGCCGGCTGGCTCGCCAGGCCCAGCGCCCTGCGCTGCGACCCCTTTTCCCCTGGCGTCTCCGCTCCCTCCGGCGACTCCGCTCCCTAAGGCACCTCGGCTCCCTCCGGCGGCACCACCACTTGCCGCGACTTCAGCCGCGATTCCGGGGATCCCAGAATGCCTCAGAGAGGGGACCCCGGCGAGCGTGCCGGGAGGAAGCTGCAGCAGTCTGCAGATCTCCGCCGCCTCCGCTTGGTAGGATTCCTCCGCAGCCTCCGCCTCCTCGGGCGTACAACCGAACTTCCCTGCCGCCGCGGCTGCGGCGGCCTCTTCGGCCCGAGAAGCTATGTACGCGAGCTCCTCGTCCGTGGTGTCCCGTGTCAGCCCCCGAATCTCGTCCTTGTTCTTCGCTACCTCTTCGAGGGTGTCGAAGAAGTCGAGGACGTCTGCTGGCTCGGGCGGGATCCACGAGCGCTCCACGCCGTGTGAGTCGCACGCGGCATCATGGCGACGAGGCGATCCCGAGCTGCGTTGTTGCAGAGGGGCACCACCCCCCGGGGGAGCCTGAACCACTCTGGATGGGCCGGGTCGTATTTGAAGAGTTCCCGGACCATCCCCTCAGCTCGATGTCGTGAAGTTGGAGTTCAGCCCGTCGCAGCCTCATTATATCCCTGCGCGCCCGAACTCCCAGCCGGCCTTTTCTGTCTTGGAGAGGGCGTCGCGGCGGAGGAAGTCAGCCCCATCGCCGCAATGGACAGCCCCGCTTGTCGGAGACGAAGGATCCGGATAAGGGCGACATCGAGCTTAACGTCGTCCGAATCCAGCTCGCTCCAATCTCTGCCGCGCGCAATGGGCGTTGTGCGCGGCGTGGTAAAGGACTGCGGCTCGTCTTCGACGATCCAGCACCACTCTGCGCGCCACTCTTCCCACTTGACGCGGAGCTCCCCCGGCAAGTACGACCTCTTCAAGTTCAGACGGAAAACCCAAGAAATCCCTCCGGAGAGGGGGGAGCCGGGCTCTGCTCTCGGAGTAAAGAAATGCCTGAATAGGGCTACATTTGGGTATATCCCTATGAAGTTTTCGCACATATGCGCGAAAACCGCCATCGTGAGGACGGCGTTGGGGGTGAAATCAAGAAGGTGGAAGCCATATGTGTTCATGATGTCACAGAAGAATTCGGAAGAAGGAGGACAAAGACCGCAGTGGAAGAAAGGTGCGAAGAAATAGTACCCGCCAGGATAGTTGTCCATGGTGGCGGCCGGATGAGCCCTGGTCCGAGGATGCGCCGAGGTCCTCTTGGCCCAGAACAAGAAATACTTGGCCCAGAGTTCTTGCACGCCGAGCACAAGGGAAGACGATGTTCTCCCTCCGCATCTGGGCAAGCTCTTCCGCCTGCTCGGATTTCTCCTTCTTAGCCTTCTCCGCCTTCTCCTTCCCCTTCCTGGTCTTCGGGGCCATGGCGGAGGCGGCGAGGGAAGGGGGGCGAAGAGTCCGACGGCGCCGCTTGACGAAAGAAACAACGGAGGAGATGCGAAGGAGGGCCAAGAGGGTTTTTCATGGAGGAGGAAGAACAATGAAAGCAATGGAGGGGAACCGCGCGTGCTTCCTCTGTTTTTATGGGGAAGTGGGGCGTTCCGCTCTTCCCATTAAAGGACGTGGGCACGTCCCATCCCACGACGCCGCAATCGACGCGTGCTGTTGCACGGAGAGGCGGCAGAGGCGGAAGTGGGTTCGACGCGCCATGGGCTTCGCGTGCCCGTGCACTGTCTTGGGCCTGGCCCAACAGCGCTCGGCACCGTATATAACCTAGGCCGGGGCTCTGTCGGTGTACTAAGGTAGGGATACCTCGGTACCCCAACTTGTGCATCGGCACCGCAGCTCCCTCGCACTGGATCCACCATACGCTTGCCGGAGACCATTCGGCTCCATGCCAAGACATTCAAAACAAAGTGTACAAAACGGAAGCTTAAGACCCGGCAAGAGGAGCTTGCCGGAAGGCCGCTCTGTGCTCAAGACTACATCACTCCGCAAGCCTGGCGAGAGGAGCTCGCCGGGGAGACTAGAAGATCACATCACAAAGACATGCCTCGGCGCTTATACGCGTCCGGCGAGGGCCCGGGAGCGGCAAGTTATAGAGCCCAACAAGCCCCTGGGCCCGGCAAGATCAAGACCCCGGCAAAGTACTTGCCGGGAGAGCTGCGCTAACGTGCCGCACTCCAGCTCATCGCCCACGCCGCTTTTAGCCTTCTCCAGAGACGCGTGGCGGGTGGTCAGTGCTGCATGGGGTGCGGTGGCACTCCACGGTGGTGGCTCCATCGCCCGTGGCAAACGGAGACGCAAGGGCGGGAGCTTTTGGGGCGACGGCGACGGCATTTAATGCTCTTGTCCCCCTCTGTCAAAAGTAGGTAGAATCCATTGTTCATGCAATCGTAGCTGCCTTTGTTCCCTTGCTGCTCCAACTACCACCTCTTTTACATTTTTACCCCTCTACCCTACGTTGACACCTGTCGGTGACCCCTTTGCCCTATAAAAGGAGGCCCATGCGCAACGTAGAAGAGGTTCGGATCATTCGCAACTCTCGCGAGACTCGACTCTTTCACGACTCGCACGCTCGGGTTAGCTGCCCTCCAGGCTCCCGAAGCGCAATACAACACAAAGCAGCGAGGGGTTTCTGCGACCATCGCGCCCGGTAGGTAAAAACCAGCGCCCTGCCGCCTCGATCTGCTCTCCGCGCATCCTCCGCCCTCGTACCGAACACACGAAGGGGCCGTCCCCGGCGGCCCCATAGGTGCCGTCGTACCCATCGCGCGACGACAATATAATAACGAACCAACCATAGATCGATAAACCTTTTGGTCTACCGGGTTGCCATCTTTCGTCAAGTCAAGATGTCCACTAGTAGGCATAGGAGTTTTCATACCTTTGCTTTCTTGCATGTTGAATTTTTTGAAGAGATCCTTGGTATACTTTGTTCATGAGACAAAGGTCCCTTCCTTAGTTTGCTTAATTTGTAATCCAATGAAAAATTTAAGTTCACTCATCATAGACATCTCAAACTTCTGCAACATTAGTTGTCCAAACTTTTCACTAAAATGAGGGTTAGTAGAACCGAATATGATATCATCCACATAGATTGGGCATACAAATAGTTCTCCATTAACCCTTTTAGTAAAATACTAGAATCAAGCTTCCCAATTTCAAAGCCTTTTTCAATAAGAAACTCAGTCAAGCATTTATACCATGCTCTAGGAGCTTGTTTAAGACCATAAGGAGCTTTGTGAAGTTTGTAAACATGATTAGGTTTCTTGGGATTAACAAAGACGGGAGGTTGTTTAACATAAAATTCCTCCTCGATTTCACTGTTGAGAAGTGCACTCTTAATGTACATTTGGTATAAAGTGATGTCATGGCGATTGGCATAAGCAAGTAAGATGCGAATGGACTCGAGTCTAGCAACGGGGGCATATGTCTCACCATAGTCCATACCTTTGACTTGAGTGTAGCCTTGAGCGATGAGACGAGCCTTGTTGCGTACAACTTTTCCATCTTCATCTTGCTTATTCCGGAACACCCACTTGGTTCCAATGACATTTTGATCATCGTTGGGCTTCTCAACCAATGTCCATACTTGATTCCTCTCAAAGTTGTGTAGCTCTTCGTGCATAGCGTTTATCCATTCCGGATCCTCAAGAGCTTCTTCAACCTTTATAGGTTCAATGCTAGAAATGAATGAGTAATGTTCACAAAAGTTAGCCAAACGAGTTTTAGAGTGGGTGATTCTCCCGGTTGTGATATCATCAAAGATTTGTTCAATGGGATGATCTCTTGATACTCTTGCTCTAACTCACGAGAGCTTTTTCTTGGTTTGTGGTGGAACATCCTCATCATTATCTTCTTCTTCATTGTTGTTGGTGTCGTTGTTCCCTTGTGGAGGTGGAGAAGGAGGTTGAGGTGAATCATGTTGGTGTACTTCCTCGTTCCCTTCGTAGTGATGTGTCCCACTTGTGGACGCCTCCAAGTCAACTTGTGGTTCACCTTGACGTGAAGTTGAGGCTTCCCCTTGAATGGACGAAGTGATCTCCTTCACCTCCGGTGGATGGACCTTTCCAATAGATAGATCTTAAATTGCTTCCGAGGGGTCCTTGTCTCCTACATCAATTGGCAATTGCTCTACTTACGAGCAATTAGATTCATCAAACTTCACATCTACCGTCTCTTCAACCTTTTGGGTGAAATTGTTGTAGACACGGTAAGTGTGAGAGTATGAGCCATAACCGAGTAGAAAACCTTCATGAGATTCAGGAGCAAATTTCGAACGATGATGCTTATCAAGAATGTAGCACTTTGAGCCGAATACTCGAAAGTATCCAACTTGGGGTTTGTTACCAGTGAGTAGCTTGTATGCCGTTTTGCCGAGAAGCTTTTGAAGATATAGTCGATTCATAGCATGGCAAGCTGTCTCAACCGCTTCTACCCAAAAGTGTCTTGGTGTCTTGTATTCATCAAAAATCATTCTTGCCATCTCAATAAGTGTATGGTTCTTCCTCTCAACAACTCCATTTTGTTGAGGTGTGTACGTAGCCAAGAACTCATGTGAAATCCCTTCTTCGTCACAAAACGTATCCACATTTGCGTTCTTGAACTCCATCCCGTTATTGCTTCGACCCTTCTTGATCTTCACTTCAAATTGATTTTGGACCTTCCTAGCAAAATTCTTGAAGATCTTTTGGACCTGAGATTTTTCATCAAGAAAGAACACCCACGGAAATCTTGAAAAATCATCAACAATAACCAAACTGAAAGAGTTACCACCAAGGCTCTTATAAGAATTGGGACTGAAGAGATCCATCTGAAGCAACTCAAGTGGTCTTCTTGTGGTCATGATGTTCTTCACAGGATGAATTCCTCCAACTTGTTTTCCTTCTTGGCAAGCACTACAAAGTCTATCCTTGTCAAATATAACATCTTTAACACGAAAGATATGATTGCTTTTAATGAGTTTATCAAGATTTCTCATGCCAACATGACCTAATATTCTATGCCATAACCAACCTTTAGAAGATTTAGCAATTAAACAAGTACGAGGTTTGGCTTTCTTAGTGAAATCAACAATGTATATATCACCTCTACGGATACCAGTAAAGACCATATTATGATTATCGTGACGAAACACTTGGCAATCTACTTCGGTAAATAGAACATTGAGACCAAAGTCGGCTAGTCTAGACACGGAAAGAAGATTGTAGCCAAGAGATTCAACAAGCATAACATTTTGAATAGAGCTGCCATTGGATATGGTCACCTTACCGAGGCCAAGTACGTTACCCTTGGAGTTATCTCCAAAAGTGACGTACTTGCAAGGACCATCATTTTTAGGAAGCTCGTTAACATAAGTTTATCTCCGGTCATATGATCGGTACAACCACTATCAAGAACCTATTCCTTTCCTTCAGATGCATAATTGCGAAGATTTGCCATGATACTAAGATTCCTCATAATATTCTCAAATTCAGTGTCACTTTCTTCGTCTTCATCATAATAGCCATGCTCAACATCATCATGTGCGTAATCATCACCTAGATCAAGTGATCCATTAGATATATCATCATGACAATGTGCAAGTTTGTGAATTCTAATCGTCTCTGTGATAATGCTATTAATGACTCCAATATCACCTTTAGCACGCATAAGATCATGAAGCTAGAAAAAGCATTCATCAACCTTGGGATCACTAGGATTCATTTTTTCGAAAGCAACGGACTTATGAAGAATTTCATCAAGGTTTTTCAAGGAATAATTTGGAAACCGTTCCTCAAGATATTTCCATATAGTGTTAGCACATTTGAAGGCAGGTAAGCATATAACCAAGTTTGTAGACAATCCTCTAATGATAAAATCAGTTGTTCTAAGATTGCAAACCATATCAAGATGCTCATCGGGGGTCGGATGCAAAGGATCAATAGGAGGCACATAAGGGATAAGAATATACTTGTTGAAATTATATTCATTAAATATCCAAGCATTTCATTTTTCCATGAACCATAAAACTACCCATTAAGAATAGGTACTCTATGTCTAATACTCCCAAACGTAGACTCATCCATCTTCCTCCAATGGTTATTAAACCAAAGCAATGGAGACCAATGCTCTGATACCAATTGAAAGGATCAAGAAGAGGGGTCTAGAGGGTGGGTGATTAGACCCTTAACATGTCACATCCCTAGTTCTGGTATGCTCAAGGCTAGCTAGTCATGTGTGCATCATGTTTAAATTTCATTTAAATTTGAAATGAGGATTTGAGAAACCCTCAGAATCATCTCTAAAATGGCCCAAACAAAAAGTGCTCCAAAAAGGTCCCAGAAAATGCTCATGTTGCTCTCTGAAAATATGGGACAGAGATAAAAATCAAACCAATATTTTTAGGAGCTCATAAGTATTTATTTTGGGCATTTGGATTAATCCAGTAATTATTTTGCCTTGGATATATAAATGTTAAATATATAATATATGTCCAAAAATTATGCCACTTGATGAGGAGCTCTGGAATAATATAGTTAGCTCCTTCAAAAATGGGCATAAGAAAATAAAATGGTTTAGTATTTTATTTAAACCAAACAAATGTCAGAAAAATAGAAAATGAAATAAACGGGAAAAACTTACATGGCGCTTACCTCCCTGTGCAGCCCAGCAGCTGGCCCAGCCCACCTGGCCCCCCTCCTCTGTCGTCTTCCTTCCCGACAGGAGGACGGGCGTGTGCCCATGGCCGCTCAAGACGCGTCTGCCACCTCACAGTCGCTGCACGCTTCCCCGCCACGCCGATGCCGCAGTTAGATCTTGGTGCCGTCTGATCGAGCCCTCCCTTCTTTCACTCCCTCTCCTCTCTGCCGCTCTCTTTCTCGCTGGCCGAGAATCGCCGCGCTGCCTGCTTCATTGCCGCGCGCTCCCGCCGTCTCCTCGCTCCTCTGACGCACCCAGGAGCTCCGCCTCCTCGCTCAGAAGCCTCTCCACCGAGCCACGCAAGCCGGAGCGCCCTGTGGAGCCGCCGTCGCCTTCGTCTTCCTCCTCGGACGCCGCCGACCGCCGACTCCGATTCGCCGTCTTGAGCGCCTCCTCGAGCCCATCGCTGCTCGGAACTCCACGGTGAGCTCCGCCACCGTTCCCTCTCTCCAGTAGCCGCACGCCGTAGTTTCTCCCCACCACGGCCGTAGCACTCGCCGCCGTCCTTGTCGCCGCCGTCGTGCTAGTTGTCGTAGCTCACGCCCGAGCACGCCAACGTGCTCACCGCCTCCAAGAAGCCAACGCCGCGCCGCCGCCCTAGTGCACCACAGCTCTGCGCTGGCCTTTGGCGAACTCCGGCCGCCGCCGCCAGCTTCGCTTCCGCGAGCACCGACCTCCCGTGTCCAACCACTGCACCATTGGATGCGGCAGCTCCCCAGCTACGCCTAGCACTTCTCCGCCGTCGATTTGGTCACCGGAGGACCAAACCCGAGGCCCTCCGCCGCGTCTGCCTCGCCGCCAAGGCCGAGTCGCCGGGCGGGTTTGACCTCACGACCAGGGGTTTGACCACCCTGTCATCGACGTGGGGCCAGGCCCCTACTAATTTTAGTTAGATTTTAATTAAACCTAACTAGCGGACATCTTGACATGTGGGCCTGGGCCTTAACTAAGTTAGATTAGGATTAGATTAGTGCTAATTAATTTAAGTTAGTTAGTTAGACACTGACATATGGGTCCCACTGGTCAGGTTTGACCTGGACCTGGCCATTGACCGCTGACGTCACGCTGACGTCAGGCTGACATATTTATTCATTTTCTGGATTTAAATTAATCAGGAAATTCCAGAAAATGATTTAAACTTCAAAAATTCATAGAAATTCAACCGTAGCTCAGATCGAAATAATTTATATATGAAAAATTATCAGAAAAATGCAATCTTTCCATCTGTACTAGTTTCATGCATGACAAACCAACTTATACATGCTGAATATGAGGAAACACATTATGGCATATTAAGAGACTTAAATTAGAATTGCATTTGAGCTTAGGGTTCAAATGGACTTCAAACCAAATGAATACTAGTCGCATTAGCTCAAACAGCATCACATCTTCATGCCATGTTCATGCATCATATTGTTGCATATGCTTGTGTATTGATTGTTGGCACCGTTCCTTCTCGATAGGTCTTGCTCCGGAGACCGCTCGAGTACTGTCTATGAAGCGGTGCCTCCCTTGTTGATCTACCGTGCAAGCAAACCCCTTGTTCATTCCGATACAATCCTACTCTCTCGCTCCTGCTCTCGAGATATTGCATTAGGACAACAACGATTCATCTGCTACTTTGTGTGCGGTAGTTGAACCCATTCCTCTGCATGACTGTCATTGCCACAAGAAATAGTTAAAACCCACTAGCATGTGTAGGAGTTGATTGAGCCATGTTGTGTTCCTACCATGCTATGCCCGCTATTGCTTAGAGTTGTGTCAGTCCGATTCATCGGGAATGAATTGGAGTACAATGCTCTATGTTACGATCTTTGAGTGAATGTGTGAACACGATTTGGTAAAGGTAGCGGTGAGAGGCCATGTAGGAGTACATGGTGGGTTGTCTCACCGAACCGCCCTTAAGCGAAGTTCTATGTATGTTGTCCAATGACTCGATACTACCACACATTGGGATCCTTAATTGACTCTCTCGACTTATTAACCAACTTGGTCTCTGCCCGAGAGTCGCAACTAGTTTCGGTGTTTGTAGGTAGTGCTATTTTTCTACCAAGTGGCACCCGCAGGTGGGCTTGGGATGACTAGGCACACGTGGCCTGGTGTACCGAGTGGCACCGGATGGTGGGCTCGGGAACCCTGCACACATCATTTGGGGCCGTGGCGACACCCGGCGGATCTCCTTGCGGATGAAACCCAATAGGCGATAAACCAGGCTAGAGTCTTGTGTGGTTAGTCGGTCGTGGCCGACTCCCTCGCCAAAGCTTCCGCTTGAAGGTTGCCGAGATACACGACGTGTACATGGTGGTAAGTGGCGAGGCGTGTGTGAAGAAGTACACCCTGCAGGTTAACATGATCTATTCAATAGCCGGGTCCATGGATATGGACTTCTTGGATGCTTACATGGTACATAGATAACTTGAAGTGGATACAATAAAATGCTCAAGAAAAGTGTGAGTACTATGGATGGCCTTCTCGTGGGGAGACGGGATGAATCCATAGTAGTGTATTGTGTGGTGATTAGTGGACTCGTGTGCACCATATCACCTCAAAGAAGTTCGTAGTCGAGAACAGATAGCCACAGAGTCAAAGCTGGCTTGCTGCAACTAAACCCCACATTACCCCTTGATACAAATGCATGTATGATAGGATCTGATGTAAGTCTTGCTGAGTACCTTTGTACTCATGGTGCTTTATTTATGTTTTTGCAGCGGAGACTTCGGTCTTACTAGTGTTCTCGTGGACTTCGACAAGTAGCTTGTACCTCAGCTACGATCTTGATCGGATGTTGTAGATAGTCAGGCTCTTCAGCCTTTTTCATTTGTAGATGTCTGTACCCAGACATGTAATGCTTCCGCTTGTTGCTTGTATGCTCTGTATGATGGGTCCTGTGACCCCTGCTTGCAATAATGCTATGATGGCTCTTCCGAGCCTTTATCTATGTGAGTTGTTGAGTTATGCTTGTGATGCCATGTTGTACAGCACATACTTGCATGTTATGCGTCGTGTAATGTGTATTGCTATGTGTGGATCGACTATCTAGTTGTTTATTCTTAGTAGCCTCTCTTACGGAAATGTCTCCTAGTGCTTCCATTTGAGCCATGGTAGCTTGCTACCGCTCCGAACACTTAGGTTGGCCGGCATGTGTCCTTCTTCATTCCTGTGTCTGTCCCTTCGGGTTAATGTCACGCGATGAATACCGGAGTCCTGTTAGCCCAGTGCTACAGCCTGGATTCACTCGCTGATGACCGACACGTTCGATCTTTGGGTCATGGATGCTGTCCTCGTAAGTTTGTGCCACTTTGGGTTTACGACTAGCCATGTCAGCCGGGCTCCTTATCATATGGATGCTAGCGACACTATCATATACGTGTGCCAAAAGGCAAACGGTCCCGCAAAGGTAAGGCGACACCGTGGGGATACTTGTGCGTGAGGCCGCAAAGTGATATGAGGTGTTACATGCTAGATCGATGTGGCATTGAGTCGGGTCCCGACAGCTTTGGTATCGAGCTTTGATGCTCAGAGGATTACCAAGCCAAACTGGTCAAGTTGAGTCTAGAAATTCTTTAGTTATGTAAGGGAATTGATTGTGGGAAGGAACGTAAGGCTCTTTTTACTCCTTTACCTCATGGCCTTCTCGATCCGAGGTCATCCTATATTTCCTACGGGTTAAGGAACTAGGCTATCTCTTCCGTATATTAGATCACGTGTTACTACTCCGTAGTTCCATAGGATTGGTTGGTCGAGTCATATTCCAGCCGAGTACCTCCAGTAGCCTGTTTAGTACTATCCCGTAACCTTAAGTGGTGATGTTGAGTATGTTACTACCCCATTTTAGCAGGATGTCTCATTTTGAGCATTTTACTGCCGTTATGCTGCCGGAATTGCCCTAGGAGTTCGAGAGTTACTAATTTCCTTGTCCTACATTCTATAGCCTATAGATGATGCTGATCCGTCCTTGGTTTCGTTTCTCAGGATGTCATCAGTTAAGCGAAGTTCTATTGCTCATAGCCAGAACCACGGAGATGGTAGGGATGAGGATCCTCCCGACCAGCCTTCGTTGGCAGAGTTCATGTTAGAGATGGAGAGAAACAAGCGTGAGTCTAACCGCTTGTTGGCACGTATCGAGGAGAACACCACACATCAATTCAAAGGATCTGTGACCATTCATGACTTCATCCGCTTGCACCCACCCACCTTTCATCATTCTATTGAGCCACTCGATGCAGATGACTGGCTCCGTAGTATCACACACAAGCTCCGTTCTGCGAACGTAGCTGAAGATGACAAGGTCACCTATGCCACATACCACCTGGAAGGTCCTGCTAGTCTTTGGTGGCAGAACTATGAGGCTATGCTTCCAGCTGGCCAGATTCCTACTTGGAGGGATTTCACTGAGGCTTTTCGCGAGCATCACATTCCCCAGGCCCTCCTTGATCGCAAGAGAGAAGAGTTCTGTAGTTTCACCTAGAGTAAGATGGCTGTTGATGCTTACAGCCGAGAGTTTGAGAACCTCGCCCGCTATGCCACAGAAGAGGTGTCCACGGACGCCAAGAAGCAGGCTAGGTTCCGGAAGGGTCTCAAACCCAAGTTGCGTCGTGATCTCCACCTACATCATTTGATACATTCCAAGCTCTTGTGAACAAGGCAATTAATGCAGAGACAGCTCAGCTCACTTACGAGGAGTCTCGTAAGCACACCCGTGATTTGGGATCTTCTTCCGGTTCTAGTTCTCAGAAGCGCCAGATTTGGGTTCCAAACTCCGCTCTTCCTCCCGGATATTCACCAAGGCCATCTCATGTGGTGCCTCCCCAGCTCGACAGTATGTTCCACCCAGCTCTTGGTAGACCGCTTGTCGGTCTTGGGTCCACATCCAACTTCAGGGACTTGCTTCACATGCGGGAAGCCAGGACACTATGCACGTGACTGCTCTCAGACTAGTCATGCTCCACCCCCGCCTGAGAAGTCTGTTGGCCATGGTAAGCCATCACGCAAGATGATCAATGTCAAGTCAGCTCCCACTGAACGTGGACGTGTGCATCACGCCTCGCCTAAAGACGCCATGATGATCCGGATGTCGTTCTTGGTACACTCCTTGTCAATTGTCACCCAAAGATCGGTTCTGCTTACGACATCGAGCATCTCATTCTTTCATTTCAAGGCTATGCTCGTTTGCACGACATGTCATTTTGTGATATGCCAACTTCGCTTGAAATTCAAACCCCAGGGTCTAGATGGCAAACCACCAGAATCAGCTATGGTAATGAAATCCTTGTTGATAGACTTGTATTTCTTGCATCACTTGTAGCCCTCAAGTCCTCAGATATTAACATCATCTTGGGTATGGACTGGATGACAGCTCATCATGCCAAGATTGATTGTTACACCAGATCTGTTCAGCTTACACACCCATCTGGCAAGATAGTCACTGTCTCCACCAGAGTTGCAAAGCGCCAACTCTATTCTCTTAATGCTAGCCCTCTTCCAGACCTTGAAGATATTCCGGTAGTCCGTGACTTCCCGGATGTCTTCCCAGAGGAACTGCCAGGTGTTCCACCTGACAGAGATGTAGAGTTCGTCATAGATCTTATCCCAGGAACCGCTCCAATTTCTAGGAGACCTTACAAGATGGCACCCTTAGAACTAGCCGAGCTTAAGAAACAACTTGATGAGTCCTTGCAAAAGGGTTTCATCCGTCCTAGTTCTTCACCTTGGGCTTGCCCCATCCTCTTCGTCAAGAAGAAGGATGGTACGGACCGGATGGTTGTAGATTATCGTCCCGTTAATTTGGTCACGATAAAGAACAAATATCCGCTCCCCAGGATCAACGATCTGTATGATCAGCTCGCTGGATCCTCAGTCTTCTCCAAGATGGATTTGAGGTTAGGCTACCACCAAATCAAGATCAGAAACGGGGACATCCCCAAAACGGCATTTGTCACTCGTTATGGCCAGTACGAGTACACCGTCATGTCCTTTGGCCTAACCAACACTCCAGCCACATTCTCCCGCTTGATGAACTCGATCTTCATGGAGTACTTAGATAAGTTCGTCGTGGTTTACCTCGATGATATTCTTATTTACTCGAAGAACGAAGAAGAGCATGCCGAACATCTTAGACTTGTGTTAGAAAAACTCAGAGAGCACCGCCTTTATGCCAAGTTCTCCAAGTGTGAATTTTGGTTGCCAGAAGTGACCTACCTAGGCCACGTAATCTCTGGTAAGGGCATTGCTGTCAATCCCGAGAGAGTTAAGGCCGTTCTCGATTGGACTCCACCTGAAACCGTTAAGCAAGTTAGGAGTTTCCTTGGTCTAGCCAGCTATTGCCGCCGCTTTGTTGAAAACTTCTCCAAAGTAGCCAAACCCCTCACGGAACTTCTCAAGAAAGATAAAAGGTTTGAGTGGTCCCCATAGTGTGAGTACAGTTTTCAGGAACTGAAAAGACGCCTGACTTCTGCTCCCATACTTGTGCCACCGGATTTCACTAAAGACTTTGTTATCTACTGCGACGCCTCACGACAGGGACTAGGTTGCATTCTTATGCAGGATCGTCATGTGATTGCCTATGCATCTCGACAGTTGCATCCACATGAGGATAATTATCCTACACATGATCTAGAGCTTGCAGCCGTAGTCTATGCACTCAAGACCAGCGACATTACCTTCTTGGTAAACGCTATAGATCTACACCGATCACCAGAGTCTCAAGTATATCTTCACCCAACCAGATTTGAACCTTAGGCAAAGACGTTGGTTGGAATTGATCTCAGATTACGACTTAGGGATTACCTACACTCCAGGCAAAGCTAATGTCATGGCTGATGCTCTAAGCCGTAAATCCTATTGCAACAATCTCATGTTGCAGCAGGGTCAACCACCTCTCCATGAGGAATTCTGTAAGCTTAATCTCCACATTGCTCCTCACGGATTCCTTTCTACTTTGGTGGCGAAACCTACTCTTGAGGATCATATCATAACTAGCCAGCAGTATGATACATGTATTTCTCGAATCAAGGATAATGTGAAGAAGGGAGTTGCTGGTAGTTTCTCTGTTGATGATCGAGGTGTTGTTTTCTTCAAGAACCGTTTGGTGGTCCCCAAGAAGCAGCATCTTCGACAACTGATTCTTAAGGAGGCGCATGAATCCCCTCTCACGATTCATCCCGGTAGTACTAAGATGTATCAGGACCTACGCCAGAGGTTCTGGTGGACTAGGATGAAGAGAGAAATCGCTGACTTCGTTGCTAATTGTGACGTTTGTCGTCGCGTTAAGGCAGAGCATCAAAGACCTGCTGGCACCCTTCAGCCTTTAGCTATTCCTGAATGGAAATGGGATAAAGTTGGTATGGACTTCATCACCGGTTTTCCCAGGACCAAGAGAGGGAATAACGCTATCTTCGTAGTCATTGATCGTCTTTCCAAAGTGGCTCACTTCCTACCTGTTCGAGAGAGTATCACTGCCAGTCAGCTCGCTGACTTATATATCTCTCAAATAGTATCACTTCACGGTGTTCCACTAGAGATCAATTCAGACCGTGGCAGTCTTTTCACTTCTCATTTCTGGGAGAGTTTCCAATCTGCCATGGGAACCCATCTTTCCTTCAGTACCGCTTTCCACCCTCAGTCGAGTGGTCAGGTGGAAAGGGTCAACCAAATCCTCGAAGACATGCTTAGAGCTTGCGTTATCTCATTCGGTATGGATTGGGAGAAATGTCTTCCTTTTGCCGAGTTTGCTTATAACAATAGCTATCAATCCAGTCTCAAGAAAGCTCCTTTTGAGATTCTCTATGGACGAAGATGTCGAACACCGTTGAACTGGTCAGAAACCGGTGAAAGACAATTCTTTGGACCGACATGATCCAGAGGCGTAAGAGCAAGTTCGCATCATTCGTGAGAATTTGAAAACAGCCCAGTCTAGTCAAAAGAGTCAGTATGATCGTCATCATAAGGATATGACTTATGAAGTTGGCGACAAAGCTTATCTTCGGGTTACTCCTTTGAAGGGTACCCATCGATTCGGTATCAAGGGCAAGTTGGCTCCTCGTTACATTGGTCCTTTTCGCATTCTCGCTAAACGAGGAGAGGTTGCCTACCAATTGGAACTACCCCCACATCTTTCTCGAGTTCATGATGTCTTCCACGCCTCTCAACTCAGCGCTTCTCGGATCCTATCCGCGAGTGGACCACAAACGCTTGATCTCCAAGATAACCTCACATACCGAGAGTATCCAATTCGCATTCTCGATCAAGCAGAGCGTGTCACCCGACGTCATAACATCAAGTTTCTCAAGGTTCAGTGGTCTCATCATTCCGAGAGAGAAGCTACTTGGGAGCGAGAAGATCGTCTTCGACTGGAGTACCCCACCTTCTTTCCGTCGACCCCCGAATCTCGGGACGAGATTTTTTCAAGTGGGGGCGAGTTGTCACATCCCTAATTCTGGTATGCTCAAGGCTAGCTAGTCATGTGTGCATCATGTTTAAATTTCATTTAAATTTGAAATGAGGATTTGAGAAACCCTCAGAATCATCTCTAAAATGGCCCAAACAAAAAGTGCTCCAAAAAGGTCCCAGAAAATGCTCATGTTGCTCTCTGAAAATATTGGACAGAGATAAAAATCAAACCAATATTTTTAGGAGCTCATAAGTATTTATTTTGGGCATTTGGATTAATCCAGTAATTATTTTGCCTTGGATATATAAATGTTATATATATAATATATGTCCAAAAATTATGCCACTTGATGAGGAGCTCTGGAATAATATAGTTAGCTCCTGCAAAAATGGGCATAAGA
The DNA here is from genome assembly GCA_021437245.1 of Aegilops speltoides. Classification (NCBI taxonomy): domain Eukaryota; kingdom Viridiplantae; phylum Streptophyta; class Magnoliopsida; order Poales; family Poaceae; genus Aegilops; species Aegilops speltoides. Next base: position 67,148,349 of record CM038143.1, read on the forward strand.
AAATAAAATGGTTTAGTATTTTATTTAAACCAAACAAATGTCAGAAAAATAGAAAACAGAAATAAACGGGAAAAACTTACCTGGCGCTTACCTCCCTGTGCAGCCCAGCAGCTGGCCCAGCCCACCTGGCCCCCCTCCTCTGTCGTCTTCCTTCCCGACAGGAGGACGGGCGTGTGCCCGCGGTGCGCCCGCACGCGTTCGGCCACCTCCTGGTCGCCTGCCTGCTTCCCCCGCCACGTCGATGCCGCGGTTAGATGCGCGGGTGCCGTCTGGATCGAGCCCTCCCCTTCTTTCACTCCCTCTCCCTCTCTGCCGCTCTCTTTCTCGCGCGCCCGAGAATCGCCGGCGCCGCCGCTTCTGCCGCTTGCGCTCCCGCCGTCTCCTCGCTCCTCTGACGCACGCAGAGCTCCGCCTCCTCGCTCAGAAGCCTCTCCACCGAGCCACGCAAGCCGGAGCGCCCTGTGGAGCCGCCGTCGCCTTGTCTTCCTCCTCGGACGCCGCCGACCGCCGACTCCGATTCGCCGTCTTGAGCGCCTCCTCGAGCCCATCGCTCGCTCAAGAACTCCACGGTGAGCTCCGCCACCGTTCCCCTCTCTCCAGCGTAGCCGCCCGCCGCCGTAGCCTTCTCCCCACCACGGCCGTAGCACTCGCCGCCGTCCTTGTCGCTGCCGTCGTGCTAGTTGTCAGAAGCTCACGCCCGAAACACGCCAACGTGCTCACCGCCTCCAAGCAAGCCAACGCCGCGCCGCGCCGCTGCCGTGCACCACAGCTCTGCTAGCCAGACTGGCGAACTCCGGCGCCGCCAAGCTTCGCTTCCGGCGAGCACCGACCTCCCGTGTCCAACCACTCGCACCATCGATGCGGCAGCTCCCACCACGCGTAGCACTTCTCCGCCGTCGATTTGGTCACCGGAGGACCAAACCCGAGGCCCTCCGCCGCGTCTGGCCTCGCCGGCGTCGAGTCGCCGGCGGGTTTGACCCCGCTGACCAGGGGTTTGACCACCCTGTGTCACTGACGCGTGGGGCCAGGCCCCTGCTAATTTTAGTTAGATTTTAATTAAACCTAACTAGCCGCTGATACTGACATGTGGGCCCAGGGCCTTAACTAAGTTAGATTAGGATTAGATTAGTGCTAATTAATTTAAGTTAGTTAGTTAGACACTGACATATGGGTCCCACTGGTCAGGTTTGACCTGGACCTGGCCGTTGACCGCTGATGTCACGCTGACGTCAGGCTGATGTATTTATTCATTTTCTGGATTTAAATTAATCAGGAAATTCCAGAAAATGATTTAAACTTCAAAAATTAATAGAAATTCAACCGTAGCTCAGATCGAAATAATTTATATATGAAAAATTATCAGAAAAATGCAATCTTTCCATCTGTACTAGTTTCATGCATGACAAACCAACTTATACATGCTGAATATGAGGAAACACATTATGGCATATTAAGAGACTTAAATTAGAATTGCATTTGAGCTTAGGGTTCAAATGGACTTCAAACCAAATGAATACTAGTCGCATTAGCTCAAACAGCATCACATCTTCATGCCATGTTCATGCATCATATTGTTGCATATGCTTGTGTATTGATTGTTGGCACCGTTCCTTCTCGATAGGTCTTGCTCCGGAGACCGTTCCAGAGTACCTGTCTATGAAGCAGTGCCTCCCTTGTTGATCTACCAGGCAAGCAAACCCCCTTGTTCATTCCGATACAATCCTACTCTCTCGCTCCTGCTCTCAGATATTGCATTAGGACAACAACGATTCATCTGCTACTTTGTGTTGCGGTAGTTGAACCCATTCCTCTGCATGACCTGTCATTGCCACAGTAAATAGTTAAAACCCACTAGCATGTGTAGGAGTTGATTGAGCCATGTTGTGTTCCTACCATGCTATGCCTGCTATTGCTTAGAGTTGTGTCAGGTCTGATTCATCGGGAATGAATTGGAGTACAATGCTCTATGTTCGATCTTTGAGAGTGAACGTGTGAACACGATTTGGTAAAGGTAGCGGTGAGAGGCCATGTAGGAGTACATGGTGGGTTGTCTCACTGGAACCGTCCTTAAGCACTGAGTTCTATGTATGTTGTCCAATGACTCGATACTACCACACATTGGGATCCTTAATTGACTCTCTCGACTTATTAACCAACTTGGTCTCTGTCCAGGAGTCGCAACTAGTTTCTGGTGTTTGTAGGTAGTGCTATTTTTCTACCAAGTGGCACCCGGCAGGGTGGGCTTGGGACAGACTAGGCACACGTGGCCTGGTGTACCGAGTGGCACCCGGATGGTGGGCTCGGGAACCCTGCACACATCGTTTGGGGCCGTGAGCGACACCCCGGCCGGATCTCCTTGCGGATGAAACCCGAATAGGCGATAAACCTGGGCTAGAGTCTTGTGTGGTTAGTCAGGTCGTGGCCGACTCCCTCGCCAGGCTTCCGCTTGAAGGTTGCCGAGATACACGACGTGTACATGGTGGTAAGTGGCGAGAGCGTGTGTGAAGAAGTACACCCCTGCAGGGTTAACATGATCTATTCGAATAGCCGGGTCCGCGGATATGGACTTCTTGGATGCTTACATGGTACATAGATAACTTGAAGTGGATACAATAAAATGCTCAAGAAAAGTGTGAGTACTATGGATGGCCTTCTCGTAGGGAGACGGGGATGAATCCATAGTAGTGTATTGTGTGGTGATTAGTGGACTGCAGCGCCATATCACCTCAAAGAAGTTCTCGTAGTCGAGAACAGGATAGCCACAGAGTCAAAGCTGGCTTGTCGCAACTAAACCCCACATTACCCCTTGATACAAATGCATGTATGATAGGATCGATGTAAGTCTTGCTGAGTACCTTTGTACTCATGGTGCTTTATTTATGTTTTTGCAGCGGAGACTTCGGTCTTACTAGTGTTCTCGTGGGCTTCGACGAGTAGCTTGTACCTCAGCTACGATCTTGATCGGATGTTGTAGATAGTCAAGCTCTTCAGCCTTTTTCATTTGTAGATGTCTGTACCCAGACATGTAATGCTTCCGCTTGTTGCTTGTATGCTCTGTATGATGGGTCCTGTGACCCCTGTTTGCAATAAATGCTATGATGGCTCTTCTGAGCCTTTATCTATGTGAGTTGTTGAGTTATGCTGTGATGCCATGTTGTACAGCACATACTTGCATGTTATGCGTACGTGTAATGTGTATTACTATGTGTGGGATCTGACTATCTAGTTGTTTATTCTTAGTAGCCTCTCTTACCGGGAAATGTCTCCTAGTGCTTCCACTGAGCCATGGTAGCTTGCTACTGCTCCGGAACACTTAGGTTGGCCGGCATGTGTCCTTCTTCGTTCTGTATCATCCCTTCGAAATGTCACGCGATGAATACCGAGTCCTGTTAGCCCGTGCTACAGCCTGGATTCACTCGCGATGACCGACACGTTCGATCTTCGGGTCATGGATGCTGTCCTCGTAAGTTTGTGCCACTTTGGGTTTACGACTAGCCATGTCAGCCGGGCTCCTTATCATATGGATGCTAGAGACACTATCATATACATGTGCCAAAAGGCGCAAACGGTCCCGGGCAAAGGTAAGGCGACACCCGTGGGGATACTGTGCGTGAGGCTGCAAAGTGATATGAGGTGTTACATGCTAGATCGATGTGGCATTGAGTCGGGGTCCTGACATAACAAGTAAAGTTGGCAGATTTTTATTTCTACAAGTTAAGGTTGAGTTTACCACATGTTAAAGCATTCACAATACATTTCAAGCATGCCTGATACGAGTATAGACAATGGAAAAAGGTAAAGCATGCAATTTTAGAGAAAGTAAAGGGAGGGGATTGGAGTGTGCAAATGCAATGGAGACACGGAGTTTTTGGCGTGGTTCCGATAGGTGTGGTGCTATCGTACATTCACGTTGATGGAAACTTCAACCCATGAAGGGTAACAACAACACAAGTCCACAGAGAGATTCACCCACGAAGGGTCCATGAAGAAGCAACCTTGTCTATCCCACCATGACCATCGTCCATGAAGGACTTGCCTCACTCGGGTAGATCTTCACGAAGTAGGCGATCTCCTTGCCCTTACAAACTTCCTGGTTCAACTCCACAATATGTCGGAGGCTCCCAAGCAACACCTAACCAATCTAGGAGACACTACTCTCCAAAAGGTAATAGACGGTATGTTGATGATGATATCCTTGCCCTTGTGCTTCAAATGATAGTATCCCCAACACTCAACTCTTTATCACAGATTTCGATATGGTGGAAGAAGAATTGGAGTGGAAAGCAACTTGGGGAAGGCTAGAAATCAAGATTCTTGTGGTAGGATTGGAATGTCTTGATCTCAACACATGAATAGGTGGTTATCTCTCAGAAAATGAATGATGTAAGCGTACGCACATTCTGATGGCTCTCTCACTAAAGGATAGGGGGTGGAGGGGTATATATAGCCTCCACAAAAAATCTAACAGTTAGACACATTTGACCAATCTCGGTGGGACCGAATAATGAAACTAGGTGAGACCAATTAGCACAAAAATGTGAACTTTAGGAATCTCGGTGGGACCGACTGGAACAACTTGGTGGGACCAATGTGCTAGGGCTTAGGGCAAACATCATCTTGGTGGCGCCGATTGCATCAACTTGGTGAGACCGAAGTGAATAATGAGCACACATATTGTCAAGAAAACTCGTTGAGACCGACTGCAACATTTGAGTGAGACCGAAATAGTTACAACAATACATAGAGATTTTGCAAGGCCATCTCGGTGAGATCGAGATCTATATTAGTGTGATCGAATCGTTAGGGTTTCTGGTAATGGCTATGTCAATTGAACTCGATGGCTTCGGGTAGAAAGAATCGATGGGGCCAAGTTGGAGTTTAGGGTTTAGACATATTTGGATGGAGAAAGGGGCTGAGGGTTTTGGAGCAATATCATTAAGCACTTGAGCAACCAGATCATTAAGCAACACGTCATCCCCTTTTAATAGTATTGGCTTTCCTATGTACTCAATGTGAGCTTGGATCACTAAAATAAAGATGAAGAGTCTTGAGATTTTGCTAATCTTTGTCCTTAGCATTTTGAAGGGATTCCACATCCTCTTGTCCTTGCCGTGCCACTATTGAACTTTCCTGAAACATACTAGATAAAACCATTAGTCCAACAAGAGATATGTTGACATTAATTACCAAAATCACCCAGGGAGCACTTGTGCTTTCAACTAATTAACTGTTCTTGTGCTTGCAGAAGTGGATCGCCAAGGTGCAGCCGATGTTGTGCCTGGCACCACTACCTGAGGCGGAGTGACCCCCTGCTTACAACCCTCCTATTCATGGAGCCGCACGTGGTGATCCCCAAGGGATCGAAGCTCTAGAAGAGCAGGGCAGGTCTTCGGACCCAGGAGACCTTGGTCACTCAATCCAAGGACACCCACACCTCCTACACCTACGAGGACGACATGGAGGAGGACAAGGGGTGAGGGAGAACCCTTCTCTCAAGGGGAAGAGGGCGGCGTCCGAGGACGCCAAGGCCGAAGTGCGGCCGAAAAGTCAAAAGAGGGTGCACAAGGCCCTAACTGAGCCTTCCAGCAGGCCCGCTCCACCAGAGAATATCACCTTCCCCGACGAGTCGGTGACCTCCTCGAGTTGGGAGGGAGAATCCTGCACCCCGGAGGTATGTCATCGTCATTATGTCTATTTTTTAACAAGTCTTTCCATCAAGATAAAACTCATATGAGCAATTTTCTTCAGTCCGTAGAGGGTGCATCTTAGCAGCGACTCCTCAAACGGTTGCCTCCCTCCAGTAGGATGACCGATCCCACCACTCCCCCTACATATCAAGAGGGACTGGGGAACCTGGTTAAAATAACGGGAGCTGAAGAGTTGATCGTCATGGCTGAGGTCGAGATCTCGGCCCAACAGACCCAAGAAAATGGAGTCCCCGAGGATGCCAAGGAAGGGTTGGGCCAGACATCAGCCTAGTCGAGGTCAACTTCGGCGCCAGTGCTGCCGCTAGAGACCCTCGTGCCTACCATTTTGATGCTGGGTTCTGAGGTTCTACCACCCCCGCCTCCCGCCCAAAGGACAGGTGGAACATACAAGCAAATAGATGGACAAATTAGTAGCTCTCAAGATAGAGGTAGCGAAACAACACCCTCGTAATCGAGATCATCATCATCATTATCAATAGCAATCAAGCAGGATGTATGATTTTACCTCCACCGTGAGGGGCTGAACATGGGTAAACACGCGTCTCTCATTCCGACCAACCCCGTCCAAGCTATCACCTAGCAGCGATGGCCTCACAACTTAGCCCTTTCACGAGGTCATCTGCCGTGACAAAACCACGACAATGTTGTTGGTATTCTTATGGCCCTTGCCACCATTTTTCTTTCCCTTAGTGTTACCGGACTCGGCTACCTAGCCAAGACATCCATGAGCACACTCATCTCCTTGACTTTCCTCTTCATACACCTGAGTTTCTGGACCAAAGGCTGAAAACGACAGTTTCTCTCCAAAACGAGAACATATGTTTGTGCCGTGATGCTACTAGAAGAATGAACAATCTCTGCTATCTGGCATGCCCAATGATGAACAGACTCATCGCCCCTGAACACAATGCTCTAAATCGATGATCATTGCTGGGAGCTTACAAGTTCTGTGTAAGTTCTGATAAAGCGCTCTTTCAACTCCTGCTAAGTGTTGATTGAGTGTGCAGGCAAATTCTTCAACCAACTCTGTGATGGAACTTCCAGGATCATGGTTAGATACTGAGCACACACGGCGTCGCTAACCTCTATCATATCCGTGGCCATTTCGTAGCTCTCAAACCAATCTGCGGGTTCCAGGTCGGCTGTATAATTAGGGACCTTGTGAGGACCTTTGAAATCCTACGGCATGCTCTCATTCCATAGAGCCGACCCCAAACATTGAGTTCCGATAGTTTGTTCTATAACATAAGTGCTTTGTAGTGCAGGTTAGTTTCTGGTGGGTGGGACATGTGCCGCTGGCTGAACATACGTAGCACCTGCATTGCCTACACCCGCCATACAAAAATCACACATGTTGGCTACTATGGCCTGGGCATCTGAGACTGTTGGTTGTGGCTGGTGTTGCCTGGGTGGCTGTCGTTCCCTTCGGTGCCATACACTGTTTGAGACCACGGGAGACTCCCCGTATCGGCTCCTACTTCGACTCTGATGAGGCATAGAGTGGAGCCGGTTCGGGCTATGGGAGTTATTCGCTTGCAGTGTGATCGCTCTTTTCAACATCCCGATTGCATTCCTGGCTTCCAGCTCCATTGGGTTGTTCCCATTTATTGGGATTGCAGCTAGGTTGCGTGTCACCACCAGTACGTTGTCAACCAGGTTTGAGTAGTGACCAGTTGGTGTTTGGAAACGCCCGGGCTGATACCGGATTGGCTGGTGCTGGACTGGTGACTACAGGTGAGCCAGCGGTTGTAACTGGGCTGTATTTGGGGGAACTGATACATCTCTGTCATATCTACTTTTCCTAATGCTTTTGCTATTGTTTCAAACTCTAATTTGCATGATTTGAATGAAGCTAACCCGGACTGACGTTGTTTTCAGCAGAACTTCCATAGTGTTGTTTTTTATGCAGAAATAAAAGTTCTCGGAATTGGACGAACACTTTTTGGAGAAATAAAAATGCTGGAGCAAAGACACATTGGAAGGGGGGGGCTAGGCTGCCCACTAGGCCACCAGGGCGCGCCACCCCCTAGGCGCGCCCTGGTGGGTAGTGGGGCACACGAGGCCCCTCTAACCTTGAAATCAACCCTATAAATTCCTATTTTTAGAGGAAAAAATAGGAGAGGAAGTTTCATCACGTTTTACAATACGGAGCCACCGCGACCTTCTGTTGTTCATCGGGAGGCCAGATCTGGAGTACATTCGGGGTTCCGTAGAGGGGGATCTTCCGTTTTTGTCATCATCAACCATCCTCCATCACCATTTTCATGATGCTCACCGCTGGGAATGAGTAATTCCTTCGTAGGCTTGATGGACGGTGATGGGTTGGATGGGATTCATCATGTAATCGAGTCCGTTTTGTTAGGGCTTGATCCCTAGTATCCACTATGTTCTGAGATTGATGTCGCTATGACTTTGCTATGCTTAATGCTTGTCACTAGGGCCCGAGTGCCATGATTTTAGATCTGAACCGTTTATGTTTTCACCATTATATCTATGTTCTTGATCCGATCTTGCAAGTCATATGCACCTATTACGTGTTAGGATCCGCATACCCCAAGGTGACAATAATGGGGATTCTTTCCGGTGATTACCGTAGTTTGAGGAGTTCAAGTATTCACTATGTGCTAATGCTTTGTTCCGGTTCTCTATTAAAAGGAGGCATTAATATCCCTTAGTTTCCTTATGGACCCCGCTGCCACGGGAGGGTGGGACAAAAGATGTTATGCAAGTTCTTTTCCATAAGCACGTATGACTATTTATGGAATACATGCCTACATTATATCGATGAACTGGAGCTAGTTCTGTGTCGCCCTAGGTTATAACTGTCATATGATGAATATTCCAACGATATCACCGACCCAATGCCTACGAGCTTTTCACATATTGTTCTTGCTAAGTTACTACTGTTGCTGCTACTGTTAGAATTGCTACAAAACTGCTGCCACTACTATTACTGTTACTACTGCCATAAAAATCATCATACTACTGTGCTACTGATCACTTTACTACAGATATTTAATCTCCAGGTGTAGTTGAATTGACAACTCAACTACTAATACTTGCAAATATTCTTTGGCTCCCCTTGTGTCGAATCAATAAATTTGGGTTGAATACTCTACCCTCGAAAACTGTTCTAATCCCCTATACTTGTGGCTTATCAAGAGGAACGTCAAATGGGGTATGACAAGCCCTACAACCGGCGCACATGTGATAGTAACATGTGCTGTTGGACGAGGTAGATCTTGCGATGTTTGGGACAACCTAGCTGGCTCCATTGCTATCACAAGTCGGCTTTGGAATCTCCTCTGATGTACCGCTTATGCTTCATTTTGACGAAAACTGAGATGGAACCTCTCAATTTCCAAACACTTAGCCTCCGAGAGGACCTCAATCCATGCTTCAGCTAGACGTGCGCTCTCTGCATTGATATCCTCCTGAATCTTGGCAGCTGCTCGTGGCAGTTCGTGATATCTGCATTGCGTCCCTCAGCATTCTCTGAACTCGCTGGATCTGCAAGAAAGTGGCCGAGAGTAGTTGCCATCTCGGCCAATGTCTGAGCCCCCATCCTACCGGAGCCGGCTGCCTCCAGTGCAGCCATTGCAGCTCCCACGATGTTCGATAGTTGACCCGACGTGATTGTGGCCGGGTTCTGGCTCGTTGATGTGTCTGTGACTAGGTTCCCTGCACGTCGTACTGAGGCTGGTTCTGGTTTCTTGCCATGTAGACTATTGCATGATGAGACGGCTCGTATGACTCTGGACATATGTCATCATGTGAATATCCTCCCAGTCTTTCATCAAAAGTGGAAGGATTGACTCGCTTTCCCCAACATTTGACTCATCATTTGAACTGACAAGCGTGTCGCCTCTGGACACCGAATTGGAGGCCGGCTCTAACTCCTGTGTGACTCCGCCGGTGAAACCAATGAAGGCACTGGTCCGGCCGTGTTTGGTCCTGCACGCGGATTCGATGAAGTCGGCAATGACGTCCGACTCTAGCTCGGACCCGCCGATGAAACCGATGAAGGCATGGATCTTGCCGAAGGGGACCTTGTATCCAGATCGATAGAGTCGGCCTCGGAACCCCAGCCAGCGTCGTCGATGTAGAGATTCCCACGCCGGCTCTTCGTCATCCGGTCGATCACGTAACCCTCGATCCCTGGAAGTGCTCCCTCCAAGAACTCAACACGACCGTGCGCTAGCCCATGGTGCCCGCCAACTATCGTGGTTTGTCACGACAGATGTCCTCGTGGAAGGACTAAGTTGTGAGGCCATCAGTACTAGGTGGTAGATTGAGTGAGGTTGATCGAAAACGGGGGACGAAAGTTTACCCAAGTCCGGGCCCTCACGATGGACGTAAAAGCCTACTCCTGATTGATTGATATTCATGATGATCTCGATTATAAGGGCGGTGTTTCGCAACCTAGCTTTCAAGAGTGTCTTACATGTCCTTTGTCATCTCAGGAACTCCCCTTTATATAATAGGTTGGGTCCCTGGTTTATAGAAGATTCCGAGTCATACTCATAACCCATATCCTACTCTAAGTCTTATTTGACTTTCCTTCCTTTCCAAGTTAAAAGGAGCTTCATACTTAGGCCTTCTTGTAAGCTGGCCTTAGCAAAGCTCGTATGAAACCCGACAATCATGGGCCGGGTCTTTCCCATGGCATTGGCCTTTCTCTCTCTGGTGATACTCCTTAAGAGAAACGAGAATGGGTAACGCCCTAAACCTGGTTACACCACACCGGGTCTCATCTGTGGGGAATATCCCCAACACCTTGTCCATCTTATGTTGACCGGTTATGTACTCCATCCGATTCTATTTTCTCGCATAAGTAGCTGCACAGATAACAGGGAGGGCCATGATGAGTCTATTTTGGACATTTTTGCCCTTGTGCATGCATGGAGAGAGGTGAATTGTTTTAACTGCTGCACGCTAATGATTAGGTGGTCGGTGGGTCTCCTCTGCCCTTTCTCCCGCGCGTAGGATGGACCCTTTTGCATGATGCATTCAGTTTGAAACCGATGCTAAAAAAGAGAACGTCGGGCTAATTAGGGAAAAAACGTTATGCGCAAACAAAAAAGAAACAGAGAGAGTACTATGATTTATGCTTCATCTATAAAATGAGGTGCGAGCTAAGATGGCCTTGTGGCCATATCTCCTGTCTCGGGGAGCAGGGAGTCCCACGGGGAGCATGAGCATCGGCCATATTTACATAGGCCCTGTTTGGATCCCTAAGTTAGAGTTAGTTTTAGTTAGTTGAGGCTCAAATAACCCAAAAGTATCCAAACATGATGGGTTAGTTTGGGTTAGTTGGATCTAGCCCACTGTCAGGACCCCGACTCAATGCCACATCGATCTAGTCTGTAACACATCATATCACTTTGCGGCCTCACGCACGGTATCCCAACGGGTGTCGCCTTACCTTAGCCCGGGACCGTTTACGCCTTTTGGCACACGATATGATAGTGTCGCTAGCATCCATATGAAAAGAGCCCGGCTGACATGGCTAGTTGTAAACCCAAAGTGGCACAGACTTACAGGACAGCATCCATGACCCAAAGATCGAACGTGTCGGTCATCAACAAGTAAGTTCCGGCTGTAGCACCGAGCTAGCAGACTCGTAAACCGGCTGTAGCGGCTAACAGACTCCGGTACTCAATGCGTGACATTTCCCGAAGGGACAGACACGAGAACGAAGAAGGACACATGCCGCCAGCCTAAGTGTTCCGGAGCAAAGCAAGCTACCATGGCTCGGTGGAGACACTAGGAGACATTTCCCGGTAAGAGAGGCTACTAAAGATAAACAACTAGATAGTCAGATCCCACACATACCAAGCATTTCAATAACATACACACAATATGCTCGATATGTGCAAATACAACATGGCATCACAACATGACTCTACGACTCAAGTATTTATTCAATAGGCTCCGAGGAGCGAGATATTACAAACATGGGTCTCATGACCCAACATTCAGAGCATACAAGTCAAGCACAAACGGAAGCTAACATGTCTGAGTACAGACATCTATAAATGAAAAAGGCTGAGAAGCCTGACTATCTACCAGATCCTGCCGAGGGCACAAGATCGTAGCTGAGGTAACAAGCTAAACGTCGAAGTCCACGCGGAACTACTAGCGAGACTGAAGTCTCTCTGCAAAAACATAAAATAGGCAAACGTGAGTACAAATGTACCCAGCAAGACTTACATCAGAACTAACTACATATGCATCATTATCAACAAAGGGGATGGTGGAGTTTAACAGCAGCAAGCCAGCTTTGACTCGGTGGCTATCCTAAACTACGACTGCAAGTAACTCTTTTGGGGTGGCGCACACGAGTCCACATATTCACCATATCAATACACCACTATGGATCCGCTCCCGTCTTCCTACGAGAACGCTATCCATAGCACTCACGCTTATCTTGCGTATTTTAGAGTATCCACTTTCACTTGTCTATGAACTGATATAAGCAACCCAGAAGTCCTTTTCCGCGGACACGGCTATTCGAATAGATGATGTTAACCCTGCAGGGGTGTACTTCTTCACACACGCTCTCACCACTTACCGCCGTTTACCGACATGTACTGCAACCTTCAAGCGGAAGCCCAACGTGGGTGTCGGCCACGACCTACCTAAACACTCAAGTCCCTAGTCCAGGTTTATCGCCTATTTGGGTTCCATCTATGAGGAGTTCCGCGAAGTTTCGCTCACAGCCCCAAACGATGTGTACAGGTTCCGTGACACCAAACAGGCGCCTGGTCTACCTGCCACGCGTGCCTACCGCATCACAGCCCACCCCTTTACGGTCAGCGCTGCGCACGGCCTCCAAAGATACTACAAACACCGAAACTACTTGCAACTCCCGGACAGAGGACAAGGGTGATTAAGAAGCCGAGAGGGTCCATTGGTTTCGGGCCCAATGCGTGGTAGTAGCTGAATCATGGATCACAAACACGTAACTCAGTTCCCGAGGACGGCTGCAATGAGACAACCCACCATGTACTCCTACATGGCCTCTCACCGCTACCTTTACCAAATCGTGTTCACACACTTAGCTCGCACATAGCAGACATGTTCACACACCTCTGAATCATCCTCGATGAATCGACCGACTCAACTCTAAGCAAAGAGCAGGCATGACAAACAAGCATGTATGAGTAGGCACAACGGGCTCAAACAACTCCTACTCATGCTAGTGGGTTTCATCTATTTATTGTGGAATGACAGTCATGCAAAGGATAAAGGGTTCAGCTACCGCAGCAAGTAACAGATGAATCGTTGTTGTCCTAATGCAGTAAAAGAGAGCAGGAGCGAGAGAGTGGGATTGTATCGGAATGAACAAGGGGGTTTTGCTTGCCTGGCACTTCTGAAGATAGTATAGCTCTTCATCGGTGTCATCGATCTCATCGTCGGTATCACGTCTATCGAGAGGGGACAATTACCGGCAACAGAGAAGAAATACAATCAATGCAATGCTCAATATGATGCATGATCATGACATGGCAATATGCTGTGGTTTGAGCTAATGCACCTAGCTATGATTTAAATGAGGTTGGTTCAATACAAGATTCAAATTTCAACTCCATATATGATTATTCAAATGCCATTTAATTGATTTGTGCTATACAGCAGCTATAAGTTGTTCTAACATGCATGAAAATGGTGCAGATGGATTCCTTGAATTTTTCTGATAATTTTTCATATATAAATTATTTAGTTTGGAGTTACGGTTGAATTACTATGAATTTTTGAAGTTTTGAACATTTTCGGAATTTCCTGAATATTTAGAATTAAAATAATTCCGAAAATGATTTAATCATGCGTCCGACGCCAAACATGACGTCAGCGAGTCAACGGCCAGGTCCAGTCAAACCCGTCGCGGGGTCCACACGCCGCTGACACGTAAACTAATCCCGTTGACTCGAGCTTTGACCCGCCACGGGCCCGCCGCCGATGTCTGTTAGTGTGCTAATTGGGGATTAGCCGCTAACGGCAACGCCACGCCGATTCGCCGCGATTAGACGACGGCGACGACCAGAGCGGCGGTGGCTCGCGGAGTTGCGCTATGGGCTGCGGTTGGACGCGAAGAGCACCAGAGGTAGCCTGTGCCGTGGCGCATCTAGGGGACCAACGGAGGTGCGGGGTGGCGGGGTTCGCGGAGTGGAGCCGCGAGGCGGCGGCCGGAGCTCGGGGTTCGCGGGACCGCGCTGCGGTGCACGGAGGACGATTGGTTAGATGCTTTGGGTTCCCGAGGTTGCGGTGAGCACGCTGGTGGGCTCGGGAGCGAGCTGCGTGGGCTGTGGCCACGGCCACGCCATGGCCGGGCGGCGAGAGCAATCGGCTCCGTGAAAGGGCGGCTAGAGTACGGAACGAGCACGAGGAGGAGGGGAAATGGAGGAGTAGCTCACAGCGGATCTGGTGGAGGCAACGGCGAGGCCGGGAGGGGCTGGAGCTCGCGAATCTCGAAAGTTCGCCGGCGGCGAAGGTTGGGGGCGAGCTTGAGGGCGACGCCAGAGGGCTTCCTGGAGGGCCGTGGATCGGTGGGGAGGAAGAGGGGTCGGGCGGAGCTTCTGGGCGTCGGTGAGGCGTGGGGTGGCCGGTAGCCACGGTGGCTCTCGTTGGTGGCGGCGGCTCCGTTCGGGTGAGGAGAACAGAGGAGGGGAGAGTGTTCGGGGGGAGGATGAGGACGCGAGAGAGTGAGGAAGAGAGGCGGGGAGGTGCGTGGCGTCTCAAGGCCGAGGAGGAAGCAGGAGGTGGCCGAGGCCTCTCGGTGCGCCACGCCTCGCCTCTGTCCTTCTGGGGAGGAAGACGACAGGAGGGGGGTGGAGATGGTTGGGCAGGTGGGCCAATTGGTGGCGCCAGTAAGTTAGGTAGGTGGCCCGTGGCCTTCTCTTTTATTTCTGCTCTGCTTCTCTTTTCTATTTCGCAATTTGTTTTTGATTTGATTTAAAATATCAAATCATTTTATAAAATCTCGAAATAATTATGGGTGCTTTCTGAATTATTTCAAAGGACCCTTAACAATTTCCAACATTTATTTGAACATTTAAATTATTTATAGTATTTAAATGCCCAAAGTCAAATACAATATGGTTTATTCAAAATCCAAAATGTCTTGGAAAAATATCCATCATCTCTGGATATGGTTTTCACCCTTTTCGAAGAATCATGAACATTTTTGCAAACCAATTTGGGTTCTGTGAAAATATTTTGAAGTTGAACCTATTTGCAATGCTTTGGTGCTAGGGCTTGGTCATCCCCATTTCAAATTTCATAAAATTTAAACATGTTGCATAGATGCTAAAACAAAAACAAACAAGGGCTGATCTGGGGCTGTGACAGCTCACCCCCACTAAACAAAAATCTCGTCCCGAGATTCAAGCGTAGGGTAAGGTGAAGGGGGAGCGCAAACTAGCACAATCTTCACGATCCAGGTTGCCCTTCAAATGAACGTTGATTCGATCACCATTATTGTCTCGAAGTCTTGCTCTGAGAACTCCAGCTATCATGAGGACGAGAGGAAAGGAAAGACCCTAAAAGAATTGTTCTTCCCGAAGGTCGAACAACTCAGGATTAATCCGCGGAATGAGACATAGCAACATCTCTCGGACTGTGGCACGAAGCACACATCATGAAGGACGGAAGAAACAATTGATGAGATTTCAAAGTAGCGAGGAAAATGGTTACCACAACAAGAGACCTTAGGAAAGGTAACTCGTAGAAATATCCCCTTAAGTGGCAAAAAGAATTACATTTGATTTAGAGATCATTGAAACTCTTTATACCAGCTTAAAGCAATCACAATCGATCATTTGAAGGAGTCCGAAAGAATGACATTCTCGGGCCAGAATGGATGATGTGGATTACCTTGTTGAAAACAACACAAGGGTTGATTTTAGTAACTGGGAAGAAGCTCAGCAGTAGAGAGTGAGTCCACTGTTGAAAGGGTTATAGCATAACCGAGGAAACTGAGAGCAATCCCAGTTAGTAACTGCGATAGCACCTAATGCTTGTGCGTGCTCTCAAGAACTTGAGCATGTCCATATCCGTCAAGGTTTTACCAATATCCGTGTCAGGGATCCTGGCAACACAACATACTACCATGATGACTAGCGATGGACGATGCAGATGCAAAGGAAGATAACACTTTCTTAGGTTTCACCTTAGCGAGGCCAAGGGGACGAAATCTAGACAATCGACCGAGAGACATTTAGCACTCCGCTTCTAATGTTCTCCTTGATGTACTAGCGTATCCCACTCATAGATATGGTCTGGTATCTAGAACATCAAGTAACAGGTCGGACTTCGGGAGCACAAAAATCATAAGGCACATAAATAGGGAATAATTCCTATGAAGTCCTTATGGGGAGGTGGCCAACTTTCTCAATCAAGATACTACAATAACAGGTCTTCCGGCGGGGTGTGTTAGCCACGACATCCACCCTACCGGGTTACAGAGAGACCAATAATATAGTTCTTGGGAAACATTCCAACCATCATATCTGCCTGAGATTCAGATCTGGTTGGTGTCAGAATAATTCAGACTCGTCGAGTCTAGAAAGAAAAATGAAAGTTTGCAACATAAACCGACGAGATGACGCTATGTGACTCTCGGAAATGAGCTACGATAGCAAGCTCCAAAACATGAGCTGGTTCTGCACAAACATGTGGACACGCTGCCTCGAGCAAGCATGACCAAGTAGTAGTCTTAAAATAAAACACTACCGAAGTTTCAGAGGGGAAACATCATCGAGGATATCGAAGTGCTTGCATAAGTCATGAGCCTCTGAAGGAACTTCTTCTCCTCGAACAAATCAATCGATGGCTTGGTGTGCTACGGAATACATATAGAATGAAGGTTGCAAGTCTTGGACCACGTAATACTTCGCACGTATGCCCGACTGATTTGGGACGAATCCAAAGGAAGCAACTTTGACTTTCTCAAATTCATCATGCAACTTGCATCAAATGCACATGAATCAGAGGAAGTCACTTCTCACATCCGAACATATGCTTCATGAGCTAGCATGAAGATATGCTTTCAAAAGTTTCCAACACTAGCGTAATGTTCAACAAAACTATGGAGAGGACAAGGATGTTGTCGATGGGCTCAACAGCAATTTATCCAGACTCCCATGGAGTTGGAATTCCATAACTATGTGAACAAGGTGATAGTATTGGTCAGACCCAAAGATATAATGGTGTATGCTCGAGGAAAATCCACGAGTAAGACAACATTACGAACATCGTTGGTTCTGATTTGATTTGAGAATAGCCCACACCCAAATCAAAGTTTTGGCAAGACAATAGCTCCAATAACCGGTCTCGAGGATCAATTGGTGAAGATATCATCCTTCTTCAACACACACACACAAGGATATCCCCTAGTGATGAACTAAGCTAGGCAAGCCTTTATCTTCCAACTCTCCAGGTTGTTGTTTAGCTTAACCAACCAGCTCAGGGGTATCCGACATGGATTCTTGGAGAAAGGGTGGTTTACAGGAAACCAACTTGATCACGAACTTAACATAGCGGTCAGGTGACGTCCTGGTGATACCTCCGAGAAGACAATCGGAGAATCACGAACCACCGATATGTTACTAAGCTCGAGAACAATCTTGCTTTTCAGGGCAAGACGATATGATCAAATGAGCGAGGACTTAACAAAATCCTAACTCATCAATCGAAGGGTGCACCGAGAACAAGGACTAGGTAGCACAATCAGTCTTAGAATGATGATTCAAGAACCAACACGCTAAGAATGAGGTTATCGTCCATTTAACCACCAAGCAACGGAGGTGCTAGCAGTATAGATTTCACGCATCACGATTCACTTGTCGGCATTTCGGTTACAATAACATGGAAACCGAGGAATGAATAATGATGCCAAGAAGTATCACTGTATCAAGAGTTCATAGGATGGTGTGCAATTCCCATGACATTCTTGACATAAAGATGGTAATACTCCAAGGTAGAGCAGAGCAAAAGCTACATTAGCAATTTGATCTGCGGAGTACAACTGCTTTGACCCAATCCTAGAAATGGACAAGGTACTGGAGTTTGTTTCTCCTAGTCATTCTGGAATAGAATGGCTTGATGGATCACAAGAGTAACAAGCATCGATGAACTCGAGTGCACAACTACTCTTGACTATCAAGTGATAGTCGAGGGTCGGAATGCAACTAAAGAGAGAAAACTCAAAGGAACATATGCTTTTCTGAGTTGTGGATGCATAGGTTAGTATGTCGAACCAAGTTCAACATTTTTCTTCCGTATAACCCATGCGAGAGAGGTAGAACCGGCAGAGTCACAATATAAAATGGAGAACTCATCAAGAGCACTCTGTTGTGATCTTTTGATCCAACAAACTTCTGCCATAAGCGGTTCATAGTATTTGGAAGAAGGAAATACCACGGACCTCGAGGACTGATGTAAAGGTTACTAATAACCTAAAGGAACGAGCAAACACTATCAACATGAAGTAAGTAGGGTGAATTTTGGGCTCAAAAACCCAGAATAGAATGCCTACTAACTAAATTGCATCACGGATGCTTTAGGAATAAAGGCCGAATTATCACACGGGAACACAATTCATGGCTAGATTACTAGATGATCCCCTAAGACACCTAGGGTCATAATAATAATTCCAACATATATGTCAAGGCAATAAATTACCTCAACGCACCGGTTAGTGTGCTTATTCTGACCATAGAGGACATCAGGAATGGAAAAAAGGATTTGCAAATGCACCAGACTATTTAGAAACCTGGGATGACTCGGACAACATAGCGGCTGTAAATGCTCAAAAGATTGGAGACATGCTACAAAAATGGTGGCATAGCCACTCCGAAGCGCAATATCAAGGTTTCGAGATCAACAGTTATGAACATACGGAAGTAGTAAAACTGAACTGAGATTTGAAACTAACAATTCTATAAGTCTATGGTTTAGTAACACGTCATCCTGATAGATAGATGAGAAGCCTAGTTCCTTAAACCCCGTAGAAAAGAAGAGGATGACTCAGATCAGAAGGCCATGAGGTATAAGGAGTAAAAGGAGCCTTACGTTCCATCCCACAATCAATTCCCCTACATATAACTAAAGCATTTCTAGACACAACTTCGACCAGTTTGGCTTGGTAAACCTACAGGCAGTCAAGCTCTGATACCAAAGCTGTCAGGACCCCGACTCAATGCCACATCGATCTAGTCTGTAACACATCATATCACTTTGCGGCCTCACGCACGGTATCCCAACGGGTGTCGCCTTACCTTAGCCCGGGACCGTTTAGCGCTTTTGGCACACGATATGATAGTGTCGCTAGCATCCATATGAAAAGAGCCCGGCTGACATGGCTAGTTGTAAACCCAAAGTGGCACAGACTTACAGGACAGCATCCATGACCCAAAGATCGAACGTGTCGGTCATCAACAAGTAAGTTCGGGCTGTAGCATCGAGCTAGCAGACTCCGTAAACCGGGCAGTGGCGGGCTAACAGGACTCCGGTACTCAATGCGTGACATTTCCCGAAGGGACGACACGAGAACGAAGAAGGACACATGCCGGCCAGCCTAAGTGTTCGGAGCAAGAGCAAGCTACCATGGCTCGGTGGAGACACTAGGAGACATTTCCGAAGAGAGGCTACTAAAGATAAACAACTAGATAGTCGGATCCCACACATACCAAGCATTTCAATAACATACACACAATATGCTCGATATGTGCAAATACAACATGGCATCACAACATGACTCTCGACTCAAGTATTTATTCAATAGGCTCCGAGGAGCGAGATATTACAAACATGGGTCTCATGACCCAACATTGAGACATACAAGTCAAGCACAAGCGGAAGCTAACATGTCCGAGTACGAGACATCTATAAATGAAAAAGGCCGAGAAGCCCGACTATCTACCGAGATCTGCCGAGGGCACAAGATCGTAGCTGAGGTAACAAGCTAAACGTCAAGTCCACGCTGAACTACTAGCGAGACCAAGTCTCTCTCGCAAAAACATAAAATAGGCAAACGTGAGTACAAATGTACCCAAAAAGACTTACATCGTAACTAACTACATATGCATCATTATCAACAAAGGGATGGTGGAGTTTAACAAAGACAAGCCAGCTTTGACTCGGTGGCTATCCTAAACTACATTGCAAGTAACTCTTTTGGGGTGGCGCTACGAGTCCACATATTCACCATATCAATACACCACTATGGATCCGCTCCGTCTTCCCTACGAGAACGCTATCCATAGCACTCACGCTTATCTTGCGTATTTTAGAGTATCCACTTTCACTTGTCTATGAACTGATATAAGCAACCCGAAGTCCTTTTCGCGGACACGGCTATTCAATAGATGATGTTAACCCCGCGGGGTGTACTTCTTCACACACGCTCACCACTTACCGCCGTTTACGACATGTACTCGGCAACCTTCAAGCGGAAGCCCAACGTGGGTGTCGGCCACGACCTACCTAAACACTCAAGTCCCTAGTCCAGGTTTATCGCCTATTTGGGTTCCATCTATGAGGAGTTCGGCCAAGTTTCGCTCACAGCCCCAAACGATGTGTACAGGTTCCGTGACACCAAGCAGGCGCCCGGTCTACCCGCCACGTGCCTACCGCATCACAGCCCACCCCTACGGTCAGCGCTGCAAGCCGGCCTCCAAAGATACTACAAACACGAAACTACTTGCAACTCCCGGACAGAGGACAAGGGTGATTAAGAAGCCGAGAGGGTCCATTGGTTTCGGGCCCAATGCGTGGTAGTAGCTGAATCATGGATCACAAACACGTAACTCAGTTCTGAGGGCGGCTGCAATGAGACAACCCACCATGTACTCCTACATGGCCTCTCACCGCTACCTTTACCAAATCGTGTTCACACACTTAGCTCGCACATAGCAGACATGTTCACACACCTCGAATCATCCTCGATGAATCGGACTGACTCAACTCTAAGCGATGGCAGGCATGACAAACAAGCATGTATGAGTAGGCACAACGGGCTCAAACAACTCCTACTCATGCTAGTGGGTTTCATCTATTTTGTGGAATGACAGTCATGCAAAGGATAAAGGGGTTCAGCTACATGCAAAGTAACAGATGAATCGTTGTTGTCCTAATGCAGTAAAAGAGAGCAGGAGCGAGAGAGTGGGATTGTATCGGAATGAACAAGGGGGTTTTGCTTGCCTGGCACTTCTGAAGATAGTATAGCTCTTCATCGGTGTCATCGATCTCATCGTCGGTATCACGTCTATCGAGAGGGGACAATTACCGGCAACAGAGAAGAAATACAATCAATGCAATGCTCAATATGATGCATGATCATGACATGGCAATATGCTGTGGTTTGAGCTAATGCACCTAGCTATGATTTAAATGAGGTTGGTTCGAATACAAGATTCAAATTTCAACTCCATATATGATTATTCAAATGCCATTTAATTGATTTGTGCTATACAGCAGCTATAAGTTGTTCTAACATGCATGAAAATGGTGCAGATGGATTCCTTGAATTTTTCTGATAATTTTTCATATATAAATTATTTAGTTTGGAGTTACGGTTGAATTACTATGAATTTTTGAAGTTTTGAACATTTTCTGGAATTTCCTGAATATTTAGAATTAAAATAATTCCAGAAAATGATTTAACTGCGTCAGCCTGACGCCAGCATGACGTCAGCGAGTCAACGGCCAGGTCCAGGTCAAACCTGACGTGCGGGGTCCACACGTCAGTGACACAGAAACTAATCCCGCGTTGACTCGAGCTTTGACCCTTCTGCCACGGGCCCGCCGCCGATGTCTGTTAGTGTGCTAATTGGGGATTAGCCGCTAACGCAACGCCACGTCGGTCGCCGGCGATTAGGCGACGGCGACGACCAGAGCGGCGGTGGCTCGCGGAGTTGCGCTATGGGCTGCGGTTGGACGCGCGAAGAGCACCAGGAGGTAGCCCGTGCCCGTGCGCATCTAGGGGGACCAACGGGAGGTGCGGGGGTGGCCGGGGTTCGCCGGAGTGGAGCCCGAGGCGGCGGCCGGAGCTCGGGGGTTCGCGGGACCGGCGCTGCGGTGCACGGGAGGACGATTGGTTAGATGCTTTGGGTTCCTGAGGTTGCGGTGAGCACGCGGGTGGGCTCGGGAGCGAGCTGCGGTGGCTGTGGCCACGGCCACGCCATGGCCGGCGGCGAGGAGCAATCGGCTCCGGTGAAAGGGCGGCTAGAGTACGGGAACGAGCACGAGGAGGAGGGGAAATGGAGGAGTAGCTCACAGCGGATCTGGTGGAGGCAACGGCGAGGCCGGGGAGGGGCTGGAGCTCGCGAATCCTCGAAAGTTCGCCGGCGGCCGAAGGTTGGGGCGAGCTTGAGGGCGACATGAGGGCTTCCTGAGGCCGTGGATCGGTGGGGAGGAAGAGGGGGTCGGGGCGGAGCTTCCTGGGGCGTCGGTGAGGCGTGGGGTGGCCGGTAGCCACGGTGGCTCTCGTTGGTGGCGGCGGCTCCGTTCGGGTGAGGAGAACAGAGGAGGGGAGAGTGTTCGGGGGAGGATGAGGACGCGAGAGTGAGGAAGAGAGGCAGGGAGGTGCGTGGCGTCTCCGGGCGTCGAGGAGGAAGCAGGAGGTGGCCGAGGCCTCTCGGGCTCGCGCCACGCCTCGCCTCTGTCCTTCTGGCGAGGGAGGAAGACGACAGGGGAGGGGTGGAGATGGGCTGGGCAGGTGGGCCAATTGGTGGCGCCGGAGTAAGTTAGGTAGGTGGCACAGTGGCCTTCTCTTTTATTTCATTACATTTCTCTTTTCTATTTCGCAATTTGTTTTTGATTTGATTTAAAATATCAAATCATTTTATAAAATCCTGGAAATAATTATGGGTGCTTTCTCAATTATTTCAAGACCCTTAACAATTTCAACATTTATTTGAACATTTAAATTATTTATAGTATTTAAATGCCCAAAGTCAAATACAATATGGTTTATTCAAAAATCCAAAAATGTCTTGGAAAAATATCCATCATCTCTGGATATGGTTTTCACCCTTTTCCAGTAATCATGAACATTTTTGCAAACCAATTTGGGTTCTGTGAAAATATTTTGAAGTTGAACCTATTTGCAATGCTTTGGTGCTAGGGCTTGGTCATCCCCATTTCAAATTTCATAAAATTTAAACATGTTGCATAGATGCTAAAACAAAAACAAACAAGGGCTGATCTGGGGCTGTGACACCCACCCCAAAAAACTAGCCCACACTAGAGGAGCTTATTTGGGTTAGTTTTCCTAAACCCACTAGAAAAAATAGTAAAAAAAAATTTACCCCTTCCATTCAAACAGGATCCAAAATAGTCAAATGATTGAGAAAGAATATTTATTGTCAATCTAACCCTACCATCCAAACAGCTCTTTGATTAGAGTTAGTTTAGGATTAGTTCAGGGTTAGAATCTAACTCTAACCTCTAACTGAGTTAGAGTATCCAAACAGGCCATAGAATCAACGCGCGCACGAGAGGCCACAAATTCGTGCTGCAGTGAAACTAGTACCATGCTCACCACGATGACCCGCCCCTACCACCTCTTTCATCACCACTGTAGAAAGCCGCATCAACGTTGAGCATGACGAAGTCTTCTGGCGGCTTTTCCCAGCCATGCGGAGCGATGCCACTCGGTTTCTCCGTCGATCTAGCATGCACGCATCGTGCCGACTGCCGACCCAGTGATCTACTTTTATCGCGGCATGCACGCATCGTTCGACGTTGCCGGCCGGCTTGTGGGGAATGCCACGCGCCATCGCTCATCGCTGCACCTGGCGGCCGGGTCCCTGCACGCAGCCGTTAAAGCAGGAGATCGATCCTTATCCGTAGAGGAGCTGCTACACCTACACATGCCAGGCGGCAGGCGCACTTGTCTTGTTTGACGAGAGAAACTGGGGAGAGGGGCCACGGGATCGATCGAGGGACAGGAGCAACATGTACAGGTGTCGATCTTTGCATAACATGTGTACGTACGACTCTGGCTCCGGGTTGTCTGGAAGACGACTTAGCTAGGAGAGGGACTTCTTTGCCAAAACGTTAGGAGTAGTACGATGGAAAAGGGACCTCTGCATAAAATACACTTCTCCACGCCACTTTTGACTATACGTTTGTCTTTTCTTCCATGCTTGACGGGACACATATTTTGCATGACTTCCAGTACAATTTACCCACAGCTTGTGATCCTTCTCCTGTTAATTTAAACGTATACTACTTGATAGACTGTAGTGTTGCAAAGAACCAAGCTTCAACTTTGACCTTGAACCTTAAACTTCTAGTATCATAATTTTGATGAGTTGCAAAATCACTACCGTGAGACAGTTTGCAATATGAATAATTAATATTAATCTTAATTCAATGTACATCATACATTCCAAAATAAAGGGAGAGTTTTCTTTTTGCGGGGAATAAGGGAGAGTTGTCACTGGTTGCCGGCAAATATTGTGTGGACCAAATTTCTAAAGTTATAAACCATATGAAAATAATATTGTCATATTAATTATTTCCACAACAATAATTATAAAACCCTTTTTAGAACATGGACTTTTAAAGTAAACGTAATTGTGCTCCTCCTAATATATGTAGTTAATGTGTACTCCTGTAATGAGCTAAGGTTTAACTTTAGCGACAAATTCATTGCGTAATATTTTTTCAATAGTTACAAAGTCATAATAACAAGAAATAAGAATATTATAGTATAAATTTGGTGTTCAATCACCTAAATATTTGTAAGACTTGCGCTTGATCGGTCAAAGTAAGGGATGTGTGCAATCATACTTCTTTAACTTTGGTGAGATATATAGACTTAGGGAAAATATTGTTCTTGTATCTTTTTTCGACAAAGAGAATATATTAATATCGTGAAGATATCAATTACACCCAGCTTTTGTACCAACAAGATGTCCTTGTTGTATCTGATGATGGTCAAAATTATATATACGATACTATGTCCATGTGCTCAAAACATTGTCTAGTAACATGCAACATGGAGGGGGCAGAATGCTCTAGCTATTAACATAACTTTTTCATGGTATTCAAGGGTATATTTCTGGATACATCTAATATATGTGGGCTGTGAATAATTAACAGGATATGTATGAAGGATGAGTTGACACTTGTTTTTGTTTAGCTCCACTGCCTAAAAAAGAGTGTCTAGTTAGCAACTGATATTTTTTTTTCTTTTGACAAACACATTTTGGAAAAAATAGATCAAGAACCAACAACAATATGTTGAGATCTAGGGCAAAAAACCTTGACAAAGACTTTGTTTTTTGCTCCACTGGCTAAAAAAGAGTATCTAGTTAGCAACTGATATTTATTTATTTTCTTTTGACAAACACATTTTGGAAAAAATAGATCAAGAACCAACAACAATATGTTGAGATCTGGGGTAAAATACCTTGATAAAGACATTCCTTTGGAGATTGCTCAGATGTGCTGTCCCAGATGAAAACCCATTATCCGACCTTCAATGGTTAGGTCTGTCAAACGACGTCACTGGTGCATTGTTTACTTCCAGAAGGAGTTGCTTCCGAAGAACCATTCTCCTAGTTCGTGTGCTGTCCAAGACGGTGGATACTTTAGTTTTCGGTTTGCTGTGTGTGGTTGGTCGTGTCGGCTCCACACCCCCTCTTTTTGTATATATGTATGGTTTTGTGCATCTCAGTATCTTGATTAGGTCTGGATATTGTGTTGTTGCAAAGACTGGGTGTAAGTAGTATGATCTTGATATTAACACATTACCGTTTAAAAATCTAACCATAAGCCTTATCGATATACACCTTTAAATCCCCGGGCCACACTCACTGTGTACCTCCTCCGGTTGTCGGCCACTACCACCTCCTTTCACTCTCTAGCCGCAAATCGTCGTCTCCCACCCCGGCAATCTTTTGTAACCTTTCCTCCATCCCCGTCTCCTTTTCCGCTTCCTAACTTGAAAAATACGAATTATTTAATCACACCTCCCTCGCTCATTACTTATGTAGTTTATATTTTATCTAAAATTAATCAGTAAATAGTTAGCAATTGATTATGTTCTCCTTAGGTGACTATTGAAGACTGTCAAGGGATGTCACATATCACAAGAGCCTCCCTCAAGGTGGAACAAGTATATCTTGAAGTATTGGAATTTTCACATCTTTGGTGCACTACTACAAATTAAAAGCATAGAAGGAGCAATTACTTTAACTAGGACTGTACATATACACATAGGCTGCCCCTGACACTTCAATTATACTTATGGGTTTAGTAGTATGGAAATACTAATTTTATATTTTTAAAGTTGGAGGACATATCTATTGAGGTCATGCTATATAATTAATGAAGTTCGCTGCTTTTATGCAATGTGTAAGGCATTTTTTCTTCAATAATGGCTGGTTTATTCTTATTAGTCTAACAATAACTAGGTGACTGTATGATCATTGACTGCATATTCCAAAGGAAGAAGATGGAGCGGCATATACTCTCCCATGCCATCTGCTCTTGACAACTTTGATTTACAGATAAGAAATGGGGAAAAGATAGATGAGAATCAAATAATGCACTTTAACTAGAATTTATACATCAATTTAGGCACGTGTCAACGTTTTATTTGGAATATGTACATCACTGAATATTTGCTGAAACTGATCTGCAATCAAATTAGCGCACCTGCTTGAATTGCAAGAACAAAAACAAATATAAGGTGGAAAATAAAATATCTGAGCAAAATACAAAATTGCAATGTGTACATGAAATAACAGGGATAGTATATCTGAGCACAGTACAAAATTTCAGATCACGCATTTAGAGATTCAAAGGAAATATTACTTTCATTCAATCTCAGCAGAGCTATTAACACATGTTCTTTGAGAAGACATGACCCCTACCCATTAGAACTAGAGAGAGAAGTGCCCTTCAAAAAAAAACTAGAGAGAGAAGTGAGCTAGCCTTCAATGGAGGCGATCTGCTATGAGGACTAAACAAAAAACCAGGAAACCCAGTCGCTGAAATTGAGAACGACGACCTACAGTTTCCCTGCATATATTACTGAAAAGAGAAACCATGGATCGATCAGCTCATTAGTAGACCAGGAGGAAATCAAGGTGCAGTAGTATTGTGCTGCAAACATAACAAGCATATACTAGTACTAGTAGCAATGAAACATGAGATCTGGGAAAGAAATTTACTGACCACGGATCTCAGTGCCCTCTTTGGTTGTTCGTCGATTGATTGGCAGCAGATAGAAGAGAGATGGGCATGGTGAATGGCTGACAGAGAGAGGGTGAGCACGCGCAGCTCCCAGCATGGCCCTTGCATGCTAGGAAACCACCGCGTGTGCTCACTCTCTTCTGTCAGACCTCCAAAGCCCAGCTCCCCTCCCACTGCCACCGATCATGGAAACCTGCATAAACCCTAGTTAGGATATGTGATTGGATGCAAGAAATGGGGTCTGATAGTGGCTGACAGATAGAGCAGTGAGCACGCATAGCTCCCTGGCATGCCCCTTGATGCTAAGGAAACACCATGGGTGCTCACTCTCTTCTGTCAACTTCCACACACAGCACCCACCTCTCTTCTGCGCATCACACATATATGTAATTAGCTAGCTCAAAGAAAGAGATTTATCAAAAGTTCAACACACACACACACACACACACACAC
Organism: Aegilops speltoides; assembly: GCA_021437245.1. Taxonomy (NCBI): domain Eukaryota; kingdom Viridiplantae; phylum Streptophyta; class Magnoliopsida; order Poales; family Poaceae; genus Aegilops; species Aegilops speltoides. The sequence goes on from CM038143.1 coordinate 67,175,723, forward strand.
ACACACACACACACACACACACACACACACACAAATAGAGAAGGAGAGAGAGTTATAATGGCTGACAGAGAGAGAAGTGAGCACACATAGCTTCAAGCATGAACTTCTCCCATTAATTCACCATGCAAGAAAGGCACCATGTGTGCTCACTCTCTTCTGTCAGCCTCCACCTCACTCCCTTCCACCCAACATAAAAAAACGAAGTCAAGAATTGAAGAAGTCTCCTCCGAAGAACAGGCCGGCCAATCTTCTCTCCCTCTTTCTCTCTAGCTACCTCCCTCTCTCTATCTCCACTACCTAGCTAGTCTACTGAGAGATCTGCTTCTTGCAACTCTGTAGAACATTACTGTTTATTTGGATGGTGAGTCGGGAAGGGGGTCGTACGGTATTTATAGGAGAGGGAAAGGATGCACTAGTGGAGCTATGAAGCACCGTTCCCGTTTGAACGGAATAAACGGGGGGATGCCTCCATTGGCCGATTGATGTAACAAGAGAGATGAATTATACTGATAATAATTGTCTTGGCCACCACCACCACCTATAGGTAGTAGCCACCTATCGCTAGCTTCTGTTCCATCTTGATCTCTTCAATTCCAATGTGGGACAAACATCCCATGGACGAGATAAGCTTTGCCTTGGACCGTCCAACCAACTACAGCAAGGTCGACTACTTTACATGCATTATTGCTTTCTGGGACCTAGCTAGAAGAGTTAATTTTTGAGATGCACAGAACAAGGGTTTTATGAACTCAATAGCTCATTTGGTGCGGAAGAAGTTGACTTAATCATAGGTGTTATTCATATCATGTGATGGTTCAGCTATGGTTGTCTTTGTTTTGTATACTCTGCTTAATAAATTAATAAGAAACGTGATTGTGCATCACAATGATGCAGATGCTGCCGGTTTAACCTCCTTTCAAATGTATATACTCAATACTAGTTCAATTTTACAGATTCTTTCTTTCCAGGTATACGGGACATGAGTCCAGATGATGTACTGGTATATGCATGCACTGTACTACTGAATCTCTCTGATCGAAAGCAAGTACAGTAACACTCCCAATGTGCCTTGTAATTCTAAACAGAATTAACGCACATGCGCATCCTGCGCACCGCCTCTTCCGGCCAATCGCCGGCGGTCATGCCATCCTCTGACCTCTCTATCGTTCTCTCTAGACCTCCCCCTCTCTCATTGAGAATCTGCGAAGCAGTAATACTGTGCAGAATAGCCTGAACATGTTGACATTTGACCACCGCAAGCTAGCTAGGCACTGTCAGCCTCTGTCACTTTGCAGGAACGGCCATGTAGTACGTGTGCGTGTGCAATGCGATATGTTTAACAAGTGACTCCAACAACTTGCCCTCGACATTACACGTAGCAGTTGTTGAACCTACCCCCAGAACAAGTTTTTTATTTTATTTTATTTAGAGTGACTTGTAACTTTATTTTAACTCGACAAAGTTTATGGATTGTTGATCCATGAAATTACGAAGTAAAAAACTAAAATGAAATTACTTAAAAATAGCTTCTTCTTAATATCAATCCTGGAATGCGAAATATTGCCGAAGGTTCGCTAAAGAGACTAGTCATATCGGAGCAGCGGCACCGCCAATCATACACCTGTACAAAATTGACTACCTTCATAGATTTCAAAAATCCTCTTGAGTCGCCCATTAAAAGGATGGTAAAACATTGAGCGTACTTGGACCGGGAATGACCCCCTACCCTTATAGGTGCAAACCACAAGATCTTCACCAGAACAGTCACTATGAGTATGACTCCGAAATCCCTAAAAAAAATATGACTCCAAAATCACAGTTGATCACACCAACAAGAACGACAAAAAACAATAACACAAACTGAGATCTTAATGAACAAATCTGCCAGGATGTAAACCTAGAACCTCCAAGGCCGGATACACCAAATCTGTGGAGACACAAACTCTCTAACTTCATGACGCCGATAACAAATGTCGTAGAGAAGAACTAGAATATCCTTATTCTTGACGGCATCCTAGCTTTCGTCAAAACGTTACCGCTGAAGTCCAAAGGAATCACAATAATAAAACCTTTGAATACACCTAGAAAAATCCAAGGTCCTCCTCACCTCTTCGCATTGCAGCCAGGTGCAAGGAGAACCAGCAAAATCCATGACATCTGACCTCATAGAACACTGTCCATTACTGCCCAAACCAGCTGAGTATGTGTTCCATGTGTACTCTCGCAAAAAAGGGACCTATATATCTATAAGGTACCAAAGAAACATACAGAATAAGTTTTTCTTACGACCAATTACTCTATTTGTCCTAACATATATCGTGTATTGTTTTTTTCAAGCCAAACTATATAAACTTTGACCAACTTTTTAGAAAAAAATATCAACATACGAAATACTAAATCAATATAATTAAATTCATCATGAAATATATTTTCATACGGTATATATTTGAAATTGTGCATATAGAGGTAATTTTTTCTGTAAACTTGATCAAAATTCTGAATATTGACTTTGCAAAAACTAATGCGAATTAATGAGGAGGGAATATTTTGTCTTCAGTAAGATTAATTTCATTGTCCGAACATAGAGATACGTACACCTAGCTAGCTAGTAGCTAGGATCACATTGTAACTAGTGTAGCTAGTGCGTTTGAAGAATCCACTTTATACAAAGTAATATCACTAACTACTTCTTTCCACATGTATTGGCAGTAAATTTCAACGAAACAATTGTCTGTGCAATAGTATATTCTCACCATTAATTTACAGTTGTGCTCAACCGTTTGTCGTAAATTGTGTGGCTGAATTATTCTTTATCAGCTCATGCGTATATGCATGGGCATGGAACAACGTGGTTCTATGCTCTTCTGCAATTATAGGTGTTTCATTAATTTCATATTTAAATCATATGAATATATGCCTCACAAAATATTTACTTCGTATGTCAAATCAAAGATGCATGTCCGGCAGGCCTCTCATGAGCAGGCGATTACGAAGTTGAGCAAATGTTTTGACCAGGGTAGAAAGTGAAAAAAAATGTTGACCGGCGTATGCATGATGAGCATTTTTTTTAGAAATGATACCCATGTCCTAAGGCATATTGAGAAAACTTCTATAACTCCCCTAAGGCCAATCAAACTCTTAAGAAATTCCTCAAGTTCTAGAAAAGGCCAATCTCTTCTTTTTTTTTTAAAAAGGAGGATGACCCCCGGCCTCTGCATCTGGGAGATGCATACGGCCACTTTATTGATTATTCTCGAGGACCTTACAAAGTATTACACCAATGTGCCTGAATCTACCGTCTTGGCAACACATGCCGCTACTCCTAGCCAAAATGATGAAGGGGTGCTAGCTGGGCCACTACCCAAACCACTCACCTAAGCCTAACATCAAAAGCTGGAAGCCGAAACATATTCGGAAGCCCCAGCCGAGCCACATACCTGGTCTGGGGCACAATCCGGTCAGACGCACTCGTGTGTCGTCGCCGCCGTCTTCCACAGGTCCATCTTCCGATCATATTGAGGCTTCTACCTTGTCTGGCCACTCAGCCATCGACGTCCCCATGACGCCAGACAACAAGGCCAATCTCTTCTAACTACGACTTAGTGATATATTGTTCTTTTCTTCGAGAACAGCAGTAGATCTGTGTGCCGATATATTAAGACAGAGAACTCAAACATGTACAAGGATTTGTTGTGGAGCGGGTCCGCGCTGGCGGCCAACACACTCAGACCGCTAAACTTATACTAAGGTATTACTCTCTTAAGACTAACATTTCCCACCTTCTTCCATTTGCGTACACTAATACAGATTTTATTCACGCAACAGATGGTTGCGAGAACGTGTTCTTGAAGACCCTCTGGTTGCGCTTGAGGCAGATGTAGCGCGATGCACATAGGATGACGGAATTGACCCCTTGCGCAGCTATGGATGCACGTGCTACTGCAGATCCAACCACCAACTAAGGATGTGGTCGTTCGGCTGAGGGGTATGGTTCTGGATATCAATCCACAAGAGTGTGCGATCCCACACTTCTCTCACATACACGCACCGGAGAAGAAGATGCTCAATGGTTTCGTCCACCTGGTTGCAAAATGGGCATGAGGATTGATGAGGAAGATCCCACTTCGCAAGACCGTATGGTATACGGACTCATATGACTCTCCCGTCTATTGTTTGTACGACCTTTACCCGAAGGACCATATTTTTCTTTCATATACTAGGATATAACCTCCAAGGACAACAGTTGGAAGGCGCCACCGTAGAGAGTGGATTTTTGAAGCCCGGGAGCATTGGAGGACCTTATTTTAAATAGTTCCAAAAAATGCAAAAAAGAATTCTACATGACCTTATGGATGTATATTACACATGTGTAAAGTTTGGTGATGAAATAAGTAAACATGTGAGCTATACAAAAAAAAATGAAAAAATGGTGATTTCTAAATAGTGAATAATACATGCACCGTTCATCTTTGCAAAATCATGATTTTGTCATTTCTTCACATGGTTATTTATTTCAGCATCAAAATTTGCACATGTGTAATAAACATCCATATAAACATGTTGATTTTTTTCAGATTTTTTTGGAACTTCAAAATACTATTTTGGCAATATTTAAATTATAGGGCTCACTGGAGCTCGTCCTCCAAAGTGACCCACCGTAGCCATATACCTTTGTCCTAATATTTTACTCTTAAGTGTAGTGATGATATTCTTAGTTCAATTGTTTAATCAACAAACAACTGGAAGTCCTATCAATAAATTCTATTGAGATGGACTTCTTTTAAAAAGATATGCGTGTGAGATGGACTTCTTTTAGCTATCCTTTCTCCCATTAACGACAAACGAGTTATTCTATCTCTAGATTATCAATTCCAGTGCCTTTTTTATACTAACCTTCCCAACCATGATTCCATGCAGCCTTTTCTAAAACTTGAGCAATTTCTTGCAACTTGGTTCATATATAAAACTTCACATATGTTTTTTAGATTTTGCTACCAATCTTTTTCCATAATAAAAACGCTCTTGACTTGGCGTAGTCTATTATATCCTTCCTAAACCGAATTGGTGCTATGTATTTTACTGTCAATAATAATCTTCCTTATAGTTTGGTCACTCGTTTGGCCTGCTTACTTCTATTACGTTCAAAATTTTAAAAATCAGGAAAAATTGAATGTTAGGTCGTTACTTGAGTAAAGATGTCCATCAGTGGCATTGAGTCATATACCTTATTCTCCATATTTTTATATTCTTAGATAAAGGAAGAGTTTTATGCGCCCCATGTCCATCCTCTTCATCATTATATGCATCAACAACATCACAAAGTCATATACAATTACAAAATTAAAAATTCATGTGCGAGATGAAAAGCAAATAGTTGCACAACCAGGCTGCATAATCAAAAGGATAAAAAAGTCAGCGCCTCTTTGATTCAAAGGAATTTCAAAATATTTTGTCCTCCTTTAGTTTATAGCAATTTTGTAGGAATTCTACTGGATAGGATTCCTATAGGATTTTTCTTCTTTTGAGCCCTCTGATTTGTAGGAATGGATTCCTATTCCTTCGTAGGATTGGTTCCTATTCTTCACAATTAAAAGGAAAAATAAACTTTAGCTCAGATACAATGGAAAACTACATATCCTATGAACCAAGTGACATCACTTTTCCTACAGGAATTGAGATAGGAGTACATGTCATCCCATTTTCTATGACTTTCGTATTTCTATGATATTCCTACCATATGAGCCAAAGGAGGCCTTGGAGGATTGTAATCCCAAGAGTTTTTCCTGTGTGAGGTTTTTAATTTGTAGGATTGTAATCCACAGGGTTTTGTCCCGAAGATTAGTTTGCACTATGTTTTGTAGGAACATTTCCACCGAGTCCAGCTCTTCAAGAAATTCCTATGTTTTCACTGTGAGCAACCAAACATACTTCGAATAATGTAAGATCCAAGATGGCATGCCACAACAATCCTACATTTTTCCAATTCCCACGTGTTGGAAATATTGCAACTGAAAAATGCCCACAGGCCCACATATGCGATTTTCACCCATGGTGAAACAATAATTCCATGATAATAATCTTGAGAGTTCACCCACCCTCCGCCATGATATCCTTTACCTCCTACTGTTGTACGGAAGGCCAGATTGCAACTAGTTGATACACAACAATATACCTTACATGGAGACAATTAACAAACTTCAATTTATAAAAATAACAACACTTCTATAGCAAAATCAAATCTGCAAGCACAAAATGCTCACACCGACAAGAGTTTCCACACAAATGCCCATGCAAACCCAATCAACTGAAAACATATCTCTATCCAATAAGAAGGATAAAGGTTGTTTTAAGCTACACAACTGAAGAAGAGGTGTAACTAAATCTTTACATGTGAAACCATGTAGAACTTTTTGAAATTTATATCAAGAAGCATGTTTACACGTAACATAACTTGTTCACCTGTAGCAGCACATCTATATGCACTAGCACTGAAGAACATGAGGATATGATATAACGAGAAACATGTAGTTTCACCCAACAGTTATTGTAACGTACGTTTTGTCCCTCGACTAATTCTAGCATAAAACTTCACCTTCCACAACCAATAGAAATATAGGAATTTCTCTATTGGGTAACCTATGCTTTTGGGTAACTTTGGTCCCGACCAAGGAGATACCGTGCACTACGACAATAGTTAAGGGACGAAAAATATAATTATCATTTAACCCAAAAGCTCACAATTGGATGTTAATTTGCCCTTGTAGATAGGTCACCGGGAAATACCATGTCCACAAATATGGAATAACAATATGCGGCTAAGACAATAGCAACGTGAGTTGATAGGCAGGATATATATCCGGTGCTCTTAAAAGTTGGTTTAGGGTAGTTGTGCTGTCCGAAAACAAGAAGATGAATGGATGAGGTAGCCAGTTCTATTCTGAAATGGGACGTACTCACGTACCGTATTTGGAAACCTTTGGGACCTCACTTTTCCAATTCAAGAGGAAGAGCCAGCTTTGGCTGGGGATGTAAACTCTTGTACCTGTACCTGTTTTATTCTTGGGAACGGACAAAAGGCACAAGAATCATGCAAGCACGCATCGAGACAGGAAAGCAGAGCACATGAGCGTGAGGAATAAGTACGTTTTATGAGCAAGATGAACAGGGACCAGATACCATTTCTAGATGGGCAGGCCAAAGGCGACGTCCTCCTGTCGCCATGGCATAGGGGGAGCCAGCCTTTCCCCCATATCTTGGCCATTGTTTATGGACGGGAAAGCTACTCCGGCCCGGCTTATACATGGATCGATGGTCGATGTGTGTGTGTCGATCGATCTCGTCACCTTTTGCAAAAGCTGGTGAAGAATAGTTGGAATCTTTGCACCCTCGCCGGAGCTAATTGGAGTAGATCGATCGGCGGATGGGTGTGTGCATGCTGAGCTAAGGCTGCGCTAGCTACTACTATGGGCACGCTTGCATGCATCTATTCCTTGCCGATATGATTCCCCGGCGATTAACCAGCTGGTTAAACAATTGCGGGCTAGATATAGGGTACGTAGACACCCTTTGCTGGTGGAGGAAGAAGAAGGTGCGTCTGCCCTGGAGTCAAAGAACGGTGATCCGCCGACTTGTGTTTGGTGTTCTGGCCTGCCGGCCGGCTAGGTTCGGCGAACTGGCCTGGCCGGTCGATGCGCACAACAGCTAGGCTAGCCGAACTTAAACTATTTGAGCAGGTAGATGGCGAGGGCTAAGCTAGTACGAGTAGTACTTTGATCTGGAGCGCACAAGCGCTAGCTCAAGCTTTCTTTTTTCAGCCGCAAAGTTAAAAGACGCCCGGGTTTTCAACCTTAGCATGTTTCTTAAAACGGAAATACTAATTCACTTGTTGGTTGGCATGAATTCCGTCGACGGCCCTGCTTTCCTATCCCCCTTGGGCACGGCCGACACGGCAGGTAAACACGTCCCCTCACTCCCTTTCCCTCTTCATTCCTCCTATATAGGCCTTTTACCTGGAACTTTATAGCTAGAGGTAAACAGAATGAGGAGATTTATTGGCGGCTTCAGGGTCGCTTAACCTGGACACTTAGAGGCGATTCCAACACGACATACTTTCGGACCATTGCGAATGGACGTTGGAGACGTGCATCTATTGCTGTTCTTTGGGATGGCCCCAGACTGCTTCAGGACAAGGATGAAATCCGCACACACCTTGATGGATCTTACAAATATCTCTTCCGTGGACAGTTGTGAGGTGCGGTCGGCCTTCAGGCTACTTCCAATGCATTGGTGCTTACATGAGGTGCTAAGTGCATTTAAAACTTTAGCAACTAGTCTTCCCAATGCATTGGTGCTTAGCTTTTGTAGCTAAGCTTTCCTCACTGAATTTTTAAAAATTAAACTCCATCATTCATTGATTGATAGTCATTTTGCATAGGTCCACGTGCTTAGCACCGTTTCTACCTCGGGTCACTGTAATGCTCTCTCTTCTCTTTAATTGCTTTGCCACATCACTTTATTGTCTATGTGGCACCCTTAGCACCTGTACACCGTGGAGCACTGGGAAGGGCCTCATGCTTGGTACTTGGGCGACTATAAATGCGGGTCTCCGACGAAGGGAAAATGATAGCCTTTGGCACGGTTCTTTGTGGACGGGTTTTTTTTAAAAGAAAAGGAGGATCACCCCTGGTCTTTCCATCAAAATGACGCATGCAACCCCTTTAATAAGCTAAATATCTAAAAAGTCTGCTGTCCAGTACAAGCTCTATCAGAGCTGAAAGGGTAAAAAGAAAACCACAACCAATGAAAATATGACAAGATGATTAAACATCTAGACTATTATTGGACCGTCATCCAAACTGGTTGTAGATATCCCGAGCTACCATCTCTCATCGGGTAAACCCAGTAACCAAAGGCTCCCTGACTTCCGCGGGGGTGAGTAACGACTATCGTACGGATTCAAGTCGTGGCCATGTAGATAACCTGCAAAAAAATTATACGAGATTGTGTGTTAAAAACATATTATTTCTGCAGTTCCATATAGCCCAGAGTAATGCGCATACTCTTATCCGAATATGTCTCGCAGTATTTGGCTCTACTCCATTTAGTCACGTCCCAAACAACGTGTGAGTACTATCTGGAGAGGTGATATTAAAGGCTATATGAATCGAAATAGTTTGGCCAGCGGGTAGTCGAGAAAGAGGTATTTGATAGTTTCATCTTGATTACAAAAGCAACATCTTTGACTACTCTCCCAATTACCCTTCGCCAAGTTATCCTTAGTCAAGATTACCTCCTTGTGAACAAACCACATGAAGATTTTGATTCTTAACGACACTTTGATCTTCCAAATATATATGGATTTTGGGATCGGACCAGACTCAATTATATCAACATACATATATTTCACCGAGGAGACACCGTTCATAGTTAATCTCTAGTGAATCCTATCAGGCTCATCAGAAAGGTGAACATCCATCAGCCTTCTTCTCACCAAATGTAGCCATGCTTCCCATCGGTCTCCTACTAAAGGTCTCCGGAATTGAATATTTAGAGGAGTAAACTGTAATATCGTAGCAACGTATGCTTCCTTACACTGTACAATATTATAGAGAGACCGATATTATGTGGCTAAAGGCGTCTCCCCTAACCATGTATCCTTTCAGAATCTAGTTGAATTACCGTTTTTAATGATGAATATAGTTCTATGGAACAAATCTGTTTTCATCCTCACTAACCCCTTCCAGAAAGGTGAATCATTGGGTCGAGCGGTAACTTGGGCCAAGGTCTTATTTTATGTACTTATGTCGTAAAATTTGTACCCACGTACCTTCGGTCTCAACAGATAGTCTGTACAACCATTTGCTAAGCAGACATCTATGTTTTACCTCTAAATTCTCAATCCCGAGACCACCCTGGTCCTTCCGCCTACAAATGATATCCCACTTAGTAAGCCTGCATTTTCTCTTTATTTCATCACACTGCCAAAAGAATCTAGATCAATAAAAATCTAACATTTTCCGTACCCCTACAAGTACTTCAAAGAAAAACATAAGGAACACTGCCATACTTGTGAGCACTGAGTTTATCAATATTAGCCGACCTCCGTATGACATAATCTCGCCCTTCCAGCAACTTGGTTTTTTCTCAAATCGATCTTCAATACACTTCAACTCCTTGTTAGATAGCTTGCGACGGTGAATTGGTATGCCTAGATAACTAAATGGTAGGGTACTCAGTTCACATCTGAACCGTTGTTTGGAAGCATCTTGTTCGTCTTTCGCTCTCCCAAAACAGAACAATTCGCTTTTTGTTAAAGTTAATCTTCGATCCCGACAATTGTTCAAATAGGCATAACACAAGCTTCATATTTTGGCCTTTGCCAAATCATGTTGCATGAAAATTGTAGTATCATCAGTGTATTGTAGTATGGACACCCACCATCTACAAGATGTGGTACTAGTCCTCCTACTTGGCTATCCTCTTTAGCTCTTCCTATGAGAATTGCCAACATATCTGCCACTATGTTGAATAAGATAGGAGACATTGGGTCCCCCCGTCTAAGATCCTTGAGTGTCTGGAAGTAGTGACCTATGTCATCATTTACTTTAATCCCTACGCTACCTTTTGTACAAAAGAATCGACCTGCTTCCTCCAGGCATTATCAAATCCCTTCATATGTAAGGCTTGTTGGAGGAACGAGCATTTAACCTTATCATACGCTTTTTTGAAATCCACTTTGATGGTCACTCCATCCAGTTTCTTTGAGTGGATCTCATGAAGTGTTTCATGTAGGACAACCACACCCTCTAGTATGTTTCTGCCCGGCATGAAAGCCGTCTGAGCCAGTTGCACCACACAATGTGCAATCCGCGTCAGTCGGTTTGTACCAACCTTAGTAACAAAATTAAAGCTCACATTGAGCAGACATATCAGTCTGGACTGCTCAATATTCACTACCTCCTCCTTCTTTGGCAACAACGTTATTGTTCCAAAGTTTAGGTGGAAAATCTGCAATTGGCCATTAAATAAATCATGGAACATTGGAACTAGGTCACCCTTAATGATATGCCAGCATTTCTTATAAAACTCTGCTGGGAAGCCGTCTGGGCCTGGTGCCTTATTATTCTTCATCTGTCATATGGCTTCAAACACCTCTTTCTCCGTAAATGGTGTGGATAGAATCTCATTCTCATCTATCCCAAGCTGAGGAATGTGCCCAACCATGTGCTCGTCCATAGACACATAATTGTCCTCAGGAGCACCAAATAGTTGTTTATAGTAGTTAGAGATATACAATTTTAGGTTCTCATGACGTACAATTGTACCCTCATCCTGCTCAAGTTGGAAAATTTTCTTCTTTCTGTGTTTTCCATTTGCAATCAAATGGAAAAACTGGGTATTATTGTCCCCTTGGACAACCTGCCGCACTTTAGCTCTAAGTGCCCATATCATCTCTTCTTCTCTGGGAAGTGCTCACAACTTCTGCTCAACCTCCATTTTAAATTCCCGCTCATCTACATCTAATAGTATGGATTCAACCTTTAGATCAAGTTCATTTATGAGGTGGATAAGCCTATCTTTTTCCAGCGTATAGATGCCGCTATTATTTTTAGCCCAACCCCTAAGGAGCTGCCTCAAATGCCTAATCTTATTTTGCCATCACTCAATATTTGACCTCCCTCTTGAGGCCTTGGCCCATTCCCGCGCAATTAGGTCTATGCAGCCCTCTCTCTCAAACCATGCTAGTTCAAAAGAAAAGGCGTTCCTGTGTCCCACACGTGTCGCTTCCCCGGAGTCAACAAGTAGCGGGGTGTGATCGGAAATTCCTCTCTGTAAGGCTTGGACCGTCATGAAAGGAAACTTTTGTTCCAATTCAATACTAGTAAGAACTCAATCCAACTTCTCGTATGTTGGACTCAGCATTGTGTTTTCCCGAGTAAATTGTTTGCCTGAGAGTTCAATCTCTCTGAGGTCGAGACTTTCAATAATTGTGTTAAACATGAATGACCATCTGCCATTTAAGTTATCATTATTTTTTCGTATCTCCTCCTACTGATGTTGAAATCACCACCAACCAAGATAGGTAGCCTCTCGTCTCCAGAAACCCATACAAGGTCATCAAGAAAATCCGGCTTGAGCTCCGGTTGCGCGGCTCCATATACAGCAACCAACGCCCATCGGAACCCATCAACCTTTGAGCGCACCCTGAATTTGATGACAAAGTCCCCAAGCACTACATTGACCACCTCAAGTGTCTCACACTTGACCCCAAGTAAAATCCCGCCGGATCTTCCTCTTGGGGGTAGACAGTGCCAATCAGAGTCAACACCACCAGATATGGTACTAAGAAATTATGACATAAAATTATCCCCTGTCTCAAGTAGGACAATAAAATCCAACCTATGTTCTAATGATGCCTCCGCAAGGAACCTTCTTTTATCCAAGTCTGATAGACCATTGCTATTCCAAACTATTCCCTTCATCGTTCATAATGAAATTATTTGTGGTCTGAATTCTCGCGCTTCTATGCACGACGGATGTAGGATAAACCTTCCTCTTCCAGGACCGTTTTGGCATATTCTGCACAACCTCTTCGTCCATGTAACCAAGGTGCATATGCGCGTCCAATCATGGTTGTAGGGGGCATATACCCCTCACAAACCATATTAGCATCCTCTTCTTGCAACATAGTAGTGGTACTATATCCTCACAAAGACACTCTAATGCCCCAACCCATAGAGCATTTCGATGCAGCCTGACTCAGCTCCTCGTCTTGATGGACTTTGAGTCAGCTTCTTTGTGAAATCCTAGAAAGTCATCAAAGGGGTGGTGATGACAATTTTTGAGATTTATTTTTGGGGTGTTGGCCGCATCCCGACTCATTATGGCGTGGTTACGTTGATCCCCAAAGTAGTTTGGGAAATATGCATCCTCTAGTTCCAACCGAACATGGTGATTAACGTGATCTTCCGCATCCTAGACAAAGTGTACACCATTAGGGTTGTTCCAATGGTGGCTAAGATTAGTCATCTGAACAAATCGGCCTTCATTAAGGGACGTTTGATCCATGATGGGGTCTTGGTGCTGCATGCGATCACTCACGAAGTTAAGACTAAACCTCAAAAGGCGGTCCTTTTGAAGATTGACTTTTACAAAGGGTTTTCTATTTTCATGCCCCTCATTACTTAGTTGTGCTAAGATTTACCCTAGAAACTAACATTACTCACTTTTTCCCTCCCTCCTACTCACACAATATCAACGAAGCACCGCCGTCCAACCTAAGCCTTTGACCATTACCTCCTAGCGAGTCGGGTTGCGTTATATCCTGACAGGTGGGGTCGAGGCAACTTATGACAGGTAGGGCCTAGGAAGGTCGTCTCTTTCTCTCTCTCTCTCTCACTCACACCAAATTTCGATAGCCTGGCCCCGAGTCGCTCCTTGATATGTCTCCAATGTATCTATAATTTTTGATTGTTCCATGCTATTATATTATCTATTTTAGATGTTTAATGAGCTTTATGCTCTTATATGTTATTTTTGGGACTAACCTATTAACCGGAGGCCCAGTGCCAGTTTCTGTTTTTTTGCCTATCTTAGAGTTTTGCAGAAAAGGAATACCGAACAGAGTCCAAATGGAATGAAACCTTCGCAATGATCTTTCTTGGACCGAAAGCAAACCAGAAGGCTTGGAGTTGAAGTCAGAAACGCCACGAGGCGTCCACGAGGCAGGAGGGCGCGCCCAGGGGGTAGGCACGCCCCCACCCTCGTGGGACCCTTGTAGCTCCACTGACATACTTCTTTCGCCTATATATACTCTTATACCATAGAAACATCAGGGGGAGCCACGAAACCACTTTTCCACCGCCGCAACCTTATGTACCCGTGAGATCCCATCTTGGGGCCTTTTCCGGTGATCTGCCGGAGGGGGAATCGATCATGGAGCGCTTCTACATCAACACCATTGCCTCTATGATGAAACATGAGTAGTTTACCACAGACCTTTGGGTCCATAGTTATTAGCTAGATGGCTTCTTCTCTCTCTTTGATTCTCAATACAAAGTTCTCCTTGATGTTCTTGGAGATCTATTTGATGTAATACTCTTTTGCTGTGTGTTTGCCGAGATCCAGTGAATTGTGCATTTATGAACAAGATTACTATGAATATTATTTGGATCTTCTTTGAATTATTATATGCATGATTTGATATCTTTGCAAGTCTCTTCGAATTTTCAGTTTAGTTTGGCCTACTAGATTGATCTTTCTTGCAATGGGAGAAGTGCTTAGCTTTGGGTTCAATCTTGCAGTGTCCTTTCCCAGTAATAGTAGGGGGATAAAAATATGGTGTTTATATCGTATTGCTTGAGTTTATCCCTCTACATCATGTCATCTTGCTTAATGCGTTACTCCGTTCTTATGAACTTAATACTCTAGATGCATGCTGGATAGCGGTCGATGTGTGGAGTAATAGTAGTAGATGCAGAATTGTTTTGGTCTACTAGACATAGACGTGATGCCTATGTTCATGATCATTGCCTTAGATATCTTCATAACAATGCGCTTTTCTATCAATTGCTCGACAGTTATTTGTTCACCCACCGTAATACATGCTATCTTGAGAGAAGCCACTAGTGAAACCTATGGCCCCTGGGTCTCTTTTCTATTATTACATCTCTTTTCCATTATATCACATCTCGTTTACTATTTTGCAATATTTACTTTCCAATCTATACAACAAAAATACCAAAATATTTACTTTACTATCTCTATTAGATCTCACTTTTGTGAGTGACCGTGAAAGGATTGACAACCCCTTTATCGCGTTGGTTGCAAGGTTCTTGATTGTTTGTGTAGGTACTAGGTGACTTGTGTGTCATCTCCTACTGGATTGATAGCTTGGTTCTCAAAACTGAGGGAAATACTTATGCTACTTTGCTGCATCACCCCTTGCTCTTCAAGGGAAAAACCAACGCAAGCTCAAGAGCTAGCAAGAAGGATTTCTGGCGCCGTTGCCGGGGAGATCTACGCCAAGTCAAGACATACCAAGTACCCATCATAAAATCTTCTCCCTCGCATCATATTATTTTCCATAAAATCTTCTAAATTGATTTTAGAAAACCTTTGCCTTTTCTTCGCCGCTCTTCCGTTCGTCTCTTTTCGATTGCCTCTTGTGTGTTCGTTCGTTAGTGCGGTTTGTTGCCATCATGTCTGAAACTGGGGATGTTATCGTTGAAAAAGATAGTAGTAACAAGGAGGGAAACTTTGATGCTTTTGATAATCCTCATGAAGAACCTACTATTTTACATACTAAGAAGTTTTGGATTGGTAGTGGTAATATTATTGGAAAAGGAGTTATACACGATTTCTTTACTTGTGCCGGTGCTTTGGCCACTATGGGTGGGTCTATTCTTCATAGAACTAGTAGTTTTGTGGATGCTATATCTTTGCTCGTAGTCGAACTTGAAAACAATTTATCCGCATGCATCCTTGCATACAAAGGATTTTTCTAGAGTTTTCCAACAGTGAGCATTCTTGTTTTAAGCGAGCGGGTACCATTTTTCTAGCACATGAGTTCTGATTTATAACGAAAGAGGCCAATGAAATTTTTGCGCATTATAGGGTGGATGTTGGTCGTCCTCCCATAGAAGCGATTCTTTTTAATCAAGAAGACATAATGCGTTTACGATCTTTAGACCATGTTGCTCATAATGAAAATCTTAGAAAAAGGGTCCCCACCGATGTTCCAGTTGATAGGATTTCTGAACTTAATGATAATTTTGCTATTCAGAACAATGGGTTAGGTTTTCCTCTCGAACAAAGGCTCATGACTTTTTTCCGAAAGAATGCTTATAATGATGAATTGGTTGTGCAATACGAGGGGCCAAAGGAGTAACCAATTCCTCCCGAGCTTGATCTTGGGGACTTTTGTCCCATTATATTTAGCCCTTTTGATTACTTTTTCTTGCCACAAAGAAAACTTGCTGCAGAACGTAGGGAGTATGAGATGACTTTTCGTGATTTTCCCTATCATTATTATAGCCATACCTAGTTCTATTCGTGTTTTTATGCCTAGCTAGGGGCGTTAAACGATAGCGCTTGTTGGACGCAACCCAATTTTATTTTTCTTCTTTACTTTTTGCTCCTGTTTAGTAATAAATAATTCAACTAGCTTATGTTTAGATGTGGTTTTATGTTTTAATTAGTGTTTGTGCCAAGTAGGACCTTTGCGAAGACTTGGGGTGAAGTCTTTGCGATCTTGCTGTAAAAAAGCAGAAACTATTGCGCTCACGAGAATTACTGTCATTTTTTACTGGAGAGTGATTTTAGGTTGATTCTTTTTGAAGATGATTAATAGGAAAATTCCTCACGTCCACCAATTTACTAAAGAATTTTTATAGTTACATAAGTATTTGAAAGTTATAGATTTCTACAGACTGTTTTGTTTTTGACAGATTCTGTTTTTTGTGTGTTGTTTGCTTATTTTTATGAATCTATGAGTAGTATCGGGGGTATGAACCAAAGAGAAGTTGGAATACAGTAGGTTTAACACCAAAATAAATAAATAATGAGTTCATTACAGTACCTTAAGTTGGTTGTTTATTTTCTTATACTAACAGAGCTCATGAGATTTTTTGTTGAAGTTTTGTGTTGTGAAGTTTTCAAGTTTTTGGGTAAAGATTTGGTGGATTTTGGAATAAGGAGTGGTAAGAGCCTAAGATTGGGGATGCCCAAGGCACCACAAGGTAAAATTCTAGGACAACCAAAAGCCTAAGCATGGGGATGCCCTGGAAGGCATCCCCTGTTTCATCTTCGTCTATCGGTAACTTTACTTGAGGTATATTTTTATTCACAACATGATATGCGTTTTACTTGGAGCGTCTTGTTTGATTTGAGTATTTGATCTTTAGTTTACCACAATCATCCTTTTTGTACACACCTTTTGGGAGAGACATGCATGAATCGGAATTTATTAGAATACTCTATGTGCTTCATTTATATCTTTTGAGCTAGACAATATTGCTCTAATGCTTCACTTATATCTTTTTAGAGCACGGTGGTGGTTTTATTTTATAGAAATTGTTGATCTCTTATGCTTCACTTATATTATTTTGAGAGTCTTTTAGAAAAGCATGGTAATTTGCTTTGGTTATAAAATTAATCCTAATATGATGGGCATCCAAGATGGGTATAATAAAAACTTTCATATAAAGTGCATTGAATACTATGAGAAGTTTGATTCTTTATGATTGTTTTGAGATATGAAGATGGTGATATTAGAGTCATGCTAGTAGAGTAGTTGTGAATTTGAGAGATACTAGTTTTAAAGTTTGTGATTCCCGTAGCATGCACGTATGGTGAACCATTATGTGATGAAGCTAGAGCATGATTTATTTATTTATTGTCTTCCTTATGAGTGGCGGTCGGGGACGAGTGATGGTCTTTTCCTACCAATCTATCCCCCTAGGAGCATGCGCATAGTACTTCATTCTGATAACTAATAAATTTTTGGAATAAGTATGTGAGTTCTTTGTGACTAATGTTGAGTCCATGGATTATACGCACTCTCACCCTTCCACCATTGCTAGCCTCTCTAGTATCGGGCAACTTTCGCCGGTACATACACCCACCATTACCTTCCTCAAAACAGCCATCATACCTACCTATTATGGCATTTCCATAGCCATTCCGAGATATATTTCCATGCAAGTTTCCACCATTCCATTTATTATGACACGCTCCATCATTGTCATATTGCCTTGCATGATCATGTAGTTGACATCGTATTTGTGGCAAAGCCACCATTCATAATTTTTCATACATGTCAGTCTTGAATCATTGCACATACCGATACACCGCCGGAGGCATTCACATAGAGTCATATTCGGTTCTAAGTATTGAGTTGTAATTCTTGAGTTGTAAGTAAATAAAAGTGTGATGATCTTCATTATTAGAGCATTGTCCCAGTAAGGAAAGGATGATGGAGACTAGGATTCCCCCACAAGTCGGGGTGAGACTCGGACGAAAAAAAGAGAAAAAAAAGAGGCCATAAAAAAGGCCCAAACAAAAAAATGAGAGAAAAAGAGAGAAGGGGCAATTCTACTATCCTTTTACCACTCTTGTGCTTCAAAGTAGCACCGTGATCTTCATGATAGAGAGTCTCTTATGTTGTCCTTGTCATACTAGTGGGAATTTTTCATTATAGAACTTGGCTTGTATATTCCAATGATGGGCTTACTCAAAGTGCCCTAGGCCTTCGTGAGCAAGCCAAGTTGAGCTTTCATACACTTATAGCTCTAGTGCATCCGTTGCATGGCAATCCCTACTCACTCACATTGATATCTATTGATGGGCATCTCCATAGCCCGTTGATATGCCTAGTTGATGTGAGACTATCTTCTCCTTTTTGTCCTCTCCACAACCACCATTCTATTCCACCTATAGAGCTATCTCCATGGCTCACACTCATGTATTGCGTGAGGATTGAAAAAGTTTGAGAACATCAAAAGTATGAAACAATTGCTTGGCTTGTCATCGGGGTTGTGCATGATTAAATACTTTGTGTGATGAAGATAGAGCACAACCAGACTACATGATTTTGTAGTGATAACTTTGTTTGGCCATGTTATTTTGAGAAGACATGATTACTTTGTTAGTATGCTTGAAGTGTTATTATTTTTATGTCAATATTAACCTTTTGTCTTGAATCTTTCGGATCTGAACATTCATGCCACAATAAAGAAAATTACATTGATAAATATGCTAGGTAGCATTCCACATCAAAAATTCTGTTTTTATCATTTACCTACTCGAGGACGAGCAGGAATTAAGCTTGGGGATGCTTGATACGTCTCCAACGTATCTATAATTTTTGATTGTTCCATGCTATTATATTATCTGTTTTCGATGTTTAATGGGCTTTAATATGCTCGTTTATATTATTTTTGGGACTAACCTATTAAGCGGAGGCCTAGTGCCAGTTTTTGTTTTTTTGCCTATTTTAAAGTTTTGCAGAAAAGGAATACCAAACGGAGTCCAAACGAAATGAAACCTTCGCGATGATCTTTCTTGGACCAAAAGCAAACCAGAAGACTTGGAGTAGAAGTCAGAAACGCCACAAGGCGTCCACGAGGTAGCAAAGCGTGTCCGGGGGGGGGAGGGGGTACACTACAGGAAACATGTAATTTGCCGTCTGTAGATCACAGACGGCAAAGACTCAAATCCAGACGGCAAAGATTTTGCCGTCAGGAAGCAGACGGCAAAATCAGACGGCAAAGAGTAAGTCGGCAAACAATACTTTGCCGTCAGCCTTTTGTCGAGATGACGGCAAAGATTTTGCCGTCAGCCAATACAATTTTGCCGTCTGCCACAAAAATAACAGACAGCAAAAAACGTGTTCTTTGCCGTCAGTAAAAATGTGTGCTTTGCCGTCATCCAGACTAAAATACAGACGGCAAAGATTGTTTTTCATTTTTTTTAAAGTGACGTCCGAGCAAAGCATCTCGCCCGACACAAGAACAACAAACCAAAACAGATTTAGCCCACGGAGATTTTGGATACGACACGGCCTTGCTATCTTGCACTCATCGTCGATGGTTACACAGAAGTTACAGAGCTGTCCTAAAATTTACACAAGGACCCATCGGTGGTTACATCGATGGTTACATCGCAGCAACTGGTACTTCACCGCCGGTCGTTCTTCTTCTCGCTGGGTAAAATACCACAGGGACACCACTGCCGCCGCATTGCCCTGCTCACCGCGCCGCTCGCCCGGCCCTACTCCGCGCGCCACCGGACAGCCACGCTCGCCCCTGCTGCTTGCCCGACCCTGGTATCCGCACCGCCGACCAGCCGTGCCCGCTGGTTCCTGGAGAGATAGAGAGGAGGGCACCGCCGCGCCAGCGCAGCGTCGAGCGGCCGACGCCGGAGGGAGGAAGCCGCCGTGCCCCTGCGCTGATAAGTCGACGGTGGAGTGAGCCGCCGCCGCGCGGCATGCTCGTCGCCCGCGCGTCTTCCATTCTCGTCGCCCGCACGTCCGCCTTGCTCGCTGCCCGCGGCGGGGCGACGGGGACGGGCGGGGCCGGGGCCGAAGGTAGGTAGGGCGACGGGGGGACGAAGCCAACGGCCGGTGGGGGTGACGGGCAACTGGCGCCGATGTCAGCCAAGGCGGCAGGGTCCGGGGGCCGATGGGGTCGGGACGGCGAGGCAGGGGCCGGAGGAGAGGTGGTCGGCGAGGCAGGGGCCGGCCAGGCCGGGGCCGGGAGGAGAGGTGGTCGGCGAGGCAGGGGCCGGGAGGAGAGATGGCCGCGGGTGCTGGTCCAGATCGAGAGGGAGAGAGACGTACGACAGGGGAATAGTGGTGGAGGCGTGGGGTGTCAGGAGGATAAGGTGGAGAGCGGGCGTGGGACGTGGGCCTGTTGGGTTTTGCATCGTGGGGATGTGCGGAGGAGATTCAGCCATGTCAGCGATCCGCGTGATCGATCCGTGGACTTGTGCTTTCTCTTTGCCGTCTGCGGTTCTATTTACAGACGGCAAAGTATGCACTTTGCCGTCTGTAAATAGAACCACAGACGGCAAAATTCTTTGTTGTCTCTGTTTTATATTAGAGACGGCAAAGTAAGCTCTTTGCCATCTATAATGAAAAAGGCAGACGGCAAAGATCTTTGTTGTCTCTATTTATTTTTAGAAACGGCAAAGTTTTCTCTTTGCTGTCTGTAATATTAAAGGCAGACGGCAAAGTCTACTTTGCCGTTACTTTTTCTTTGCCGTCTACTGATGACGGCAAACCATTTCTTTGCCGTCTGTCCCGACAAAAAGCTGACGGCAAAGATGCCCCCTGACGGCAAATTAGCTGTTTCCTGTAGTGGTAGGAGCGCCCCCACCCTCGTGGGCCCCTAGTAGCTCCACCCACGTACTTCTTTCACCTATATATACTCTTATACCCTAGAAACATTAGGGGGAGCCACGAAACGACTTTTCCACCGCCGCAACCTTATGTACTCGTGAGATCCCATCTTGGGGCCTTTTCCGGTTATCTGCCGGACGGGGAATCGATCACGGAGGGCTTCTACATCAACACCATTGCCGCTCCAATGAAGCGTGAGTAGTTTACTACAGACCTTTGGGTCCATAGTTATTAGCTAGATGGCTTCTTCTCTCTCTTTGATTCTCAATAGAAAGTTCTCCCAGATGTTCTTGGAGATCTATTTGACGTAATACTCTTTTACGGTGTGTTTGCCGAGATCCGATGAATTGTGGATTTATGAACAAGATTACTATGAATATTATTTGGTTCTTCTATGAATTCTTATATGCATGATTTGATATCTTTGCAAGTCTCTTCGAATTTTCAGTTTAGTTTGGTCTACTAGATTGATCTTTCTTGCAATGGGAGAAGTGCTTAGCTTTGGGTTCAATCTTGCAGTGTCCTTTCCCAGTTACAATAGGGGCAGCAAGGCACATATTGTATTGTTGCCATCGAGGATAAAAAGATGGTGTTTATATCATATTGCTTGAGTTTATGCCTCTACATCATGTCATCTTGCTTAATGCGTTACTCCGTTCTTATGAACTTAATACTCTAGATGCATGCTGGATAGCAGTTGATGTGTGGAGTAATAGTAGTAGATGCAGAATCGTTTCGGTCTACTTGACACGGACGTGATGCCTATGTTCATGATCATTGCCTTAGATATCTTCATAACTATGCGTGTAACACCCCCTGTGTCATGCTATAGTAACCCTCTATGATTAAGCTAATCATTTTTTAAAACAATGCTTAATCACGTTTGTTCAATATCCCATTTGAAATTCTAGTCAATTCAAATTCAAGTGAAGTTTGAAGTTGCTCAAAAGTTGCTGGAAAAATGTTCATCATTTGTCAAAAATTTCATAAAAATTATTTGTTAAGGAAAACAACATCACTTTTGTGCAAAGATGAGCATTAGCAATTATAACAACACCAATTTAGCATTTTTAAATGCTATCCTATTTATGAAAAATACCAAATGAATTCTTCTGGTCTCCAAAATATTTGTGGCACTGCCTAAGATCACTAGGGAATAAAAGGGGCACTTCCCATATTTTTCCTTAGTAAATAGCATGCCCAACATTTTCTTACCCATCTCTATTTATTAAATAAAAAGAAAAACAGCATAATAAAAAAAAGCCGAAGTGCACTGTGCACTTAGGCCTGCTAACTATAGTGAGGCCCAGCTCACCTACCCTTCTCCTTCCTCCTCTGTTCACAGAGGGGAGTGGACGATGGCCATCCGCCCGTGGCCGCGATGGCCACGTGCCGGCCATCCCGCGCCTCCCCATCCCCCCCGACGGATAAGGCCACCCGCCCCTGCCAAACCCTAGCCAGACCCAGATCCACCTCCCTCCTCGCTCGTTCCCCTCTCCCTCACGTGCTCGCTCCTCCCGAGCGCCACCGTCGCCATGGCTGTGCCATAGCCGTGGCCACCGCCCACCCTGCGCCTCGCCAGCATGTCCACAAGACGTGTCGTCGACATCTACCTCGACTACGCCTCGCCATCGAGCTCGAGGAGCACCGCAGGCCGCGGATCGAGCCACCCCCTTCCGCCTCGGTCACCGGCGATCCTCCTCCGTCTCCGGCGGCTCTGTTGCTAATAAGCTTACACCGGGCCACCTTGTGCCTCCCCGGTGAGCTCCTCTTCCTTATCCCTCTCCTTGCTGACTCTGGCGCGCCCCCTAGCTGCTTCCCCCACGTGCGCCCGAACGTAGCACCGTGGAGCTTGTCACCGGCAGTCTCTGGTGACCAAATGGTCACGGGCCAGTGCCCATCACGCTCACCGCAATGCGTAGGCCTCGTCTAGCCGCTTGGTTTGCCCGCAAATGCACCCCAAACCCGGTCCGACGATGACCAAAGTCCGGTGTCCGCCTCGCCGCTCGCTGTCGATGTTCCCGACCATCGCAGCCTCTGCCACCACCCTAGATCACCTCGCTGTCGTCTTCCCGTTCGAACAAGCCCGACTGCGCTAGAAACGGTGCCTTGTGCGCGAAACCCGACCACCTCCCGAGCGTGCCGCCGTCATTTTTGGTCGCCGGAGCTCTCTCCGGCGCCGTCGCCGACGTGGATCCATGGGTCCCGCCCCTGGGTCACTGGCCAGTAGGCCCTAGTGGCTGGTTTGACCAGTCAACGTGCTGACTGGGCGTCTGTGTGACGCTAACGTGTGGGCCCTGCCGCTTAATACACTAATTAAAACATTTTTCCTAATTAAAAGTAATTAGATTAGTCTAATGTCTCGCTGACATATGGGGCCCACACCCCTAACGAGTTTAGTTAAATTAGTTAATTCACTATTATAGCCACTCTCACTGACCAGTGGGTCCCACTGGATCCACAGGTCAGGTTTGACCTGGTCAGCCAACCAGCTAGCTGCTGACGTCATCCTTGCGTCATGCTGGCGTCATTTCTCTTTTTCTGAATAATTCTATTAATTCAATTAATTTCAAAAAATGTTTAAATGTTTAAAAATTCATATAAAATAAACTATAGCTTAGATCGAAAAAGTTTATATATAGAAGTTGCTCAGAACGATGAGACGAATTTGATTGTGTCGTCTGTTTCTATGTTGGAGCCCTCTACGGAGGTGAACCCATAACTTTTAGCCCGGTTCCGGTAGATGAATAGTGCATATACACCGGTTATTAAATCCAACTTTAATCCTAAAGTAACTAAATTACTTAGACATATCTTTACGCAACCCTGCACTGCACATTAGCATAGCATACTCTGTGTTGCGTATGATTACTGTGTATTTATCTGTTTCTTCCCCCTCTTCTCTCTGATAGACCCGGAGACCGATGTTGTCCCTGTGATCGACTACGTCATCGACGACTCCACTAACGACCCTGCCTTTGCCGCTAAGCAACCAGGCAAGCCCACCCTTTGATCATCCCGATATCGCCCATTCCATTCTCTCATGCTTGCATTAGATTTTGCTAATGTAATTGTTTGCTCCTATTCTAATGCATAGCCTGCTTTGTATTTGCTGTTGTACTTTACCTGCTTATCCTAAACTGCTTAGAATAGGTTGCTTAGTGATCCATCAGTGACCCCCACCTTGTCCTTATTGCCCTGCTTCATCGTCAAAGACCCGATCAACGGGATCGGTGACCAGGCCCTGGCACCGCACATCACTTTCCCCTTAGTTGCTCGACGCTACTGGGTTACTATCGAGTGCCGAGGGTGAGACCTCATCAGCACCTCTGATGTTAACCCTGTAGTGTAGCTATTCGATCGTGGTCATCGAGGGTGATTTCCTCCTTAACCACTTCCGATACGACTCTGTCATGCAACTCCTCAAGTGTGAACCTCGAGGGTAGTTCCTCTTAAGTTCACCTTGATGATTACATCGAGTGGAATCCACCGAGGGTGGTTCCTCAGGGTTCCCCTTGGTGTTAGACACACAGTTACTATGGTTACTATGACTTTACACTGAACCATGTTACTAAAGATGGGTCGGCCCTGAGGGGTACCCGCGCGAGCTTAATTGCGAGTGATGTGTAGTCTGGTTGACATGGAAGGTGCCCGCGAGATAATTATGAGGCGTGGCCGGGCATTCTTAGCCCATGCCGCAAGTCCTCGAGATGGGGCGACGGGGTCACATCTTTCGTGAGTCTCTGCTTGTTACCACGCGTTCCTAATCCACTACGATTTGGATATTTAATCCGAGGGGCCTCTGGTCTGATAGCACTAACCATCACGTGGGCATAGTATGGGCGTTCTGCATCATATGCATCAACCAAAACTTAATAGACGTCAGCGACTGAGCGATGCGCGCCGGGTTGGACTGGTAAGCACCTGCCTTTTTAAGGAGGTAGGTAGGTCTGCTCACCGGCCGCGTTTGCAACGTGCAGGAGTTCCCGAGGCGATGGCCCATGACCCCTGGGGGCATAGGGTTAGTCCAGCATGCTGACCTCTCTATTAAGCCTAGGTCGGGTTGCGGCGTATTGTTTGGCCGAGGTCGGGCATGACCCAGGAAAGTGTGTCCGGCCGGAGTTAATCGAGCATGGTGGGTAAGTTGGTGCACCCCTGTAGGGAAGAAAACATCTATCAATAGCCTGTCCTACGGTAACGGACACTCGGAGTTGTATCCTAATCGATACAACTAGAACTAGATGCTGAGGCATGATTTGGATATGTTGCTTCGGGAGTCGAGAAAGGATCCCGGAGCATTGATACAACAATGTAAATGTGACTTATGTTATACTACTCTACCCCCTCATGTTGCTGGAAGATGGTGGTTTCCAGAAGATGCTAGTCTTTGATAGGACTAGCTTTCCCCCTTCTCTTCTGGCATTCTGCAGTTCAGTCCACAGATACAACCCATTTCAATTGACACTGATGCATATGTAATGTAGATCCTTGCTTGCGAGTACTTTGGATGAGTACTCATGGTTGCTTTGCTCCCTCTACCCCCTTTCCATTCTTCTCCGATGACGCAACCAGATGACGGAGTCCAGGAGCCAGATGCCACCTTCGACGACGACTACTACAAACCCGAGGGTGCCGACTACTACATGGAGGCTGCCGACGACCAGGAGTAGTTAGGAGGCTCCCAGGCAGGAGGCCTTGCCTTTTCGATCATGTTGCTTTTGTTCTAGCCTTCTTAAGGCAAACTTGTTTACTTATGTCTGTACTCAGATACTGTTGCTTCCACTGACTCGTTCATATTCAAGTTGATGTATTCGAGCCCTCGAGGCCCCTGGCTTGTAATGTAAAGCTTATATTATTTTAATTTGTATCTAGAGTTGTGTTGTGATATCTTCCCGTGAGTCCCTATCTTGATCGTACACATTTGCGTGTATGATTAGTGTACGATTGAATTGGGGGCGTAACAATGCGCTTTTCTATCAATTGCTCGGCAGTAATTTATTCACCCACCGTAATACATGCTATCTTGAGAGAAGCCACTAGTGAAACCTATGGCCCCCGGGTCTCTTTTCTATTATTACATCTCTTTTCCATTAAATCGCATCTCGTTTACTATTTTGCAATCTTTACTTTCCAATCTATACAACAAAAATACCAAAAATATTTACTTTACTATCTCTATTAGATCTCACTTTTGCGAGTGACTGTGAAGGGATTGACAACCCCTTTATCGTGTTGGTTGCAAGGTTCTTGATTGTTTGTGCAGGTACTAGGTGACTTGTGTGTCGTCTCCTACTGGATTGATACCTTGGTTCTCAAAACTGAGGGAAATACTTACGCTACTTTGCTGCATCACCCTTTCCTCTTCAAGGAAAAAACCAACACAAGCTCAAGAGGTAGCACTCGCCACACAGCCGCCATGCCTGCCTGCCTCCCTTACCTAATCCGATCGCCGACAGGGCCACCAGCGAAAGGCTGCACCGCACCTACGCCACATCTACCTCCCCATACCCAACCCACCACCATCGCCCAATCAATCCTAAAATCGACAGAAACCCTTGCCCACGATCCACTGCTCTGCCGCATCCTTTCATGCCCGGTCCATAGTGGCTTGAGGGGATCTTGATAGTGTATTTATGGCAGTAGCTTGAGAGAGCATCCTCCAGCAGTAGCTTGAGCTGCATAGGCTTGAACAATGTCGAGGGACATTGGCCTCTGTCCCGTCGATCGTGGAAAGGATTGGGTCAAACCTGGAGCATCAAAGAACTCATGGATTCTGGCTAGGTAAGCCTCTATCCCCTTCTAATGTATGATCTAACTGAAAAATATGCCTAGGATTTGACCATTAGGCACGTAAATTGTTGCATGCTTGACTGAATCATTGCTTGCCTAACTATAGGTTGATCCAGTGCTTGCCTTTCGTCTAGCAGTTATAATGGAAATTAGCATCCTATGAGGTACTAAAGTGCATCTTTTTCCGGATTTTTCTATCCAAAGTTGGTAGAAACAAGTATTTCTTTCAAAGATTTTTGCAATTCCCTCTATTCTGATTATCCCTAATGCCCAGCTAATGCTATTGATCTGAAATATTTCCATAGTAGTGAGCAAATTTTGTGCCACTAACTTGTGACAAGCATCCAGGATTGCATTTTGGTTTGAATGCTAGCACCCATTTTGGTAAAATTCACAAGGGTGTGCTTACGTCGCCAAAAGAACAGGAAAAGGAAAGTGCGTTGAGAAACTAGTTAACTCTATGAATAGTTAGCGGCCCTGCGCTCCTCATAGGTCCAGACCATCTAAACCTACTAGCAGTGAAAGTGAGGCAAGTGGTGTAGAGGATGTAGAAAATGATTCACAACCTAACGAGGCAGTGCCTCATCACAAAGATGAGGATAAGAGGATGTACCCTGATTGGTTGATAAATTCAGCCAATAGGCAATGCAGGATGAATACCTAGAGGATCCCACCCGCCCTGCTAGATTTGATGACACTGGAGATGAAGAGAAAGAGGGGAATGTTGACATGATGGTTCTAGATGAATACGATGGTGAGTACATGCCAATACTTGAGTGGGAAAGGGACAATCCTCAGCTTATTCCAGGAATAACATTCGAAGCGTTGGTGGACTGTCAGAATGCACTAACTACATATTGCACTCTCACTCAAAATGATTTTGTTATTGACAAGAGTGATCCTGGAAGGTTGACGGTTCATTGCCTATATGAGAGGTGTAGGTGGAGGTTGCATGCCTCCTGTATGCATAGAAGCCACTACTGCAAGAATGTATAGCAGTGGCGGGTGGAAAAGCATAATAGTGGCGGGCAAGGCTCTCAAGGGCACCCGTCACTGCCCTCTCATCACTGCTAAAATGGCATCAGTGGCAAGCGGTCGCTTGCGATTGGCAACTAGTTAACGAGTGGCGGGCAGAAAATATCGTATAGTTGTCATGTCACAAACAGTTTTTTATTCCCATGAACTTATCATGCTCGAATTTGTACACATGATTTATAAAGAGTAAACTAACAAAAGTATATAATTCATAGCATTGACTGAACCAGGCTTAATCTCCTATAGGAACAAATGACAAAGTTTCATATTTGTTCCACTTAAGAGACTAACATCAATGTACCACATCCATCTTAACAAACTCACTAACACGTCATGAGCTTACATAGTGTTCATATCTGCCACTTAGTTCTAAACGAGGTCAATGAGAACCATCATCTGCCACTTGTTGTGGTGGCTCTTCCTTAGCATTATTGCAACTGGTGTCTCAACCATTAGTCTCTCTCCCATCAGAAACTCCCCCAGGCAACCCCATAGAAGGATATACGCCCTTCTGTTTTCATCTTGTACTTAATGGTGGTGACAGCCACCGCTCGAAGGCATACTCCAGCAGGACCGGCCGCGGGGAAGTTCAGGCCAAAAACCATCTTCGCGGGTAATTTCTATGGTTACCGTGATTAGAAGCACAAAGAGCATGCAGTGTTATACATTTCGCAATGTTAGTGTTACATGAACATAAAAGAGAGCAAATAATTACCAAACATACCATGCCATGTTTGATGATGTTTGTCCTGGTTAAATGGTGCACAAGGGGCACCCCCATGTAGTTCTTAGTTGGTGGTAGGATCGCCAAGAGATTGTTCCTCTCATTCTGTAAAAGCTTCTTCATTCTTTGAGAGAAAATTGGAGAATTGGATGGAACATCATCACCATCATGACTATGTCCTTGGTCATCCTCATCATCATCATGACTATCCTCATCATCGGCACCATCCTCATCATCCGAACTATCCTCCTCATCGTTACCAACCTCATCATCCTGACCATCCTCATCATTTTCACTATCCTCATCACCTTGGCTGAAGAAAAGATAATCCTTAACCTATTGAATAATCCTTCTAAATAAAAGGTTATGTACTCTCCCCTTGTCAGCTTGTTTTTTGAAATGTACTTCATCCATCCATCGCCGCAGATGATGGTTTAATGCTTTCCTTTCTTCACTTCAACTTGAAATGACCGCCCCTTATCATCCTTAAAGAGCAAAGTATCACCTATTGCATTATTAAATTTCACCCTTACATTGCATGGAATAAACTATGCAACAGTAAAGCAAAATGCGAACCAAATTAGTGGTAATGACACTAAATGACTACAAAATGGCTTCAATGGAATGTTGTAGTTAAAGAACATCACCACAGATTTTCTTTAAGCCCCTCCGTCAGAAAGACCTCGAATTTCGTTGCAGTTTTGAAGCCGTCTGCATGAATACTTTTGCAGATTTGGCACGTTGGAAGCACCATGATCCCTATTAATCATATGATGCACTTATCATTGTTACCAAAGGGTGAAAAATCAGCGGAAAAAATCGGCATGACCTTTGCTGGAAAAAATGAACATATTGAGTGCCAAAAATTTGGAGAAACGGAAATTAATGAATGTTTCACCAAAACATTGGCACTCATTTTTGGATGCCTCAAAAAATTTGATCACCACCTATTTAAAACTTGCTCTAGTTTGCAAAACTCCAACAGCTGTGGCGGCGACATACCCTATCACTAGCTAGAGGTGGCGGCATGCTAACGCTATCCCTAGCTAGCAGCAGCGGCAACCTAACCCTACCGGCCGCAGGGCCCTAGCCCTAGCGGTGCCATGGGGCGGGCTCACACTACACTAGTACGCGTTGGTGCTATACAAACGGTTTTTAACCCCTTTGCGCGACGGCATTTGAACCGTCGCCTAGTGAGTGACGATGATAGGGGGTCCTTCCCACAGGACCCAAAAACTGTCGGGGATCGGGACCCTACAGTACTCCTACTCATTTATGCTCACACTGCCATCGCAGTCGGTATTCTGTGGTGCTACGTTTATGATGCGTGGCCCATCATGAACAGTTCACTATTATAGAACGTGTATGATGAGCATACAATCACACACATTCTCTTTTCACAAACCGTATGCGATAACTAATTAAGAAGATTAGCTAATCGTCATACGAGTGTTGGATAGGATTATGAAACATCGGACCATCCTAACATCGTCGTACACGACAACTACCACACACACTATTCTATGGTGCAACGTTTATGATGGATACTTCATCAGAAATAGTTCATGGTTGCGAGTCGTGTATGATAAGGCAACTATTGTACACGCTATTCTATGGTGCAACATTTACGATGCATACTTCATCAGAAACAGTTCATGGTTGCAAATCGTGTATGATAAGGCAACTATTGCAAATAGTTAGTTTGCCAGCACCGTTTGTGATATTGTCTGACATCGCACACGCTTTGCAAACGGCAACTATGTGCACGCTTGCACACGTTTCCTCTCTGTGAACCGTCTCGGATTATGGTGTATATGGCAAACATTTGTGTTTTGCGAACCGTGTGCGCCATAACAACCTGGAGAGCGTAATTTCACCGTAATTTAATTGCTGCTATATCAAATTCAAACTGAAATTGAAATTGAATGTATGTTATAGATTTATTCATATCCATCAGGTTCCAACAACCAATGCATTATTCGATTCATAGGTACACATCAAGAATTACATAAGAACCAAATAAAGAATGATGAACCATAGTTGCAAACTTGTACTATTAAAGACGGTAAAGAAAGAGGTGAAGTACATTTTGGTTGCTGAACAAGGTGAAGCGGAATGCACATATTGTGCCCTCCTCCATGCAGAAGGCACGCACGACTCTAGTCCAACCCCTTGTCATGGACGACCGCTCATCCTTCATGGTCTTCATGAAAACATCTAGATAATCATCATGTTCTGGTAGAAATACATTAACCTTTGCATGCCCACCAATCATCTAGTTTGAGAGGTAATCTTTAGTAAACTACTTTGGGAACCACTGCAAAGGAAAAAAGATTCACACATTGTCATCATACAACTCATTATGGGCAGTAAAATGAAGGCTGCAGAGTTCTTACTTACCATCCTGTAGTTCGCTGTTGTACTGGATAAAGTGTAAACAAATAGTTTAATTGCCATCTTTTGACCCATTTTACTAACAATCTTTATCAGCTTCCTCACTTGATGTTGGTTCATCGATATCTCATTTCCCCATACGCAAAAAGGGTCGAAGCGCGAATCTTTACCAATGACACATGTACCTAAAAGCACCAAGTTAATATTAAAAGCTAAACACCAATTGCACAATGATGTAGTACAACACTCTTTTATAATATCTCAATACATTCAATATACTAGCATATTAGATGAATTAACATCTTATATTAGGGGCTGGAATGAGTTTATTCAATTCTTACAAATTATCGGCTGATTAACTGCTGATGTATCCATGGATTAGAGTTAGTTTGAGCTAGTTTGGGCTCAAATAGCCATAAAGTATATCTAAACATGAGGGCTAGTTTGAGCTAGTTGCATCTATAACCCACCAAAAAAAACTATCCAACCCAAGAGGTACTAATTGGAGCTAGTTCTCCTAGTGCATTTATTGTCAATCTAAGTATCTGACCCTATCATCCAAACACCTCTTTGGATGGAGTTAGTTCAGGGTTAGTCAATAGCTAGAAACTAACTCTAACCTCTAAGCTAAGTTGAGTATCCAAACAGGGCTGTGTTGTTGTTGTTGCTGCTGCTGCTCTTCTACAGCCCTGTTTGGATACTCTAACTTAGCTAGAGGTTGGAGCTAGTTTCTAGCTCATGACTAACCCTGAACTAACTCTAGCCAAAAAGGTGTTTGGATGATAGAGTTAGATTGACAATGAATGCACTAGGAGAACTAGCTCCAACTAGCACCTCTTGGGTGGGACAGTTTTTTTAGGTGAGTTAGATGCAACTAGCTCAGACTAGCCCTCATGTTTGGACAGTTTATGGATATTTGAGCCCAACTAGCTCAAACTAACTCTAACGCATGGATCCAAACATGGCCTACGTGTATCTGGACGTCATCAGAACATTAAGGTAACACTCTTCCTTGTTGCTATGTAGCCTAGGATTGCATATGTAGACATTAGGTATAGTGCATGGTGCTATGTAGCCTTAGATATATTACATATGGCCCTAGTTAACCTAACGATAAATGGGTTGCAAATATATTCAGTTAAAAGTCTGATTCACCGATTAGTCCCTTATCAGCCCCCGGCCTATATGGTACCTGCTACCGATATCCTGAACAGTGAGCATATATTAGCCATGGGATGAAACTAACCTCGATGGAAAACAACAATTGTTCCCAAAACTGTCCTGTGTAGGTACATCGAGAAGCATGTTAAGCACAACAAGCTAAACATCAACCAAAATTATCCATGGGAGACAAAATAATCTCCAAAAGATAGCTTCAGTGTGTAGGTTTAAGCATGCTAGTAAAGCAAAACAAGTGAAAAGGTGTGTTAACTGCAACACGCGTAACATTTAACAATAAGCAAACATAGTCATTCAAACTGGTATTGTGTCAGTCTAAGTACACTGATTATTGTTAAATAAAAATGGAAAGGCATGTTAACTACAAGATGCCGCATCCGAATATAGTCATTCATGCCTTGTTTGTTTTAGCTTTGCTTGGATTTTAATCACCTATGGATTCGCTTCAGTGGCGAAGCTGTTTCTGTGAATCAGCTTCACCACCGAAGTACACTTTGAGGTGCTTCAGGAAATTGCACTAAAAATGACCCATATCCAAATTCAGCTTCACTGGCAAAGCTGATTCCAAATAGATGTTTGTTTCAAATTCCAGATTTGGCTTCACTGGCAAAGCTGAATCTGGTCCCAGAATCCAAAATAAACAGGGCTATAGTGGTATTGTTGAAACAGGTCTGATGAAATTGAACTACACAGTTCATACTTGCACATATAGAATATCACATTGTGAATAACTGGAATAAACAAGGCATACTACGAACAACCAAAGATAACATTTGAAACTAGACATATGCTAACTACAAACAATAGAACAATCAAAAAACTTTAAAAGAGGCATAAGCTAGCTATAACAGGCTTAACAGCAAGCAAACATATGCATTCCTATCGGTATGTTTAAAACTGGATTGATGAAATGTACTACACAGTAAATAATTGCACATACAGATCATTGCATTGTGAACAACTGAAATAAACAAGGCATACTGCAAACAACCAGATATAGCAATTGAATTGGACATATTCTCACTACACTACAAAAGGGACTCAACAAAACAAATCATGGGTTTCCCCCTGTGAAGAGGCACAACAAAACAAATCATGGGTTTCCTCACTTGTCACAGATGGGCTCGTTCCCGTGGGAAGAGCACAAACCCTGGATGTGCTCCATGTTGTCGCAGATGGGCTCCTTCCCCTTGGAAGAGCACGACTGTAGGGTGGCCTCCCTGATGTCGCAGATGGGCTCTTTCCCCTTGGAAGAGCACATGGGCTCTTTCCCCTTGGAAGAGCCGGAGAGGGTGCCCTCCTCATGGTCGCGGTCGATGAGGTCTGACTTGGAAGCTGTGGATCCCAAGCCAGCATCACAGAACATGTCCATCAGAAATGAAAAAAGGGGCTCAATGGCGATGTAGGATGGCAAGTTGTTGACAGCGAGCAACAGGAGATCAGCAACGGGGCCATGCATGAGATCGACGGCGGTTGAACCCGAGTTGTTGGGGTGGGCCACTTAACCTGTGACGTAGCCCGCCTCAGGCCATCGCTGTCGATGACCTCGATGTCGCAACCAGCGGCCGAGGCATGCCTGCATACTCTAGACCGCTGGTTGAGTTCCTGCCGCTAGTAATGGCCGTCAGCTTCCTCGGTGACATCGGGCAAAGAGACCGCGATACACCTCTTTTGGGACAGTCGCTCCTCGAGCTCCATAGGAAGCATAGCCAAGCTTAGGCTGCAACACTCTGGAGTAGGGGATGGGGATCTATGGGAAAAGGGGCGTTTGGTAGGCGTCATCTAAGAAACTCAGGGCGGCCTTGGTATGGAGATCGGTGGGTAAGCTGCACGGGCAAATCGGCAGATGTTGACAATGGAGGTCTCGCGGCGGCGGCGGGTTTGCTAGGGTTCGAGCGAGGGAGGGTGTGTGTGTGTGTGTGCGTGCGCCCGATGAGGTTTTGGTGTGTGTGTGGGGGTGTTTGAGGAAATGACACGTGTACTGAAAATTTTACTACACGGGAGTGAAATGCTGGGGCTATTGAAATTTTTTATGGTGGTGCATCGCACATGGTCCGGAGATAACAACCATGTATTATGAAACAGAAAAACCCTCGAGGCAAATAGATATTTTCCAGGGGCAGGCGGGATTGGGAAAAATACATCGTACACGGTCCGGAGATAACAACCGTGTGTTATGAAACAGAAAACCCTCCTCGAGGCGGGCAGATATTTTCTAGGGATGTAGGTGGGATTGGGAAGAAGAAACATCGCACACAGTATGGAGATAACAACTGTGTGTTATGAAACAGAAAAACCCTCCTCGAGGCGGGCATATATTTTTGAGAGGGGGAGCCTCGTGGAGCCCAATGTATTGTGCGGATGTGTGCGTGACAGGGGCAACGGCGTGGCACACGGTTAGTTTGAGTGAACCGTGTCTCTTGTGTCATCCGACTTGTCTAATGTTCATAAATTTGGCGAAAAATGACGCGGGAGAGGGTCAGAACACGAACACACTTGCATGTGGACCGAATTTACATGTATGAAAAGTGCTGTTTGATTTTCAAATACCAAATGCAACTTCGATGTTGCACCTATCTTGCAAAGCGCACGGTATTGCTTGCCCCCCTCGTGTCGGCACGAAGGGAATCCTAAGCTATGAATGCGTGCCCCACCAATCTTCGCTCACCTAGCCAAGTGCAAAGTAGCTAGCAGCCCCCTCTCTCGTATTGGCACGAAGGGAATCCTAATCTATGAACGGATGCCCCCCAACCGTGGTTCACCTAGCAAACTGTGAAGTAGCTAGCAGCCCCCCTCGTGTCGACACGAAGGGAATCCTAAGCTATGAATGCATGCCCCCCAACCGGGGCTCACCTAGCAAAGTGCAAAGAAGCTAGCAGCCCCCCTCCCTCGTGTCAGCCCGAAGGGAATCCTAAGCTATGAATAGATGCCCCTCAACCGTGGTTCACCTAGCAAAGTGTGAAGTAGCTAGCAGCCCCCCTCGTGTCGGCACGAAGGGAATCCTAAGCTATGAATGCCCCCCAATCGAGGTTCACTTACCAAAGTGTAAAGTAGCAGCCCCCCACCGCACCCCACCCCACACACACTTTTAGTCGGCGGGCCAGAGAG
The DNA here is from genome assembly GCA_021437245.1 of Aegilops speltoides. NCBI lineage: Eukaryota > Viridiplantae > Streptophyta > Magnoliopsida > Poales > Poaceae > Aegilops > Aegilops speltoides. Next base: position 67,210,852 of record CM038143.1, read on the forward strand.
GCATCTCACCAGGATTGATCGTAAAACGGACAAAGAATAATCCACCTTGGTCGTACAACCTCTCTCTCTTGTTGCTGGTCAAAGTGATGGTCATCCATACGACCCCTGATAGGCTAGCTCACCAATAATCACGCAAGTAGCTAGTCCCCAAAGACAAACACTTCATGTGTGTGGCCCAAACATATGTATGGATCAGGTGTGTTCTTTAGTACACAATGGAACAACTTTCATGTGGCATCGTGATTTCGAACTAGAAATCCCCACACTGAGTGAGGGTTAGGTTGATGATGCATATGTATATATGTTACACCACACTTCAAGCCGACGACGGGTATTCATGCATGCATGCGTGCATAGTATATGCACTCAAACTTTAATTAGGTCTGAATCTCACCATGACCTATACTATGATAACACGAACCAAATGAAGAATCCGCCATGGTAACCTATCTTGTTGTCAGTCAAGGTGATCATGGCTGTCCACGCGGGCCCACGAATATATAGGCTTATCATCGATAACCACGCGAGGGAGTGTACCGTTCGAAGACAACCACTACATGGATATGTATGGTGGTGACGCGTGCATGCATGTTTGAATACCATTTCACAACATTGATGTGGCGCGTGCGTCAAAAATCATACAATCTCCCCACTTACAGCAAGATCGGTTCATGACGTGTCGTTGTACTAGCCACTTTGACTCGATGGGAGGGATTCATGCGTACACATGCATGCGTGCATGCTCATATTAACAAGCAAAAAATAACCCCCTCCTAAGTCAAATTAACCACTCTAGCTGTCAGGCAAAAAGTAGTGATGGACCAAGCGGACCTACAAATGGAAAGCATCGATATCGCTGATAACCGCTTAAGTGGGTGCGAGAGGACAACCACCATCGCTTTGCAAGTGGGCCAAACATATGTTGAATATAATACCTAAAATGCAGAACTTTGATGTGCCACACATGCCTCAAAAACCGTAGACTATGCACCCACACAGAGCGAGGTTCATGAAGCGTACTACATATGATGGTCCCCTTCCCCCTCTTCGATGTGTAGTATATGCTCCTACCATAATACAACCCAAAACGAATCCTCATCCATGGTGAAATTAATTAACCTCTCCCAATGTAGGTCAAAGTGATGCACATACATCGACGATGGCCTCGTGGGCCCACAGATGGAAGCGTCACACGTGAGTGTCCTAGCTAGGATAACCACCGCGTACATGCATGTGGAACAAAGAGATGTTGTGTGATGTTTGAATAGCCATTTTCCCAATTTTGATGTGGCATGTGCCTCAGAAACCGAAAAAACCCGACACTGAGTGAGGTGTACTTGTTCACAGACACATACGTATAGTGTGTGTGTGTGTGTGTCTCTCTCTCTCTCTCTCTCTCTCTCTATATATATATATATATATATATATATATATATATATATATATATATATATGGTGGGACTATTTAGGAACCCCTCTCTAGAGTTCCTAAATAAGCTTATTTAGGAACCCCCACCCCCAATCTCCTAACTTACTAAACATAGTCCCACCACCACCCACCGCACAGCCACCACCACCACCCACCCCGCCGGCGCGCCACCACCAGCGCGTACCCCGCCGGCGTGCCACCACCGCCTACCCCGCCGGCCCGCCACCACCACCACCTACCCCACCTGCCCGCCACCACCACCACGTATCCCCGCCGGTGTGCCATGACCACCACCTACCCCGTCGGCGCGCCACCACCACCACATATCCCCGCCGGCGTGCCACCACGACCACCTACCCCGTCAGCGCGCCACCACCGCCACCAACCCTGCTGCATGCAACCATCTCCAACCTCGGCACCACCAGCTGCCCCCACGTCTGGATCTCGGCGAGAGCGCCATCCTTGATCAGGCGCCTCCCGAATGCAGGCCTCGCCCTCCCACCGCTACCCCCAAATCCTGGCGAGCCCCCATCCCTGGCCTAGTGAATCTCTCATGATGGGGCTTGATTAGAGTGCTCCGACGACCGACGCATCCATCTCGACCGACAGGCCGCCAGGCCCGTCGTCACTGTCGACCACATGTGTTGCCGCACCACTTCCTGTCACCTTGTGTGGCATCTAGGTGACGCGCTATTCCCCCGCCCCCCGTCTTCTCATGAATCCAGCAGAAACTCATGGTAGTTAACTCAATGCAGACATGCAGTTGGTTCCAACAATGTTTGGGTTGGGATCGAGCAGTTTGCTATTGGTGCGACTGTAGTTAGCTCACCTCGAAAGAAACAGAAAAATAGTGGAGTTTGGTTTTGGTCATGGAGTTTACTAGCTTCTGTAGTCATTTGTACTAAAAGAAACGAGTTAGCATTTGGAAAATGATGGTCCAGTTAGCTTTAGAAAAAGCCAGGAACTTTTATTTGAATTTCTTCAGTCCACTTTTTGTGTGTGGTCAGTTAACGTTAAAAATTATGCGCTGAAATGGAGTAATTTTTTGTTTCTTCCTATCCTCCAATGCAGACCACTACAGCTGGCAATTTTTTGAGGGTTCTCCATAGTTAGCAGTTAGCTTAAATTGAACAAATAGTTAATTGGGACGACCAATGCAGTTAGCTTAAACTGAAAAAAAAAACAGTGTGTTACTTGTCTATTCGGATATCTGTATAGCCATTGAAGTGTGTCGACGGCGATGATGTGTGGCAGCAAGGGGCAACACAGTCCAGGCTTTGTGCATCCTCTTACCGTGTTGTTTGATCTCATTTTCACTGCCGAGGATGTGTTTGCTTCTACTGTTAGACGTCGGACTGTTGCTGGCTGGCAGGACCATCTCCGACCGAGACAGCACAAACTTCTGCAGATAACCCCGTTGTATTGTGATCGTTCTGCAATTAAAAAAGTGATGCCTGCTACTGCTGCTTTGTTTATGTGCGAACAGGAGATAGCTTTCTTTTGACCCGACAATTTCTAATTCACAGCAGTTAGCTTTGCAATTTGTAACGGTTAACTTGGCAATTTGGAATAGTTCATTAAGAAAAAGGACACACAAAAGAAAATTTAAGTTTTTTATGAAAAAATTATGGAAGTTAAGTTACAAAATTACAGTAGTTAACTTCATTTACAACAATTAAAAACCCCTTGTTAAAAACCCAGGAAAAAATGTAGCATATTCCCCGGTGAGAAAGGAACGAAACCAAAAATGTAGTATATTCAGTGCCGATAGTTAACTTGTTGCTAACTGTCACAATACTTGGATGTTAGTTATTTCAGGCCCATGCAATTAGCTTACAGAGGAAAATATCAAATAAAATAAAAAAAATTTATCTTTAGTTGGGCAGTTAACTTGTTCTTAAGTGCCGTAGTCCTAACAGTTAGCTATTTCGGGGCCGCGGTTAGCATGACCTAGGCAAAAAAATATAAAAGAAAAAAATTAGTACCTTCAGTCTGGCGGTTCTACTGGCAGTTAGCTTGATCCAGGAAAAACCAGGAAAAAACAAAAAAAAAGTGTCTTAAGTCACGGATGTTAGCTTTGTCGTCATACGTCAGTTAGCTATTCTAGTCGGGCAGTTAGCCTGTTCATAGTAGTTAACTATGTATAATTAACTTTCGCAATCTATGGAGTTAATTTCAGAAAAATTGCGGCAGTTAATGTGACCCGTGCAAAAAAAGAATGATTTTTTTGTATATTCGGTCCGGCAGTTACCTTGGTGTACTGTCGCAATCCCGACAGTTAGCTATTTCAATCCCGGTGGTTAGCTCGACCAAAAAACAATGAAAAAACCTAGGTCCGACAGTTAAGTTGGTGTGCAATCCCAACAGTTAGCTATTTCATTCCTGGCGGTTAGCTCGACCCGGAAAAAAAGAATGAGTTTTTAAATATTTTTGGTCCGACAGTTAACTAGATATTAATCTTCGGCAGTTAGCTATTTTAGTCCTAGTAGTTAACTTGAACCGGGAAGAAAAGAATAAAAGAAAAAAATGGTTTATTTGGTACCGCAGTTAGCTTGCTCAGTATGGGGCAGTTATATATTCTGCTCGAGCAGTTAGCGTGTACTGTAGCAGTTCGGGAAAAAAATGTCGAAAAATGATGTTAGTTTTTAGAAAACTGCCCTTAAACCGTAGCAAATCTGAGAATGTGTTATATATGCCAAAGTTTGGGATAATCGGTAGCTTTCTAATGGTATACCATACGCATCGTTCTGATAAATTTTTTAAAAATTCCTTTCACAAAAACATTGAAAACTCGTTTGATCGATTTTCAGTTTTTTTAAATTTTGTTTAAAAACCGAATCGATTTTGGGAAAACGATCAACATGAGTTTTTTGCTCCTTTTCAATAGCTATCCAACGGTATATCATATGCATCATTCCAATAAACGGTTCAATAATTACAACTACAGAACAATGCAAAAAAACGATGCCAGAAAAAGTCCGCCCGACAGTTAACTAGTATAGGTCGCACAGTTAGGTGTCTGTTCTCGGGCAGTTAGGAAGGGTTCTTGAATAGCTTATTCAGGAATGGGTTGCTGGACAACCATCGCCTGCATGTGGCCAAAACATGTATGTATGAAAGGGTTGTGTAATGTTTTAAATTACGAATTCACGACTCTAATGTGGCACTAGCCCGCATGACAAAACGGCCAACCCACACGGTGGCTCACAACTTGTAGTGTACTACGAGCCACTTGCCACCCCAAGACGCACGCACACACACACACACACACCGCGAATCCACCGCCACTACGGTGCATGTTAAATTAATTATCCCGTGGTGAACATTATATGTTACCAAAGGAGGGACGTTTTAATTCCGAAAAAACCCAGAGATCATTAAGACGTTTTATTACATTAATTGATTGATTTTCTACGGGTATAATGTGCAAAAATCAAATTCGAGCTACATGCACATGTGACAGTGCACCTAAATGGATTGCAAAAACACATGTGTCTCACTCAGTGCATGTTTACTCCCCGTGCAACAAAATTCAAACAATGAGAATCTTGATTTTTAAATTCTAGTACATCCAAAACTTATTTGAAGTTCATGAAACTTATCGTGTTGTCATATGGACACCAATACAAAGTTGCATTGTACTTTTTTGGTGAAATTTGAGACCAGTTTTGATGTAAACTTTATCTGATTACAAATGGGAGATTATTAATAATTGGGAACCAATATGCCAAACGGACTATTTATTCGAACCGTGAGCGTTAGACCAACAATGGATACGTGCCATGCTTCGGTTAAGCAAAAACTAAAGCGGCATCATTAATCATCCAAATAGAAAAACAATATACGTGCCGCCACACGACCCGTGTACCGTGCGAGCAAGCGAGAGTTGACGGGACGCATGCGAGCAGTCCGTCGCGCAGGCAAGCAGGGAGGCATGCGTGTAGGTGTGTGAATTGACAGAGGCGTGCTCGCTGCATAGTGTCATTAGGAGGCGTGCAAGTAGCTGTGTGAAACGACGGTAGGCATGCCAGCAGTCCGGTGCACAGGCTCACTGGGAGGCGTGCCAGCGATTTGACCACCGCCCGCCTCTCTCCCACAACTCCATATTAATGGTGCGCCCGAGCGGCCGCACCCCCATCCTCGCCACACACACACAATCCCCTCTCTCTGCTTGCATCCTCGACGCTGCTCTCAGTCATCAAAGCCGTCAGTGTATGAGGATGCCGCCGAAGCGCCCAATTGGAGGGAGTGGCGACGACGGGGCTGCTAAAGCACCGGAGCATGACATGGAGATGGAGACAGAGATTGCCGTCACCGCCGGCGAGTTATCGCTGCAACCTGACATCGTCAATGGCGTCGAGCTTCCACAACCGAAGGTGGAGTTCCGCACCGACTCTGGTGACGACTCGGGCGACGACTCTGACGACCACTCCGGCAACGACTCCGACGACGACGGACAACTGGTTAGTCATCTATACCCATTTATGTGTCAAATAGATCCCTGGGTTTCTCTGGTTACTCCTGCATCCCCCTTTTTGGAATGGAAACCCTATGGTTATGTTCTCCCAATCCATGGAATCTGAGTAAGTTTCGTTAGATCCGTGTAGTGTATTGATTGTTTGAATGGTACAAGTGATAAGTGATTAGTTGTTTCATCTATGGAAATGATTTCTGCTAGTAATCCGACTAGGGTTAGTGTTCGTGCTAATAATTCCTAGCCAGGACTTGACAATTGATATTGAATGACCTACATATGTTTGTGCCATTATTTTCTTCAAGATTGGTCTGTACGTAGACGAATGTGCTTAAAAATTGAACCATAATCTCTGGATATGTATAAATAAATAGCCATAAATTCCTAATCCTACTTCATGGCATGTAATCGTTGATTTGATGCCAATTTTGGGCAACTGCCAAATGTTCGCTAGAGATTAGTTTGTAACCATTAATTTGACGCCACAATTTTACTATTTGTATAGGTGTTCTCTGACGATGTGGACAACGAGGATGAAGATGTCTAGAGGAGGTACAAGAGGCAAATCCTGAGGGATCTTTATGCGGGAATGCATAACAGGCATACTAGGACCTGGAACGACGGCTATCGATGCCCATTTTGCAACCACAAGCTTCATGACGCGTATCAAAGTGTTCTGGCGCATCCAAAAGGACGGGTCGTTGGCTCCTTCAAGCAGAAGTATGCTCACAGGGTGGAGCACGGTGCATACGCCGAGTACCTAGAGAAGGTTAAGGATCGTGCCGGCTTGTGAGATGAGATGTGGGATTGAACTATGTACACTTGAGCATGCTTAATGACGGTTGAACTATGCTTGTGTACGTGTATGCTTATTATCTATGTCTGAGTATGTTTAATCTATGTTTACTTATGTCTAACTGTGGGATATGGATGCAATCAGTTCGGTTGATGGAATCTACCTCCGTCCTCATTTATTGGTCCACTTTGTAATTTGTGTTAAATGTTGACCAAAGATTTAACTGACAAAATGTTAGTGCAGGTCAGCAAAAATTATATCGTTGGATGCGTATTCCAACGTAGTGTTCAATGATATAATTTTTGGTGACATGCATAAGAATTTCTTAGTCAAATATTTGGTCGAAATTTGGTACAAATTATAGAGGGGACCAATAAACCAGGACGGAGGTAGTACGTCAATCACACATGGTTCCCAAAATTGGAAGCGTGTGCAATGACTTTCATTTTGCCTGTTGCTCCAATCACACACGGTTCCCAAAATTGGAACCGTGTGCCCTGACTTTTGTTTTGCTTCTTGCGTCAATCACACACGGTTGGCTCTAGCAAACCGTTGCTTCCGAAATTCTTTGTGGGACAGAAAACCCTCACCACCCAATTCAAAAAAGAAAAAAATAAAACCCTCGCCATCCCCACGTCACAAAAACCCTCACCCCCGCTTGCCACCCCATGCCTCCGCTCCCCATTCACACCTGCACAAACTTCTCCGCGTCTATGCACGGCACCGCCTATCGCAGCGATAACCACTTAGCTCGCCGCCTGCCGCCGCCGCTAGGCTGCCGGCAAACCACCCCGCATTTCGCCACTTCCACTTGCCGCTGCCTATCGCCATCGACTTTCTCGACACTTCTCGCGGTCCACCCAGCTCCGCTCAGTTGGGGAATATGCCGTACTAAGGGTTTGTTCTCATGGACGACAAGGTAACTAATTTAATGAGATATTATCTCATCTCTCATCCCTGTTCATCTGCCTCCTTTAATCGCCCGACGGAAATCGCTGTGAATACATTTTTAATCGTGCTAATTTGAGGGTTTTCTTTCATTCATAGAGTGTACAGTGTACCGACACATCAGGACCTTGCGACCTCCGCCAGAGATTCCATCTCACCGTACCAGATGACTGGAGCATGTGCGCGGTATGTTCAATCTCACCCTAAAATCAGTTGGCAGGGCCTACTTTCTTGAAGATATTCTAAATATTGCTACATATGGATAAAAGGTGCCACATGCACCATATACGTCAAAGGGGATTTCTCCCCCTCTTCTTTCTATATTAGGAAAATTAATGATGTATTGTTCTTTCGATTACTCTCATGTTTCCATGACATCATGTTTACCCTATCTGTTTAATTCTAGACTTTTGTCCTTCGATTTCAACAGCTGTACAGTTCTTTCAATTTGGGCCCATATTTGCATGTTATCATATTTTCTTTAACAATCGTACCCTTTTCTGCAGCGCATCCCTTGCTATGCAACAGATTATGTAGTGCACAATTTTTCCCTTTACATAGATCAAGGCTGCACGGATGTCATATTGCACACAAACCATGGATTTACAATCGTTGCTATCGTAAGACTTGATGAACATGGTGACTCCTATTTTTGCGCTGGCTTTTGGAAAGAAATTTCTAAGTTTTATGTACTGAAAGCTGGCACTAAAATTGGACTGCACATAAAAGGTCTTGGTCATGAGATATACGACTTCCCCAACAAAATCATCCGTCCCAAGTTTGTTCAAAGTAAGTTTATTTTCAACTATCTGCATGTTGACTTACCCAACAGTGTTAAATGAATTGTGTAGTATTTAAGCAACCAATTGTTATTCCCTTTTCTTACTATATTCCTACCTAATAACTTCTAGTTACCAATACACTTTTCTATTGCCCTGTTTTAACTAAATATTCCCTGTACTCTCACTTCTGTCAGAAACTACCACTGACAAGGAGACTCCAGAGGTGAAGAACGGGGCTGCCAACAAGCGGAGGCGGGGCGATCTAGAACCGCAAGCGACTCTAGTAGGCATAGACTTCATCAACAGCCTCCCTGATGATATGTTGACAGTAATCATCTCCCTCCTCCCAATCAAATGTGGGGCGCGGACAACCATCCTTTCCCGGCGGTGGCGCCCCCTAAGGAACTTCACCACTCTCGACCTCATCAACACCCACGAGCTCTGCCATGGCTATCGCAAAAGCTTGGATGCGTTCCCCAAGATCCTCGGTAGTCACCCTGGCCCAACCAGAGGCCTTAGAATGGGCAAGTTTTGTTCCAACGGCAGGGACCGCGCCAAGCTTGATGGCTGATTCGGATCCCCCACTCTATATCAGCTTGAGGAGATCACTTTTGATGATGGGCATATGCGCTCACTGCCAACGTCCGCGCTCCGCCTTGCGCCCACGCTGCACGTCGCCAAGTTCAGGAACTGCCGTCGCCCCCTTAATGACACACCCACTCTTATTCTACCACGACTGAAGCACCTCGAGCTCATCGTCGTCTGCCTCTCAAACATTGACATGGAGCGCCTGCTTTGTGGCTGTACTGCACTCGAGTACCTTCGTCTTCAGGCGATCAATGGGTTGAGTACATTCCACATCACCTCCATGCTTCTCTGGACTATTTATGTGTGTTGCTTGTTCGGCAAGAAGACATCACAAGATGTGTACCACGGTATGGTCACCGAGGACACACCTGCACTAGAGAGATTACTTGTATTTGATTAAGTAGGCCCAACAAGAATCAGTGTCATTTTGCTGAAATTGACAGTGATGGGCTACTCGTCTGACAAATACTCTGAACTTGATATTGGATCCACACCGGTTTAGGTACAACAGCCGCCTTCTACATCTCCTTCTACAAATTAACATTATTTCTAATTTTGAAGATGTTTGCTGGTCTGTTATTCAGAAAATGATTCCGACAAGCCTGACCACGAAACTACGCACAGTGAAGGTCTTGGCACTAGAATCTATCCGCCCCAACCTGGAGCAAGTTGTCACTTTCCTGAGATGCTTTCCGTGCCTGGAAAAGCTATATATCGAGGTGATGTTCCTTTCTTGTTAAATGTTAACCATATGAGAATTCAATTTGTGACACCTTTTTCCAAGTTTACAATGACAATGTACTACGATTTCTGAAGGATTCTTTTGGAGGATTTCAGTACATACATGTCTCCTTTTCCAAGTTTACAATGACAATGCTTGATCCATATGGTTACAGTCCATATGCATTTCTCCTTTGGATTCATCTGTACTAGTTTTCTTATGGAACTTTTCATCCATTCCAACATCTTGTGAACATGTAAGATGGCATGTTAATTCCCATGTTAATCATGTCAGATCGAAGATGGCATGTTAGTGCATTTTACAAATCCTGCAAACCAAATAGGCCTGTAGTAGTGTTCAAACTGCATCTAGGCACTAACACGTTTTCTTATTTTGCAGATAAGATTAGGCCACTGGTGGATAATGTGATACAGTATAAAAATCACGTCGAATGCCTAGATCTGCATCTCTCAGAAATTACTTTGGACTCCTACCGAGGGACCTTACCGGAGATAATATTCGCCAGGTTCTTTGTTGCCAGGGCAAGGGTGCTGAAGCTAATGAGGTTTGCCCTACATTTATTTCGAAAAAATGAATGGTTTGTTGATCAGCGCCAGCGCCGACGGCAGAATGGAATAGGCTCCAAAAATGTTGAATTTCATTTTGGAACTTTAGGTGACAGAGTAATCGCAACTCATCATGTCAACCCCATACGTGACTTCTTAGTAGATGGCCCCTTTGCAAAAGTTGTGAGGTTTCGAAACCAGACTTAGAAGTGGTAATATTAGTTTGAACCTCTCTGATATCCATGTTCAGTGGATCAGGGCGATCGTTTGCAGCTGATGAGCTGAATTTCATTTCTAATATCAGTTTGAAACTTTTAAACTTTGAATTTGTGCCATATAACTCTGGAATTTGAACCTTGTAATATTTTGAGCCTTTGTGGTCCAATCGTTGAAATGGCATCGTATGATACTCGTATATTGGTAGCACTATTTTGAACTTAATATGCAATAGTCTTAGATTTGATTTTATTAACCATTCTCAAATCTGTTTACCTTGTCGATCTCATATCACATGATCTGTATAGCTAACTCGACTACGATCTTGGACATTATTGCACACAGTTGGTTTCTTCCACCGTGTGCCCTATAGAGCGCAGAATTAATTATTGCACTCGAGTGTCCTTCATCACCCTTCTGTGTAACTTTGATCTCATCACCCACCGGTAAACTTACAACCGAAGTCATTGCACACACTTCCTTTTTACAAAGCTTTTTGCCAATAAACGCCCATGATTCTAGCCGACGCGTGGCAAACCAAGCCAAGCAGGAAGCTTGCGCGGTAGCACGGGAACAGGCTCCCCGACAATACATTTGGCACCTCTTCGAGCCCACGCATGGTCAAGTGCGGTGCGGTGTTGTCAAGCGTGCACTAGAATCGTCACTATGGTGCGATGTTGTCAAGCGTGCACTGGAATCCTCCGCTATGAACGTCGTGACAATTACAGGCCGGCTGGCCCCCATTTGTTATAGCGGCTATTTAACCTTCTCTTCAACCTTTCGATCGCGCCCCACCATTGCAAGAAGCACACCCACCACAACAAATTCTTAGAGAGTATCCTGCGCGGCTCTAATGGTGCTCCGAGCGGCTGCCGACGACAAGCAGCAGTTCACCATCCATGCCGTGGTGGACACCCACCGAAGGTTCGAGGAGTTCTCGATGGTGTACACCAACCACCCGGTCTGGGTGGAGAACTCCATCCGCATCATGCAGCTGTTGCTTGCCGACGAGAAGTACAAGGTGGTCGGGTTTGACATCGATCACAGCCGCGCTCGTGCCGGGTCTCGTCCCAAGGTCGCCATTGCCCAGATGTGCGTGGGCCACCATGTCCTTGTCTACCACTACTGCCTGGCCACAAGGCCTTGCAAGCACTTCGCCAGGTTTATCAACAGCCCCCACTACGTGTTTGCTACGGTCGACATCACCAACAATGTCAAGGTGCTCAAGAATTTGGGCATCGCCTGCAATAATCTTGTCGACATCCAGGGCCAATACAAGATCTGGGGCAGCAAAGAGCATGAGAAGGACTCGCCGGTTCACCTCGTCGAGGCCATCATCGACCCCTACTACAGAGACATGAAGGATTCCTGCAACAATGACAAGCGTGCCTGGCACTCGGCCTGGATGGAGAAACTCGACAAAGATCACGTCGTATACGCGGCCAATGAGGCGTACACGTGCTACGACATGTACAGGCGGATCGTTGACATGATGAAGTGCCTCCTTCCCCAAAATGGCCAGGGATATAGCCAGAAGCAGAGCAATGGCAAGCATCATCGCACCAAGTAGATGATTAGATCCTCGTTTCTCCTAGTTTAGTATGCATGTAATTCCTTACTTTGGTGTGTGAAAATGTTATCTGTGTAGTCACTTGTGTAATTGTATGCTTAATTTGGTTATGCATTGCTCTCTTTTTAAGTATATATGTTGATGCTCTGTAGACAGAGCAAATCACATCGCACACGGACTAAACAAGGGAACCCGTCGGTGATGATTTCATCAATCACTGACAATTGTATACCAGCAATCGTTTGCTCACAACACACATGGCTTGTTAACAGAATCGTCTATGTTGTTATCGGTCTTCCCACACATTTCTGATTACAAACTTGTTTGCCGCGTATCACACACATCTTGTTATATTGAACCGTTTCTGTTCTCTTGTCTCAACACAAATAGTTCATCCGAGTGAACCACATGCTGTATATCGCACACACCTTGATCTGGCTGACCGTTTCTTTTGTGTTGCCTAATCAAAAATAGTTCATCCGAGTGAACCGTACACTGTGTATCGCACACGCCTTCATCTGGCTGCCCGTTTCTTTTGTTCCTCCTCATCACAAACAGTTAATCAAACTGAACCATATGCCCTGCATCACACACGCAACTATAATCTGAACCGTGTTTGATGCATCCATAATCACAAACGTTTTGCACATTTTAGACGGTTCTCTTACACCACCGTTTGTGATTATTGCATCGCACATAGTTTCTTGAAGGGTCCCTGATCATAGCATTGCATTAGCAGCATCCTGCGGTAGTGCTAGGCCTGGCGGCGGCGATGGCGCCCTAACCGTAGCCCTAGCAGCGGCGGCAGAGCCCTAACCTTAACCCTAGTGGTAACAGAAGGAGGAGAGTGATGGATATTGGGACATACCAGTGGGAGAAGTGCAAATGGGCTTGACGATAAGAGATAGCGGTGGGAGAAGACATACCACGCGGGACGAAGGGGGTGAACGTCAAAGAAGGGGGGCATTATTTCTGTCAGTATGAGTTAGTGTGGTCGTAACCGATGGTGTTTGTGTGTGTAGGCTATAGTAGTCACGGGTGTTGTAAAGCGCACACAACAACAAACATACTGGTAGTGGTGGGCAACCCTTCGCACCCGCCACTATATACATATCCTTTTTCTAGATAACTACTAGCTTACACACACAACTCTCTTTTTCTAAACCATTCATACTTCAAACTTTTTGCATGGTTAATACACACCATCCTAAGATCCATGCTTGAATTTGGAATTTTTCGTGTGTTTGTTGTTTTCCATGCATTAACTAATTTTCCAGCCACTAAAAAGAGCATAACGCTCTTCGGTTGGAAAGCGCTATGCAAACGAGCTTCGAATGTGATGAAATTTTGCATGGTGTATTCATTGGACCCATGTAGGGTGTAGTAAAAATTTCAGATCATTACGGCAAAAACTTGATGCACCTCATGTACAAATTGAACACTCTCCCCCAGTGTCAGGGTATAGAACGGAAACCGGTGCCTTACACATACAACTACATTTTTCCTAAATCATTTTTACTTCAAACTTTTCCCATAGTTAATATACATAGATACATCCATTTTGCATCATGTTTTCCTACTGATATTTATAATGTTGTTTAATCATTATTACACTTTGAGATGCAATCCTAATGCCTTTTCTCTCTTAATTTGCAAGATTTATATGTAGAGGGAGATTACCGGCAGCTGGAATTCTGGACCTGAAAAAACCTATAATAGAGATACCTATTCTAGAGAGATCCAAATGACCTGAAACTTAACGGGGAATTTTTATGGAATATATAAAACTACTTGACAAAATCAATACGAGAGGGGGCCCACCAGTTGCCCACAAGGCAACAGAGCGCGGCCACCTCCTGGGTGCGCCCTAATTCCTTGTGGGGCCCACAGCTGGCCTCTGGTGCCCATCTTCTGCTATATGAGGGGTTTTGACATAGAAAAAAAATAAGGAGAGGACTTCCGGTACGAAGCGTCGTCGTCTCGAGGCGGAACCTGGGCAGGAGCACTTTTGCTCTTCGGTAGAGCGATTTTGCCGGCAATACTTTCCTCCGGGAGAGGGAAATCAGAGCCATCGTCATCACCAACAATCCTCTCATCATGGGAGGACCAGTCTTCATCAACATGTTCACCACCACTATCTCATTTCAAACCCTAGTTCATCTCTTGTATTTAAACTTTGTCTCAAAACCTTAGATTGGTACTTGTCGGTTGCTAGTAGTGTTGATTACATCTCATAGTTGATGCTAATTGGTTTATTTGCTGGAAGATTATATGTTCAGATCCTTAATGATATTTAGTACCCCTTTGATCTTGAGCATGAATATGATTTGTGAGTAGTTACTTTTGTTCTTGAGGACATGGGAGAAGTCTTGTTATAAGTAATCATGCTATTCGTTCGATATTTTGATGTTATGTATGTTGTTGCTTCCATTCGTGGTGTCATGTGAATTTCGACTACATGACACTTCGCCATACTTAGGCCTAAGGGAAGGCATTGTGGAGTAATAAGTAGATGATGGGTTGCTAGAGTGACAAAAGGTTAGACCCTAGTTTATGTGTTATTGCATAAGGGGGTGATTTGGATCCATATGTTTCATGCTATGGTTAGATTTATCTTAATTCTTCTTTCTTAGTTGTAGATGCTTGCGGGAGTGGGTAATCATAAGTGGGAGGCTTGTTCAAGTAAGAACAACACCCAACCACCGGTTGATGTCTACTACGCAACCTTGTTCTTGTGGACGTTGTTGGGCCTCCAAGTGCAGAGGTTTGTAGGACAGTAGCAAATTTCCCTCAAGTGGATGACCTAAGGTTTATCAATCTGTGGGAGGCGTAGGATGAAGATGGTCTCTCTCAAACAACCCTGCAACCAAATGGCAAAGAGTCTCTTGTGTCCCCAACACACCCAATACAATGGTAAATTGCATAGGTGCACTTGTTCGACGAAGAAATGGTGATACAAGTGCAATATGGATGTTAGATAAAGGTTTTTGTAATATGAAAATATAAAAACAACAAGGTAACTAGTAACAAAAGTGAGCGGAAACGGTATTGCAATGCTTCGAAACAAGGCCTAGGGTTCATACTTTCACTAGTGCAAGTTCTCTCAACAATAATAACATAATTGGATCATATAACAATCCCTCAAAGTGCAACAAAGAGTCACTCCAAAGTCACTAATAGGAGAGAACAAACGAAGAGATTATTGTAGGGTACGAAACCACCTCCAAGTTATTCTTTCCGAACAAACCATTGGGCTATTCCTATAAGTGTCACAAACAACCCTAGAGTTCGTAGTAAAATAACACCTTAAGAGAAAAATCAACCAAAACCCTAATGTCACCTAGATACTCCAATGTCACCACAAGTATCCCCGGGTATGAATATACGATATGCATCACATAATCTCATATTCATCTATTCAACCAACACAAAGAACTTCAAAGAGTTCCCCAAAGTTTCTACCGGAGAGTCAAGACGAAAACGTGTGCCAACCCCTATGCATAGATTCCCAAGGTCACAGAACCCGCAAGTTGATCAACAGAACATACATCAAGTGGATCAATAGAATACCCCATTGTCACCACAGGTATCCCACGCAGGACATACATCAAGTGTTCTCAAATCCTTAAAGACTCAGTCCGACAAGATAACTTCAAAGGGAAAACTCAATCCGTTACAAGAAGGTAGAGAGGGAGAAACATCATAAGATCCAACTATAATAGCAAAGCTCGCGGTACATCAAGATCGTGCCAAATCAAGAACACAAGAGAGAGAGAGAGATCAAACACATAGCTACTGGTACATACCCTCAGACCCGAGGGTGAACTACTCCCTCCTCATCATGGAGAGCGCCGGGATGATGAAGATAGCCACCGGTGATGATTCTCCCTTCGGCAGGGTGCCGAAACAGGGCCCCGATTGGGTTTTTGGTGGCAACAGAGGCTTGCGGTGGCGGAACTCCCGATCTAGGTTATTTTCTGGAGGTTTGGGGATTTATAGGAGAGGTTGGCGTCAAGAACAAGTCAGGGGGGCCCACGGAGAGTCCACGAGGCACAGGGGCGCGCCCCAGGGGGGGTGCCTTCCACCCTCGTGGGCCCCACGGGACTCCCCTCCGATAACTCTTCGTTCCAGTATTTTTTATATATTCCAAAAAAAATCTCTGTTGATTTTCAGCGCATTCCGAGAACTTCTATTTCTGCACAAAAACAACACCACAACAGTTCTGCTGAAAACAGCGTCAGTCCGGGTTTGTTCTAATCAAATCATACCAAAATCATGTAGAAATATTATAAACATGGCATGAATACATAAAAATGATAGATACGTTGGAGACGTATCAGCATCCCCAAGCTTAATTCCTGCTCGTCCTCGAGTAGGTAAATGATAAAAACAGAATTTTTGATGTGGAGTGCTACCTAACATATTTATCAATGTAATCTTCTCTATTGTGGCAAGAATATTCAGATCCATAAGATTCAAAACAAAAGTTTAATATTGACACAAAAACAATAATACTTCAAGCATACTAACAAAGCAATCATGTATTCTCAAAATAACATGGCCAAAGAAAGCTATCCCTATAAAATCATATAGTCCGGCTATGATCTATCTTCATCAGATAAAATATTTAAATCATGTACAACCCCGATGACAAGCCAAGCAATTGTTTCATACTTTTTATGTTCTCAAACTTCTTCAATCCTCACACAATACATGAGCGTGAGCCATGGACATAGCAATATAGGTGGAATAGAAGGGTGGTTGTGGAGAAGACAAAAAGGAGAAGATAGTCTCACATCAACTAGGCGTATCGACGGGCTATGGAGATGCCCATCAATAAATAACAATGTGAGTGAGTAGGGATTGCCATGCAACAGATGCACTATAGATATAAGTGTATGAAAGCTCAAAAAGAAACTAAGTGGATGTGCATCCAACTCGCTTGGTCACGAAGACCTAGGGAAATTTGAGGAAGCCCACCATTGGAATATACAAGCCAAGTTCTAAAATGAAAAATTCCCACTATTATATGAAAGTGACAACATAGGAGACTCTCTATCATGAAGATCATGGTGCTACTTTCAAGCACAAGTGTGGTAAAAGGATAGTAGCATTTCCCCTTCTCTCTTTTTCTCTGATCGTTTTTTGGGCCTTCTCTATTTTTTGGCCTCTTTTATTATTATTTATTTATTTATTTTTCGACCGGAGTCTCATACCGACTTGTCGGGGAATCATAGTCCCCATCATCCTTTCCTCATTGGGACAATGCTCTAATAATGATGATCATCACACTTTTATTTACTTACAACTCAAGAATTACAACTCGATACTTAGAACAAAATATGACTATATGAGTGCCTCCGGTGGTGTACCGGGATGTGCAATGAATCAAGAGTGACATTTATGAAAAAGTTATGAACAGTGGCTTTGCCACAAATACGATGTCAACTACATGATCATGCAAAGCGATATGACAATGATGGAGCGTGTTATAATAAACGGAACATGGAAAGTTGCATGGCGATATATCTAGGAATGGCTATCGAAATGTCATAATAAGTAGGTATGGTGGCTGTTTTGAGGAAGGTATATGGTGGGTGTATGGTACCGGCGAAAGTTGCGCGGTACTAGAGAGGCTAGCAATGGCGGAAGGGTGAGAGTGTGTATAATCCATGGACTCAACATTAGTCATAAAGAACACACATACTTATTGCAAAAATCTATTAGTTATCAAAATGAAGTGCTATGCGCATGCTCCTAGGGGGATATATTGGTAGGAAAAGACCATTGCTCATCCCCGACCGCCACTCATAAGGAAGACAATCAATAAATAAATCATGCTCCAACTTCAACACATAACGGTTCACCATACGTGCATGCTACAGGAATCAGAAACTTTAACACAAGTATCTCTCAAATTCACAACTACTCCACTAGCATGACTCTAATATATATCACCATCTTCATATCTCAAAACAATCATAAGGGATCAAACTTCTCATAGTATTCAATGCACTTTATATGAAAGTTTTTATTATATCCCTATTGGATGCCTATCATATTAGGACTAAATTTATAACCCAAGCAAATTACCATGCTGTTCTAAATACTCTCAAAATAATACAAGTGAATCATGAGAGTTCATCAATTTCTTCAAAAATAAAACTACCATCGTGCTCTAAAAAGATATAAGTGAAGCACTAGAGCAAATGACAAACTACTCCAAAAGATATAAGTGAAGATCAATGAGTATTCGAATAATTATGTAACTATGTGAAGAATTTCTAACATTTAAGAATTTAATATCTGGTGATATTATTCAAATATAAAGAAAAACAAAACAAAATAAAATGATGCTCCAAGCAAAACACATATCATGTGGTGAATAAAAATATAGCTCCAAGTAAAGTTATCGATGAATGAAGATGAAAGAGGGGATGCCACCCGGGGCATCCCCAAGCTTAGGCCCTTAGTTGTCCTTGAATATTACCTTGGGGTTCCGTGGGAATCCCGAAGATTAGTATATTGCCACTCCTTATTCCATAGTCCATCGAATCTTTACCCAAAACTTGAAAACTTCACAACACAAGACTCAACAGAAAACTCGTAAGCTCCGTTAGTATAAGAAAACAAATCACCACTTTTGGTACTGTTGTGAACTCATTCTAAATTCATATTTGTGTTATATCTACTGTATTCCAACTTATCTATGGTTCATACCCTCCGATTCTACTCATAGATTCATAAAATTGAGCAAACAACAAATAGAAAACAGAATCTGTCAAAAACAGAACAGTCTGTAGTAATCTGTAACTCTCGAAAACTTG
Organism: Aegilops speltoides; assembly: GCA_021437245.1. Taxonomy (NCBI): domain Eukaryota; kingdom Viridiplantae; phylum Streptophyta; class Magnoliopsida; order Poales; family Poaceae; genus Aegilops; species Aegilops speltoides. The sequence continues at coordinate 67,229,769 of CM038143.1, forward strand.
TGTAACTCCTAAAATTCTGAAATAAAATGGTGGACGTGAGGAATTTTTCTATTAATCTTCTTAAAAAATAATCAACTTAAAATCACTCTTCTGTATAAAATGACAACTAATCTCGTGAGTGCAAAGTTTCTGTTTTTTACAGCAAGATCACATTAACTTTAACCCAAGTCTTCCCAAAGGTTCTACTTGGCACTTTATTGAAACAAAAGCTATAAAACATGATTACTATAGTAGCATAATCATGTGAACACGCAAAAACATTAGGGGTAAATATTGGGTTGTCTCCCAACAAGCGCTTTTCTTTAGTGCATTTCTAGCTAGGCATGATGATTTCAATGAACCTCACAAAAAAGATAAGAATTGAAACATGATGGGATCATCATGAAGCATATGACAAGAACATTTAAGTCTAACCCACTTCCTATGCCTAGGGATTTTGTTAGCAAACAACTTATGGGAACAAGAATCAACTAGCATAGGAAAGCAAAACAAGCATAGCTTCAATATTTTCAACACATAGAGAGGAAACTTGATATTATTGCAACTCCTACGAGCATATATTCCTCCCTCATAATAATTTTCAGTAGCATCATGAATGAATTAAACAATATAATTATCACATAAAGCACTCTTTCCACGATGCATAAACATAGAATTTTTGTTACTCTCCACATAAGAAAATTTCTTTTCATGAATAGTAGTGGGAGCAAACTCAATAAAATAACTATCATGCGAGGCATAATCCAATTGAAAATTAAAATCATGATGACAAGTTTCATGGTTATCATTATTCTTTATAGCATACATGGCATCATAATAATCATCATAGATAGCAACTTTGTTCTCATAATCAATTGGAACCTCTTCCGAAATAGTGGATTCATCACTAAATAACGTCATGACCTCTCCAAATCCACTTACATAATTATCACAATAAGATTCAACACCCTCCAAAATATTGGGATAATTACTTCCTAAAGTTGACACTCTACCATACCCACTTTCATCAACATAATCATCATAAATAGGAGGCATGCTATCATCATAATAAATTTTCATATCAAAACTTGGGAGACTAAAAATATCATCTTCATTAAATATAGCATCCCCAAGCTTGTAGCATTGCATATCATTCGCATCATGGATATTCAAAGAGTTCATACTAACAATATTGCAGTCATGCTCATCATTCAAAGATTTAGTGCCAAACATTTTAATGCATTCTTTTTCTAACACTTTGGCACAATTTTCCTTTCCATAATTTTCACAAAAGATATTAAAAAGATGAAGCATATGAGGCACCCTAAATTCCATTTTTTTGTAGTTTTCTTTTATAAACGAAACTAGTGATAAAACAAGAAACAAAAAGATTCAATTGCAAGATCTAAAGATATAACTTCAAGCACTAACCTCCCCGGCAATGGCGCCAGAAAAGAGCATGATGTCTACTACACAGCCTTATTCTTGTAGACGTTGTTGGGCCTCCAAGTGCAGATGTTTGTAGGATAGTAGAAAATTTCCCTCAAGTGGATGACCTAAGATTTATCAATCCATGGGAGGCGTAGGATGAAGATGGTCTCTCTCAAACAACCCTGCAACCAAATAGCAAAGAGCCTCTTGTGTCCCGAACACACCCAATAAAATAGTAAATTGTATAGGTGCACTAGTTTGGCGAAGAGATGGTGATACAAGTGCAATATGGATGGTAGATAAAGGTTTTTTAATCTGAAAATATAAAAATAGCAAGGTAACTGGTAACAAAAGTGAGCGAAAACGATATTGCAATGCTTCGAAACCAGGCCTAGGGTTCATACTTTCACTAGTGCAAGTTCTCTCAACAATAATAACATAATTGGATCATATAACAATCCCTCAGCATGCAACAAAGAGTCACTCCAAAGTCACTAATAGCGGAGAACAAACGAAGAGATTGTTGTAGGGTACGAAACCACCTCAAAGTTATTCTTTCCAATCAATCCATTGGACTATTCCTATAAGTGTCAAAAACAGCGCTAGAGTTCGTAGTAAAATAACACCTTAAGATATAAATCAACCAAAACCCTAATGTCATCTAGATACTCCAATGTCACCACAAGTATTCGCGGGTATGATTATACGATGCATCACACAATCTCATATTCTTATATTCAACCAACACAAAGAACTTCAAAGAGTGCCCCAAAGTTTCTACCGGAGAGTCAAGACGAAAATGTGTGCCAACCCCTATGCATATATTCCCAAGGTCACGGAACCCGCAAGTTGATCACCAAAACATACATCAAGTGGATCAATAGAATACCCCATTGTCACCACGGGTATCCCATGCAAGACATACATGAAGTGTTCTCAAATCCTTAAAGACTCAATCCGACAAGATAACTTCAAAGGGAAAACTCAATCCATTACAAGAGGGTAGAGGGGGAGAAACATCATAAGATCCAACTATAATAGCAAAGCTCGCAGTACATCAAGATCGTGGCAAATCAAGAACGAGAGAGAGAGAGATAGAGAGAGAGAGAGAGAGATCAAACACATAGCTACTGGTACGTACCCTCAGCCCCTAGGGTGAACTACTCCCTCCTCGTGATGGAGAGCGGCAGGATGATGAAGATGGCCACTGGTGATGATTCCCCCCTCTGGCAAGGTGCCAGATCAAGGTCCCGATTGGTTTTTTGGTGGCTACAGAGGCTTGTGGCGACGGAACTCGCGATCTAGGTTATTTTTTGGAGGTTTGGGGATTTATAGGAGAGGTTGGCATCGAGAACAAGTCAGGGGGCCCACAGAGAGTCCACAAGGCACAGGGGGGTGCGCCCTCCACCCTTGTGGGGCCCACGAGACTCCCCTCCGGTAACTCTTCGTTCCAGTATTTTTTATATTTTCCAGAAAAAATCTCCGTTGATTTTCAATGCATTCCGAGAACTTTTATTTCTGCACAAAAACAACACCACGGTAGTTCTGCTGAGAACAACGTCAGTCCGGGTTAGTTCTAATCAAATCATACCAAAATCATGTATAAATATTATAAACATGGCATGAATACATCAAAAATGATAGATACGTTCGAGACGTATCACCGGTCCACCCACATATCAAATTTATCAAAGTAGCGAGTGCGAATCAAATAAACATGATGAAAAGAACTAGATGATAATTCCCATGTGTCCTCGAGAATGCTTTGCTTTATATCAGAGAACATTCGGGCTTGTCCTTTTCTATAAAAAGGATTGGGCTACCTTGCTGCACTTTGCTACTATTGGTACTTGTAGCTCATTACTAATCACCTTGCTATCAAACTATCCGCTATTTTTAGTACTTGCAGAGAATACCTTGCTGAAAACATATTGCTTATCATTTTCTTCTACTCCTTGTTGGGTTCGACACTCTTACTTATCAAAAGGACTATGATTGATCCCCTATACTTGTGGGTCATCAAGACTCTTTTCTGGCGCCATTGTCGGGGAGTGAAGCGCCTTTGGTCAGTGGAATTTGGTAAGGAAACATTTATATTGAGTGCTGAAATTTACTATCACTTGTCACTATGGAAAATAATCATTGGAGGGGTTTGTTCGAGGTATATTCACCTCGACCGGAACCAATTAGAGTTGCCCCTTGACCTACTAAACCTACTAAAAATATTTATTTATTAGATTCCTTCGGGTGTGTTAGTGAAACTGCTAGCTAATCCTTATACAGGAGATGCAACGGTACATCCTGATATGCACTTAACCTATTTGGATGAAATTTGTGAATTGTTTAAGCTTGCATGTTTATCCGAGGACGGAGTAAAGAATAAGGTATTCCCTTTATCTTTGGAGGAAATTAATTGACATGGTATAGGCTATTGGATGATATTGGAACATGGGATTGGAATCGGTTGAAACTGGAATTTCATCAAAAGTTCTATCCTATGCATTTGGTTCATCATGATCAGAATTATATATATATATATATATATATATAATTTTTGGCGTCGTGAAGGATAAAGTATCGCCCAAGGTTGTGGGAGGATTAAATACATGAAGCATACATGCCCTAACCATGAGCTCTCAAGAGAAATAATTATTCAGAAATTTTATGCTCGGCTTCTCATAATGATCGATCCATGCTCGATTCTTCTGCTACTGGTTCCTTTATGAAGAAAACTACTGAATTCAAATGGGGTCTTCTTGAATGAATTAAATGCATCTTCGAAGATTGGGATTTCGACAAAGGTAAAGAGTCAGGTATAAAACTTGAGTTTGATTGTGTTAAACCTTTTAAGGAAACGAATGCTTTTCATAAGTTTAGTACTAAATATGGACTTGACTCTGAGATAGTAGCTTCCTTTTGTGAATCATTTGCTACTCATATTTATCTCCCTAAGGATAAGTGGTCTAAATTTCATCCACCCATTGAAGAAAAGTTTGAGGAACCTGTTATTGCTAAAGATGAAACAATTATATGTAATGTGGATCCAATTGCCCACTGCTTATATTGAGAAACCACCTTTCCCTATTAGGATTAATGAACATGTTAAAGCTTCAACCATGGTCGATAAGAGCAACATGAAAACATCTAGACCTTCTGAACAATTAAGTGTTGAACCTAATGTTGCTATGGTAAAAGATCTTCTGGTTGATAATATTGATGGGCACGTCATAAATTTCTGTAACAAAGCAACTAGGATTGCTAAACGTGGTCCCAAAGGTAAAAATAAACCTATTGTTGGCATGCCTACGGTTTCTTTAAAATAGGAGATCATTGTTACCATGGTTTATGTGATTTTGGTGCTAGTGTGAGTGTTATTCGTTTTACCTTATATCAAGAGATAATGAATGATATTGCACCTGTTGAGATAGAGGACATTGATGTTACTATTAAACTTGCAAACAAAGATACTATTTCACCGTTTGGGATTGTTAGAGATGCGGAAGTCTTGTGCGGTAAGATCAAGTGCCCTGCTGATTTTCTATTTCTTGGTTCTCCACAAGATGATTTTTGTCCCATTATATTTGGTAGACCTTTCCTGAATACAGTTAACACTAGATTGATTGTAATAGGGAAACAGTCATTATTAATTTTGGTGATCTATCTCATGAATTTAATTTCTCTATGTTTCGTAGACAAACACATGATAAAGAATTGCCTAGTAAGTATGAAATTATTGGTCTTGCTTCTATTGTCGTACCTCATACTGACCAATTAGAACAATATCTGCTAGATGATCCATCTCCAACATATCTATAATTTTTTATTGTTCCATGCTATTATAGTATCAATCTTGGATGTTTTATATTCATTTACAAGCAACTTTATATAATTTTGGGGACTAACCTATTAACTTAGTGCCCATTGCCAGTTGCTGTTTTTGCCTATTTTTAACATTTCAGGAAATCAATATCAAACAGAATCCAAACGAAGAGAAAACTTTAGATTATTTTTTTCTTGACCAGAAAAAAATCCCTAGAACGTTCGTGGGGAGACTAGAAGACTCGGGAGGGAGCAACAAGCTAGTGAGGCGCAACCCAGGGGGCGCCCCACAGGCTTGTGGGCCCCTCGTGGCATGTTTTGACCTAATTTCGCCTCTATAAATACTCAAATATTCCCCTTAGATCAGAGAGCCACCCGAAATACTTTTTCCCCACTGCAAGTTTCTATTCTTGTGAGATCCCATATGGAGGCCCCTGTTGGCACTCCGCCGGAGGGGTAATTTAACACAAAGGGGCTCTACATCAACCTTGTTGCCCTTCGGATGATGCTTGAGTGGTTTACCATAGACCTACGGGTCCATACTTAGTAGCTAGATGGCTTCTTCTCTCTCGATGTTCTTCAATAAAATGTTCTCCTTGATGTTCCTGGAGTTCTATCTGATGTAATTCTTTTTTGCGATGTGTTTGTTGGAATCCGATGAATTGTGAGTTTATGATCAGATTATCCATGAATATTATCTGAGTTTTCTCTAAACTCTTTTATGCATGATTTTTACAGCTTCATATTTCTCTTCGATCTATTGATTTGGTTTGGCCAACTAGATTGATTTATCTTGCAACGGGAGAGGTGCTTTGTAATGGGTTTGATCTTGTGGTGCTCAATCCCGGTGACAAAAAAGGACATGACATGTATGTATCATTGCTATTAATGGTAAAAATATGGGGTTTATTCATGCGTCAGTTTGCTTTGTCTACATCATGTCATCTTGCTTAAGGCGTTACTCTGTTCTTTATGAACTTAATACTCTAGATGCATGCTGGATATCGGTCGATGTGTGGAGTAATAGTAGTAGATGCAAAATCGTTTCGGTCTACTTGTCTCGGACGTGATGCCTATATACATGATCATGCCTTGGATATCATCATGATTATTTGCTTTTCTACCAATTGCCCAATAGTAATTTGTCTACCCACCGTATGCTATTTTCTCGAGAAAAGCCTCTAGTGAGAACTATGGCCCCTGGGCTACTTTTATCATATATTAAAATCCAAAAATACCTTGTTGTAATTTTTCTTTCTTTCTTTTATTTTATTTTATATTTTTGTGCGATCTATCTATCTATCATCATACAATTTAATTTTGCAATTAACTACCAAAGGATTGACAAACCCTTGTTTGCGTTGGGTGCAAGGATTTGTTATTTTGTGTGCAGGTACTGCTAACGAGGTGTTGTGTGTGTCGGGGACGGAGGGGCTGCTGGTCCCGCCCGCCGCGAGCACCTATGGGGCCGGGGGCCCCTTTGCTTGTGCGGTACGAGGGCGGAGGGTGCACGGAGAGCAGATCGAGGCAGGCACGCGGGCGGTCTTTTTACCCAGCTTCGGAGCTCTCCGGAGAGATAAAACTCCTACTGCTGCTTTGTGTGTATTGAGCTCGAGAGCTTGAAGATCTACAGTGTTGGCTACACTGAGCGTGAGAGTTGCGAACTTGCGGGTCCGAATCTCCCGAACCGAACCCCCCTCGCTGTGCATGGGCCTCCTTTATAGTGCAAGGGTCACCGGCAGTGTCAACGTAAGAGAAAGGGGTAAAACGTAAAAGAGGTGGTAGTTGGAACAGTCGGGGAACAAAGGAGCTACAAAGTCGTGAACAGTGGCCGCCACCTACTTTGACAGTGGGGGACAAGAGCATTTAATGCCCGTCGCCGTCGACCCCAAAAGCTCCCGCCCGTGCGTCTCCGTCTGCCACGGCGATGGATCCATCACCGTGAAGCGCCACCGTGTCCCCCAGGCTGCGCAACCATCGCCACGCTACCGAAAGCCCTGTGGTGACGCGTGGGCCGATGAGCTGGAGCGCAGGCACACAGCGTAACTCTCCCGGCAAGTGCCTTGCCGGGGTCTTGATCTTGCCGGGCCCGGGAGCTTGCCGGGCTCTGTAACTCGTCGCTTCCCGGACCCTCGCCATGACGCGTATAGCGCCGAGGCGTGTCTTGTCTGTTGTAGTCTTCTAGCCTTCCCGGCGAGCTCCTCTCGCCGGGGTTGTGCGTGAGTGATGCGATCTTGAGCCTGAATGGCCTTCCCGGCAAGCTCCGCTTGCCGGGGTCTTGATCTTCTGTCTTGTATGCTTTGGGTTGGCCTCCCCGGCAAGCTCCTCTTGCCGGGGCCTTCGTTCCCTTGGTTAGTACTTTGTTCTTGAATGGCAGCAACAGAGCGTGGAGGAGGGTTTTGGCGGACGCCCGGCAAGCCCCGCCGCGGAGAATGCTGCGACTGCCCGTGCACAAGTTCGGGGTACTAGGGTACCCCTACTTTAGTACACCGACAGGAGCCCCCGGGCCTGGGCCATACACGGTGCCGAGCGTTGTTGGGCCAGGCCCAAAACAGTGCACGGGCACGCATGGCCTGGGTCCGCACAGAATTAGGGCTTCGCGTCCACCGCGCCCCCCTTGCAACGGCACGCGTCGATTGCGGCATCGTGGGAGACGTGGGCGGCGGGTGCGGTCTTTAAGGCATCCACTCCCGTGATCGTGGTGCAGGGCGAGGCCACTCCACCCGTCGCTTCGGCCCCGCCTTTTTCGCCACGCGGCCCTCATGCACGGGGGGTCGTGGGCGGCGAAGGTGGGAGACCGAGCCGTCACGGGTGAAGATGGCGAGTCGGCCCCGCTCCTCTGCCCTTCTCGCTCCCTGATTGGTCGAAGGGCGGTTGAGCCCCCACCTCGCCCTTTAAAAAGGGCGGAAGGGGAGCACAATGGTCACACACTTCTCCTTCTCCCTTCGTCTTCAGCTTCCGTTCCTCCTTCCGCCATGGAAAGAGGAAATCCTGGCTCTTCCACGGTGGCTGCGAGGGTCGCCTCCAGGCAGCGCACCTCTCCCTATCCCGCACCCGTGGCGGCGGAGCCGGCCATGAGGGGGAGAGGGAGAGGGCGAGGCCGCGGATGAGGCCGAGGGCGTGGTCGAGGCGGTCGGGGGAGAGGCGGCCGTGGCGACGTGCCTCCCCCGTCTCCTCCGTCGAGTCCCGTCCACGGTGCGGTCCATACCGGAGACGATCCCTGGGAGTTCTTCATCAAGCTGCGCCGAGCGCCTCGTCGCCGCCTCCGGCTGCCGGCCCCGTTCGCGGACGCGATGGGGCCGGATCCGCCCGAGGTGATGGAGCTGCGCATGAGGGGCTGCGGGATCAGCGGCACTCGGGTGAGTGTCGTGTCCCCAGCCCCCGGCGTGATGTTCTTCGACCGAGGGTGGAAGACATTCGCCCGTATCCACAGCTTGACGGCGGGGTTTACCCTCCATTTCAAGTTAATGGAGGGCGACCTTCTCGCCGTCAAGGTCTTCGGGGATTCTGGGACACGGGCGAGATGCTGTGTGGACAGCTCCTCGGATAGCGAAGACTCCTCCCCGAGCGAGAGTGACGAGGAGGAGAGCGACAGCGGCGACGAGGAGGATGGCGGGTCCGACTAGGCGTCGGACACCGCTGCCTCGCGCGTCCCCGGCGACCCCGTAATCCGGGTCGCCGGCCTTCTGAACTCCCCGGGGCCGTCTTCTTGGCGGCAGGCGTAGGGAGGCTGCGAAAGAGGGAGAGGGGGGGTGGACGGCAAGGAGTACGAGGGCGAGGAGCCCTCGACAGCGTGCTGACGTCCCACCACCCCGTCTTCAACCTCTACCTCCGGTGCCTCCGCCAAGCTCCTGGCTGGCCCCCGGGAAGTTCTCTTGGTGTCTTCTGGCGCCCGTAGCTCTCCGGGGACTTCAGGGACTTGTCGCTGGCGCCTTCGACGGTTCCCCATGCCCGTCACCTTGCGCAGCTCCTGGGGGCACGCCACTCGTCACCTTGCGCTCCCAGGCGCCCCTTTTGCCCTCCCCGGCAAGCTTCTCTTGCCGGGGGCTCCTTGACCTACCTCCTGAACTCCTGAACAGAGAAACAGGAGAAGGATTACGGGCACCTTATCTTCCAATTTGTAAGCCTTCGGGCCTTAGCTGTATTTGAAATCTGTAATCCTCTCTATCATGTTTTTCATCTTCTATGGGCTTGTACTAAACTAGGATGTTTTTAATGAAAAAAGAGGGGAATGCTTGCCGGACTGAGTCTTTTACTTGACCTTGCGTCTTGTATGTTCTTACGCTATCGGGGAGCTTGCCGGGGCAAACACGCTTGCCGAGTGCGGGACAGCCCGCTGGCGGTGTTGCTTCCGGCAAGCAACCTTGTCGGGCCAGTTGCGACGCTTACCTTGCTGAGCAGGCTCGGAAGCAAGATAAGGGTGCAGCAGCACACTTGTGTTTGTTGAGCGGACTCGGAAACAAAACAAGTACGCAACTGGGCCGCGACTCGGCTCCTCCGCGTACGGGTTTCTACAAGGCACATTCGTTCAAAGACGCAGTCCCGCTTTCCCCGGCCCATAGGAGGATGCATGACGAGGGATGAAAAACTTATCTGACTCTGCAGCCCCCGGCGACTCTGGCTCACTGGGGAGGAATCTTGGCACTTGCAGCCCCCGGCGATTCTGGCTCCGCCAAGACCCAGGTGCTGGTGTGCTCTTCTAGTTTCTCCTTGTTGCTGTAATTTAGTCATGAAGACAGTTGAGACAGTACTGCAATAGTTTCATCATTCACATGTATATATATGTAAATCTGTGCAACTTCGCAATACGATGCCGTGCCTTGCCCTTCGTATGTCTCAGCTCTACGCTTTCGGGCAGCTTGCCTCGGCGAACACGCTTGCCGCGGGACAGCCCGCTGGCGGTGTTGCCTCCGGCAGGCAACCTTGCCGGGCCAGTTGCGACGCTTACCTTGCTGAGTGGACTCGAAAGCAAGATAAGGGTGCAGCAGCACACTTGTGTTTGTTGAGCGGGCTCGGAAACAAAACAAGTACGCAACTGGGCCGCGACTTGGTCCTCCTGCGCACAAGTTTCTCATACGGAGAGCATCTCACGGCAAGGCTTGCTATGTTACGCCCTCTGCCTCGTTGCATCCTTCGTACGTTTTTAACCCCACGCTTCCAGGGAACTTGCCGGCGCGAACACGCTTGCCGAGCGCGGGACAGCCCGCTGGCGGTGTTGCTTCCGGCAAGCAACCTTGTCGGGCCAGTTGCGACGCTTACCTTGCTGAGCAGGCTCGGAAGCAAGATAAGGGTGCAGCAGCACACTTGTGTTTGTTGAGCGGACTCGGAAACAAAACAAGTACGCAACTGGGCCACGACCTGGCTCCTCCGCGCCCAGGTTTTTCGTACGAAGGACAAACGCTCAAAGGACATAACATAAGGCTATAGGACTAAAAAGTGCTCTGCACAGAAGCTCGGATGACTTAGCTTTTTCTGCCTTCCGCAATCCGACGGGGTCGCACTTCTCCCTTGACTTCCTCCCTTTTACGCTTTCTCCCTCACGCTTTCAGGGAGCCCGCCGGCGCAAACACACCCGCTGGCAGTGTTGCTTCCGGCAAGCAACCTTGCCGGGCCAGTCGCGCACTTAACTCGCTGAGCAGGCTCGAAAGCGAGGTAAGGGTGCAGCAGCACACTTGTGTTCGTTGAGCGGACTCGGAAACAAACACAAGGGCGCAACTGGGCCACGACTTGGCTCCTCCGCGCACAGGTTTTTTTTTGCGTACAAGGTACGGACTTTCAAGGGATTCGGCTCAAGAGTTTGAAGCCGACTGCTTTCTTTGCTCAGCTTGCCGGTGGAGCTCGATGGCGCGTCCTCGACGGCAGCGCAGCACTCCGGAGAGGTGCGCTCGCCGGAGGGGGCACCAGAGCTGTTGCCGGACTTGCCTTACTGGCGAAACTCGATGGCGCGTCCTCGACGGCGGCGCAGCTCTCCGGGGAGGTGCGGTCGCCGGAGTGGGCGCCAGAGCTATTCCAGCTGGATTTGTGCGCTGCCCTGAGGAGCAGCCCCCAGCGCAGCCCCCAGCGCAAGTCTGGGTTCTGCACTCGCGTTCGTCGGGCGTGTTTGAGGATTTCGGTCTTGCGCTGAGATGGACGCGGGTCCTCGAAGATCGAGGCGCGGCCATCCGTCTCGTTCTTGGGTTTGGCGGCGCCGCGAGTGTCCTCGACGGCGACCACCTTTCCGACGGCGTCCCCTCCGCCCACCGTTGGCTCTGGTGGCGGCGGAAAGGACGCAGACGGATCTGCGACCCCCGAGGCCTTCTTCTTCGGGGCCATGGCGCAATCGTCGATGAAGTCGTTGACGGAACTGGAGAGGTTGACGAAGAACGCGCCGCGCGATGCCGGATCAGGTCCGCACAACCTCGACGCCCCCTACCTGGCGCGCTAGAGATGTCGGGGACGGAACTGGAGAGGTTGACGAAGAACGCGCCGCGCGATGCCGGATCAGGTCCGCACAACCTCGACGCCCCCTACCTGGCGCGCCAGAGATGTCGGGGACGGAGGGGCTGCTGGTCCCGCCCGCCGCGAGCACCTATGGGGCCGGGGGCCCCTTTGCTTGTGCGGTACGAGGGCGGAGGGTGCACGGAGAGCAGATCGAGGCAGGCACGCGGGCGGTCTTTTTACCCAGCTTCGGAGCTCTCCGGAGAGATAAAACTCCTACTGCTGCTTTGTGTGTATTGAGCTCGAGAGCTTGAAGATCTACAGTGTTGGCTACACTGAGCGTGAGAGTTGCGAACTTGCGGGTCCGAATCTCCCGAACCGAACCCCCCCTACGTTGTGCATGGGCCTCCTTTTATAGTGCAAGGGGTCACCGACAGGTGTCAACGTAAGAGAAAGGGGTAAAAACGTAAAAGAGGTGGTAGTTGGAACAGTGCGGGAACAGTGGAGCTACAGTGCGTGAACAGTGGCCGCCACCTACTTTGACAGTGGGGGACAAGAGCATTTAATGCCCGTCGCCGTCGACCCCAAAAGCTCCCGCCCGTGCGTCTCCGTCTGCCACGGCGATGGTTCCATCACCGTGAAGCGCCACCGTGTCCCCCAGGCTGCGCAACCATCTCGCCACGCTACCGAAAGCCCTGTGGTGACGCGTGGGCCGATGAGCTGGAGCGCAGGCACACAGCGTAACTCTCCCGGCAAGTGCCTTGCCGGGTTCTTGATCTTGCCGGGCCCGGGAGCTTGCCGGGCTCTGTAACTCGTCGCTTCCCGGACCCTCGCCATGACGCGTATAGCGCCGAGGCGTGTCTTGTCTGTTGTAGTCTTCTAGCCTTCCCATGAGCTCCTCCCGCCGGGGTTGTGCGTGAGTGATGCGATCTTGAGCCTGAATGGCCTTCCCGGCAAGCTCCGCTTGCCGGGGTCTTGATCTTCTGTCTTGTATGCTTTGGGTTGGCCTCCCCGGCAAGCTCCTCTTGCCGGGGCCTTCGTTCCCTTGGTTAGTACTTTGTTCTTGAATGGCAGCAACAGAGCGTGGAGGAGGGTTTTGGCGGACGCCCGGCAAGCCCCGCCGCGGAGAATGCTGCGACTGCCCGTGCACAAGTTCGGGGTACTAGGGTACCCCTACTTTAGTACACCGACAGTGTGGTTCTCCTACTGGATTGATGACCTTGGTTCTTAATTGAGGGAAATACTTATTGATGTCTGCTAGAAATACGTCGGTATTTCCCCAAAGAGGAAGGGATGATGTAGTATAGCGACGATAAGTATTTCCATCAGTGATGAGACCAAGGTCATCGAACCAGTAGGAGAACCTCCTCACACCACGTAAACAGCAGCTGCACACAAACAACAAATACTCGCAACCCGACGTGTTAAAGGGGTTGTCAATCTCTTTCGAGTACGGCACCTCAAGATAGGCAAATAACGTGAGGTAACAGTGGTAGATAGGATAAATAGATCGCGGAACAAATAAATTGCAGCAAGAGTTTTTTGTATTTTTGGTTTAATTGATTTGAAAATAAATGCAAAGGAAAATAGATCGCAAGGGCAAATAGGATGAAAAGAGACCTGGGGGCCGTAGGTTTCACTAGTGGCTTCTCTGGGAAAAATAGCAAACGGTGGGAAAACAATTACTGTTAGACAATTGATAGAACTTCAAATAATCATGACGATATCCAGGCAATGATCATTATATAGGCATCATGTCCAAGATTAGTAGACCCACTCCTTCCTGCATCTACTACTATTACTCCACACATCGACCGCTATCCAGCATGCATCTAGTGTATTAAGTTCATGGAAAACTGGAGTAATACAATAAGAACGATGACATGATGTAGAGAAGATCTATTTATGTAGAAATAGACCCCATAATAGATCCCATCTTGTTATCCTTAATGGCAACGATACATATGTGTTGTTTCCCCTTCTGTCACTGGGATCAAGCACCGTAAGATCGAACCCATCACAAAGCACATCTTTCCATTGCAAGATAAATAGATCAAGTTGGCCAAACAAAATTCAAATATTGGAGAAGAAATACAAGGCTATAAGCAATCATGCATATAAGAGATCAAAGAAGACTCAAATAACTTTCATGGATAAAAACATAGATCTGATCATAAACTCAAAGTTCATCGGATCCCAACGAACACACCGCAAAAAGGCTTACATCATATGAATCTCCAAGAGAGCATTGTATTGATAATCAAGAGAGAGAGAGGAAGCCATCTAGCTACTAACTACGGACCCGTAGGTGTACAAAGAACTACTCACGCATCATCTGAGAGGCACCAATGGAAGTGGTGAACCCCTCCGTGATGGTGTCTAGATTGCATCTGGTGGTTCTGGACTCTGCGATGGCTAGAATTGATTTCTGTCGGCTCCCCTAGGGTTTCTAGAATATTGGGGTATTTATAGAGCAAAGAGGCGGTTCAGGGGCACCCAAGATGGGCACAACCCTCTAGGGCGCGCCTGGGCCTCCTGGCGCGCCCTAGTGGGTGCTTCCCTCCTCGAGGCACCCCCGAGGTGCAGCCTTGGCCCACTGGATGTCTTCTGGCCCAAAAAAATCCTCAAAAAGTTTCGCTGTGTTTGGACTCCGTTTGGTATCGATTCCTGTGATGTAAAAAACATGTAGAAAAGAGCACCTGGCACTGGGACTATGTCAATAGGTTAGTACCAAAAATGATATAAAATGACTATAAAATGATTGTAAAACATCCAAGAATGATAATATAACAGCATGGAACAATCAACATTATGGATACGTTGGAGACGTATCAGCATCCCCAAGCTTAATTCCTGCTCGTCCTCGAGTAGGTAAATGATAAAAATAGAATTTTTGATGTGGAATGCTGCCTAACATGTTCATCACATTTCTTTTCTTTATAGCATGGACATATGGACTTTTATATGATTCAAAGCAATAGTCTAGTTTTTACATGAAGACTTTAATACTCAAGCATACCAACAAGCAACCATGTCTTTCAAAATATCAACACTAAAGCAAGTTATCCCTAGCCCATTTTGCTCAATCAATGCTCCATTCATGAAACACACTAGCTACACCCAATGCTCAAATACAATCATAGTGCCCCTTAGTTGGTGCTTTATAAGAGAAGATGGAGACTTAAATTCAAAATAAAAATTGCATAAGTAAAAGAAAGGCCCTTCACGGAGGAAAGTAGGGATTTGTAGAGGTGCGAGAGCTCAAAGCTTAAATTGAGAGATACAAATATTTTTGAGAGGCATGCTTTTCCCACCAACGAAAACGACTTAGAGATCCCAACACTTTCCATGCTAGATACATCATAGGCGGTTGCCCTCCATACCAACACTTTCCAAGGAATTTATTATTTGACAACATAAAGTAAATTCATTTTTCATTTTGGCACTCGGCATCCCTAATAACTTTGTCGTACTCTCATGCAATGACAAGTGAATAAACTCTCATTGTGAGAATAACACATCTAGCATGGAAAATATTGGTCACCCTTCACCGCCTCGCGAGCGGTAGAGCACACAAAAGAGAAATTTATTTTGAAAATTAGAGTTGGCACATGCAAATTTGCTTAGAACGGCATGGAAATACCGCATATAGGTAGGTATAGTGGACTATAAGGCAAAACTAGCTTAAAGGGTTTTGGATGCACAAGTAGTTATCATACTTAGTGCAAAATGAAGGCTAGCAAAAAGATTGAGAAGCAACCAACCAAAAAGCGAAAAATCTCGTACCCAAGCATTAAGCATAAGTGACACCGAATAATGCACCATAAGTAGGATATAAATTTCATTGCATAACTATTGACTTTCATGCTTGCATAGGGAATCACAAACCTTAACATCAATATTCTTACTAAAGCATAATTACTCATCAACATGAATCACATATCATATTGTCATGTCTCAAAACCATTACTAAGAATCAAGTTTATTTTGTCGAGTGATCTTCATGAAAGTTTTTATTATATCCTCCTTGGATATCTATCACTTTGGAACTAATTTAATATGTTGCTTTTGACAAGCTCAAACAAATATAAGTAAAGATCATGAGCATAATTTTTCTTTCTCTCAAAATAATCTAAGTGAAGCAAGAGATCATTTCTTAAAATTTTACTAACTCCCAAATAAATCTAAGTGAAGCATGAGAGCATTTCTTCAAAAATAACAAAGCACACCATGCTCAAAAAGATATAAGTGATTCACTAGAGCAAATCCATTACTCTAAAAATTTAAGTGAAGCGTAGGAGCAAGCATAGCATAATTTTTGGCTCTCTCAAAAGGGTGTGTTAAGCAAGGATTAAATCACTTAAAACACAAAGCAAAACAAGCAAAGACTCATATCATATAAGATGCTCCAAGCAAAACTCATAATATGTGACGAATAAAAATATAGCTTCAAGTAAAATACCGATGGTCGTTAGAAGAAAGCGGGGATGCCACTCGGGGGCATCCCCAAGCTTAGTTGCTTGCTATCTTTGAATATTCTCTTGGAGTGCCTCGGGCATCCCCAAGCTTAGCCTTTTGCTAATCCTTATTCCTTCATCCATCGTAAGATCACCTAAAACTTGAAAACTTCAATCACACAAAACTCCAACAAAACATTCGTGAGATCCGTTAGTATAAGAAAGCAAACCACTACTATAAATACTGTTAAAAAACTATTCTTATTTTGTTTTTGCATTATATCTACTGTATTCCAACTTTTATATGGCAAAAACTTACCAAAGAAAACCATAGAATCATCAAAACAAGCACACAACGCAAAGAAAACAGAATCTGTCAAAAATAGAATAGTCTGTAGCAATCTGAATATTTCGAATACTTATGTAACACCGAAAATCTTGAGAAATTAGGAATGCCTGGGTAATTTGTATATTAATCTTCTTCAAGAAGAATCAACTCAAAATAAAGTTTCTGTGATTTATTAAAACTATTTTCGTGAGTGCATAAGTTTCTGTTTTTCAGCTAGATCAAATCAACTTTCACCCAAATCAACCCAAAGGCCGTTGCTTGGCACAAAAACTAATTTAAACCACAAAAACACATCTAAACAGAGGTATAAATGTGTAAACACGCAAGAACAGAAAATAATAAGCAAAAAAATATTTTATTCCTTGGTTTGCCTCCCAACAAGCTCTATAGCCATTAAGATAGGCTTGAGATTTCAATGATGCTCACATGAAAGTAAAGAATTGGAGCACAAAGGGAAGCATCACAAAAATGTGACAAACACATTTAAGTCTAACATACTTCCTATGCATAGGCATTTTGTAGGTAACCAAATTATCAAGACAAGAAACATCTAGCATATGCAAGGAATAAGACATAAACAATAGCAATCTCAACATGACGAGAGGTAGTTTAGTAACATGAAAATTTCTAGAACCACATTTTCCTCTCTCATAATAATTGTATGTAGAATCATACTCAAATTCAATAATATAGATATCACATAACATATTCTCTATATGATCCACATGCATGCAAAGTTGACACCTTCCAAAATAGTGGGATTAACATTAACTAAAGTCATGACCTCTCCAGACCCACTTTTATAAAAAAAAATCATAAGATTGATAATTCTCCAAAATAGTGGGATCATTATTACCTACAGTTGACACTCTTCCAAACCCACCTTCAATATTGCAAACATATTCATCATGAGGTTTAAATAAATTTTCAAGATCGTAAGAAGAATCACCCCAATCATGATCACTGCAATAAGTAGAGGACATATCAAAATTAGCACCCCCAAGCTTGGGGTTTTGCATATTACTAGCATAATTGAAATTAATAGAATTTATTATAACACCACAGCAATCATGATTTTCGTTCAAGGACATATCATGAATCACTTCATAAGTTTCTTCTTTTATCACTTCATCACAATTTTCAGATTCATGAATCTCAAGCAAAACTTCATAAAGATAATCTAGTGTGCTCAACTCACTAGCAATTGGAACATCATAGTTGGATCTTTTAAAAAGATTAGCAAGTGGATGTGGATGCATAAGGTTTTTGGTTTCGGATTTCCAATAAAACACACAATTATGCCAAACAAACAAGCAAACAAACCAAGAAAGACATAAGGGCAAACGAAAAAGAGGGCGAATAAAAACAACACTTTTTTGTGAAGTGGGGGAGAGGAAAACGAGAGGCAAATGGCAAATAATGTAAATTGAGAGGAGATGAGATTTGTGATTAGGAACCTAGTTGATGTTGAAGATCCTCCCCGGCAACGGCGCCAGAAATTCCTTTTGATGTCTTCTAGAACTACGTCGGTAATTCCCCAAAGAGGAAAGGATGATGCAGTATAGTGACGGTAGGTATTTCCCTCAGTTATGAGACCAAGATTATCAAACTAGTAGGAGAACCTCCTCACACCACGTAAACAGCACCTGCAAACAAATAACAAATACTGCAACCCGACGTGTTAAAAGGGGTTGTCAATCCCTTTCGGGTATGGCGCCTCAAGATAGGCAAATAACATGAGGTAAAAATGGTAGATAGGATAAATAGATCATGGAACAAATAAATCACAGCAAGGTCTTTTTGTATTTTTGGTTCAATAGATCTGAAAATAAATGCAATGGAAAATAGATCGCAAAGGCAAATATGATGAAAAGAGACCCGGGGGTCTAGGTTTCACTAGTGGCTTCTCTCAAGAAAAATAGCAAACGGTGGGAAAACAATTACTGTTGGGCAATTGATAGAACTTCAAATAATCATGATGATATCCAGGCAATGATCATTATATAGGCATCACACCCAAGATTAGTAGACCGAGTCCTGCCTACATCTACTACTATTACTCCACACATCGACCGCTATCCAGCATGCATCTGGTGTATTAAGTTCATGGAAAAATGGAGTAATGCAATAAGAATGATGACATGATGTAGACAAGATCTATTATGTAGAAATAGACACCATAATAGATCCCATATTGTTATCCTTAATGGCAACGATACATACATGTCGTTCCCCTTCTATCACCAGGATCAAGCACCGTAAGATCGAACCCATCACAAAGCACCTCTTCCCATTGCAAGATAAATAGATCAAGTTGTCCAAACAAAACACAAATATTGGAGAATAAGTACGAGGCTATAAGCAATCATGCATATAAGATATCAAATAAGACTCAAATAACTTTCATGGATAAAAACATAGATCTAATCATAAACTCAAAGTTCATCGGAGCCCAACAAACACACTGCAAAAAGGCTTACATCATATGGATCTCCAAGAGACCATTGTATTGGTAATCAAGAGAGAGAGAGAGGAAGTCATCTAGCTACTAACTACGAACCCGTAGGTCTACAAATAACTACTCACGCATCATCGGAGAGGCACCAATGGAAGTGGTGAACCCCTCCATGATGGTGTCTAGATTGGACCTGGTGGTTCTGGACTCTGCTGCAGCTGGAATTGATTTTCGTCGACTCCCCTAGGGTTTGTGGATTATTGGGGTATTTATAGAGCAAAGAGGCGGTTCAGGGGGCACCCGAGGTGGGCACAACCAACCAGGGCGCGCATGGGCCTCCTGGCGTGCCCTGGTGGGTGCTCCCTCCTCGAGGCACGCCTGATGTCTACTACACAACCTTCTTCTTGTAGACGTTGTTGGGCCTGCAAGTGCACAGGTTTGTAGGACAGTAGCAAATTTCCCTCAAGTGGATGACCTAAGGTTTATCAATCCTTGGGAGGCGTAGGATGAAGATGGTCTCTCTCAAGCAACCCTGCAACGAAATAACCAAGAGTCTCTTGTGTCCCCAACACACCCAATACAATGGTAAATTGTATAGTTACACTAGTTCGGCGAAGAGATGGTGATACAAGTGCAATATGGATGTTAGATAAAGGTATTTGTAATCTGAAATTATAAAAACAGCAAGGTGACTAATGATAAAAGTGAGCGTAAACGGTATTGCAATGATAGGACACAAGGCCTAGGGTTCATACTTACACTAGTGCAAGTTCTCTCAACAATAATAACATAGATAGATCATATAACAATCCCTGAACATGCAACAAAGAGTCACTCCAAAGATACTAATAGTGGACAACAACGAAGAGATTATGGTAGGGTACGGAACCACCTCAAAGTTATCCTTTCTGTTCAATCTATTCAAGAGTTCGTAGTAAAATAACATAAAGCTATTCTTTCCGCTCAATCCATCATAGAGTTAATACTAGAATAACACCTTAAGACACGAATCAACCAAAACCCTAATGTCACCTAGAAACTCCATTGTCACCTCAAGTATCCGTGAGCATGATTATACGATATGCATCACACAATCTCAGATTCATCCAACCAACACAAAGTACTTCAAAGAGTGCCCCAAAGTTTCTACCGGAGAGTCAAGAAAATGTGTGCCAACCCCTATGCATAGGTTCATGGGCGGAACCCGCAAGTTGGTCACCAAAAACATACATCAAGTGGGACGTGATATCCCATTGTCACCAGGGATAAACACGGCAGGACATACATCAAGTGTTCTCAAATTAAAGACTCAATCCGATAAGATAACTTCAAGAGGGAAACTCAATTCATCACAAGAGAGTAGAGGGGGGACAAACATCATAAGATCCAACTATAATAACAAAGCTCGCGATACATCGAGATCGTGCCATAGAGAGAACACGAGAGAGAGAGAGAGACAGAGAGAGAGAGAGAGAGAGAGAGAGAGAGAGAGATCAAACACATAGCTACTGGTACATACACTCAGCCCCGAGGGTGAACTACTCGCTCCTCGTCATGGATAGCGCCGGGATGATGAAGATGGCCACCGGTGATGGGTTCCCCCTCCGGCAGGGTGCCAGAACAGGCTCCGGAGAGGTTTTTGGTGGCTACAAAGGCTTGCGGCGGCGGAACTCCCGATCTATCTTGATATTCGATGTTTTTAGGGTACGTAGGCTTATATAGGTGAAAGAAGTCGGTCGGGGGAGCCTCGAGGGGCCCACGGGACAGGGGGGCGCGCCCAGTGGGGGGCCACCCCCTATCTCCTGGCCTCCTCGAGGATCTTCTGACGTGAACTCCAAGTCTCCAGGATCATATTCTTCCAAAAAAATCACGCTGCCAAAGGTTTCATTCCGTTTGGACTCCGTTTGATATTCCTTTCCTTCGAAATACTGAAACAGACAATAAAACAACAATATGGGCTAGGCCTCCGGTTAATAGGTTAGTCCCAAAAGTAGTATAAAAGTGTATAATAAAGCCCATAATCATTCAAAATAGATAATAAAATAGCATGGATGCTTCATAAATTATAGATATGTTGGAGACGTATCAGCATCCCCAAGCTTAATTCCTACTCGTCCTCGAGTAGGTAAATGATAAAGAAAGAATTTATGAAGTGTGAATGCTAGAAGGTGCACAAGTTTGATCAATGATAATTTTAATCACCTTTTCTAGCATGATCATATGTCATAACAGTAGTTCATCTCATAAAACTTCTCACGATAAAGTAACAAGCAATTCACATGTCAAAGCATAGACCATAAACTTTCTTGAAAACTAGCAAACTTCATTCTCAGTCAACAAACAATTGCAATTCATATTATTTTCAGGAATAGCAAACTTCACATACTCAACTATCAAATAGTCTTCTACAATTGCTAACACTCACGCAATACTTGTGGTTATGAAGTCTTAATCGAACACTGAGAAAGATAGGGGCTTATAGTGTTGCCTCCCAACGTATTCACCTTTGGGTGATGTCAACAATAATAGTTCATGCTAACTTACATCCAATTGGATATATATATATATATCAGGATCACCCCAACACAAAGTGCTTGCCAAAGGATAAAATGAAAAAGGGAAAGGTGAAGATCACCTTGACTCTTGCATAAAGTAAAAGACATAAAGTAAAAGATAGGCCCTTCGTAGAGGGAAGCAGAGGTTGTCATGCGCTTTTAGGGTTGGATGCACAAAATCTTAATGCGAATGAATGTCACTTTATATTGCCACTTGTATATGGACCTTTATTATGCAGTCCGTCGCTTTTATTGCTTCCATAACAAGATCGTATAAAGCTATTTTCTTCACACCAAAATATAATACATATTTAGAGAGCAATTTTTATTGCTTGCACCGATGACAACTTACTTGAAGGATCTTACTCAATCCATAGGTAGGTATGGTGGACTCTCATGGAAAATTTGGGTTTAAGGATATTTGGAAGCACAAGTAGTATCTCTACTTGGTGCAAGGAATTTTTGCTAGCAAGAGGGGGAAAGGCAAGCTCAACATGTTTGAATGATCCATGACAATATACTTTAACTGAGATGTCAGAAAACATAAACCATTACATTGTCTTTCTTGTCCAACATCAACTCTTTAGCATGTCATACTTAATGAGGGCTCCCAATTATAAAAGAAGTCTAGGATAGTATATTTACATGCGGAATCTCTCTTCCTTCAATATTCTTTCATTAATTGTTCAAATGACCAATACAATGCTTGCTAACCTTCAATAAATTTACAACCTCTAGTTCTTAGATGTGAAGTCATAACTCCCCATGGGATAAGCAAATGAGACATATGTAATTTCACATTTATGACATTCAACTCATTCAACCATTTACTCATAGGATATAAGTGAAGCACACAAGTAAATGACAAACTACTCCAAAAAGATATAAGTGAAGATCAATGAGTAGCTAAATAATTATGTAACTATGCGAAGACTCCCTCTCATTTAAGAATTTCAGATCTTGGTATTGTATTCAAACAGCAAGAAAAACAAAATAAAATGATAATGCAAGGATAGCACAACTCATGTGAAGAAGCAAAAACTTAGGCTCAACCAATACTAACCGATAGTTGTTGAAGAAGAAAGGTGGGATGCCTACTGGGGCATCCCCAAGCTTAGATGCTTGAGACTTCTTGAAATATTATCTTGGGGTGACATGGCATCCCCAAGCTTGAACTTTTGTGTCTCCTTAATTCCTCTCATATCATGGTTTCTCTTTTTATCAAAAGCTTCATCCACACAAAACTCAACAAGAACTCGTGAGATAGGTTAGTATAAACCAATGCAAAACCTTATCATTTTCTACTGTAACAAATCACTAAAATTATTATTCAACATTGCATACTAAATGCCTCTGCATATTTAATACTCCTATCCTCAAATAGAACCATTAAACAAGCAAACATATGCAAACAATGCAAACATAACAGCAATCTGCCAAAACAGTACATTCTGTAAAGAATGCAGGAGTATCAATACTTCCCTAACTACAAAAATTATGAAATAAAATTCCCACTATATTAAATTTATCAGAACTTTACATGCAAAAAGTTTCAACATTATATCATGCTCTTACTTTTCTGCATAATATAAAGCTATTATTTCCGCTCAATCCATCATAGAGTTCATACTAGAATAACACCTTAAGACACAAATCAACCAAAACCCTAATTTCACCTAGGTACTCCATTGTCACCTCTAGTATCCGTGGGCATGATTATACGATATGCATCACACAACCTCAGATTCATCCAACCAACACAAAGTACTTCAAAGAGTGCCCCAAAGTTTCTACCGGAGAGTCAAGAAAACGTGTGCCAACCCCTATGCATAGGTTCATGGGCGGAGCCCGCAAGTTGGTCACCAAAAACATACATCAAGTGGCACGTGATATCCCATTGTCACCACAGATAAACAAGGCAAGACATACATCAAGTGTTCTCAAATTAAAGACTCAATCCGATAAGATAACTTCAAGAGGGAAACTCAATTCATCATAAGAGAGTAGAGGGGGGAGAAACATCATAATATCCAACTATAATAACAAAGCTCGCGATACATCAAGATCGTGCCATAGAGAGAACACGAGAGAGAGAGAGAGGAATCAAACACATAACTACTGGTACATACCCTTAGCCCCGAGGGTGAACTACTCCCTCCTCGTCATGGATGGCGCCGGGATGATGAAGATGGCCACCGGTGATGGGTTCCCCCTCCGGCAGGGTGTCGGAACGGGCTCCCGAGTGGTTTTTGGTGGCTACAGAGGCTTACGGCGGCGGAACTCCCGATCTATCTTGATATTCAATGTTTTAGGGGCCCACGAGACAGGGGGCGCGCCTAGTAGGGGGGGCCCTATCCCATGCCCTCCTCGAGGATCTTCTGACGTGAACTCCAAGTCTCCAGGATCATATTCTTCCAAAAAATCACGCTACCGAAGGTTTCATTCCGTTTGGACTCCGTTTGATATTCCTTTTCTTCGAAATACTGAAACAGACAATAAAACAACAATATGGGCTAGGCCTCCGGTTAATAGGTTTGTCCTAAAAGTAGTATAAAAGTGTATAATAAAGCCCATAATCATTCAAAACAGATAATAAAATAGCATGAATGCTTCATAAATTATAGATACATTGGAGACGTATCAACCCCCCATGTGCAACCTTGGCCCACTAGATGTCTTCTGGCCCAAAAAAATCCTCAAAAAGTTTCGCTGTGTTTGGACTCCGTTTGGTATTGATTTCCTGCGATGTAAAAACATGCAGAAAATGGCAATTGGCACTGGGCACTATGTCAATAGGTTAGTACCCAAAAAATGATATAAAATGACTATAAAATGATTGTAAAACATCCAAGAATGATAATATAATAGCATGGAACAATCAAAAATTATAGATACGTCGGAGACGTATCACTTATCTCCACTGTACTTCATCATCCTCTCCTCTCCCAGGAAATCGCAACGCAGCTCACAAGTAGCACTAGACCATGAAAATGATATGCATATGAATGAAATAAATGAAATAGATGAGATATTCTTTAAACAAGCACCTATCCTTCAGCATAATCTGCCTGTTGAAACTCTTGGAGACCCTCTTTCGCCTAAGAGTGATACTATGTTCCAATTGGAGAAATTACCCGATGCACTGAAATATGCATATCTGGATGAAAAGAAGAGATATCCTGTTATCATCAATTCTAACCTTTCAGAGCATGAAGAAAAGATATTACTTAAAACTATGAGGAAGCATCGTGCTGCTATTCGATATACTCTTGATGATCTTATGGGCATTAGTCCCACTTTATGTCAGCACAAGATAAATATTGAGCCTGATGCTACGCCAGTTGTTGATCATCTGAATCCTAAAATGAAGGATGTGGTAACAACTGAAATATTAAAGCTTCTGGAAGCAGGTATAATTTATCCCATAACTGATAGTAGATGGGTAAGTCATGTTCATGGCTTTCCTAAGAAAGGAGGCATCATTGTTGTTCCTAATGATAAAAATGAACTTATCCCGCAAAGAATCGTAACTGGTTATAGGATGGTAATTTATTTCAGAAAACTAAATAAAGCTACTAAAAAAATCATTAACCCCTTGCCTTTTATTGATCAAATGTTAGAAAGATTATCTAAGCATACACACTTCTGTTTCCTAGATGGATACTCTGGTTTCTCTCAAATACCTATGTCAAAAGAGGACCACGAGAAAACTACTTTTACTTGTCTATTTGGAACTTATGCTTATAGACGAATGCCTTTTTATTTATGCAATGCACCTGCCACTTTACAAAGATGTATGACTGCTATATTCTCTGACTTTTTGTGAAAAGATTTTTAAGGTATTCATGGATGATTTTTTTTTCATTTATGGAACTTCTTTCGATGATTCTTAAGCAACCTTGATCGAGTTTTGCAGATATGTGAAGAAACTAATCTTGTATTGAATTGGGAGAAGTGCCACTTTATGGTGAATGAAGGTATAGTCCTTGGGCATAAATGTTCTGAGGTAGACAAAGCTAAAGTAGATGCAATTTGTCGTGGAATTGTCATGGCAGATGTCCTAGTGTGAGGACTTAGTTGTGGTGCCATCGCAACTAGGTTAGCTTAAAGGGGTTAAATGGGATAAAGGACACAAGGAGTTTATACTGGTTCGTCCCCTTGCGGTGAAGGTAAAGGCCTAATCCAGTTTGAGGTGGTATTGCTTATGTCTCAATTACCAGGGAGCGAATCCGCTTGACCTAGCTTTCGATCTCTTGTTTCTTGCCCTAAATCGCCGCCGGGTCGTCCCTTTATATACCCAAGCTGACGCCCAGCGGCTCTCGGAGTCCCGGCCGGCTCATAGACAACATGACCGGCTCGATGACTAATTATACTTGCCTTACAATATAAGTCATACACATGGCGGTTTACCCCTATGGGCCTTAAGTCGCCTTTGGGCGTTGGGCCCTTAGCAAGTCTGCTTCATGAACCGCCATCTTCAACATCTTCATGGGCTTTGTATTGATGAGCCGCCATAGATATAACCTGGCCCTTCCTGGGCGGGTCATACCCAATAGTCATATCCACAATATCAGGCCCTAGGTTGATTTGAACTTGTTCATGTCAATCTTCAGCACTTAGAAAAATCCTTCTTCCTTTATTCTTGCGGGATCTTATAACCCGCCATAAAGTCACCTCCCGTGATTGCAGTAACCTGCCATGACGTAACCTGTCATTAATATTACACAAAGCCCAAATCTTAATATTTTTTTAATGAAACTCCGAAAATTGAGGCATCTGCGCCATCACATATCCATTTTTTGGTCTCCTCGATTCCCGTGCGTGCCGCTTATCCTTCCAGCCTTATAAATAGGGCCATGGATCACTGTCACTTCCCCCTTGCCTCTTCATCTGTCTTCAACCTTTCTCTCATGACGCATCTGCACCTCTGCACACCGCTGCCGCCGACCTCCTCGACTTCCTCGACCCCGGCCGCTGCATCGACCTGAAAGGGCCAAAGAACTGCGGTGCTTCTCTGTTGCTCAGCAGATCCGGTAAGCTCCTTATCTTCTCCACCTTAGATCTCCATTAGTGTTTCTGAAGTTCTTATGAGTTCATCATCGTTCTTCATCACACCTTTGTTTAATCCGGACTTTAATCCAAGAATGGCCTTTAAAATATGCAGAATCTGTTTCTATCCTTTCTCTTAATCACTGAGCATGCCTCCTAGATGCAGAAATCTCACCAATACATTAGCTCTTCTACTATTGCAACACTAGATTTTAATTTTATTTTATTTTCCAAACAACGTCAGATCTGAAATTGCCTGCAACAACCTGTGAAACCTGTTTATCCAACACTTAGCAGAATTTTCTCTTGATAGATCTTAAATACCAGTATTGTCATGTCAGCTTACATCACCAGTTATAACTAGTCATATGTCATTAGGCCCCATTTAAGCCGCCGATATAAATATATGTTGCAGCATTTATCTCTGGCTTAACAAATCAAATTAAACTGGCAATATTTCTTTTAGGCTTTTCCCTTACGATGCCGAAGACAGTTACCTCATGCAATTGGGTTCCTTCTATTGTCACCGAAAATACGCTCAAGGACTTTGTCAAAGTCGGCTTTTTACCAGCAAAAGATGTCGTGCATTGGCGTGCTCCCAAGACAACTGAGAAAAAACCTCAGCCGCAGGATGGTGAGATCATTGTTTATACTGATCATATGAACCGGGGCTTCTCATCACCTAGATCCAAGTTTTTTCGAAATGTTCTGCACTTCTTTGAACTGCATCCTCAAGACATCGGACCCAACTCTGTGTCAAATGTCTGTAATTTTCAAGTATTCTTTGAAGTATACCTTCAAGAGGAGCCCAGTGTTGAACTCTTCAGGGAATATTTTTATCTGAACCGGCAGAACAAATTTACCAATGGCCCCAGCTTAGAACTTGGCGGGGTCTCAGTTCAATGGAGAAGAGATGCTATCTTCCCCTATGCTCACCTGCCAAGTCACCCCAAAGATTGGAACCAGACATGGTTTTATTGTAAACACACCTCTCGGCTGACGAGAATCCACTACCGGGTTATCGTGTCCAGCGGCTCAATCTAAAACATTACCTTCCCGAATGGCTTACCACTGCTGAATGTGCAAAGCTTGCACCCACTATTGCAAAGGTCAAGGCCCTGCTGGGAAACGGGTTAACCGGAGTTGACTTGGTTTGGTGTTGGGTTTCCTGGCAAATCATACCCTTGAGCCACTGATCCAGCTTAATGTGCACTTATACGGTTGGTGCAAAAGATCCACTGTGCCACAACTCCATGTGTTTAACTGATAATGCAGTCAATGAAATGACAAAGACCCTTCTGAACGAGAGCCTGGAAGACTGCAGCAAAGTGGGACTGAACCCTTTCTGCAAACTTAACCACCACCAGACGTGAATCTCTAAATCACTTATTTTACCTTATCATTCAGATGTTCTCTTAACTCAACTTTGATGACTTTCACGGGATGAATCCTATTTTTGGACTAAAGAATATGACCATGAAGCTGCCAAGAAAGCGAGGGCCAAAGCGAAAGCCGCCAAGAGAACTGCCAAGAAGAATAAGAAGAAATTAAGCGCTTCCGAGATGTTTGAACTGGACGACAGCTCTAAGTTGGAGGTAGCCTTGAGTCCCTTGGCTCCTTTTTCAACTATCTTATTGACACTGATTATCATCAGGATGACACAGGGGCTAGTCAAGCGGTCGAAGAAGAGGTAACTATTATTTCCTCTGACTCAGCGCCTTTGCCAAGACAGAAAATTCGACGGGTAACCAGGAAAGTAAGCTTTTCACACCCTTAGGTCATTTGGATCCTCAATTTCTTTTGAAGCAACAGCAGCACGAGAACCAGGGACAAACTCGGACCAGCGGAGGTGAAGAGTTATCCTCCGGCTTACCATATACTCCAGCTCCACGGAAACGTCAAAACGAGGTCCTTCAAAATTTAAACTCTTTTTATCCTCTAGTAGGTCTCATTCGCCAGCCACTTAATTCTTCCGATTCAAACTATCAGGAGGCCTCTCGCTCCTCTTCCGGCGACTCATCACAGACCCAGCTGGCGGCATTCAAAACTGCCCCTGGGTAACAACAATTACTTATTATTTCCTACCTCCTTGGGCTCTTTGTACTGACCTCTCATAACCCATGAAGTGGAAAGACAAACACTAGCAAGAAGGCAAACGTGATCAAGCCGGCTGAAGACCCCAAAGTCCATGAACCGGAGCAGCAAATTCCAGCGTCTGACGCCTCCGAGCCACAACCAGAAGAGTCTGTTCATGATGTTCCACCAGAAATTCCTGACCTTTCCAGTGACCAGACAAACATCAATCCTTTGAATACTGAATCATCAAGCCAAATTAAACCGTCAGGAACACATGCCGACAATGTTATGATCACTAGCACCGGCTTCAAAGAGCCGGGAAAACCCTGTCTTGGCCAAGCACTCCGCCAAAGAAGAATTTATTGAAAAGCAAAAAGTGAGATTTGACGTCGCCAACTATTCTCAGTTGAGCATTAATGAAGTACTCTTTGGTTATCTCAACCAAGTGCATACCAGCCGTGACCTTGAAGTTGATATGGTGAAGCAGATGCATAAAAAATATGAGGTATGAATTCCTACTTTAATAAGTTATGCATATCCTGTCAGCCCCCAAGTCTACTATGTATGATAGGATTGAATATGCTGTAGACTTAGAATAACCATGAGTATAAATAGCATCCTTGGTAGAATCCTTCAAAATCTATCTTTCACCATCCGAGTTAAACCGGGTCTTTAACAACTAACATTGTATCCGTAGCCCCCAAGGGCCGGTTTAATTAGCATGAATGAACCGGTACTGTTCACCATTGTTTATAAATGAAAGCTTACTTATGTAGCCCCCATGAGCCGGTTGTGGTTGTTTACGGCACAACCGGGTCATCATAAAGTAGTAATGAAACGCGAGCAATATGCATTAGCCCCCAAGTGCCAAGTGCTCTTGCTTGCAAAGTGCTTGGGACTTGTTTATAGGTGCCTTTGTATGAAGAATTTTTCTGTACCCATTAGCCCCCAAGTTCCGAGCGTTGTTGTAACATCCCAAATTTTCAATTTGGAATGTTATACATTAGATCAACATTGCATATCATATTTTATTGCATTTTGGCTTGATCCTAGAAATTCTACGCAACTCAAGGACCCACGGAGAGAGTTGGGAATTTTGCTATTTTTATATTTCAGTTTTCTCGAATTTTGAAAATAGGATCATTTGATTTTTATTATTTTATCTTCAATTATTTCTATTATAAAAATATGAGAGAGGGAATAAAATGACTTTCCCAAAATAAAGAAATATTGAGGATTTAATAATAAAATCAAATAATATTTTATTTCGGAGTTTTATCGCTGTTTTTATTTGTGCGTTTTTCAAAATTGCATTTAGGCCCCAAATAAATGTTCATCTTGTCCGGCTCAATTTTAGAGGACGGGGAAAATTTATTTCGGGATTTTTGGTGTCCATTTAGTATTTCTTTTATTCGTTTTTCTCCGCGAAATTATTTTAAAAAAAACGCAAACCGACCTCGGGCCATATTCGGCCAGGACTCCGCCTGGCCGGCCCCCTTTAAATAGTGCGCCCCCGAGCCCACCCCAGCCCAGCCGCGCCCCAAACCCTAGCCCCACCCCAGCCGCCGCCGCCATGCCATCGCCGCCGTCGCCATCGCCTCCCGCCATCGCCGCCGATCGCCGCCACCCGCCAGTACCCACCACCTCGCCGCCGACCGCCGCCGCCCTAGCCGGAGTCCGCCGCCGCCGGAGGTAGCCACCGGATCCGCCGCCGGTTTTCACCGGTTAACCACCCGGTTTTTTAATATATAAAACCGTGGTTGTTTTTTTATAGATCGGTTTTATTTTTTTTCCCGGTTTAGTTATTTACGAACGCCTGAACGTTCTTTTGTGTTAACGAACGGTTTTCATATTTTAGCCGCAGACAGCGAACGTTCGTTCGTTAGCCTGTTCGTCCGTTTTTCTTTTTCTCGGATTTTCCGCGATTATTTCTGATCGCGATTTCTGATCCGATTTTCGTTCTAGTATATTTTTTCGCTCGTTTATCGGAATCGGGCGATTCTAGCGCCTAGAGTTTCGTCTTGAAACTCTCTTTCCGTTTAACCAACTCAAACAAGTTTTTGCTACTGTAAAATTTGACTTAGATCTAGTTTAGTAAATGATGCTTGTTTCTTTCGCCGTTTGACTTTTGTTGTTTCGTTTGATTTGATTCTTCTTGCAAACCGGAGTTCTTAAGTTGAACTTTCTGGTTAGATCTCTTATTTGAGTTTTACCTGTGCATTAGATGAGTGATTACTGTATGCTTGTTTGTTTCCGATAGAATACCCGGAGTGCGCCCCTTGCTACTTCGAATATCTAGGTTTCATGGATCATGAACAAGGCAACTAACACTTTGATCATACCTCTTTACTACCCAGTTTTATTGCATTAGATCAATACTCAAACAATTGCATGATTAAGATCTGATTAATATGTGGGTTTTGGGAAGTAGATGAGGTAGTACCTATTACCTGTTTTACTATCAAACCTTTGGGAGTTACTTCTACGTTTGCTTATATTGCTATGCTATGCTAGTAGACGTGGATTGGGTGAGTGTATCCATGACAGATGTGAGATTTTTAATTAATGGTTTACTTAAGGTGGCAACTTAAATTCACATTTGGGTGGATTGAGGCACCTGGGGAACCCAGTGTTGCCTGTATTTTTTTGGAAATCTCGGGGTACCGTGTGATTCTCCTATGGACTGCCACCCAGGCTCAAAGGGATCATGAGATTATTCATGCTAGAAACTTCCGTGTGCAGCCGCAAGCTACTATGGGCTCTATCATAGTTGATTAAGTTGTGTGGGCTCTTGAAGAGGTAGACTAGCAGATGTAGGGGATGTAGGTTGGTACTGTCTACCCGGAGTAGAGAGTTAATGCTTCTGAAAGACTGTGTCTCGGTCATCTGTTTCTCAAACACCATGTAGTGCGAGAAATCAAGCGGAGGAGATCGAGTCTTGCGAGGAAAAGTGCACAAAACTCTACAGAGTGTACAAACTAATCATGGTTAGCCGTGTCCCCGGTTATGGACGTTTTGAGTATCTAGTACTTGGATTATCATGTGAATTTCATCATGTTACTTAATTAATTCTGTTGGGTTAATGATGGTGCTTAATTGGGATTGAGTTGGAGGAACCTTCTCAATGTTTAACAACATGATTGTTAAATAAAATTTATTCCTTTGTTGTAGGCAAAAATTGGCTTTATGCAAAATTATAACCATTGAGCTTTCCACCAGCCATATATGCATGTAGTGATAGCATTATTCTGTTCATTACTCTCTATGTGTTACATGCCAGCATATTCCATGTGTTGACCCGTTTTCGGGCTGCAACGTTCATGTTGCAGACTTTTCAGACGACGAGTAAGGTGCCTTAGGTCGTGGTCTTATACTCAGTGATGCTGTTGGAGTTGATGGATTCGCCTATCTTCCAAGCCTTCCACTGTTATCGTTATTAGATGGCCTTAAGCCATAATTTTTGTAATAAGTTCTCTTTTGAGACATTCAATGTAATAAGTGTGTGATTGCTGCTCTGTTATAAATCCTTCAAGTACTCTACGTGTCAGCATTACCGATCCAGGGATGACACTGATGCACAGAGATCAGACTGTTTGAGGTCTGGTTGCTACAAGATGGTATTAGAGCACACGCTGACTGTAGGACACGACCACTAAGCTAAAGCCCTAGATCACTACTCTCTCTTCTCATTTATGACTCCTCATCTTTTCTATTCTTTTAGGATGGCGGATGCAAGGAACAAGTTCACACAACCGGGTGAAGATACACCTTTTGGACGCCACTTGAAGGAAGTCACTAGATACCTGAACATCGGAGTACCAAGCTTCACCGGGACCTACATCGCCACTTTACCAGAAGAGGAGCGTTGGATGATTCAAGTTCAAGTTCCAGGAAGGACGTTCATGCCCGTCACTGAGCCCATAGAGTTTTCCTTTGATGCACCAACCTGGAGTCTAGGAAAGAGCATGGCAGCCCACATCACAATGGGACGCATTGGAGAAGTTTACCACAAGGATCTAAATGACACTATCTACCAGATTTGTGGGTGCCGAGATGAGCAATGGGAGATGATCAGCACCAGGAAGGATAGATCAATTGCAGCATTCATCCAGGAGTTAAACCAGCACATGCGTCGCCAGGAGAACTAGATGTGCGCAGGCATGATAGATCTGAAGAAGGCTATGACCAAGATCACGGAGCTGGAGGAAGAACTCAAGTCTACACGCGATGGATATGAGGAGGAAATGATGACGCTTGTGGAGAAGAATGAAGATCTGAAGAAGAAGCTAAAATTATTTATGGGATTCCCCGCGACTAGAGGAGAAGATGATGATTGCACTTTCCCGGAGAACTACATCATCATCGACGACACCGACTCGGACCCAGACGATAGCGATGATGACTTTGTTGATGAAGCTAGAGCAGATATCATTGAGTCTTCGACCGAGCAATTTTTCTAGTCGACCACCATAACAGTAGTAGTATTCCCCCATTTATATAGTATAGTCCGAGCACTTTTGTAACGATAGTTAGACCGTTGTATGCCCGCGCTTGAATTGATTGAAGTGATATTGTTTGAATTTGTGTCATGTTCATATGGGTAGTGTTTCTCTCTATAGTCCTCATTCTATTCTATTTTCTCATCTTTTCTAAACCCTCAGATGCCTCCGAGACGTGGCAATGGCATCGGAGCTCACTCAGTTGATCCAAGAGCAAATATGTATTAATGCAGATGTTAGTCCAGAATCAGAATCAGGGGAACAACAACAACAACAACCCACCGCCACCACCACCTGTTGATCACTTAGCCCGTTTCTTGAGGTTGAATCTGCTGGTGTTCTCAAGTAGCACTGAGACGATAGTTGCAGATGATTGGCTCCGCAAGATGGGAAGGGAGTTAACCACTGCAGGATGCACAGATGCGGAGAAGGTGTGTTTTGCCGCACATCAGCTTGATGGACCCGCAACATCATGGTGGGAGAATTTCACAGCCACTTATCCCATCGACACTGTCACATGGGATCAGTTTCAGCAGGCTTTCCGTACTGCTCATGTTTCAACAGGAGCTATGGCCATGAAGAAGCGTGAGTTTTGCAACTTACGCCAAGGAGGACGTACTGTTGGCCAGTATGTGGATGACTTTAGTAAGCTAGCACGTTATGCCCCAGATGACATTGCTACAGATGCAGCTAAGCAGGAGAAGTTTCTAGAAGGACTGAATGTTGAGCTGAGCATGCAGTTGATGGTAGAAACCTTCAACAACTACCAAGAGTTGGTAGATAGAGCTCTCATAATTGAAGGGAAGCAGCAGCAGATTGACAACCGCAAGAGGAAGTATGGATAAGGGAAGTACAATTCTGGAGCTCAGCAGAAGCCTCATTTTACCCTGAACTCAGGGGGACAATTTCAGCATACCCACGGAGGAGGGAGTTTGCACAACCATAGTGGCCCCAAGAATGGTAATGTGAATGGAGGAAGCAATGGCCAGAACCGTACCAACCCATCAACACCAGACAAGAGGGATCTGAGCCACATTACCTGCTACAAATGCCAGAAGATAGGACATTATGCCACAGAATGTGTCGGATTTAGGGTTCCGGCAGACCCTTGAGGTTCGAACTCTGGGGTGCGCGCGGAGATTTCGCCCTCTACCTACCTGCTCCTCGCCGACTCGCTAGGATCTAAACTACTGAAGGAACAACACAAGAGACACAGAGTTTATACTAGTTCAGGCCACCATTGTGGTGTAATACCCTACTCCAGTTTGTGGTGTGGTGGATTGCCTCTTGGGCTGATGATGAACAATACAAGGAAGAACAGCCTCGCGAGGGTCTGTTCTTGGCTGGTGCGATGAACTTTTAGGGGGAGTTCTGTCGCTCTCTCTACTGGTTTCTTGGTGAGGATCCAGATGCCTCTCACTGGGGGTGGCTAGTCCTATTTATAGGCAAAGGCCCTGGGCCTCTTCCCAAATATTGAGCGGGAAGGGCGCCAACAATTGGCCATTTTGAAGGGGAACATCTGGTACACTTATCCTGACTAAAGTTGGTCCTCGCCTATCAAAGGCTCTGGTGGTGACGCCTGCTTGGGCTCCACAATCACTTCCTTCCTGTCGTTGGGCTGGTCTTGGTCTTGTTGCACCGAAATGGATGCCTTTGCTTGATGCTCTTGCCTGCGCTTGCTCCCTTTGCACCGAAGAGGAAAGGAGGACATCTTGCTGGTGGCGCCTGTTGGCGCCTCGATCGGGCGCCCTTGGTCGTCATGGCTTGCGTCATGCGGCACCTCGCGAGGTACCCCTCCTTGAACTCTCCGCCTCCTCGTGAGCCAGCCTGATGAGGCCGCGCCTGAGGAAGCTCCTTGTCGTCCGCCCCGTGAGGCTTGGCCCCTCGCGAGGGTCTTGAGCTTGTGTTGATGAAGATGGGCCATGCTGGGCCCCCTTTTGAGCCACGCCGCTGGCCGCAGGCAGGCAAGTCTGGGGACCCCCGTTCCCGGAACGCCAACAGTAGCCCCGGGGCCCAAGGCGCGCTCGGACTTGGCCGAGCGGAGGCGAAAGGGCAAGTGCGAAGCACCGTGGCCCTAACAGCCTGCGGCCTTGGGCGCCACGTGGCAGCTGATTGGACGCGGGCGTCTCCACTTCCCCATGACGACTCGGCAACTACACGAATCGACAAGTCCCTGCGCGCAAAGCGGGTCATGATTACCTGCGATCGTGGGGGTCGGCGGTTGGCCTCCTCTGGCTTTAAGTACGGCGCGTTGCGTGCCCTTCCAGTCTATCCCCTCTTGCTTCTCCTTCTTCTTCATCGCTCCGTCAAGGAAGTTCTCGGCCGCAGAGAAAGGAAAGGCCCGCTAGGTTGATCCTACCTCTCCCCCGCCCAAGCGCAGTCGAGGCCGCCCTCGCAAACACCCTGTGGCCTCCACGGCGGCTCCCCCCGGTCGCGGAGGTGACTTCCTGCACGGTGACGGGCGGCTGGCCGCGGCTGGGGAGCGTGCTTCGGCCGTGCGACCCCCTAGGCCGTGGTTCCACACCGCGGAGGTGCTGCCGGAGTTTGTTGTGTGGTCGGCGGAGCTGACTGGCGCCAGGCTTTAGCTCCCTTGCTTCCTCCTAGGTGAGCTCCCGGCTGGCGCCTAAGGCGGCCTCTGGCTCCAGGCAGATGGCTGTTGCAGCCGGGCCTCGTGGGCTTCACTGGAGGTCTCCGCAGCCGGAAGCTTGGCCTTGACCCGCGGCTGGCAGACGTTCGCCCGCGCGCGTGGCCTGAGCCATCGGTGCACCCTGCACTTCAAGTTCGACGGCGATGCCACCCTCTACGTGAGGGTATTTGGGGAAGATGGTCGCCGCGCAGGGTGCTGCCCTGAAGATGACGACCACGGCCGGGGACCCAGTCCTGGCGAGGACGGAGAGGACAGCGCGCGCTTGGCTGGTGGCGCCCAGGGTTCCTCAAGCTTCATTGGTTCTTCTTCGGGCAGCGATTCTTCTAGCAGCGGCCGCGGTCAGCCTCCACGCCTCGTGCCTGCTTGGAGGGTGGTAGCGGGTCTGCCCGCCGTCGCACCTCGGTGAAGCGCGAGAGGGAGTCCGCCTGAACCCCGGAGGCGGCTGGAGTCTTCCCTGAGGGCCGGTGTAGGGCGAGCCGTGCCTGATTTGCTCTTTCTTTTCCCTTTTCCTGCAAAAAGAGACAGTAGTGTGGGGCCCCGTGGGAGCGTGTTTGGGTTACCGTTGTTAATCATCGCACTGTTTCCGTTATTTTGGTATTGTGCTTTCTGGCCGCACGCCTGCGCATTTGTAGTTCCCAGCCTCAGCCTGGGGGGTGACCGACCCAGGTCCTATGTTCATGTCGCGGTGCCCGTGAGGCATGGACTGGAAGGGTGCCCCTGTGGTGGACCCAGGTTGGGAAACCTTTGAACGATAAGGGAAGAAAACACTCGCGAGGGAGTTCGGGCTGCTCCCTCGTGAGACCTTGCACGAGAGAAATCGAGGTAGGAGAGCGAAAAGCCGAAGAGCCACAACTCAAAGGCAACAACTTCAATAAAACTTCAAATGAGAGCGAACAAGCCAACTGCAGAAAGCAAATGAAAAAGCCGCGTCTGGCACCTAATCTAGTCTTCGACGTCTTCTCACCAGCGCGGAGCTAAGTGCTGCCACTGGGCGTGGGAGGGAGCCCCAGGGCCTGAGGCCGGCGCTCCTGAGACTTCGGGGCGTGTACAGCCCCAACTCATTATTACGTGAGAGTGTCACGGGCGGCGAGCTTCACAGGTGTTGGCCTTCTTCACAGGCTCCGGGCCTTTCTTGGGGAAACAAGCTTCACGGGCATTGGCCCTCTTCACAGGCTCCGGGCCTTTTCCAAAACGCATCATCTTCACAGGTGTTCGCCTTCTTCACGGGCTCTGGGCCTTTTCCAAAAAGATGAGCTTCACAGGAATTCGCCTTCTTCACATGCTCTGGGCCTTTTCCAAAAAGATTAGCTTCACAGGCATTCGCCTTCTTCACAGGCTCTGGGCCTCTTAGGGGTAAAACCTCCGGAGGTGCTGGATGTTCAACGCGTTCTGGACAGGTACCCCCTCCTGAGTCTCCAAGCGCGCGGAGCCAGGCCTGGAAACATGAACAACCTTGAACGGGCCCTCCCACATGGGAGAGAGCTTATGCAGTCCCTCCCTGGAGAGAACCCGCCGGAGCACGAGGTCCCCTACCTCAAGAGTTCTGGGCGGATGTTGCGGCAGTGGTATCGTCGCAGTGCTTGTTGGTACCTTGCCGCTCGCAGCGCGGCTTCTCGACGACGCTCCTCCCCTAGCACGAGGTCCATCCCCCGCATGGCATCCTGCTGCGCCTCATCGAACGCCAGGACCCGCGCGGAACGACGCCTGACCTCGTGAGGGAGGACCGCTTCGGCTCCATAGACCAGGAAGAACGGGGTCTCCCCAGTCGGCTTGGTCGCGGTTGTGCGGATTGACCACAACACGGACCGAAGCTCATCGTACCAACCTCTGCTGCAGGCCTCCAGTTTCTTCTTGAATGTTCTGGTCTTGAGGCCCCTCAG
The DNA here is from genome assembly GCA_021437245.1 of Aegilops speltoides. NCBI lineage: Eukaryota > Viridiplantae > Streptophyta > Magnoliopsida > Poales > Poaceae > Aegilops > Aegilops speltoides. Next base: position 67,267,382 of record CM038143.1, read on the forward strand.
GACTTCTGCGTTGGCCCGCTCAGCCTGGCCGTTGCTTCGGGGATGCGCCACCGAAGCGTAGCATATCTGCGTTCCAAGGTTAGCACAAGATGTTTTGAAGAGGTTATCGTGAATCGCGAACCATTGTCGATGATGATGCAGTTCGGCACCCCGAACCGGCTCACGATGCCCTTGATGAACTTGACCGCAGAACCAGCAGGGATGGTGCGGACGGCCTCTACTTCAGCCCACTTGGTAAACTTGTCCACGGCGACGTAGAGGTAGAGATAGCCCCCTGGCGCCCGAGGAAACGGGCCCAGGATATCTAGCCCCCAGACTGCGAACGGCCACGTGAGGGGTATGCTTTGCAAACCTCCTACCGGCTGATGGATCTGCTTGGCATGGAATTGGTAGGCTTCGCAAGCCTTCACTAGTTCGACAACATCATTGAGCGCAGTAGGCCAATAGAAACCGCTGCGGAACGCCTTGCCGACGAGGGTTCGCGACGATGAATGATGCCCACAGTCTCCACCGTGTATATCTGCCAGCAGTTCTTTCCCTTTCTCCCTGGAGATGCAGCGCAGGGACACATCGTTTGGTCGTTTCCGGTAGAGCTCTCCATCCCTGATGCAGTACGCTGTAGCTTGCCGCGCCACACGCTCTGCTTCCTCCTCCTTCTCCGGCAAGGTCCCTTGTGTTAAGTAGCTCCGGAGCTCTGTGATCCAGCACCCCTCCTGAGGCTCCATCATCAGGAGCAGGCATGCTCCTGAGGCTGGGCCACAGGCGGGGGCTCCCGAGGCAGGTGGCTGGGGGAGCTCCTCCTGAGGCTGCGCTGTGTTCGATAATGATGGCATGGCCGATGGCTTGAAGAGTCGTTCCTCGAAGATGCCAGGCTCCTGAGGCAACCGCCTAGAGGCTCGTTTGGCAATGTTGTCGGCCTCTTGATTAGTGTCGCGGGGTACATGTTGTAGCTCCAACCCCCAGAACTCCTTCTCCATCCTGCGGACCTCCGCAAGGTAGGCTTCCATGTGCTCATCTTTTGACTCATATACCTTGTTGGAGAAATTGACGAGGAGCTGCGAATCGCCCTTGATAGTAAGGCGCTTCACCCCTAGGGCAGCGGTGGCCTTCAAGCCCGCTATCAGTCCTTCATACTCCACTATGTTGTTGGAGACCTTTTCACCCTGCTGGAAACAGAGCTGCACGGCGTAGTAGAGCTTGTCCCGAGTGGGAGATATGAGCACCGCCCCAGCCCTAGCACCATGCCTGGAGAACTCACCGTCGAAGTACATGACCCAGCCTTCTGGCGCCTCGCTTCCCGGGGAGAGGGATCGATCCTTGTCGGCCTTGAGGTCCGGTGCCTTCGTCCATTCGGCCACGAAATCTGCTAGCGTGGCTCCCTTGATGACTTTGGTCATGCTGAATTCGAGCTGAAATGCTTGCAGTTCAATGTTCCACTCAGCGACCCGTCCGGCTGAGTTAGGGCTCCTGAGCATCCTTTCCAAGGGGTATGCTGAGACAACCTTGATAGGGTGACCCTGAAAGTAGTGCCGCAGCTTGCGCGAGGCCACCAGTAGCGCGAGGAGGAGTTTCTGTGGCATGGGGTACTGTGCCCTCGCATCCCGCAACACCGTGCTGACGAAGTACACTGGGTGCTCGACGAGGCTTGGAGTGTCGGTGCTGGTGGCGTCCTCCGGAGGCCGTGTCGCCTCCTGAGGCGGTGGAGCGTCCAGAAGCTGGTTTCCTGGGGGAGGGGCCTCTTCCGTTCCCGGTGCGCTCCCCTGCAGCGGCTGATCCTTCTCAACCGTGGTAGTGGTCTCTGCGAGTCCTTCTGGGTCCTGCTTTGTCTTGACACGGGTAGCTGCCGCGGCTTTGGTTCGATGCTCCTCCCAAACCGCCACCAGAGCTGCACTGGCGGAGTAGGGAGTGGCGGCAAGGTAGAGCACCAAGGGCTCTTGAGGGCGTGGAGCCACCATCACCGGAGGGCTGGTTAGGTACCTCTTGAGATCTTGGAACGCCTTGTCGGCCTCTTCAGTCCATTCAAAGGGCCCCTTTCTCTTCATCAGCTGGAAGAAAGGCAGCGCTCGCTCCCCCAACTTGGAGATGAAGCGCCCTAGCGGTGTCACGCGCCCAGTGAGCTTCTGCATTTCTCTGAGGGTCTTTGGCAGGCTCATGTCCTCGACCACCTTGACCTTTTCCGGGTCGGCCTCGATGCCTCGGTGGGATACGACGAAGCCCAAGAGCTTGCCCGAGGGGACTCCAAACACACACTTTTCCGGGTTGAGCCGCAGGTTCACGGCGTTGAGGCTCGTGAAGGTTTCCTCCAGGTCTCGTATCAGGGTCTTGGCCTCGTGAGACTTCACCACAATGTCGTCGACGTAAGCTTCCACATTCTTCCCGAGCTGTGGGCCCAAGGTGATGTGGATGAGCCACTGAAAGGTTGCACCCGCGTTGCACAGTCCAAACGGCATGCAGGTATAGCAGTACACCCCACACGGGGTCAGGAAGGCCGTCTTCTCCTCGTCTTCCACCGCCATCCAAGAAGCATAACAGGTCGCACTCAGCGGTGGAATCGACAATCTGATAGATGCGAGGGAGCGGGAACGGATCTTGCGGGCACGCTTTGTTGAGGTTGGTGAAGTCAACACACATGCGATCTTTCCCTCCCTTCTTCGGCACAATGACTGGGTTGGCCAACCAATCTGGATACCGGACCTCACGAATGACCCCAACGGCTTCTAGCTTGCGGGTCTCCTGGACGATGAAGGCCAGCTTTTCGGTGGACTGCCACCTCGCTTTCTGCTTCACGGGGCGCACGTTGGGGCACACGTTGAGGTGATGCTCGATCACGCCCCTAGGGATCCCCGCCAACTGATCAGGCTCCCAAGTGAATACCTTCTTGTGTGCGCGCAGGAACCTGACCAGGGCTTCCTCCTGCTCGGGCTCGAGGTTGGCGCCTATGGTGAAAGTGGCATCAGTGGACCCGTCCTCGTCGACAGATATCTACTTGGTCACTGCCTTGTCTTGGGTGAACAACTACTTCTTGTTGGTTGGCGCAGCCCCCTTGGGCTTGGGGGTTTCTGCGTCGACGGGCCGTGCTGCCGCCGCCATCTTGAAGGCGAGGTTGAGTACTCGCAGTGCATCTCCGGTGTCCTCGGGCACGGTGAGGACACCGTTGCTCCCGGGCATCCTCATGAGGTTGTACGCCGGGTGAGTCGTGGACATGAATTGGGCCAGTGCTGGATAGCCGAGGATGGCGCTGTAGGGGAGGCCGATGGGGGCGATGTCGAAATCGACCAGCTTCGTGCGGAAATTGTCGTAGGTGCCGAAAGTTACTGGGAGCCGGATCTGTCCTAAGGAGCCGGACGACCCGCCCCCGACGCCCGAGAAGGGCCGGCTGGGCTGCAGTCGCTCCCGGGGTATGCAAAGGAGGTTGAAGGCCTCAACTGAGAGCATGCTGAGGCCCGCGCCGCCGTTGATGAGAGTCCTGGTGACAGCCACCGGGCAGATGGTGGGGGTGCAGAGCATGGGGAGCGCACCCGAACATGCCGAGTTGGAGGGGTGGTCCTCCGACCTGAAGGCCAGCCTAGCCGGTGGCCCCGACCGGTCCAGGGGAGCCCCCTGCCGCGTGGAGGCGGCGCCGACCTGGCGGACGAATGGCTTGACGTGGTGACTGGAGGGCGGCGCCTGCGAGCCACCCAGGAGGGCTGCGATGACCGGGGAAGCCAGCGCGGCGTGGTGGGTGAGGAAGAGGCTGCGTGGCTCTTCCCAAGAGGCCATGGAGGGATGCCGGGACGATGCTTGCTGCTCGTTCCCCGCCAGACCGGTGGCGGCGTTGGCGGCAGGCGACGAAGAACGTCGAGGGCGCCCGCCGACGGGAGCCGTCTGGGCAACACGGGAAGCGAGGGCAGTTCAGCGCACGGCGCGGGCCCGACGAGCGTCAAACATGGATGCGATGGACGGAGAAGAACAGGGCGACGGAAGACGAATTCCGGCGCACCCCCTACCTGGCGCGCCAAATGTCGGATTTAGGGTTTTGGCAGACCCTTGAGGTTCAAACTCTGGGGTGCGCGCGGAGATTTCGCCCTCTACCTACCCGCTCCTCGCCGACTCGCTAGGATCTAAACTACGGAAGGAACAACACAAGAGACACAGAGTTTATACTAGTTCAGGCCACCATTGTGGTATAATACCCTACTCCAGTTTGTGGTGTGGTGGATTGCCTCTTAGGCTGATGATGAACAATACAAGGAAGAACAGCCTCGCGAGGGTCTGTTCTTGGCTGGTGCGATGAACTTTTAGGGGGAGTTCCGTCGCTCTCTCTACTGGTTTCTTGGTGAGGATCCAGATGCCTCTCCCTGGGGGTGGCTAGTCCTATTTATAGGCAAAGGCCCTGGGCCTCTTCCCGAATATTGAGCGGGAAGGGCGCCAACAATTGGCCATTTTGAAGGGGAACATCTGGTACACATATCCTGACTAAAGTTGGTCCTCGCCTGTCAAAGGCTCTGGTGGTGACGCCTGCTTGGGCTCCACAATGACTTCCTTCCTGCCGTTGGGCTGGTCTTGGTCTTGTTGCACCGAAACGGATGCCTTTGCTTGATGCTCTCGCCTTGCGCTTGCTCCCTTTGCACCGAAGAGGAAAGGAGGACATCTGCTGGCCGGGCGCCTCGATCGGCGCCCGTGGTCGTCATGGCTTGCGTCATGTGGCACCTCGCGAGGTACCCCGCCTTGAACTCTCTGCCTCCTCGTGAGCCAGCCTGATGAGGCCGCGCCTGAGGAAGCTCCTTGTCGTCCGCCTCGCGAAGCTTGGCCCCTCGCGAGGGTCTTGAGCTTGTGTTGATGAAGATGGGCCGTGCTGGGCCCCCTTTTGAGCCACGCCGCAGGCCGCAGGCAGGCAAGTTTGGGGACCCCCGTTCCCAGAACGCCGACAGAATGTCCTGAAGCAAAGAATGGAAACAACAATGGAAGCTCTGGGAAGAAGCCTAACCCTTTCAACAAAGGGCAGGTGAACCACGTTAGCATGGAGGAGGTTGAAGCCCAGCCAAATGTAGTAATAGGTAAGTTTTTGGTTAAGTCATTTACTGCAATCGTTCTTTTTGATACTGGTGCATCGCATTCATACATATCAAGGGGATTTGTGGATAAGTATAACCTGCCAACCCAAGCCCTTAGGTCACCCATGTTAGTAACCACGCCAGGAGCAGAGTATATGGCTTGTCTATGGTGTGATCGGTTACCATTAAGGATTGGTAACTATGTGTTTCCCTCAGACCTAATAGTATTGGAATCGCATGGACTGGATGTGATATTAGGTACGGATTGGTTATCTAAGTATGGAGGGAACATTGAATGCGCCAGTAAGTCGATTTTGCTTACCACGCCAGAAGGAAGAAGGATCAAGTATGTATCCCGGCATGTGCCGAAGAGGATCAAGTAAATTCCTTATCAGGAGTTGTACAAGAGGAAGTACCAGTGGTGAAGGATTTTCTTGACGTATTTCCAGAGGAGTTGCCAGGCATGCCACCGGATAGAGACATTGAGTTTTGATTGAGCTTTTGCCTGGCACAGGACCAATATCAAATTGACCGTACAGGATGCCCACAAAAGATTTGGAGGAAATTAAGAAGTAGATCAAGGAGTTACTGGATAAAGGCTATATTCGCCCAAGTTCGTCACCTTGGGGATTGCCAGTGCATCTAGTGGAGAAGACGGATGGATCATTAAGGATGGTTGTTGATTATCGAGGATTGAATGAAGTGACCATCAAGAACAAGTACCCACTGCCGATGATCAATGACCTGTTTGACCATTTGCAAGGAGCTAAGGTATTTTCCAAGATCGATCTGCGATCAGGATACCACCAGTTGAAGATTTGATAGCAGGATATACCTAAGACGGCTTTTACCACCAGGTACGGGTTGTATGAGTATACCGTTATGTCATTTGGTCTGACTAACGCACCTGCCTATTTCATGAACATGATCAACAAGGTGTTTATGGGGTTTCTGGATAAGTTTATCGTGGTGTTCATTGATGATATTTTGGTCTACTCAAAGAATGAAGAGGAGCATAAGGAGGATTTGCGTTTGGTACTTGGTAAGCTCAGAGAACATCAGTATTATGCCTTGTTCAGCAAGTGTGAGTTTTGTTTGAAGGAAGTTGGATTCCTCAGACATGTCATATCCGGAGAAGGAATAGCAGTAGACCCCACCAAAGTTGTCACTGTGACAAATTAGGAAGCCCCAACAACAGTTGGAGAGATCCGGAGTTTTCTTGGATTCGCAGGATACTACCGGAGGTTCATTGAGAATTTCTCAAAGATTGCAAAGCCCATGACGGAGTTGTTGAAGAAGGACACCAAGTTCAAATGGACTGAGGAATGTGAGGCCAGTTTTTAGGAATTGAAGAAACATTTGGTTACATCACCAGTGTTGATTTTGCCTGATCAGCGCAAGGATTATGAAGTATATTGCGACGCTTCTCATTGAGGACTTGAAGCAGTGCTTATGCAGGAGGGAAGAGTTGTTTCGTATGCCTCACGACAGCTTAAGCCTCATGAGTTGAATTATGCTACACATGATTTGGAGTTAGCAGCCGTAGTGCATGCATTGAAGACATGGAGACATTTCCTCATCGGAAACCATTGTGAGGTGTACACGGGTCACAAGAGTTTGAAGTATATTTTCACGCGGAAGGAGTTGAATCTCAGGCAAAGGAGATGGTTGGAGCTCATCAAGGATTATGATATGAGATTGCGTTATCACCCCGGAAAGGCTAACGTAGTAGCCGATGCTTTGAGCCACAAGAGCCATGTCAAGACGCTCATGACCGGAGAGTTACCAAAGGAGTTAGCCGAGGATCTTTGTTAGCTATGTTTGGAGATAGTTCCGAGAGGCTATGTTGCAGCATTGGAGATTCAGTCTACTTTGATGGATAAGATCAGAGAAGCTCAGAAGACCGACAAGGAGATTGCAGAGATAAAGAAGAAGATGAGCAAAGGAAAAGCTAAAGGTTTTCGTGAGGATGAGCACGATACCTTATGGTTTGAGGACCGCGTTTATGTGCCTAATGACCCGGAGATCAGGAAGTTGATTCTGCAAGAGGCCCATGATTCACCGTATTCGATTCACCCAGGAAATACCAAGATGTACCTAGATTTGAAGGTCACTTTCTGGTGGACCGGAATGAAGAAGGATATTGCGGAGTATGTAGCAGTATGTGATGTATGTCAAAGAGTGAAGGCAGAGCATCAGAAGCCAGCATGATTGCTACAGCCATTGCCGATACCCGAATGGAAGTGGGATAAGCTAGGCATGAATTTTATCACGGGATTGCCCAGGACTCGTTTAGGCTATGACTCAATATGGGTTGTAGTCGATCGTTTGACAAAGGTAGCTCATTTCATCCCAGTGAAGACCACTTACACCAGTGCTAAGTTGGCAAATATATACATGACCAGGATCGTATGTCTGCATGGAATTCTGAGGAGCATTGTATCAGATAGAGGAACCCAGTTTACCTCAAACTTCTGGAATTAGTTACACGAAACTTTGGGTACCAGGCTAGAGTTCAGTACAGCCTTTCATCTGCAGACAGATGGACAGACTGAGAGAGTTAATCAGATTCTGGAAGACATGCTGAGAGCTTGTGCGCTAGATTATGGATCTAGTTGGGGCGACAATTTGCCATATGCGAAGTTTTCTTACAACAACATTTATCAATCCAGTTTGAAGATGGCCCCATTCGAAGCTCTGTACGGAAGGAGGTGCAGGACACCATTGTAATGGGACGAAGTTGGAGACCGCCAATTGTTTGGACCAGATTTGATTAAGGAGTCTGAACAGAAGGTGAAGTTGATTTGCGATAGGCTCAAGGTAGCCCAGTCCAGGCAAAAGAGCTATGCAGATTCTAAACGCAAGGAGACAATTTATGAAGTCGGAGACAGAGTTTATCTTCGTGTATCTCCACTTCGAGGAGTTAAGCGCTTTGGAGTTAAGGGAAAGTTAGCGCCTCGTTTTGTCGGACCATACAAAGTTTTGGAGCGTATGGGAGAAGTTGCTTACAAGTTGGAACTGCTCGAAGGATTGTCAGGAGTTCACGATGTGTTTCACGTTTCCCAGTTGAAGAAGTGCCACACAGAGATGGCCGATATACCGCTGAGAGATACAGTACCACTGGAAGCGATTCAGTTGGATAGTGATTTGACCTATGAGGAGAAACTGGTCAAGATTCTCGAATATGTCAGCCGAGTGACGCGCAGCAAGGTTATCAAGTTTTGCAAAGTTCAGTGGAGCCCATACCGAAGATGAAGCCACCTGGGAGTGAGAAGAAGATCTACTAAAGGACCACCCTCACCTATTTGCTAGCCAACCTGAATCTCGAGGACGAGATTCATCTTAAGGGGGGTAGGTTTGTAACATCCCAAATTTTCTATTTGGAATGTTGTACATTAGATCATCATTGCATATCATATTTTATTGCATTTTGGCTTGATCCTAGAAATTCTACGCAACTCAAGGACCCACGGAGAGAGTTGGGGATTTCGTTATTTTCATATTTGAATTTTCTCAAATTTTGAAAATAGGATCATTTGATTTTTATTATTTTATCTTCAATTATTTCTATTATAAAAATATGAGAGAGGGAATAAAATGACGTCCCTAAAATAAAGAAATATTGAGGATTTAATAATAAAATCAAATAAGATATTATTTCGGAGTTTTATCGCTATTTTTATTTGGATTAGGAAAAATGCGCGTTTTTCAAAATTGCATTTAGGCCCCAAATAAATGTTCATCTTGTCCGGCTCGATTTTAGAGGACGGGAAAATTTATTTCAGGATTTTTGTAGTCCGTTTAGTATTTCTTTTATTCATTTTTCTGTGCGAAATTGTTTTAAAAAAACACGAACCGACCTCGGGCCGTATTCTGCCAGGACTCCGCCTGTCCGGCCCCGTTTAAATAGTGCGCCCCCGAGCCCACCCCAGCCCACCCACGCCCCAAACCCTAGCCCCGCCCCAGCCGTCGCCGACCGCCGCCACCGCCGACCGCCACCACTCACGATCGCCGCCACCGCCGGACCCGCCGCCTCGCCGCCGACTGTCGCCGCCCTCGCCAGAGTCCGCCACCGCCTGAGGTAGCCACCGGATCCGCCGCCGGTTTTCGCCAGTTAACCGCCCGTTTTTTATATAAAACCGCGGTTGTTTTTTTATAGATCGGTTTTATTTTTTTCCCCGGTTTAGTTATTTAGCGAACGCCCGTTCGTTCATTCGTGTTAACGATTGGTTTTCGTATTTTAGCCACAGACAACGAACGTTTGTTCATTAGCCTGTTCGTCCGTTTTTTTTCTCAGATTTTCTACATTATTTCTGATCACGATTTCTGATCCGATTTACGTTCTAGTATATCTTTTCGCTCGTTTATCGGAATCACGTGATTCAAGCGCCTATAGTTTCGTCTCGAAACCCTCTTTCCGTTTAACCAACTCAAACAAGTTTTTGCTACAGTAAAATTTGACTTAGGTCCAGTTTAGCAAACGAAGCTTGTTTCTTTCGCCGTTTGACTTTCGTTGCTTCGTTTGATTTGATTCTTTTTGCAAACCGGAGTTCTTAAGTTGAACTTTCTGGTTAGATCTCTTATTTGAGTTTTACCTGTGCATTAGATGAGTGCTTATTGTATGCTTGTTTGTTTGCGATAGAGTACCCGGAGTGCGCCGCTTGCTACTTCGAATCTCTAGGTTTCACGGATCATCAGCAAGGCAAGTGACACTTTGATCATACCTCTTTACTACCCAGTTTTATTGCATTAGATCAATCAATCCTCAAACAATTGCATGATTAGGATCTGATTAATATGTGGGTTTTGGGAAGTTGATGAGGTAGTACCTATTACCTGTTTTACTATCAAGCCTTTGGGAGTTACTTCTACGTTTGCTTATATTGTTATGCTATGCTAGTAGACGTGGATTGGGTGAGTGTATCCATGACAGATGTGAGATTGTTAATTAATGGTTTACTTAAGGTGGCAACTTAAATTCACATCTGGGTGGATTGAGGCACCTGGGGAACCCAGTGTTACCTGTATTTTTTTGGAAATCCCGGTGTACCATGTGATTCTCCTATGGACCGCCACCTAGGCTCAAAGGGATCATGAGATTATTCATGCTAGAAACTTCCGTGTGCAGCCGCAAGCTACTATAGGCTCTAGCATAGTTAATTAAGTTGTGTGGGCTCTTGAAGAGGTAGACTAGCAGATGTAGGGGATGTAGGTTGGTACTGTCTACCCGGAATAGAGAGTTAATGCTTCTGAAAGACTCTGTCTCGGTCATCTGTTTCTCAAACACCATGTAGTGCGAGAAATCAAGCGGAGGAGATCGAGTCTTGAAGGGAAAAGTGTGCAAACCTCTGTTAATGATGATGCTTAATTGGGATTGAGTTGGAGGAACCTTCTCAATGTTTAACAACCACCATGATAGTTAAAAAAAATTCATTCCTTTGCTGTAGGAAAAAGTTGGCTTTATGCAAAATTGTAACCATAGAGTTTTCCACCAGCCATATATGCATGTAGTGATAGCATTATTCTGTTCATTACTCTCTATGTGTTACATGCCAGCATATTCCATGTGCTGACCCATTTTCGGGCTGCAATGTTCATGTTGCAGACTTTTTAGACGACAAGTAAGGTGCCTTAGGTCATGGTCTTATACTCAGTGATGCCGTTGGAGTTGATGGACTCGCTTATCTTCCAAGCCTTCCGCTGTTGTCATTATTAGATGGCCTTAAGCCATATTATTTGTAATAAATTCTCTTTTGAGACATTCAATGTAATAAGTGTGTGATTGCTACTCTATTATAAATCCTTCAAGTAATGTGCGTGTCGGCATTATCGATCCAGGGATGACACTGATGCACATAGATCGGACTGTTTGAGGTCTGGTCGCTATAGTTGTTGCTTGCAAAAGGCTTGGGACTTTATTTCTGTAAGCCAAATATGAACATGATTTCAAATCTGTGCATATACAGGACACCACTGCTCAACTTCAAACGCAATTGGCTGATGTGAAAACCTGACTGGAGCACCAAGAAACTGAGACCGGAAAGCCAACTCCAAATTTAAATTTAGTCTGGATGAAACAGAAAAACTGAAGACCAGTTTTCATGCAGAAAGAACCGCGTGGGATGAAGAGAAAACAACTCTGACACAGCGGGCTGAAAAAGCAGAAGCTGCTCTTCAAGAGGTGACCACTGAGCTTACCGGTTTAAAACACCATGGTTTTTGCTATCTTCGGTAAGTACCGTTGCTAGCATCATAACCGAGTTTTACCTTTCATGTCATAAACTGTCTCTGATCAATCGGCAATTGTTACACAGGTCCTAGAAGCAGCAATCTTGGTCAAGAGATGCTTGTGCAGCTCAAAGCCGTATATACGCTCGTTGAACACCTATATACAGGAACTCAGCGCACCCTGGCCACGATTTCTCCAACTAACCAAGCACCCACTCTGTTGAGTGACGTCTTGAAAAAACTTTCTGTTCTACCTCCTACGATTGAAGAGATAATACGGTCATCTGCAAAACCTGGTACCGTGACGGCTTTAAGCCAGGCTAAAGCATGGCAAGCAGAGCTAGACCCGGCTGAGCTGGCTATTGGGTATACAAGCTTGAAAGAAGATGGCACGACCTTTAACAAGAAAGACTTCGCTGCCTATGCCGGCTTATAAAGTGATTGCGGATGAGACGGATATTTCAAAATATCACCCGGCTTATGATATGGAGAATCAGAAGATGCCCACGCTGGCTTATAAAGTGATGGATCTAACCCCCCCATCCCATAAGCATACTTTCGACCCTCAAGTTGATCTGTCAGAACTTATAGATGATCAAGCTGAATTCCAAGCCTTGTGTGGCATTGATTGGTCATCACCAAACTTCCAGGCAACAAAGGAGGACGAAGAATCAAAGAACGATGATCTAGAAGCTTCAAGCCATCAAGACCAAGAAGATTGATCTGCTGGGCGGTTCATATATTTGATCTTCTGAAAACACTTGATCACTTTGGCTTACTGAGTCATGTAATAGGCTAGTGAAAACTTTGATCTACTGTGCCGTCGTGCATGTTTTGTTTTGCGCAACACTGCTGATTCGCCAGTTGAAAAACCGTCACTTTATGCTTATGATAGCGTCAATCAGATTTAGCATTATCCTACACACAAACAGATCACAAGTGCCCTGTGATATTTGATCACACTGCCGGCTTATCATACCAGTGCAGTAAGGGGTAATATCCCAAAACTTAGAGCACAATGCTTCCAAGTATTTAATATCATCATATACTTGCGACTTATAGTCCAAAGCCTGGCCGGGTTATCAAAACCACGGATTTACTCAAAGATGAGCGATAGAAATTAAGGCTACATGGCCTGAATCGGTTTTAAACCATATGTCAATATGGTACAAAGAAGAACCCAAAAATGTTCGAATAGAAAATAATAAAGCAGAAAACAAGGCTTTCATAGGCCGCCAAGCCTAAATCTCAAGTTCTTTCAAAGGGCCGCATAGCCACTGAGTTAAACCTTCATGCAAACCTTATAAGCCGGGCCTCACATGACCAATCGTCATTTTAACTTTGACAAGTTCATGGTCTTAAATAAGATTGACTGTGAAAACTACGGCGGGTCATTCCAGCCAACCTGGGCGGAGTGGCAGACTTAAAAAGGCAGGATAACCCGGGTTTTAGGTGAATACACCTGGCTTCCAAGCCTGGCTTTTAAGCCTATTACAAGGGTCATAAAAATCTTGTCCATTGAAAAAAGAGCCCCCAAGTAACATTTTATTAAGGGCATAGAAGTCGGATCAAGAGGGTAATCAAGGCTCTGCTCATTAAGCAGGTCACCCCCAAATGATATCAAAGCAGGGTACCTATGTTTGATTTGTGCTTTGCAACAAACTCTCTTTGGTCCCTTTATCCTGGGTAACAAGCCCCCAAATGTTTTGTAGCATGGCATATAAGCCGGATCGAAGGGTAATCATAGCTTTGCTCAATGAACAGGAAGCCCCCAAGTGACCATATGAAGTGTCAGTAAAGACTCATTATTATCAGAAATGAAACGACAGAGGCCCTGCTTTATCAGGGATGTCGACTTTATTATATTCATCATAATATATACATTGTCAAAATATGTATATCATAAGAGCCGATGGCTCAGGTGTAATAAGGCCGAAGATGAGCAATATTCCATGGCCTGCGGGTCTCCTCCTCCGACGTGCATGAGTCCTTGTGGCCTCGAACATCGATAAGGTAGTATGACCCATTGTTCAGATTCTTGCTGACCACACAGGGCCCTTCCCAAGGTGGGGATAGCTTGTGCATATCATATTGATCCTGGATAAGCCGGAGCACCAAGTCACCTTCTTGAAAGGTTCTGGTTTTAACCCGGCGGCTGTGATAATGGCATAAATCTTGCTAGTAAATCGCCGAACAAGCCGCCACGAGGTCACGCTCCTCATCTAACAGGTCAAGTGCATCCTGACGTGCTTTTTCATTGTCAGTTTCAACATAAGCCGCCACGCGGGGCAAACGGATGTCACTAGGGAGAACCGCCTTTGCTCTGTAATCCATGAAAAAAGGTGTGTAACCCATAAATCTGTTGGGGGTAGTATTGATGCTCCATAACACGGAGGATAATTACTCCACCCAACAACCCGGTGTCCTCTACAAAGGAATGATAAGCCGGGGCTTGATGCCTCTAAAAATTTCTTGATTGGCTCTCTTAGCTTGACCATTGGATTGGGGGTGAGCCATTGATGATACATCTAGTCGAATATGCTCACGTTGACAAAACTCTTTCATAGCTCCCTTGGATAGATTAGTGCCATTATCAGTTATAATGCTATGGGGAAAACCAAAGCGAAAAATCACCTTTTAAATGAACTGAACTGCTATTGCCATGTCACACTTACTGCCCGGCTCTGCTTTGAACCACTTTGTGAATTTGTCAACTGCCACCAAAAGGTGGGTCCTTTTATCCTTGACCTTTTGAAAGGCCCAACCATATCAAGCCCCCAGACTGCAAACAGCCAAGTAATTGGAATCATCCTCAATTCTTGAGCCGGCACGTGAGCTCGTCATGAAAATTTCTTACAACCATCACATTTACTGACCAAATCCTCAGCATTAGCATGAGCCCTCAGCCAATAAAATCCATGACGAAAAGCTTTAGGCACAAGACATTTAAAGCCGGCATGATGACCATAATCTCCTTCATGAATCTCGTGAAGAATTTCACGGCCCTCTTCAGGAGAAACACAACATTGAAATGCCCAGTAACACTGCAATGGTGTAACTCTCTATTGACAATTGTCATCGACTTAGACTGTTGGGTTATCTGTCTGGCCAAGGTTTCATCCTTAGGTAACTCGCCCCGGGTCATATAAGCCAAATATGGAACTGTCCAATCAGGAATAGCATCAAGAGCTGCCACCAATTGCGCCTCCGGGTCAGGAATAACAAGGTCTTCCTCTATGGGCAATTTGACTGAAGGGCTATGCAAAATATCCAAGAGAGTGTTAGGTGGCACTGACTTACGTTGGGACCCTAACCGGCTCAAAACATCAGCCGCCTCATTCTTCTTGCGATCAATATGTTTGAAATGACCAGCAATAACCTCAACCTCGCGACGATAAGCCGCCATGAGTGGATCTTTAGAATCCCAAGTGCCTGAAACTTGCTGAGGCACCAAATCTGAGTCGCCGAAACATCTCACCCGGCTTAAATTCATTTCCTTAGCCATCCGAATACCATGGAGCAAGGCTTCTTACTCAGCTGCATTGTTAGTACAAGGGAACATCAACCTTAAGACATAACCGAATTTATCACCTCGTGGGGAAGTCAAGACAACTCGAGCCCCCGAGCCCTCCAATTGCCTGGACCCATCAAAATGAATAGTCCAATATGTGCTATCCGGCTTGTCCTCAGGCATCTGCAGCTCTATCCAGTCATTGATGAAATCCATGAGTGCTTGGGATTTGATGGACGTGCGAGGCATATATTTCAAACCATGAGGTCCAAGCTCAATGGCCCACTTGGCTACTCTACCTGTGGCTTCTTTGTTTTGAATAATATCCCCTAAAGGAGCAGAACTAACCAAAGTGATAGGAGGAGAAATATTGCTTGAGTTTTCTACTAGCCATGAACACCCCATAGACAAGCTTCTACCAGTGCGGATATCTCTGCTTGGACTCAATAAGCACTTCACTGATGTAGTAATCCGGCCGCTGAACCGGATATTCCTTTGCTGCTTCCTTCCGTTCCACCATAATAGCTACGCTGACAGCCCGAACATTAGCAGCCACATATAACAACAATGGCTCCTTATCAACAGGAGCAGCAAGGACTGGCGGCTCAGCCAGTTGTTTATTCAAGGATTCAAACGCTTCATTAGCAACATCACTCCAGACAAAATTATCTGTCTTTTTCATCATCTGATATAGAGGGATAGCCTTTTCTCCCAGCCGGCTTATGAACCAGCTTAAGGCCGCAATACGACCCGCCAGGCGTTGAACATCATTAACACACGCCGTCTTAGCCAGGGAAGTAATAGCCTTATTTTTTCCGGGTTAGCTTCAATACCCCGTTGAGAAACCAGAAAGCCCAAAAGCTTGCCTGCTGGCTGATACGTCTCCAACGTATCTATAATTTTTTTTATTGTTCCATGCTATTATATTACCCGTTTTGGATGTTTATGGGCTTTACTATACACTTTTATATCATTTTTGGGACTAACCTATTGACTGGAGGCCCAACCCAAATTGTTGTTTTTTTGCCTATTTCAATGTTTCGAAGAAAAGGAATATCAAACGGAGTCCAAATGGAATGAAACCTCCGGGAGAGATCTTTTTGGAACAAATGCAATCCAGGAGACTTGGAGTGGATGTCAAGAAGCAGACAAGGCGGCCACGAGGGTCCAGGGCATGCCCTAGGGGGGTGGGCGCGCCCGCCACCCTTGTGGGCCCCTTGTGGCTCCCCTGACCGACTTCCTTCGCCTATATATACTTACGTACCCCAAAAACATCCAGGAGCACCACCAAACCCTATTTCCACCGCCGCAACCTTCTGTACCCATGAGATCCCATCTTGGGCCTTTTCCGGTGCTCCGCCGGATGGGGAATCGATCATGGAGGGCTTCTACATCAACGCCCAAGCCTCTCCGATGAGTTGTGAGTAGTTTACCATAGACATTCAGGTCCATAGTTATAAGCTAGATGGCTTCTTCTCTCTCTTTGAATCTCAATACAAAGTTCTCCTCGATATTCTTGGAGATCTTTGATGTAACTCTTTTTGCGGTGTGTTTGTCGAGATCCGATGAATTGTGGGTTTATGATCAAGTTTATCTATGAGAAATATTTTAATCTCCTCTGAATTCTTTTATGTATGATTGGTTATCTTTGCAAGTCTCTTCGGATTATCAGTTTGGCTTGGCCTACTAGATTGATCTTTATTGCAACGGGAGAAGTGCTTAGCTTTGGGTTCAATCTTGCGATGAACTTTCCTAGTGACAATAGGGGCAACAAGGCACGTATTGTATTGTTGCCATCGAGGATAAAAAGATGGGGTTTATATCATATTGCTTGAGTTTATCCCTCTACATCATGTCATCTTGCCTAATGAGTTACTCTGTTCTTACTAACTTAATACTCTAGATGCATGCTGGATAGCGGTCGATGTGTGGAGTAATAGTAGTAGATGCAGGCAGGAGTCAGTCTACTTGTCACGGACGTTATGCCTATATACATGATCATGCCTAGATATTCTCATAACTATGCACTTTTCTATCAATTGCTCGACAGTAATTTGTTCACCCACCATAATACTTATGCTATCTTGGGAGAAGCCACTAGTGAAACCTATGGCCCCCGGGTCTATTTTCTATCATATAAGTTTCCGATCTACTTTTTTTTTGCAATCTTTAATTTCTAATCTATATCATAAAAATACCAAAAATATTTATCTGATCTTATTATCTCTATCAGATCTCACTTTAGCAAGTGGCCGTGAAGGGATTGCCAACCCCTTTATCGCGTTGGTTGCGAGGTTCTTGTTTTGTTTGTGTAGGTACGAGGGACTTGCGTAAAGCCTCCTACTGGATTGATACCTTGGTTCTCAAAACTGATGGAAATACCTATGTTACTTTGCTGCATCACCCTTTCCTCTTCAAGGGAAAACCAATGCAGTGCTCAAGAGGTAGCACTAGCAAACCAAAAACACAATTGGTCGGGTTAAGCATCATCTTGTAGACCCAGAGATTTTCAAAGGTCTCCTTCAAGTCATCTATCAAAGTTTCCTTATTTCCGGATTTCACCACAATATCATCCACATAAGCATGAACATTGCGCCCAATCTGATCATGAAGACAATTCTGCACACAGTGCTGGTAAGTCGCCTGGGTACTCTTGAGCCCGAAAGGCATAGACACATAGCAGAAGGATCCAAAAGGAGTGATGAAAGTTGTCTTCTACTGGTCCTTAACTGCCATCTTGATCTGATGATAACCAGAATAAGCATCCAAAAATTTCAAACACTCTCAACCCGCCGTAGCATCAATAATTTGATCAATACGAGGGAGAGCAAAAGGATCAGCCGGACATGCTTTGTTTAAGTCCGTGTAGTCCACACACATACGCCAAGTGCCATTCTTCTTAAGTACCAGCACCGGGTTAGCCAACCACTCTAGATGAAAGACTTCAACAATGAACCCAGCCGCCAAGAGCTGGGCCACTTCTTCACCAATGGCCTTACGCCTCTCTTCATTGAAGCAACGAAGGAATTGCTTGACCGGCTTAAACTTTGGATCAATATTAAGAGTGTGCTCAGCGATTCCCTCAGTACACCTGGCATATCAGAAGGTTTCCATGCAAAGATGTCCCGGTTCTCATGGATGAACTCGATGAGCGTGTCCTATTTTGGATCCAGCTTAGCAGTGATACTGAACTACTTGGATGAATCGCCAGGAACGAAGTCAACTAGCTTAGTATCATCTGCCGACTTAAACTTCAATACCAGATCATGCTCTATAGTTGGCTTTTTCGAAGATGTGATATCCGCTGGGTCAACATTGTCTTTGTAGAACTTCAATTCCTCTGTTGCGCAAACAGACTCAGCATAAGCAACGCCACCTTCTTCACACTGCAAGGCTATTTTCTAGTTTCCATGCACTGTGATGGTCCCCTTGTAAGCCGGCATCTTGAGCTGCAGATAAACATAACAAGTTCGTGCCATGAACTTGGCATAAACCGGCCGTCCAAACAGAGCGTGATACGGGCTTTGAATCTTGACCACTTCAAAGGTCAGCGTCTCGGCCCTGGAGTCATGTTCATCCCCAAAGGCTACTTGCAAAGCAATCTTGCCTAATGGATACACCGACTTACCAGGTACCACTCCGTGGAAAACAATATTGGATGGCTTAAGATTTTTGTCAGTTAACCTCATTCGACAGAAAGTATTATAGCAAAGGATATTAATGATGCTACCTCCATCCATGAGTACCCTCCAACCTGAGGCGCCACCACCAAAGCCAAATGACCCAGATTATCGACACAGGGCGGGTGATCCTCTCCACTCCACACAATGGGCTGCTCATACCATCGTAAGTAACGGGGAATCTCCAGCTCAACGGCGTTCACAACCCTTTTATGGAGCTTTTGATCCTGCTTGCATAGACTCGTGGTGAAGACGTGGTACTTCCCACTATTCAACTTCTAAGGATTACTCTGATAACCAGTCTGCTGCTGTTGCTGAGCCTCCTGACCAGGCTGTTGATACTGATTGCCTTGATTGCCTTGGCCCTGGAAACCAGAATTAGAACCGCCACCACCGTAACCCGGACCATGAGAGCCGGAACCTGAGCTGCCGCCCGGCCTATGATTATTCTGGAAAAGATCAAAATTTTTGTACTCTTTCATAATGAAGCAATCCTTCCATAGGTGAGTGGATGGCCTTTCCCGTGTACCATGCTTCGGGTAGGGCTGATTCAGCATCTGCTCAAGATTGAAACTTGACCCTCCAAGCCGGGAAGGTGGCTTTCCCTTACGACTCTGACCATTATTCTGCGTGTTGGTATTAGCCACAAAATCCAAACTATTATCAGCCTTGCGCTTACCATTGCCCCTTGAGTGGCCGGGTTATGATGCTGCCCCTTGGTGTTGCCATTCCTCTTTCCCTTTCCCGGCTTTTCATCATCAAACTCGGGGTCCTTGGTACCATCAGAGTCGGCATACTTTACCAGAGCCGCCATCATCTCCCCCATGTCACTACAGTGGCGCTTGAGCCGCCCTAGCTTCTGTTTAAGGGGCATAAAATTCTTTTCTAACATCAAGACTGCTGAGCCGGCATTGATGTGATCCGATGAGTGCAGGATAGTTGAGACCGGGCGCACCCAATGGGTTGTTGACTCACCCTCTTCTTGTACACAGGCATCAAAATCCACAATTGACATAGGTTGCTTGCATGTATCTTTAAAATTCTGAATAAACCGGGCTTTTAACTCGGCCCATGACCCAATGGAGTTGGCAGGTAGCCCTTTCAACCAAGTACGGGCCGTTCCATCAAATATCATGGTGAAATACTTAGCACAGGCAGCATCGCTAACATCCAGCAGTTCCATGGCCATCTCATAACTCTCAACCCATGCTTCAGGGGGTAAGTCAGCGGTGTAGTTAGGCACCTTGCAAGGACCCTTGAAATCCTTCGGCAAATGCTCATTACATAGAGCCGGCACTAAACATAGTCATGCTGGTTTTTATAGAAGGTTCATTAAAAAATTATGCGTCCTTGGTCATGTTGGTTTTTATAGAAGGTTCATTAAAGACTTCTCCAAAATTTCTAGGGCTCTTACTAATCATTTGGAAAAAAATTGCTCCATTTATTTTTGATGATGATTGTGTAGAAGCCTTTGAAATACTTAAGAAAGCCTTAATTTCAGCACCAATTGTTCAACCACCTGATTGGAATTTGCCTTTTGATATTATGTGTGATGCTAGGAATATGTTGTTAGTGCTATTCTTGGACAAAGAGTTGATCAGAAGTTGTCATTCATTATGCTCGTAAAACTCTCGACAATGCTAAAAGAAATTATGCTACTACTGAGAAAGAATTTTTAGCGGTTGTGTTTGCATATGACAAATTTACATCTTATATCACTACTAGGGAAAAGCCTAGCAACAGCGCGGGTTTTGGCCCTCTCAGTAGCGCGGGTACCAGCGCTACTAATAAGGCACTACAACTAACGTATAGCAGTAGCGCCTGTTGACCCACGCTACTGCTACACATGAATAGCTGCAGCGCTCTTTAGAAAAGGGCGCTACTGATATTATCTGCAGCGCTGTTTATAGGGAAGCCCTACTGGTAAGGCGACGCTATTGCTAAATTCCCCCCTCGCTACTACTAGTTTTATTAGTTTTTTTCCTGCATATTTGTTTTTTATTTGTTTTGTATTTGAATAGGCTTTATACAATAATCTTTAGCATATCATCCATATACAAATGTAATCATAGCATATACATACAATTAGTCTCATCAAATCATGTCATCATCATAATCATCATCCAACACAAAGTGGTCTCTCGTCATCAATCTCGAAAATAGCGATACAAGTCTCGATTACTTGCAAATACATCATCATCCATCTAAACAATGATATACGCGAGAATAGCTATCACTTTGAGTACATGAGTTCGTATCCCTCTCTCGCATTAGCGTGAACCTAAACTAACTCTGCGTGTCGCTCGAAACCGAAAACCGGTACACTGGGCACGACATTCCGCCACTTGTCGATATATACTCTGACGTAGCACTTCTTCGCCATCTATGATCTATGCACCGCATCGTCACATGAGTCGATGATATGCAACATATATAGTTGAGCAACAGAAAGAGACAGACTTGGCAAAAATAGAAACAACATATCATAAGCATAAATAACAAAGTTCATCATACCCAAAATGCCCTAACTAGAGTGATTTTCTCTAGTCGAGGAGGAGGACGGTTTAAATACATCACAAATAAAGTTTCACCGTGCATAACTCAAAGTTTTGTCATAAAAGAAACTATGGACTAAACGGACACATTGTCATATATCGACAATCACTCCATCATGTCGTGCCATCCATCCATGTCAGGGAGATAGTCCTCGAGCTTAGTGAAAGGCTTCATGTTGACACGTTGAGAGGCTATCCATGTTCGGACGTCTTCCCGCGACATTTGCCCTACGACCTCATTCACGATGATTTGGGAAAGTTCGCGCTGGATGTTATAGAACTCAGCTCGAAGTCGATGATCCTCGATATCTCCTATTTCCTTTGCCCATTGCAGAATATGGGCATCGCCAGGTCTAGGTGACATGTGAAGGTTACGGTGATCCCGTCGTACTCCAAAGATGTGGTGTAGGACATAGAATCCATCATTAAGAGAATCGTTCGGTTCTTTGGATGCAGCGAGAAGTCGGTCTTATGGTGAAAGGCGGCCCCGCCGCCCCTCTTCTTGTCCCTAACCTCTCCACCCCTTGCTTGGTAGTAAAACATAGAACTGTCGAGAACATCTTTGATGTGGGTGTAATCCTTTTTGTGAATGTTCTTCGACGAGTCCAAGTAAAGAGCATGGGAGAATCAGGGGTAGAGGATGATGAGGACGGCGCGCCCGTCGCTGCGCAAAATAAGTACACCTCAAATTATATATCCTCCACCGTGCAAATGAATTATTGAAATCGAAGGAAGGATAGCAGCGTGGATGACTTACACGGGATGATAAGGCACGAGAATCGCCTCCTTGTCCTTATTGGCGAGCATGAAACTGACAATGTGATCCCTCGCGTATTCATGCTGCTCTGCACAGACTCCCAAGAAGCCCTCGTGCATGTAGTACGGGTCAGTGACATAGATATGACATATCTGCTCAACCCCAATGATGTAGTTCATGTGCAAGCCATAAAGGCGGACAAACGTAAAATCCAGCTTCTTCACGTGAAACATGTCGAATATGTAATCGAATCGGAGGAAGAACTTATCCGCGGGGAAGCTGTCGACATACGACATTTGCCGTGGAATGTTAACCACGTAGAGTGGGTATCCTGGATCTTTCGAGGCGATGAGGCCTTTCTCTACCCGTAGCACATCGTCATGAAGTCTCCTTAGATCGCCGAATCTGGCACATGGCGCTGTTTCGTAGGATTGGTTGATCGATATGCCATTTATCCGCGTTGGGGATATCTACACGGTCTGAAGCCGAGGCTCTTTGGCGGCTGGATCATAGAATCAACTTTTTTGCCTTTCCTCGCTCTCTTCCTAGACTTATTTACTACCGGAAGGTCGTCAATAATACGTTGAGACGGTAATTCAGGCACCGACTCATGACGCTCAAACCCTGAGGAGGCGCCAGTATAGACATACTGTTCAGCGCCATCGTCATCCTCATCCTCATCCATGGCAACGTCATTAGCGACTAATGGAGCCACCTGCTTACCCCGTCCGCTATCACCCAACCCGACACCCGACGCTAATTGGGTAGGTGGGGTGTTGATGTTCATACCTTGTTGAGGCTGCGTGCTCGTGGGTGTGCTCCCGGCCGCCTCGTCTGGACTCTTTGGCCACAACAGGACCCACCCATTGCAACAATCATCAAGCCGCCACGGGGTCTCGTCGTCATCCCCCACTAGTACTAGAGGAGGCAAATTCTCGTTGCCCGGTTTGACACTGGCCACGGAAACCTTGAAGACGTTCGGGGGGATCGGCCGGCTGTGGAACAATGGTTCCTTCGGCTCCATTATCGTCGCCTTCCCCATGTCCACTTTCTGTTCGCCGATGGTGTACAATATGGTGCACGGGGTTTCGTCGGCCTTCAAAGAAAAGTCTGCGACGTGAGACATCCGAAAGGCAACGAAAACGGGTATACATTTATATTGAAGGGAGCCGGTGTGACAGATACCGTGAGGGCGTCGAGCTCAGCCAAAGAGGAGGCACCACCGAGCACGTCCGGTCAAGGGGCAGTCGGGGAGCAGTGCAGGAGCAAAAGGGAGCAGTGCAGGAGTAGGTACGGGAGCCGGTGCGGGAGCAGGTGCTCCCAAGAAGTCAGCAAGGGGAAAGTCCTCTGCATTTTTTTCTGGATTTTTTCCTTGTCCAAGTGAAAACGCCCATCAGCAAGGAAGTAGATATATCTGCAATCGCCTATTTTGCGGCAGCTACCGCTGTTGCGACTGTCTGAGATGATTTCTTCTCAACTGCAATCTCAACCTTCTTGTCGATGTTTTCTTCAGTTAACCTCCGTCTTTCCTTTCTCTCCTCCGTGGTCTCACAGTAGTACTTCTTCCACGTGGCGCCATCTCCGACATCATGCACGCGTCCATACGACGGTCGAGTATCCACCGGTTGTTGTTTCAATATGTTCAACGCCCGGTTGAATGGAGTGTCCCACTTGGGCCTCGCCAATGCCTCAGATAGCGAGTCGCTTTCGGCCGCAATCCGGTGCTGCTCTCTCTGCAAAAGGCACAAGGATCATTTACAAATATGACTAACGTGTGCAGTCGAATTGATCAGAAACTAAAATTACCAGCAGTCTCATGAACTCTGTAATGACCGGTGTTGTCTCGTAAACCTTCTTCACTGGGTCCCAACGGTGCCGGGCCCTCAGGACGTCACGCTCCTGCGGGACGGTGAAATCCACCAAGGGGTCTGGGATGCCCAGACTCGTGGCTTCCGGGTCCTCCTTGGCCCATTTGGACCTCTTTCCGCCGTAACCACGGCTTCCGAGGTGGTGGCTCCCAATGTTCCTCTTTTGAAGCCCCTTCATGTACTTAGACTTTTTTTTGGCAGCTTCAGCCTCGCAAGCCTCCTTGAATATTTGAAAAGCTCTTCCGTGATTGTCGGATTATCCTTTACAATCTCGGAGTAGGGTTCCCCGTCGTTGATCTTTGCTTTCACTCGATTTTTCCAGGCGGCCAACGCATCGCTAAACTTGGTCATGGCGTGTTTGTTTATCTTCTTCATTGCCAAGTTCTCGTCTGGATCTTCATAATCCTTCTCATTCCGGCCCGGGAACAAGAATATCTGGTGAAACTTCTTTAGGAGGGAGCTCCTCATATTTTCTATCTTCTTTAGTTTCTCATCGTTGATGGTGGCGGTTGTCCGTACAATGCAACCTATTTGATTGCCGTAGCACGCGCGTGCTTCCTCGGGCGCCTTTGGCTCAAAATTGCCGTTGTCCACCTCCGTGACCACCAGTCTAGTAGTCCTGAGTTTGTTAGGAACCCGTTGCCTCTTTGCTTTCGGTTCTACACCGGCTCCGCTTCCCGAGGCAGCACCGGCCTCAGCGCCGGTCTTAGTGCCGGTCTCGATGCCGGTCTAAATCTCAGCGCCGGTCTCAGTCTCAGCACCGGTCTGCGTATCGGTCTCAGTCCGCGATGCCACCGGTGGGCCCAGCAACAACATCGGTTGATCGTCGGTAAGGCTAAAAATTAAATCGCCGCCCGGTGAGACGTCGTCATAATCACCAGAACCCTGTCCTTCATCGTTGTTAGCCATGTTTCCTATGATTAAATCTAGTCAATTAATTCTCGACCTAATAAAATGAATAATGACATAAAAAAGGACTATTGTTTTGCAGGAATGTTGACTCCTTCCTGGTGCGGCAAATCCCGGGCACTCGATATGTCCTAGTTTGTAGCACAAGTCATGCCGAAATTCACGGAAAATTTCAGCGTGACCTTTGCTAAAAAGTGGACAAATCGAGAACCTGAAATTTGCCAGAATAGAAATGAATCAACATTCCGGCAAAACATAGGTCACTCAGCATCATTCCCTGGAAACAACAAAGCCACTTGGGCACAATCGAACAACTTCAATGAAGAGATATAACATGGCCACTTCATTTTTTGCACTAATTAACCTAGTTAACGCAGCTAGTTCTCTGTCAAAGCCCAAAATAAATTTTTGCACTAATTAACCTAGATAATTAACCTAATTAAACTAGTTAACCTGACTACTTCTCTGTCAAAGCCCTAACTAAATTTTTGCACTAACCTAGATAATTAACCTAATTAAACTAGTTAACCTAACCACTTCTTTGTCAAAGCCCTAACTAAAATTTTGTCCTAACCTAGATAATTAACCTAATTAAACTAGCTAACCTATGCATTAGAGAGAGAGGAGGGGTGGGGGCTTACAGAGGATGGCTCCGGTGGTGGCGACGGAGGCAGTGGTGGCGAGGGAGGCAGGGGCGTCTCCGGTGACGGCGAGGAAGGCAGGGGCGTCTCCGGTGATGGCGAGGGAGGCAGTTGTGGCGAGGAAGGATCCGGTGGCGTCGACGGCGGCTCCGGTGGTGTTGACAAGGCCGTGCGGCTCCGTGGCGTTGGGGGCAGCTCCGGTGGCGTCGACGGCGCACGGCTCTGGTGGCGTCGACGTCGGGAGGAGACGGCGGCGAAGTGGGGCGACGACGAATCGGGGAGACGGCGGCGCGCGGGGTGGGTTGAGGGATTTGGGGGAGAAGTGGTGGCCGGGGGGAAACGGTTTTTTGGTTAAGTCAAACTTAGCGGTAGCACGTTTGGTAAAACGCGCTATAGCTAAGATAGCTATAGCGGTTTTTGCAAAACGCGCTGCTGCTATAGCTATGTAATTTTCTTCCATTTTTTAATTTCCTTTTCTGTTTCTATAGCGGGGGTCTAGGACACGCGTTGCAGCTACGTTAGCTATAGGGCCTCTTACAAACACACGCTGCTGCTATGCCTTCCTCCGTTTTTCGCTTTTTCATTTATTTTTCTTTACATTTAATTTTTTCCTTTCTCCTTTTTCTATTTCTTTCATTTTCATTTACTTTTCTATTTGTTTTTCAATTTATTTTATTTCCGTTAGTAGTAGCGCTCTTCTAAGGAAATGTTGTTACTTATGACGTAGCGGTAGCGCGTTTCCTCCAAGCCCGCTACTGCTATGCGTAGCCTATCATTCTAGCAATGGGAATATTAGTAGTAGCGCTTTTGCCACTACACGCGCTACTGCTAAAGTTGTATCTGTAGCACGGTTTTCCTCAAATCGCTACTACTATTTAGCACCAGCGCTCTTTTTTGACCCGTGCTGTTGCTAAATTTCTGTGTATAAGGTTTTCCCTAGTAGTGTATTGTTGATTCTAAAATAACTTTTCACACTGATCATGCTACTATTAAATATGTTATGGAAAAGAAAGATGCTAAATCTAGGTTGATTAGGTGGGTCCTTTTTCTACAAGAATTTGATTTGCATATTATTTATAGAAAGGGAGCTGAGAACCCCATAGCTAATATTTGTATAGAATGGGAAATGTTCTTGATGACCCACAGCTTATATATGATAGTTTTCCTGATGAACAATTAGCCGTTATAAATGCTTCTTGTAATACTCCTTGGTATGCAGACTATGCTAATTACATTGTTGCTAAATATATACCACGTAGTTTCATATACGAACAAAAGAAAAGGTTTTTTGATTTAAGACATTACTTTTTGGATGACCCACATCTATATAGAGAAGGATTAGATGGTGTTATTAGGCATTGTGTACCTGAGCATGAACGGGAACAAATCCTAAGGAAGTGTCACTCCAAGGCATACGGAGGACACCATGCTGGGGACAAAACTGCACATAAGGTATTATAGTCTGGTTTTTATTGGCCTGCTCTTTTCAAAAGATGCCAGCAAGTTTGTCCTCTCTTGTGATGAATGTCAAAGAATTGGTAATATTGGTAGACATCAAAAATGCATGTGAATTATTCACTTGTCATTGAACCATTTGATGTTTGGGGATTTGGTTATATGGGACCTTTTACTTCCTCTAATGGGTATACACATATTCTAGTTGATGTTGATTATGATACTAAGTGGGTAGAAGCTATTCCAACTAGTAGTGCTGATCACAAAACTTCTATCAAAATGCTTAAAGAAGTTATTTTCCCGAGGTTTGGAGTCCCTAGATATTTAATGATTGACGGTGGTTGACATTTTATTCACGGTGCTTTCCTAAACTTCTTGCTAAATATGATGTTGTTCATAGAATTGCAGTCTAGTGGTCATGTTGAATTGAGCAATAGAGAAATCAAATTAATTTTGCCAAATACAGTTAATAGATCTAGAAAGAATTGGTCTAACATACTTGATGATGCAGTATGGGATTATAGAATTGCTTATAAGAATACTATGGGTATTTCTCCGTATAAAATGGTTTATGGGAAAGCATGTCATTTACCTCTTGAATTAGAACATAAAGCACATTAGGCAATTAAAGAACTTAACTATGATTTCAACCTTGCTGGTGAAAAGAGGTCATTTAACATTAGCTCTCTCGATGAGTGGAGAACCCAAGATTATGAAAATGACAAGTTGTCTAAACAAAAAGTTAAGAGATGGCATGAGAAAGGAATTTAAAAGTGAGAATTCAAAGTTGATGAGCATGTGCTGTTGTACAATTCTCGTTTCAGATTTTTTTTGCAGGAAAACTTCTCTCCAAATGGAAAGGACCCTATATCATCGAAGAAGTTTATCACTCTAGAGCTATCAAGATCAACAATGCTGAGGGCACTAATTCGAGAATGGTCAATGGAGAAAGAATTAAGCATTATATCTCAGGTGCATGATAACCCAAAAGTATAGGGGGTCATTTGTAGCCTTCTTTAATAAATAAGAGTGTCGAACCCAATGAGGAGCTCAAGGCAGAACAAATATTCCCTCAAGTTCTATCGACCACCGATACAACTCTACGCACACTTGACGTTTGCTTTACCTAAAACAAGTATGAAACTATTTTGAAAGAATAAAACGACGAGTACTTTGCGAGAATAAAACTACGAACAAAATTGCGAGAATGTAAAAGTGGATAGCTTTTGTCAATGAGAAAGTCATTTGTCCCTAGGCAATTGATAACAAGTACCGGTAATCATTCTTGCAATTTTATATGAGGGAGAGGCATGAGCTAACATACTTTCTCTACTTGGATCATATGGACTTATGACTGGAACTCTAGCAAGCATCTGCAACTACTAAAGATCATTAAGGTTGCGAAACCCAACCATAGCATTAAGTATACGTGTTTAGGTTGCTGTCACCCCCGCAACACTGACAATAAGCAAACCATGAACCTATTGCAACACCCTATAGAAGGGGCCCCTCACATTTGTGTGAGAACGGAGGGAACCGTAGGACATCACCATATATAAAATATACAATATATATAAAATATACAATCATAACAACCAAGATCACGATTAACCCATAGGACAAAACAGATCTACTCAAACATCATAGGATAACCATAGATAATTGGGAAATAATATATGGAGTTGACCACCATGTTTAAGTAGAGATTACATCAGGGAGAAGAGGTGTTACACCACTCCATAGAGGGGGAGAAAGTTGGTGTTGACGGTAGCAAGATTGTTGATGTAGATCGTCATCCTGATCGTTGCCCCGGCGGCACTCCGGCGCCACCGGAAGCGAGGGGGAGATAGCCCCCCTCCTTCTTCTTCTTCCTTGGCCTCCCCCCTAGATGGGAGGAGAGTTCCCTCTCTGGTCCTTGGTATCCTTGGCGGCGGAGGGCGGGAGCCCCTATGAAATTGGATCTCCCTCTCTGTTCTTTTCTGTTTCGCACTCTCCTGATCTGGCCAAAAACCGTTTATATATTCTCGGAGATCCATAACTCCGATTGGGCTGATCTTTTTACACGATTTTTTTTCCTGATATAAGCTTCCTTGCACCCGAAGTACAGCTCCAACCGACGTACGAGGAGGGCAGCACCCACCACCATGCGCCAGGGGCCTGGGGTGCATCCTGGTGTCTCGTGGTCCGTGTGGGCCTCCGTTTGCGGTGATTCCAACTCCCAAAAATCACAAATATTCCAAAATAATTCTCCGTGGAGTTGCATCATGTTTGGACTTCGTTTGATATGGATTTTCTGTGATACAAAAACAGGCAACAAGTAGGAACTGGCACTAGGCACTGGATAAGTAAGTTGTCCAAATAAATCATATAAAAAGTTGCCACAAGTATGTAAAAGTTGAATAATATTGGCATGAAACAATCAAAAATTATAGATATGACCGAGATGTATCAGCATCCCCAAGCTTAATTCCTGCTCGTCCTCGAGTAGGTAAATGATAAAAAAAAAGATAATTTTTGATGTGGAATGCTACGTAACATAAACTTGATCATATGTCTAGTCATGGCATGAATATTAAGATATAAGTGATTCAAAGAAATAGTCTATAATTTGACATAAATACATCAATACTCAAGCATCCTAGTAAACAATCATGTCTTTTAAAATATCAATGCTAAAAAAGTTATCCCTACAAAATCATATAGTCTTGCCATGCTCTATCTTCTTAACACAAAGTATAAATCATGTACAACCCCGATGACAAGCTGAGCAATTGGTTCATACTTTTTAACGCGCTTCATCTTTTTCAATCCTCACGCAATACATGAGCGCAAGCCATGGATATAGCACTACGGGTGGAATAGAGTATGATGATAGGGGTAAATATAGATAAGACAAAAAAGTAAGAATGTCTCACATCGACGCGACTAACCAACGGGCTATGGAGATGCCCATCAAATGATATCAATGCGAGGAGTAGGGATATCAATGCGAGGAGTAGGGATTGATATGCAACGAATGCACTAAGAGCTACAAGTGTATGAAAGCTCCATATGAAAACTAAGTGGATATGCAATCCTACACTGAAAAATTCTCACTGGTATATGAAAGTGACAACATATGAGACTCTCCAGATGAAAAACATGGTGCTACTTTGAAGCACAAGTGTGGTAAAGGATACTAACAATGCCCCTTCTCTCTTTGTTTATTTTTTTTCTTTTTCTATTTTTTCTATTTTTTGTTTTCTCTTTTTTTGTTTTTTTTTTCATTTCATTTTTTTCTCTCATTGTCCGGAGTCTCATCTCGACTTGTGGGGGAATCATAGTCTCCATCATCCTTTCCTCACTGGGGCACTGCTCTAAAAATGGTGATCATCACACTTCTATTTACTTATATATAAGTCAAAAGGAATAAAAATTACAAGTCGATACCTATGACAAAATATGACTCTATATGAATGCCTCTGATAGATGATCTAGCGTAACATGTATAAAAATGATGCACGGTGGTTGATCCATGACTACTATGTCAGCTATATGATCATGCAAAGCAATATGACAATGAATGCTCAAATCATCAAACAGAAGCGATGGAAGTTGCATGGCAATATATCTCTGAATGGCCATGGAAAAGCCATAATAGGTAGGTATGGTGGCTGTTTTGAGGAAGATATAATAAGGCTTATGTGTGATAGAGTGTATCATATCATGGGGTTTGGATGCACCGGCGAAGTTTAAACCGACTCTCGAGGTGAGAAAGGGCAATGCACGGTACCGTAGAGCTAGCAAATTGCGGAAAGGTAAGAGTGCATATAATCCATGGACTCACATTAGTCATAAAGAACTCATATACTTATTGCAAAAATTTATTAGCCCTCGAAGCAAAGTACTACGACGCATGCACCTAGGGGTATAGATTGATAGGAAAAGACCATCGCTCGTCCCCGACCGCCACTCATAAGGAAGACAATCAAGGATAAATTGCGCTCCAACTTTCGTAGCATAACGAGAGACCATACGTACATGCTTCGAGAATCACAAACCTTAACGCCAATATTCTCACTTAACCACAACCGTTTACTAGTACTTTCCACATATTCCATCTCTATATCGCAAAACTATTGCAAGGAATCAAACATATCATATTCAGTGATCCAGAAGTTTTATGTAGGATTTTATGACTAACCATGCAATTGACCAATTCTTGTTGAATCTCTAAATAGATATAAGTGAAGCATGAGAGTTCAATTATTTCTAAAAAATATCATGCTCTAACAAATATAAGTGAAGTGAAAGACCATTCTACAAACATCGGTTTTCTATGTGAAGAGAAACAGGCAATCCAAACTCCAAATGATATAAGTGAAGCACATGAAGCATTCTATAAAGCCATACTCAAAAGATATAAGTGAAGTGAAATGATAATTCTATAAATCAACCATGGACTATCTCATACAAGCATGGTTCATAAAAGAAAAATGAAAACTAAATGCAAAAGACGCTCCAAGATTTGCACATATCACATGAATGAAACGAATCCGTAAACATACCAATACTTCTTGAAGAAAGATGGGATGCCTTACGGGGCATACCCAAGCTTAGCTCTTGCCTCTCCTCCTTCTCCTCATATCAAGACCTCCTCGATCCTCGAACACTTCATCCACGCAAAACTTAAATGAACTTTTAGTGACGGGGTTAGTGAAAATGGCAATGAAATCCCATCATGTTGTCACACCCTGATTTTCATGCCATAACACTTAAGTCAATAAATCATGCTAAAATGTGGTTTGACAAAAACTTTTGAGTGTTTGGGACCTTGCCTTGATTGGTTTTTGTCTGCTGTTTGCAAGTGCTCTAAAAATCAAATAAATCCTCCAACTCTTATACTCCTCCTTGATCCAAAAACCTTGCCCAATGTTCATGACATGTATATAGAGCAGTATAGTATTTTCTTACAAAAATAATTTGGCCAAATAGTATTTTCAAAAATTAGTTTTCCAAAAACCCCTAAATTGAGGTTTGCACTGTAAGTACTTGATTAAGGGTATGAAAAAAAATTCCAAAAATATATTTGACTCCTATTAGATATAGGATACCCATAAACCACAAAAATATAATTTTAAAAGTTATTTTCCTATTTTATTTAAAAGCTTTTTCTTAAGGCCAGAAATGGTCTTTAATAGGGAAAAATTATTTTATTGTTTCAAAAATATTTGATCAAAACCTAGAGAAACTCATTGGACATATATTGTCCATATATAAGAGGTTCAACACATGGTCATGTTCAAAATATTGGTCAAATACCTCAAATACCCTTTTTGGATATTTCAAGCTTTTGAAATATTTACAAAGGAAATATTCTCCAAAAATTCCAAGAAAATTCTATCGTGTCACATATGACATGCTTGATGATCTTGACAAGTATCATGTCATGGAGAATAGTATAACCCCATGAAATCCCCTCAAACCCATTTCTGTCCATTTTGAAGTTTGAGCAACTTTACATTGCCAACCATGTCCAAATGTTCTCAAACCTTGTGAACATGCTCAAATGGTCTAATAATTCGTCTAGACCAAATTTTACAAGTTGGAGAACAAGTTAACTTGATCAAAGTGCCCCAAAACCCTTCCTGTCCGAAACCAAATTTGAACAACTATACATTGTAAACTTTCTCCTTTTGATCTCAACTTTTGTAGACATCTTTAGAACCTCAAATGATGACACTACACCAAGTGGTGCATCAAGGAGAATAGGTTTGCATGACTAAATCTTGGGAAGTCCATTTCTGTTGATTTCTAGGGTTTACAAAAGTTGCATTGGCAACTTTGCCCAAATGGACTCAATATTGGTGGAACCTATTATTTTATCATACCATTTGACCCTGTCAATCCTCATGACAAGAGGAATTTATATTCTTTCCCAATCCAGCAACAAACACCTTCTGCCATTTTACTAAAACCCCTATTTTGACCACTTCCACTCTTCTCCATGGCCTCAACTTTTTACCACAGCCCCTCAGAGTTCCCTTGCACCTCCAGTAACTCTTCTCTGTCCTCAAATCAATGATTGAAGGGTGAAACATCCTCATTTACCCCTCTGGACAGCCCCTTTCCCTCTCTCTCTCAACCCCACTCCTCTCCTACTGGCTCTCCAGGGCATCCAATGCCTCTCCACACTTCTTTACTACACCCTAGCACTACCAGACATTAGTAGCCGCGCCCACTTTGATAAAACAATGGCCATGCCGGCCAAAGACGCGCTCTGGAGCGTGCTACAGTGCGCCCTAGCATTGTAGCCGCTCTCTGCCCGAGCCACCGGACCACCTAGGGCCTCCCTCTCGTGTCCAGGTCACCTTGACGTCCAGTACATGGCACGCTGTCGGCCCCCTTCTTCCTCTCTCTCTCCTGCCCCTGCTCGCACGCGCACCATCGTCGCCCGAGAGCTCCAATGGGCATGCTCACACGCGCGTTGCCCTGACGCTCCCCCGCTCCTTCTCTCCCTTCCCCTGGCCGTAGACCACGCCCAGGAAGACCCCGACTCGAAGCCAAGCACTCCCGTGGCCTCCAGCGATGGCTACGACCTCGCCAAGCCGGCCCCCCCAGTGCACCTCGCCCCCTTCTATTTAAGGCCACCCCCGAGCCTCCTCTCTACTCCTTTGCCTCTCTCTCCCTCCCAGAGACCCCCTGGACCAACTCACTCCTCTCCCTGCGCCCTCCATAGCCCTCCATGGCCGGAGAGCCGCCGCCAACCTCCACCTAAATTCAGCCGAGCCCGAGCTCTTCTCCCTCTCCACTCTCCACTAGCAGGCTCAGCTGAGCAAGGCGGAGCTCCCACGCTCCTTCCCTCGTCCGAGGACGCACCATAGCGCCGTGCCCAATCTCTGCCGACACCACCGTCCGCCGGCATCCAAGCCGCCGTCGCCTCAACCATCCCCGGCAGCCGTGGCATACACTAATGGATGCGGCGCTCGACGCCGAGCTCATCCATAGCCAGAGCATCGCCGGAGGTGCTCCGTAGCGCCGACAGTCGTCGTCGGGGCTCTCTGCTCCCTCGGCCAGGCGAGCGCGCGGGAGGAAGACGAATACGATGACCTGCAGGCGGGCCCCGCTCGTCAGTGGCCCAGCCACCGGGTCATGCTGGCAAGTGGAGACGGGTCGGGCGAAATACGCCTTCGACGTCGCCTGTCGTCCGCGTGCCCGAGCCGCTGGGCCGGCCCACGACTATCTCTCGCCGTTGCGCAGGATAAGGGTAATGCCTTATATTTCTTTTTATTCTTTTCTAGTGAGTTTCTGAAATCCATAAATAATTCAAATTAACTCCAAATTTGATGATTCAAATTTCTAGTAGTTTCTAAAATCATTCCCTACCACATGGTGCTATTTTCACATTTTTACAAAAGAATTTCCTTCACAAATATTTATCACATCCTATTTTTCCTATTTCTGTGATAAACTTTAGAAAATCACAGTGAGCCCATTTGTGATCCAAATTCCATGATTCAAAATCCTATATGTCTATAAGTTCAAAACTTAGTTTTTGAACATTTTTACTAATACTTTTTGTATCACCTTAAATAATGGTCTATTTCTTTATATATAGCCAACTTTGCAAATTCATAGGAAAATCATCTCAACTCCAAATCCAGTGAAACCAATTCCTAGATGCTTCTAAAATCATCCTTTGTTAAATGGCTGCCTTTGCTCATTTTTTAGAAATATATTTTTGTACACCTCTTGCAAATCCATAAACCCCTTGATTCCATCATATCGAAATGTTTAGAAATATCCATTGATCCACTTCCAATGAAATCACTTTGGTCATTCCTCATATGACCAGAGGTATCCAATAAAAGTCAAATCCATATTTTTAGAGCACTTTTATTTCCTGCCTTGTTGTGTTGCTTATTATGGTTGCTTTCGACGATAGTTGACAAAGTAGACGAAATGCTCGGAGTTAGACCAGAGATATTTGAAGACCTCGAAGACTTTGTTAAAACAGGCAAGCAGCCCTTTGACCATGTCTATGAAACCCTTTTTATGCATGTCATATAGCACCATATTGTTGTTGCAACGGAATCATGATGAGGTAGTAACCACTTTGATGGTTTGCCACCGTACTTCCTCGTTGATACTTGCATTGTGCATGACCCTACCTTCTTATGAGGGCTATGCCAGTGGGAGTAGAAATGATGCTAAAGTAGATGCTACGCAAAAAGGGACGAGTATATGCATGGTGAAGGAGACAAAGCATTTTCAAAAGACTTTTCGAAAACCCCATCGGGTGCCACTTATGCCCGAGGAAGATGATGAGATGGGTAACCACTTGATGACGAAGTGGTGTACCGAGGAAAGTGTGTGTTGTTTTCGAAAATAGATTAGATTTAAGATTTGTCGACTGTCCCAACCTTACATGCGCAACCGCTCTACCCTTATATGGGAAAAGGCCATTATTGATTACCTAGACTGATACTAGCTTGGATCCCGCATTACTAGTAACGGGAGAGTTGTTGGTGCGCTCTCTAGGGACGGGGTCGTGCCAGGTAGGGCGGCCATGACTGTTTTTATAGGGCACCGGATACACCGTTGTGTCCCCTCTCGGATGTTACGATCTCGAGTGAGTCTCGTATGATGTACATCGTGAGGATACGGAACAACGAGTGGACTCCTTCTTAGTGTCGTCTAGGGAAAGATAGTGATCGGGTGCTTACCCCGGGTACTTGAGGTATCGCGGGTCGTGGACGACACGGAAGTTCCCCGAATCTTGTGGGTAAAGTGTGCAACCTCTGCAGAGTGTAAAGTGTCCACGGTCAAGGATAGTTGGGCGGTGCTTCTTAAACTATGTCCAGAGTTTTACAATCGTGTGTGTGAGTTGATAAAATTACTTGGGTCAAGTCAAAGGACTTGGCGTGATTGAGATGGGTTGGTGCCACTCTATTTATGTTGATATCTGTAACCTGTCCTCATGGTTACTTGAATTCTCCTGATGCATGTCTTACAAATTGTTGAACATGTCATTGCACTCAAAACTAGCTTTCTGCAAAAATTTACCTATATCATGCATTGTTGTATCTTGAACCAAAACATGGGTTGCTTGCGAGTACATTCAAAGTACTCATTGGCTTGCCACTGGTTATTTTATTGGCCAGGCATGAAAGAACGTGATATGATGAAGAATACTTGCCATTTAACATGCGAGCTAGAACGCTTCCCAATCGTAATGCCCGTAGGGTTAAGGCAGATGGCATGGGTCCAAGTTATCGACGAAGATTTCCGCTGCGATGATACACTCAAGACTTGATCATAATGGTCCTACTTGTGTAAAACGGTATGTACGGATGTAAGACTCTTATTATTCAGCTTCTGTGTGTTCAGTGAGCATTGATCTCTGGGATCACTGTACACGTGCATTCGGTGATCTCGACTTATGAGTCGGGGTCCCCACACATGTACTGCTGCAACATTATTGTATAATTATAAAAAACATTACCCACTGTATACTATCACAATTCTATGGCCCCAAGTCGAGGAGGCTTCAACAAGAATTCAAACATACGCAAATAATGATGCTATAACAGCAATCTGTGAAAACAGGACAATCTGTAAAGATTTGAACATCCACCATACTTATGTAACTCTAGAAATTCTGAAAAAAATAGGAAAAATAAACATTTTGTATAGAAAGACATTACAAAAGGTTTCAGAACCATTTGACGTTCCAGTAAAAAATGTAAAATTGTGCACTACAGCCAAAGTTTCTGTTTTCCACCGCACAAACCAACAAGCAATTTAAACATCCTAAAGGCAAATCTTGGAACACTATTTTTATAATACAATGGAATTGTACAAGGGGATAATTATTTTTGTTGAAAAGTTTCTTTAATTAAGATTCACAAAGTTTCCGTGAGCATGAACAAAGTTCAAGGAGCTCCCCCACTTCAACAATGCTTATCTCTCTCACTTTCACCTTCCTTTTTGAAAAGTTTTGTGTTCCCCTCTATATTTTTTTCTTTTTAAACTTTATAAAGGCACTCAATAGAAATAAATGACTCTCTAAAACTTCCTGGTTGTCTCCCTGGCAGCGCTTTCTTTAAAGCCATTAAGCTAGGCATAAAGTGCTCAAGTAATGGATCCACCCGGATCCCAAGGTATATCGAAGCCAATTTGAATTAGAAATGATTTGTCATTTAGTAGTGAGCACAAAGCAACATATATCAAGCAATGATGAAGTCTAAGTCTCTTCCTATGCATCGTCATGTCATACAAGAACAATTC
The DNA here is from genome assembly GCA_021437245.1 of Aegilops speltoides. NCBI lineage: Eukaryota > Viridiplantae > Streptophyta > Magnoliopsida > Poales > Poaceae > Aegilops > Aegilops speltoides. The sequence continues at coordinate 67,304,288 of CM038143.1, forward strand.
ATGCACATCAAGTAAATGCCAATACATAGCATAAGTAGTTTCTTGCAATTTTATCGTGTTGGAAACATAAAGAGGTGGAGATGTAGTTCCTCTCTCATAATAATTGCAAGTAGGAGCAGCAAGCACATGCATATTACATTCATCAAAATCATCATGTGCAACAGTAAAAGGCAACCCATCAATATAATCCTTAATAAGAGCAAACTTCTCCATTATAGTGTAGTTTGGAGAATTCAAAAAGATAATTGGACTATCATGTGTGGGTGCAATAGCAACAATTTTATGTTTAACATAAGGAAAAATAGCAAGTTCATCTCCATAAGCATAATTCATATTGGCATCTTGGCCACAAGCATAGCAAGCATCATCAAAAAGGGATATTTCAAATGAATCAACGGGATCATAGCAATTATCATAGCATTCATCCTTCGATAAGAATGAAGGGACATTAAACAATGTATGAGTTGAAGAGTTACTCTCATTAGAAGGTCGGCATGGGTAGCTAATCCGCTCTTCCTCCTTTTGTTCTTCACCCTCCTCATCATATTTTTCATCCAATGATCTCGCAGTTTCATCAATTTCTTCTTCCATAAACTCCTACAAAATATTAGTCTCTTCTTGGACAGCGGAGTTGTTCTCAATAAATACATCAATATCATAATTGCATTTATAATTATCATAGAAATATTGAAGGAGAGCAAGATTTTCAGGTCTATAAACTGAATCACCAAAATCTTCAAACTTTTAAAACAAAGATTCAATTTCATAAGCACCCTTAAAAGCAACGAATTCTTCAACTCGTTCCACATCATAATAATCATATTTTCCATGGGCATACGAAGCCAAGGTTTCATTATCATTAAATTTGCATGAAAAGGGATGGTGTGGAGCATTCTGAAGGAAATATGCCCAAGAGGCAATAATAAAGTTATTATTTATTTCCTTATTTCATGATAAATGTTTTTTATTCATTATAGAATTGTATTAACCAGAAACTTAGTACATGTGTGAATACATAGACAAAACATAGTGTCCCCAATATGCCTCTACTTGACTAGCTCGTTAATCAAAGATGGTTATGTTTCCTAACCATAGAGATGTGTTGTCATTTGATGAACGGGATCACATCATTAGGAGAATGATGTGATGGACATGACCTATCCATTAGCTTAGCATTATGATCGTTACAGTTTCATTGCTACTGGTCTCTTCATGACTTATACATGTTCCTCAAACTATGAGATTATGCAACTCCCGAATACCGGAGGAACACCTTGTGTGCTATCAAACATCACAACGTAACTGGGTGATTATAAAGATGCTCTACAGGTGTCTCCGAAGGTGTTTGTTGGGTTGGCATAGATCGAGATTAAGATTTGTCAATCCGTGTATCGGAGAGATATCTCTAGGCCCTCTCGGTAATGCTCGTCACTATAACCTTGCAAGCAATGTGACTAATGAGTTAGTTGTGGGATGAATCATTACGGAACGAGTAAAGAGACTTCCAATAATGATATTGAACTAGGTATGATGATATTGATGATCAAATCTCGGGCAAGTAACATACCGATGACAAAGGGAACAACGTGTGTTGTTATGCGGTTTGACCGATAAAGATCTTCGTAGAATATGTACAAGCCAATATGAGCATCCAGGTTCTACTATTGGTTATTGACCGGAGATATGTCTCATTCATGTCTACATAGTTCTCGAACCCATAGGGCCCGCACGCTTAACGTGCGATGACGATTTGTATTATGAGTTATGTGATTGGATGACCAAAGTTTGTTTAGAGTCCCGGATGAGATCACGGACGTGACGAGGAGTCTCCAAAAGGTCGAGACATAAAGATCGATATATTGGAAGGCTATATTCGGACATCAAAAAGGTTCCGAGTGATTCAGGTACTTTTCGGAGTACCGGAGAGTTACGGGAATTCGCCGGGGGAAGTAGTGGGCCTTAATGGGCCATACGGGAAAGGATAGAAGGGTGTCAAGGCGTGGCAGCTCCCCCCCCATGGGCTGGTTCGAATTGGACTAGGAGGGGGCGGCGCCCCCCTCTCCCCTCTTCCTCCTTCCCGTTCTTCTCCTAGTTGGAATAGGATGGGGGGGGGGGCGAATCCTACTTGGACCGGGAGTCCAAGTAGGACTCCCCCCTTTGGCGCGCCCCCTCTAAGGCTGGCCTCCTCTTCCTCCCTCCTTTATATAAGTGGGCAGGGGGCACCCCAAAGGCAGTCCATGATTTTCTTAGCCGTGTGTGGTGCCCCCCTCCATAGTTACCTCAGTCATATCGTCATAGTGCTTAGGCGAAGCCCTGCGCCGGTAACTTCATCATCACTGTCACCATGCCGTCGTGCTAACGGAACTCTTCTTCGGCCTCAATTGGAGCAAGAGTACGAGGGATGCCATCGAGCTAAACGTGTGCTGAATGCGGAGGTGCCGTGCGTTCCGTACTTGGATCGGTTGGATCGTGAAGAAGTTCGACTACATCAACCGCGTTATTGAAACGCTTCCGCTTTCGGTCTACGAGGGTACGTGGACAACACTCTCCCCTCTTGTTGCTATGCATCACCTAGATAGATCTTGCGTGATCGTAGGAATTTTTTTGAAATTACTGCGTTCCCCAACAGTGGCATCCGGTCCAGGTCTATGCGTAGATGTTATATGCATGAGTAGAACACAAAGAGTTGTGGGTGATAATAGTCATACTTCTTACCAGCATGTCATACTTTGATTCAGAGGTATTGTTGGATGAAGCGGCTCAGACCGACATTACGTGTACGCTTACGTGAGACTGGTTCTACCTACGTGCTTCGCACACAGGTGGCTTGTGAGTGTCTATTTCTCCAACTTTAGTTGAATCGAGTGTGGCTACGCCCCATCCTTGTTGAAGGTTAAAACAACACACTTGACAAAAAATTCAATGTGCTTTTGATGCGTAGGTAAGAACGGTTCTTGCTATAATCCCGTAGCAGCCACGTAAAACTTGCAACAACAAAGTAGAGAATGTCTAACTTGTTTTTGCAGGGCATGTTGTGATGTGATATGGTCAAGACATGATGATATATAAATTATTGTATGAGATGATCATGTTTTATTAAAGTTATCAGCAACTGGCAGGAGCCTTATGGTTGTCTCTTTATTGCATAAGATGCAAGCGCCATATAATTGCTTTACTTTATCACTATGCGATAGCAATAGTTACAAAAGCAATAGTTGGCGAGACGACCATATGACGACACGTTGATAGAGATCAAGATGATAGAGATCATGGTGTCATGCCGGTGATGATAGAAATCATGATGGTACTTTGGAGATGGACATCAAAGGTACAAGATGATGGTGGCCATATCATGTCACATATTTTGATTGCATGTGATGTTTATCTTTTATGCATCTTATTTTGCTTAGTACGGCGGTAGAATTATAAGATGATCCCTTACTAAATTTCAAGGTATAAGTGTTCTTCCTGAGTAAGCACTGTTGTGATAGTTCTACGTCCTGAGACACCACGTGATGATCGGGTGTGATAGGCTCTACGTTCATATTCAACGGGTGCAAGCTAGTTTTGCACATGCAGAATACTTGGGTTAAACTTGACGAGCCTAGCATATGCAGATATGGCCTCGGAACACTAGAGAACGAAAGGTCGAGCGTGAATCATATAGTAGATATGTTCAACATAGTGATGTTCACCATTGAAAACTACTCCATCTCACATGATGATCGGACATGGTTTAGTTGATTTGGATCACGTGATCATTTAGATGACTAGAGGGATGTCTATCTAAGTGGGAGTTCTTAAGTAAGATGATTAATTGAACTTTAATTTATCATGAACTTAGTCCTGACAGTATTTTGCAAATTGTGTTGTAGATCAATAGCTCGCGTTGTAGCTTCCTTATGTTTTTTATATTTTCCTAGAGAAAACTAAGTTGAAAGATGATAGTAGCAATGATGCGGACTTAGTCCGTGATATGAGGTTTATCCTCATTGCTGCACATAAGAATTATGTCCTTGATGCACCGCTAGGTTACAAAACTATTGCAGGAGCATATGCAGACGTTATGAACGTTTGGCCAGCTTAATATGATGACTACTTGATAGTTTAGTGTACCATGCTTTACGGCCTAGAATCGGGACTTCAAAGACGTTTTGAACATCATGGACCATATGAGATGTTCCAAGAGTTGAAGTTAATATTTCAAGAAAATACCCGAGTTGAGAGATATGAAGTCTCTAACAAGTTCTATAGCTAAAAGATGGAGGAGAATAGCTCAAGCAGTGAGCATGTGCTCAGATTGTCTAGGTACTACAATCGCTTGAATCAAGTGGGAGTTAATCTTCCTGATAAAATAGTGATTGACAGAGTTCTCTAGTAACCATCACCAAGTTATTGGAACTTCGTGATGAACTCCAGTATGCAAGGGATGACGAAAATGGTTCCCGAGCTCTACGTGATGCTAAAATCGACGAAGGTAGAAATCAAGAAAGAGCATCAAGTGTTGATGTTTGACAAGACCACTAGTTTCAAGAAAAGGGCAAAGGGAAAGAAAGGAACTTCAAGTAGAATGGCAAGCAAGTTTTCACTCCAGTGAAGAAGCCCAAAGCTAGACCAAAGCCTGAAACTAAGTGCTTCTACTGCAAAGGAAATGGTCACTGGAAGCGGAAATGCCCTAAATATTTGGTGAATAAGAAGGATGGCAAAGTGAACAAGGGTATATTTGATATAAAGGTTATAGATGTGTACCTTACTAGTGTTTATAGTAGCCCCTGGTTATTTGATACTTGTCCGATTGTTAAGATTAGTAACTTGAAACAGGAGTTACAAAATAAACAGAGACTAGTTGAGGGTGAAGTGACGATGTGTGTTGGAAGTGCTTCCAAGATTGATATGGTCATCATCGCACACTCCCTATACTTTCGAGATTAGTGTTGAACCTAAATAAATGTTATTTGGTGTTTGCGTTGAGCATAAATATGATTAGATCATGTTTATTGCGATACGGTTATTCATCTAAGACAGAGAATAAATTTTTATTCTGTTTAGATGAATAAAACCTTCTATGGTCATACACCCAATGTTGATGGTTTATTGAATTTTGATCATGGTAATACACATATACATAATATAGATGCCAAAAGATGCAAAGTTGATAATGATAATGCAATTTATTTGTGGCACTACCGTTTGGGTCATATTGGTGTAAAGCGCATGAAGAAACTCCATAAAGATGGGCTTTTGGAATCAATTGATTATGAATCATTTGATACTTGCGAACCGTGCCTTATGGGTGATCTCGGGTAGGGGGTCCCGATCTGTGCGTCTAGGCTGATGGTAACATGAAGCAAGGGACACAATGTTTACCTAGGTTCGGGCCCTCTCGATGGAGGTAAAACCCTACTTCCTGCTTGATTAATACTTAAGATATGAGTAGTACAAGAGCTAGCCTATGATGGTATGATTGTAATTGTGATCGGCCTTCTAAGGACCAACCTCTCCAGTTTATATAGACACCAGAGAGGGCTAGGGTTTACATGGAGTCGGTTACAAGGAAGGAAACACAATATCCGGATCGCCAAGCTTGCGTTCCACGCAAAGGAGAGTCCCATACGGACACGGGCCGAAGTCTTGAGTCTTGTATCTTCACGCTTCAATAGTCCGGATGATGTATATAGTCCGGCTGTCCGGATACCCCCTAATCCAGGACTCCCTCAGTAGCCCCTGAACCAGGCTTCAATGACGATGAGTCCGGTGCGCAGTCTTGTCTCCGGCATTGCAAGGCGGGTTCCTTCTCCGAATACTCCAATGTACCTATTATGATGAATAGTGCCCGGCTTCCCATCAATGTTGTACTCCTCGGCTTCAGTGCCTCAATAATGACCATCTCCACGTGTCAAGCAAATGCGAGGAGATGAGGCATTTTTGCATTTTCCACCCGCGATCCTTCCGGCGGGCCGTCTATTTGAAGAGACGGGAATTCTCATATCCAAACCTCACTCTCCCCCCTCGAGCAAGCATCCCACAGAGCGCCCTAGAAAAAAACCATTCCAACATGGCCGGTCATCGCAGCTCTTCTGCTCGCTCTCCTCGATCCAAGTCGGGGGATTGGGAAGAGTGTTCAGTTCCTCATAGCCGTTTGATAAAGTTACAAACCCAAGGGTTCCTCCCACCGGCGTTTATGGTCCCTGTTCGAGTCGGAATAGCCACCTATAATGGCGGGGAACAAGCGGAGGGATCTCCTAATCCGTCTCCAGAGGAGCGAATATGCTTCATCCCGCATCTGCTAAGGGGAGTCGGGTTTCCCATCCACCCGTTTCTTCGCGGGCTTCTGGAGTTCTACGGTCTCCAGTTGCACAACCTCACCGCTGCACTTGTACTACATATAGCAGGGTACGTTGCCCTTTGCGAGCTGTTTTTAGGCTGCAAGCCTCACTTCGGGTTATGGAAGAAGTTGTTCTGCCTTGTCCCCCGCACCCAAGGAGAATCCCTATGTCAAGTGGGCGGGGCCGAAGTATGGAGCATTGCCGAGACTGGATACCTATCCGGCACTCCCAAGAAGGCACCAGAGAACTGGCCTTCAGAGTGGTTTTACATTGATGACGTTCCCCTTCCGGATCTAGTCCGGACAGGTCTCCCCAAGTTCAGTAACGCCCCGCCGAGGGCACGTCTAAGTTGGCACCCCCGGGACCCCCAAGAGGAGGATACCAGGGAAATACATTTCCTGATGAGCAGGATAAAGTTACTGGCCAAATCCGGACTGACGATAGTCGAGGTCATGGCAATATGCATAATGCAGGGAGTGCAACCGCTTCAATATCGGGGGAATCCCATGTGGCACTTCAACGGGGAAGACAACGCCACCCGCTGTGGCCATAAGGGCCCGGACTCCGCCACTGCTCTGGCAAGGATATTGTCCAATTTATACAAAGGGGAAGAGGAAGAATTCCTTCGCATTAAACCGCGGGACGGATTCTCCATGTACAACCCCCCAGAGTGGGTAAGTCATCATTCCTTTCCCTGTTTTACTTACTTTAGCATTCTATGCTAAGATTACCCGCATCGATGTTTCCGAGCAGGAACTGAGGAGGGCCGTAGAAGGAATCTTCAGCCCCTCCCCACAGCCAGAGGACCCCGGAAGGGCCCTAGATCCAGGATTCGAAGAAGATCCGGATATTACTGTGGAGCTTGTCAACGGGGTATTCTATCAGGCGAGCTGTGATGGTGCCTCAGTGGCCATTATTGCCGACTATCCCGGACTGCTCCCTGTGTCGCGTGTAAGCCAAACTGAAAACCCTATCCTCCGAAGAGGACTCCCCTCAGGTATTATGCCTTACCCTTGAGGCGTCGTGCTGTTTGCAAAGACGACGGTCGGAGCGCAGGGCCGAGCCCCTAGGGACTCGTCGACCACGGGCGTCCGGATCGGGCCGGATCAAGAGGAAGGCGGTGAGGGTCGACACACCGCTGCAGAGGTAAAGTAATAACCTGTTCTACGATTATAGTATTTGAAATATAACAGTGCCCTTTGTGTTTGGCAGGAATAGGAGCAGCCGGACTATATCCGGGGATCCCGCCAATCACGCCTCCACCAGCCGGGTTCCAGAACCGGCTTCGAGGGAGGAGGCAGCCACGGGGCCAGTACCGCATAATTCTCCGACAGAGGATGCGGATATGTTTTCGGCCACGAACTCCGAAGTGGAGAGCGCCATGAATCACCGGCGCCGGAGGGCCGTGCGTCGGGACAACATCTTTTTCGAAGAGGCATTTAATGCCTTCACTTAGGGGGACGCATATATCCGAGCAGCTCAAAGCGGGCTTGCCCGAGCGACGGACCAATATACGAAAGATATACGGGTAAGTAATTTTGATAAGGATGTACAACAGTAGCCCCTGAGACTTGAAACGGTTGGAACAACTGTTTTAAGGATCAATTTATGCACAGGTCCTTGTAGATAAAAATGAACAATTAGCTCAGGAGCTGGAGGAATGCAAGGTCTAGCTGAGGGACACGGTTGCCAAGTTAGAGGAATCCCAGAAGGCCTCATCTGGTAACGTTTGTCTCAATTGTACGAAGATGCACCAGTTAGTAAATGGCTGGTAGGAATAGTCTAACAGAAAAATCTGCAGACAATCTCGAGGTGAATCCGGAGGGCGTAACGGATGACGACTCGCATCTCAAAAGGCAGCTAAAGGCTGGCGAGCGCATCCTTACGCAAGTTAGGCATGATAAGAACAATCTTCAAGATGCCAATATTCGACTGGACGTGGAATTAAAAGACGTCCGCGCTCAATTGGCGGACTCCGTGAAGGAGAACAAAAGGCTTCGATGCGGTATTTACGGTGAGTGCCCAGATGAACTATAGTTCGGCGAGGAAGTGTACTGAAACAATTTTGCTTTTAGGAATGTTAACGGGTCGCCCTGAGGAGGTGATGCCCTCATCTACGGGCGATGTACTACAAGAACTTTCACAGTTCCACGAGCGAGCTCGGCGGGTGATGCACGGCATTGCTCAGGCCTTGTGGCCGTCAAGCTTCCTGTCGAATGGCATGGGGAGCTTGTGGATCTGCTTCAAGGAGCCCAGCGACGCTTCCGATTGTGGAAGATATCAGCTTGCCGGCAAGGTCCAAGAGAAGCCTGGGCAATGGTGAAGACACGCTATACCAAGCTGGTCCCGAACCATATGGCTGAAGTAGGACTGGCGGGGCCAGATGGGCAAGAAATTCCCGTTGGTTTGGTATATGACCAGGTAGCGTTAGCCGCCAAGTATTCTCAACAGGATTGTAAGCTAGATAGCCTGTTGGATGGTATAGAGGAGGAATATAGTCATTCTAAGTGACTGTGTAATTCAATGGACATAAGTAGTACCTAGCCGGATTAAAATCATTTGTCATGGCAGATCTTTTCGCTTCAGCCCCCGGATCCTACAGTCCGGGGTGTGTCCGAATACCCGCTCAGTTATACAAAACTGGGGTATGCGTGGAAACTAGGCGTAGGGGTCATGAGTGCTTGAATAGACAAGTACCCAACTAGTTATGTTATATTACATGGATAGTAAGAAACATCTTCTAGGGAGAATAGTTTCGTTAGGGGTTCCTTTCCCTGGGTACGCATGCGACGATGCACATGTCCGGACTGCAAATGATGGCGCAGGATATAAGACTTCTGGGGATTTACGTTGTAATAAACGAATACATCTTTTGTTCACCGATCAAATATTCTCTTAAGGAAACTAGCTTTCGGCTTCACCCAGTCTGAGGTACACATCCGGCTGTAACAATCGCAGAGGTGCTCCCCTTATTCCCTAGCCGAATTAACGGGAACGTAGGGAATAAACACAATAGCCAGGCAACCCAGCTTGGCCACATGTTAAGTCATATCGATGCATATAATGGTGAAGAAAAGGCACATATGAAAAAAGAAATGCATGTGTGATAGGAGAAAAGCCATTAGAGTATTTATTCTTAGCTTCCGTATAGGAAGCCCACAGGTATTGCTTACACACATAGTGCGGCCGGAGTGATCCCGGAGTTCGCACTGTATTAAATACTTTGTGTGAAGAGAAAAAAAGGGGGCGAGAAAGGAAAGAAAAGGGGAGTGTAATTAAAAAGAAGGGGTAAGGAGACGAACACTGAGTTCGGCGTTAGGCGTAGAATCTCCGGAGTTTGGCCGCGTTCCATGGGTTCGGCTCGAGTCTGTTATCGGATGCATTACGTAAGCGGTACGCTCCTCCGGTGAGAACTTTGTCAATGATGAAGGGACCTTCCCACTTGGGTTTGAGCTTGTCCTTCTTCTTCTCCGGTAGGCGTAGAACGAGCTCGCCAATGTTATATGTTTTGGCCCGCACTTCTCTGCTTTGATATCGTCGAGCCTGCTGCTGATAGAATGCGGAGCGGGCTTTTGCGACATCGCGCTCCTCCTCCAGGGCATCCAAGTTATCCTGCCGATCTAACTTGGCTTCCTTCTCTTCGTACATGCGTATGTGTGGCGAATCATGTATTATGTCGCAGGGTAGTACTGCTTCCGTGCCGTACACCATAAAGAATGGTGTGTATCCGGTGGTGCGATTCGGCGTGGTCCGCAACCCCCCAGAGTACAGAGTCGAGCTCTTTGACCCAGTGCATGTCCAACTCTGTCAAGGATCGCACTAGTCTGGGTTTGATGCCGCTCATAATGAGATTGTTTGCCTGTTCGACCTGGTCGTTTGTTTGTGGGTGGTAGACGGAAGCGTAGTCGAGCTTAATGCCCATTTTGCCACACCAAGTTTTCACTTCATTGGCTGTGAAATTGGCGCCATTATCAGTGATGATGCTGTGGGGGACGCCGTATCGGTGTATGACCCCGGATATGAAGTCTATTACTGGTACAGATTCGGCCGTTTTGACTGGTTTGGCTTCTATCCATTTGGTGAACTTGTCCACCATGACTGTCGTGGCTGTGGGTGTGAGCACGAGCACCTATGGGGCAGGGGGCCCCTTCTGGTCCGGCAAGGGAGCGGAGGGCACGCGCAGAGAAGATCGAGGCGAGAGCACGCGGGGGATTTTACCCAGCTTCGGAACTCTCCGGAGAGATAAAACTCCTACAGCCGCTTTGTGTTTCTATTCTGTTCTTGCTCAAGAGCGTGGGTATGCTGTGGTGTTGAATGCGTCGGATGAACCGAACCAACTGCCGAACCGCGGAACCCCTTCTACGTGCGCATGGGCCTCCCTTTTATAGGTTAAAGGGGTCACCGACAGGTGGCAGCGTAGGAAAGGGGGTAAAAGAGTAAAAACGCAGGTTGGTACAACTACTACCAACAGTGCCCCCTACCTAACTCGACGGCGGGGACAAGGGCATTTAATGCCCGTCCGGTCGCATAAACAAAGGCAAGAAACGACCGTTAGGGGCGCCACCGATCGCCACGATGGCCTTCTTGTCGCCTTCGCTACACCTCGCACCGCATGGCTGCACAAATACTCGCCACGCGCTCTGGGGTAGTCCTGGGGTGACACGCCGTTGGACGCTACCGAGCTCGGGTGGAGAGTGGCAGCCTTGCCGCTGCAAGCGCCTTTGCCGCGCCGTTGTCTTGTCGCACCAGCGAGCTTGCCGCCGCCGGACTGCCGGACGCGGGCGTCGCGGCAAGTTTCTTGAAGTGCCTTGTTATCTTCCGGCAAGCTCCTCTTGCCGGGGTCTTTGTCCTTCCCGGCAAGCTCCTCTTGCCGGGGCCTTGTCTTCTTAGTTAACACTTTGTTCTTGAATGGCAGTAATGGGAATAGCGGAGGATCTTGGCGGACGCCCAGCGAGCCTTGCCGTGGGGCGCTGCGACTGCCCGTGCACAAGTTCGGGGTACTAAGGTACCCCTACTTTAGTACACCGACAATGACCAATAAGTATTTTTTCTGATGGCTTCCCCCTTTAAGAGGTCTGACCATATCCAGCCCCCAGACCGCGAAGGGCCAAGTTATGGGGATTGTTTGGAGAGTGGTAGGGGGCATATGTCTCTGATTGGCAAAGAGCTGGCAACCGACACAATGTTGAACAAGGTCCTGCGCGTCTGCTCGGGCTGTCGGCCAATAGAAGCCTGTACAGAAGGCCTTGCTGACTAGTGCTCGAGCCGCGGCGTGGTGCCCGCCTAGTCCGGCATGGATTTCAGCCAAGAGCTGCCGCCCTTCCTCTTCGAAGATGCATCTTTGGAGCACTTGGTAGCACTTTTCTTGTAGAGTTCCCCTTCGTGGACTTTGTAAGCTTTAGAAAGCCGGACGATGCAGCATGCTTCATTTTTGTCTTCGGGGAGCTCCTGCCTATTTAGGTAGGCCAAGAAAGGCTCAGTCCACGGGGCGATTACGGCCATGATTTTGTGGGCTGAAGATGTTATTTCGGTGGCAGAACCTCCGATTGTGTCTGATGGTTCGGAATCTGGGGGTGTGTTCGGATCCGTGCTAGTATTGGCCGATTCCCCTTCCCATACTACGGATGGCTTGAATAACCTTTCCAGGAATATGTTGGGTGGGATAGGGTCGCGTTTATCGCCGATGCGGGTGAGGACGTCCGCCGCTTGATTGTTTTCTCGATCCACATGGTGGAAATCGAGTCCCTCGAACCAAGCTAACATTTTGAGGACGGCATTACGATAGGCCGCCATTTTCGGATCCTTGGCATCAAAGTCTCTGTTTATCTGTGATATTGTGAGGTTCGAATCCCCGCGCACTTCCAGGCGTTGGATGCCCATAGAGACTGTCATCCGAAGACCGTGCAACAGAGCCTCATATTCGGCTGGATTGTTGGAGTCTGTGTATATTATTTGGAGGACGTACTGGGCCGTGTCTCCAGCGGGAGATGTCAGGACTACACCTGCTCCCAATCCGGCCAGCATTTTAGAGCCGTCGAAGTGCATGATCTAGTTGGAGTATGCGCCGTACTCTTTAGGGAGTTCGACTTCTGTCGATTCGGCGACAAAGTCAGCCAGTACTTGCGACTTGATGGCCCGCCGTGGTTTGTATATTATGTTGAACGAAAGGAGCTCGATAGCCGATTTAGCAATCCGGCCCGTAGGGTCGCGGTTATTTATTATGTCATTGAGTGGTACTTCGGAGGCCACCGTAATCGAACACTCTTGAAAGTAGTGTCGCAGCTTCCGGGATGCCATGAAGACCGCATATGCTATTTTTTGATAGTGTGGGTATCGGGATTTGCATGGGGTGAGGACCGTGGATACGTAATAAACCGGCTTTTGGAGCGGGAATTTGTGTCTGTCAACTTCTCGTTCGACGATGAGCACTGCACTTACAACTTGGTGTGTTGCAGCTATGTACAGTAGCATGGGCTCGCCGATGTTTGGCACTATTAGAACTGGATTACTGGCCAGTAAGGCCTTTATTTCGTCAAGTCTGGCCGTGACTGCATCCGTCCACACGAAGTGTTCGGTGCGCAGAAGGATGCGGTAAAGAGGTAATGCCTTTTCTCCTAACTGGAGACAAAGCGGCTCAAAGCGGCCACGCATCCAGCTAGTTTCTGGATGTGCTTGAGGTCTGTTGGTATAATCAACTGCGATAGAGCTCGAATTTTTGCCGGATTCGCTTCAATTCCTCTATTGGAAACAATAAAGTCCAACAGTTTCCCCGAGGGGACGCCGAAAACGCATTTTTCCGAATTCAACTTGATGTCGTATGTCCGGAGGTTACCGAATGTAAGCCTCAAGTCATCTATTAGTGTCTTCACGTGTCTTGTTTTTATAACCACGTCATGTACGTATGCCTCCACTGTTTTGCCAATTTGTTTTTCCAGGCATGTTTGAATCATGCGTTGATAGGTTGCACCGGCATTCTTAAGCCCGAAAAGCATAGTGTTGAAGCAGAAGGGGCCATATGGAGTTATGAAAGCTGTTGCAGCTTGGTCAGACTCTGCCATCTTTATCTGATGGTATCCAGAGTATGCGTCGAGAAAACAAAGCGAGTTGTGTCCAGCTGGCATCGATTATTTGATCGATGCGAGGGAGGGGAAAGGGATCCTTGGGGCAAGCCTTCTTGAGGTCTTTGAAGTCGACGCATAGGCGCCAGGATTTGTCCTTCTTTGGCACCATTACTAGGTTTGCCAACCAATCTGGATGGTTAATATCACTGATAAATCCGGCCTCAACTAGCTTGGCTAGCTCTTCCCCCATTGCTTGTCGTTTGGGCTCTGAAAATCGCCTTAGGGTTTGTTTGACGGATTTGTATCCCTTTAGTATGTTAAGGCTGTGTTCGTCCAGCCCACGCGGGATGCCCGGCATGTCCGATGGGTGCCAGGTGAAAATGTCCCAATTCTCACGTAAAAAGTCTCGCAGTGCGGTGTCCATTGCAGGGCTCAAATGTGTCCCGATGGAAGCTGTCTTCGTGGGGTCCGTTGGATGGACTTGGAATTTGACTATCTCGTCCACAGGTTTAAATGAGGTGGACTTGGATCGCTTGTCGAGTATCACATCGTCCCTGTCCACGGTGGCCTGTAGCGTCGTTAATTCTTCGGCTGCTAGGGCTTCGGATAATGCTTCCAGGGCTAGTGCTGCAGTTTTGTTTTCGGCGCGAAGTGCGACATCCGGATCACTGGCTAGAGTGATGATTCCATTGGGCCCGGGCATTTTAAGCTTCATGTATCCATAATGGGGTATGGCTTGAAAGCTCGTAAACGCGTCCCGCCCTAAAAGGGCGTGGTATCCGCTGCTGAAAGGAGCCACTTGGAAGGTGATTTCTTCGGACCGGTAGTTCTCCGTGGTGCCGACTACCACATCGAGTGTGATTTTTCCTGCACACCGCGCCTCCCGACTAGGGATAATTCCCCTCAAGGTTGTGCCGCTTTGTTCAATGCGGCTTTTTATCAATTTCCATCTTGTTGAGCATTTTTCATAGATCAAGTTTAATCCGCTTCCGCCGTCCATGAGTACTTTAGTGAGCCGAAAGCCGTCCACGATTGGGCTAAGGACCAGAGCGGCCGGTGCCCGGACAGTCTGGAATCGAGGTTCATCACTGGCATTGAAAGTTATAGCAGCGTCGTTCCAGGGGTTTATCTTTGCCACATGGCAAATTTCAGCAAAGCTTCGATGAGCTCGCTTGCGCCTATTGTTTGAGGCGAAAGTCTCGAAGACTGTTAATACTGTATTGTGTTCGTTGGCGGGATGTTGTTCTGCTTTATGGCTTGCAAGAAGATCCTCGCCACTTTTTGCAACCTGCCGGAGTATCCAACATGCTCTAAGGCTATGAGTTGGTGTTATGTCCAGAGTGCTGTGGAGTTTACATGGCCTATTGAGCCATTCTTCCAATACGGTTCCCCGCCCTGGGGTGTGCTTTGGTTTCTTGGGAATTGGATCGGCCGACCTACGAGAGTTCGGCTGTTTAGTTCGGACAAAGGTCTTGGTGAGAGCCGTACTGTCCCAAAATTCTATTTGGGTTTTCGAGGCACTTTCCATCGCACAGTACTTCTGTACTATGATTTCCAGGTCCGCGAAGTGTACTATGTTTCGGCGGCTTATAGCATTAAGGAGTCCTTTCTCCATGCAGTTTTTGCAGAAGAGTGAGACTACGTCCTCCTCGCGGCAGTCCTTGACCTTGTTAAGCGCAAGGAGGAATCTGGCCCAGTAGCGATGTACAGTCTCCTAGGGCTCTTGACTGATGCGGGAGAGATGGTTTAAGTCTAGGTGGGTGTTGTTAGCTGAATCCGGATTTTGATCCGATCTAACACCCAGGGGCATGGGAGGTTCCGAGCCTGATAGCCCGGGATCCGGAGTGCTGCCCAATTTCTCCGGCCCAAGGCCCGATTCTAAGTCCGGGACCCGGGTCATGCCTTCCTTTGAGCAGGTGTTCGCCTCAAGGAGTTCGGTGGTCCGGACATAATTCGTCCTCAAAGTTGAGGGGCAATCCGTGTGTGGTTCTTCCACTACCGCTATCTCATGGGTGGCCGGCGGGGATGTGATGTCCCTTTGGTCGGGTTTAAGCCTGATCCGGTCATAGTCTGTAGCGACTCCCAGAGCGGCGATGTGATCCAAGAGCTCATTAAGGGAGGAGATCTCCATCGGATCCATCTGTTCGGCGAGTTCTGAACTAACAAGAAGGTTATGCTTGATGACCCGAGAGGCCATCGTCGGCGCAACCGCCGATGGGGCAGCCATGATAAAGCCGCCAAGTCGAAGAGTTTGGCCTACTGCCAAAGCTCCCCCCAAGGTAATGTTGTCCTTGACGATGAGACGAGCCATCGGGCCTTGCGGCGACGACACAGAGGAACTCTCAATGAAAGCACCAATGTCGGTGTCAAAACCGGAGGATCTCGGGTAGGGGGTCCCGATCTATGCGTCTAGGCTGATGGTAACAAGAAGCAAGGGACACAATGTTTACCCAGGTTCGGGCCCTCTCGATGGAGGTAAAACCCTACTTCCTGCTTGATTAATATTGAAGATATGAGTAGTACAAGAGTATATCTACCACGAGATCATAGAGGCTAAACCCTAAGAGCTAGCCTATGATGGTACGATTGTAATAGTGATCGGCATTCTAAGGACCAACCTCTCCGGTTTATATAGACACCGGAGAGGGCTAGGGTTTACATGGAGTCGGTTACAAGGAAGGAAACACAATATCCGGATCGCCAAGCTTGCATTCCACGCAAAGGAGAGTCCCATCCGGACACGGGCCGAAGTCTTGAGTCTTGTATCTTCACGCTTCAATAGTCCGGACGATGTATATAGTCCGGCTGTCCGGATACCCCCTAATCCAGGACTCCCGCAATGGGCAAGATGACTAAAACTCTGTTCTCTGGAACAATGGAACGAGCTAGTGACTTATTGGAAATAATACATACTAATGTATGCGGTCCAATGAGTGTTGAGGCTCGTGGTGGGTATCGTTATTTTCTGACCTTCACAGATGATTTGAGCATATATGGGTATATCTACTTAATGAAACACAAGTCTAAAACATTTGAAAAGTTCAAAGAATTTTAGAGTGAAGTGGAGAATCATCGTAATAAGCAAATAAAGTTTCTATGATCTGATCGTAGAGCTATGTATTTGAGTTATGAGTTTGGCCTTCATTTAAAACAATGTGGAATAGTTTCACAGCTCATGCCACCTGGAACACCACGGCGTAATGGTGTGTCCAAACGTCGTAACCGCACTTTATTAGATATGGTGCAATCTATGATGTCTCTTACCGATTTACCACTATACTTTTGGGATTATGCATTAGAGATAGATGCATTCACTTTAAATAGGGCACCATCAAAATCTGTTGAGACGACACCTTATGAACTGTGGTTTGGTAAGAAACCAAAGTTGTCATTTCTTAAATTTTGGGGTTGTGATGCTTATGTGAAAAAGTTTCAACCTGATAAGCTTGGACCGAAATTGGAGAAGTGCGTCTTCATAGGATACCCAAAGGAAACTGTTGGGTACACCTTCTATCATAGATCCGAAGGCAAGATCGTTGCTAAGAATGGATCCTTTCTAGAGAAGGAGTTTCTCTCGGAAGAAGTGAGTGGGAGGAAAGTAGAGCTTGATGTGGTAATTGTACCTTCTCCCGAATTGGAAAGTAGTTCATCACAGAAATTAGTTCCAGTGATTCCTACACCAATTAGTGAGGAAGCTAATGATGATGATCATGAAACTTTAGATCAAGTTACTACAAAACCTTGTAGGTCTTCTAGAGTACGGTCCGCACCAGAGTGGAATGGTAATCCTATTCTGGAAGTCATGTTACTAGATCATGATGAACTTACGAACTATGAGGAAGCGATGATGAGCCCAGATTCCGCGAAATGGCTTGAGGCCATGAAATCTGAGATGGGATCCATGTATGAGAAAAAAGTGTGGACTTTGGTGGACTTTCCCGATGATCGGTAAGACATATTAAATAAATGGATCTTCAAGAGGAAGGCAGACTCTGATAGTAGTGTTATTATCTACAAAGCTCGAGTTGTCGCAAAAAGGTTTTCGACAAGTTCAAGGTGTCGAATACAATGAGATTTTCTCAGCTGTAGCGATGCTTAAAGTCTGTTCAAATCATGCTAGCAATTGCCGCATTTTATGATTATGAAATTTGGCAGATGGATGTCAAAACTGCATTCCTAAATGGATTTCTGGAAGAAGAGTTGTATACGATGCAACCAGTAGAGTTGTATATGATGCAACCAGTAGATTTTGTCGATCCAAAGGGTGCTAAAAAAGTGTGCAAGCTCCAGCGATCCATTTATGGACTGGTGCAAGCCTCTCGGAGTTGAAATAAACGCTTTGATAGTGTGATCAAAGCATATGGTTTTATACAGACTTTTGGAGAATCCTATACAAGAAAGTGAGTGGGAGCTCTGTAGCATTTCTAATAATATATGTGGATGACATATTGTTGATTAGAAATGATATATAATTTCTGGATAGCATAAAGGGATACCTGAATAAGAGTTTTTTCTATGAAAGACCTCGGTGAAGTTGCTTATATATTGAGGATCAAGATCTATAGAGATAGATCAAGATGCTTGATAAGATTTTTCAATGAATACATACCTTGACAAGTTTTTTTTGAAAGAGTTCAAAATGGATCAGTCAAAGAAGAAGTTCTTGCATGTATTACAAGGTGTGAAGATGAGTAAGACTCAAAGCCCGACCACGGCGGAAGATAGAAAGAGAATGAAAGTCATTCCCTATTCCACAATCGTAGGTTCTATAAAGTATGCCATGCTATGTACCAGATCTATTGTGCATGATTTTGGCAAGGGGTTACAATAGTAATCTAAGAGTAGATCACCGGACAGCGGTCAAAATTATCCTTAGTCAGGACAAAGGAAATATTTCTCGGTTATGGAGGTGATAAAGAGTTTGTTGTAAAGAGTTATGTTGATGCAAGCTTTTACACCGATCCAGATGACTCTAAGTCTCAACCTAGATACATATTGAAAGTGGGAGAAATTATCTAGCATAACTCCATGCAGAGCATTGTAGACATAGAATATTTGCAAAATACATACGACTCTAAATTTGACAGACCCATTGACTAAACTTCTCTCATGAGAAAAACATGATCACGCCTTAGTACTCTTTGGGTGTTAATCACATAGCAATGTGAACTAGATTATTGACTTAGTAAACCCTTTGGTTGTTGGTCACATGGCGATGTGAACTATAAGTGTTAATCACATACAGATGTGAACTATTGATGTTAAATCACATGGCGATGTGAACTAGATTATTCACTCTAGTGCAAGTGAGAGACTGAAGGAAATATGCCCTAGATGCAATAATAAAGTTATTATTTATTTCCATATTTCATGATAAATGTTTATTATTCATGCTAGAATTGTATTAACCGGAAACTTAGTACATGTGTGAATACATAGACAAAACATAGTGTCCCTAGTATGCCTCTACTTAACTAGCTCATTAATCAAAGATGGTTATGTTTCCTAACCATAGACATGTGTTGTCATTTGATGAACGGGATCACATCATTAGGAGAATGATGTGATGGACATGCCCCATCTGTTAGCTTAGCATTATGGTTGTTACACTTTCATTGCTACTGCTCTCTTGATGACTTATACATGTTCCTCAGACTATATGAGATTATGCAACTCCCGAATACCGGAGGAACACCTTGTGTGCTATCAAACGTCACAACGTAACTGGGTGATTATAAAGATGCTCTACAGGTGTCTCCGAAGGTGTTTGTTGGGTTGGCATAGATCGAGATTAGGATTTGTCACTCCATGTATCGGAGAGATATCTCTGGGTCCTCTCGGTAATGCTCATCACTATAAGCCTTGCAAGCAATGTGACTAATGAGTTAGTTGGGGGATGAAGCATTACGGAATGAGTAAAGAGACTTGCCGGTAACGAGATTGAACTAGGTATGATAATACTGACGATCGAATCTCGGGCAAGTAACATACCGATGACAAAGGGAACAACGTATGTTGTTATGCAGTTTGACCAATAAAGATTTTCCTAGAATATGTAGGAGCCAATATGAGCATCCAGGTTCCGCTATTGGTTATTGACTGGAGAAATGTCTCGGTCATGTCTACATAGTTCTCGAACCCGTAGGGTCCGCACGATTAACGTTCGATGACAATTTATATTTTGAGTTATGTCATTTGATGACCGAAGTTTGTTTGGAGTCCCGGATGAGATCACGGACATGACGAGGAGTCTCGAAATGGTCGAGATGTAAAGATCGATATATTTGAAGGCTATATTCAGACATCGGAAAGTTTCCGAGTGATTTGGGCATTTTTAGGAGTACCGGAGAGTTACGGGAGTTCGCCGGGGGAAGTAGTGGGCCTTAATGGGCCATACGGGAAAGGAGAGAAGGGCCTTAGGGGGTATCCCCCCATGGTCTGATCCGAATTGGACTAGGAGGGGGGTGGTGCCCCCTCCTTCCTTCTCCCCTCTTCCTCCTTCCCTTTCTTCTCCTAGTTGGAATAGGAAAGGGGGGGGCGAATCCTACTTGGACCGGGAGTCCAAGTAGGACTCCCCCCTTTGGCACGCCCCCTCTAGGGCTGGCCTCCTCTTCCTCCCTCCTTTATATACATGGGCAGGGGGCACCCCAAAGGCACTCCAAGATTTGTCTTAGCCGTGTGCGGTGCCCCCTCCACAGTTACACACCTCGGTCATACCGTCGTAGTGCTTATGCGAAGCCCTACGCCGGTAACTTCATCATCACCGTCACCACGCCATCATGCTGATGGAACTCTCCTTCGGCCTCAATTGGATCAAGAGTACAAGGGACGTCATCGAGCTGAACGTGTGCGGAACGCGGCGGTGCCGTGCGTTCGGTACTTCGATCGATTGGATCGCGAAGAAGTTCGACTACATCAACCGCGTTATTGAAACGCTTCCTCTTTCGGTCTACGAGGGTACATGGACAACACTCTACCCTCTCGTTGCTATGTATCACCTAGATAGATCTTGCGTGATCGTAGGAATTTTTTTGAAATTATTGCGTTCCCCAACACATTCATCCTAGGGCAACCAGTATAATCATATCTCAAGCATAGCTCCCAAACATACCAATGCAACATATGAATTTGATCCCACAATAGTTTCCCTTTTTGTGTCAAGCGATAATCCCTAAAGTATTCATGTTGATCCAACGTGTCTCCCATTATCAAGTTGAATGGGGTTTTCTAAGGATTATCAAAGTAGTGCATAATATTTTTCACATAATGAGCATCGAGGATTTTAGGAGGTTCCCCATCTCCATGAATAGCAAGTACCACTAATTTTTTTGGTGTTTCATGTTCCATATCCATAACTAAAGATAGAAACAACTTAGAAAGGGAAATAAAAACTACTTAGTGATAAAGAAAACAAGCATACACGACAATATTCACCACACGCTATTGCTGCCCGGCAATGGCGCTAGAAAAAGTTGATAACCCACAAGTATAGGGGATCGTTTTTAGCCTTCTTCGATAAATAAGAGTGTCGAACCCAATGGGAGCTAAAGGCAGAACAAATATTCCCTCAAGTCTATCGACCACCAATACAACTCTACTTACACTTGACGTTTGCTTTACCTAAAACAAGTATGAAACTATTTTGCAAGAATAAAACTACGAGTACTTTGCGAGAATAAAACTACGAATAAATTTGTGGGAAAGTAAAAGTGGATAGCTTTTGTAAAAGGGAAAGTCATTTGTCCCTAGGCAATCGATAACAAGTACCGGTAATCATTCTTGCAATTTTATATGAGGGAGAGGCATGACCTAACATACTTTCTCTACTTGGATCATATGCACTTATGATTTGAACTCTAGCAAGCATCCGCAACTACTAAAGATCATTAAGGTCACGAAACCCAACCGTAGCATTAAGTATCAAGTCCTCTTTACTCCCATACGCCATAACCCACTTAACTGCGTTTAGGCTATTGTCACCCTCACAACACTGACAATAAGCAAACCATGAACATATTACAAGACCCTACAGCAGGGGCCCCTCACGTTTGCGCGAGAATGGAGGGCACCATAGGACAGCGCCATAAATAATATATACAATCATACCAACCAAGATCACGATTAACCCATAGGACAAAACGGATCTACTCAAACATCATAGGATAACCATAGATCATTGGGAATAATATATGGAGTTGAGAACCATGCTTAAGTAGAGATTACATCGGGGAGAAGAGGTGTTACACCTCTACATAGAGGGGGATAAAGTTTGTGTTGACGGTAGCAAGATTGTTGATGTAGATCGTCGTCCCGATCGTTGCCCCGGTGGCACTCCGGCGCCACCGGAAGCAAGGCGGGGAGAGCCCCCCTCCTTCTTCTTCTTCCTTGGACTCCCTCCCTAGATGGGAAGAGAGTTCCCTCTTTGGTCCTTGATCTACATGGCCGCGGAGCGGCAGGAGCACCTCCGAGATTGGATCTCCCTCTCTGTTCTCTTCTGTTTCGTGCTCTCCGGATAAGGCCGAAACCGTTTCTTATATTCCCGGAGATCCGTAACTCCGATTGCGCTGATCTTTTTACATGATTTTTTCCTGATATAAGCTTCCTTGCGCCCGAAGTGCAGCTCCAACCAACATACGAGGAGGGCAGCACCCACCACCAGGCGTCAGGGGCCTGGGGCGCGCCCAGGTGTCTCATGGTCCGTGTGGGCCTCCGTTTGTGGTGATTCCAACTCCAAAAAATAACTAATATTCCAAAATAATTCTCTGTGGAGTTGCATCACATTTGGATTTTGTTTGATATGGATTTTCTGCGATACAAAAACAGGCAACAAACAAGAACTAGCACTGGACACTGGATAAGTAAGTTAGTCCAAATAAATCATATAAAAAGTTGCCAAAAGTACTTAAAAGTTGAATAATATTGTCATGAAACAATCAAAAATTATAGATACGACAGAGACGTATTAGTACACCTATTAATGTCGAAACTAATATTGTTCAAACTATGACACCGGAGGAACACATAAGGGAGATCTTACAGAACACTCCAGAACCCTAAAAAGAGTAGGTATGTGATACGATAAGTAAAGCGACTCCAAAAATTCCATCAAAATTATTTCTGTCTGTTTTGGAATATTAGAAAAGTACAAAATAAGAAACAACCGAGAGGACCCATAAGGAGGTCACAAGGCAACAGGGCGCGCCTGGTTGCCTATGGGCCCGTCGTGTGCCTTCTCAACAACATTTCTCTCCCTATGCTTGTTTTGCAAGATAAAAATTCTTTATATATACTCCCGGACATTTTGACCACCTTATCGCAAGTTTCTCCTCTATTCTTGTCTTGGGTATTTTTCTGTCAGGTTTCCATGGCCAGGCATCATGTCTTCTTCTTCCTCCAACAACCTGGGGGACGATGCTTGGTTAATGCAGATGGAACTCAAGAGAGAGGAGGCTGAGGAGGTTACCATGGAAGAATATGATGGAGACTCGCTTGAGGTTTACCCTCCGGCTTCGGAGAGAGGCACTCTTGTCGGGATCTCCACTATGTCAAATCCCCATCAAGCCATGAGGTCAACATTGAGCCAAGGAAATCAAGAGCTATAGGAGGGACCTGGCCCCTGTAGGCGTTTACACAAGTTGCATTGGAAATATTTTCATAATTTGGTTCATAACTATGGGGTTGAGAATATATACTTCTCGCATGCATATACCTTCCAATTGGGACATCTCTCTTGCAAGTGAAAGTGATACTTGGGGCCAGAAAATAAACATATTATGGCCGAAGTTCAAAATAATGCTGAGATTATTCGTCATGTGCTTGGGGAAATTCAAAATTTGAAGGAGATGTTGATAAACATCTTGGACAAGCCTACTACCTCATCATCACCACCATCACCGAAGAAAGAGATTTGAGTTCACGGGTATGGGCACCTCCCTAGGCTTGTGCCAAGCTTGGGGGAGGTGCCCCGGTATCGTATCACCATCACTTTTATCATATTTATCTACCTTAGTTCGATATTTAGTTCTTTCGTGATTTGGAAGAATAAAGTTTTAGTATGATCTAGTTTCGAGTGCTAGTTTCATGACCTATCCATCTATGTAATCGAGGTTGAGAGTTACTCCCTCCGTTCCAGAATATAAGGTGTATTGGTTTCTGTGCAAGTCAACCGTTTGAAAGTTTGACCTAGATTATAGAACAAACTAGAAACATCTACAATACCTAATAGATAAAATATGAAACTACCTTTCATGATCGATCAAATGATATAAATTTCATATTGTGGATATTCATATATGTTTCTCAAAACTTGGTCAAACTTGCACTCGTTTGACTTTTGAAAAAACAAATACACCTTATATAAAGGAACGGAGGGAGTATATAATAAAGAGTAGTTTGAGTTTTACCCATTTAGTTTTATGTTCCAATCTTAGCAATGGAAATAATAAAAAGATCATATGCTAATCTCATGGCGAGTGATGACTTCACATAAAGGAAAGTATAATTGATAAATTTTGTTGCAAATTAACAAACATAGAACTGGTCTACGATGCAATTCAAGAAAGATTAATCAGGGAAGAGAGGATTCACATATAACACTACTGCAGGATGCTGCTAACGCGACACTACGATTAGAGAACCTTTGAGAAACTGTGTGCGATGCAATAATCGCAAACGGTGGTGTCAGAGAACCGTCAACAATGTCCAAAACGTTTGCGATGACGGATGCATCAAACACGGTTCAGATTTTAGTTGCGTGTGCGATGAAGGGCATACGGTTGATCCAGCAGAACTGTTTGCAATGAGGAAGAACAACAGAAATGGGCAGACATATCAATGTGTGTGCGATATATGGCATACAGTTTCCTCTGATGAACTGTGTGCTATTAGGGAATGCAACAGAAACGGTCGGCCAGATCAAGGTGTGTGTGATATACGGCATACAGTTCACTCGGACAAACTGTTTTCAATTAGGCAAGAGAATGGAAATGGTTCATCTTAACAAGATGTGTGTGATATGCGGCATTTATGATTAGCCAAAAGAACACAAATGATTCGTGTAAACCAGATGTGTGTGATATGCAGCAAACAGCCCACTCGGATGAACTGTTTGCGATGAGAAATGATAACATAGACAGTTACTATAGTATATTCATGTGCAATTCTGTTCGTACAAAAAACATTGAAAAATGCAAACTAGTTGCTTGTGTATAAACAATTATCAAAAAGTAATGGGATAGACCTTCTTCAAGCCAATCAACATGTGTTCAAAAAATAAGAAATGTCAAAAATTACAAAACAAAGACCTCGATAGACCTTGTTGCTGTAGATCCCTCTTTGCATCCTTTATTGCGCAACACAATGGAAATGGTTCAACTGAACAATATGTGTGTGATACGCGGCAAACAGGTCCATGATCAGAAATGTTTGCGAAGACCAATAATAACACAGACGATTGCTGCTAATAAGCCGTGTGATTTGCTCTGTCTACAGAAGAATAACATGTATATATATAACTGAAATAAAAATCCAATTACATAAGTGACTATACAGATCATTCGCACACACCTCAATAAACAATTGCATGCATTCTAAAGTAGGAGAAACGATCATCTAGTCATCTACTTCTTGTGACACTCCTGCCACTACTCTGTGGCTTGATCCTTCAGCTGGGGCATGAACAAGACACTTCCTCATGTCAACGATCCGCCTGTATATCTCGTAGCTTCTGTACGCATCATTGGCCGCGTACATGACATGTTCTTCATCCAGTCTCTCATGCCAAACACTGTGCCAGGTGTCCTTGTCCTTCTTGCTCTCATCCTTCATCTTCATGTAGTAGGGGTCGATGATGGCCGAGGCGAGGTCAACCAGGGAGTTTAGTTTGTTCCTGGCGCTGCCCCAGACCTTGTAGTGGTACGGGATGTTGACAAGATTTGGGCATTTCAAGCCCGAAACCTTGAGCACTTTTAGATCATTGGTGGCGTCTACCGTAGTGAACTTGTAGTCAGAGCTGTTGATAAAACTGGAGAAACGCATGCAAGGTCTTGTGGATAGGTGGTAGTGGTAGACGAGGATGTCATGTCGCACGCACAACTGGGCGATGACAACCTTTTGATCGTGCCCGGCACGACCGATGGTGTACTCGAGGTCGAAGCCGACCACTTGGTACTTGTCCCCGGCAAGGAACTGCTCCATAGTTTGGATGGAGCTCTCCACCGACACTAGATCGTTCGTGTACACCACCGAGAGGGCCTTCCCCCTCACGTGGGTGTCCGCTATGTGATGCATGGTGAACTTCCCACCGTTTTCATCATCGGCCGCTGGGAGCGCCATTGGAGCCACGGGGATTGCCATTAACCGCTGGATGTCCTCTCTGTATGTGTCGTCGTGGTGGTGCTTATTGTGTTGTGTGACGCGAGAGATGAAGGTAAATGGCTGTAGGAATAAATGGGAGCTGAGCGGCCTGGATTTTCGGTGCGTCCGCATGGCAGTTTTTGCATCGGGTAACTGCATTGTGGAGCCACACCCAGTGCAACCACATGTACACGAACATGCGTGATCGTCCGACGGCCCCAAACACTGGCAGCATGCGTGGAGGGACGAGGGCAGAGCACCCGGAGGGATGCGAGACGGCAGAGCATTCGTGGCGGGACGCGAGCAGAGTGCGCTGCGACCGCCTCAACCGCAAGCAACCTCACGCATAGAGCAGTTGGACACACAGGAAATGGTCGCCTACAAGCCGGCCGACACTTGCGTCGCTGCGTAGAAAGCGGCCATGTGCTACTACCTTCGTCTTGGTCTATAGTACCCTTTATATTATGTGCCATACTTTGCCCTCAAATTTAACCAACAAAATGTTAATGCATGTTATAAAAATTATATAATTGGAAACTATGTTCAAATACGAATCCAACTATATAATCTTTGGCGACATGCATTCGTATTTTATTTGTTAAATCCTACTCATAAACTAGGAGGGTGTATAGTAGGTAATTCAATCACAAAGTTTTTTTATCAATCGTATGTGTACGTGGCCTTTCGTCCTCCTCTCGCTCATCTTGCCACCCCGCTGCCGCAGACGGCTTACAGCGCAAGCTTGCGTAGCACACGGGTGCGTTCTTTTGGCCAAACGGAGGCGCCAATGAATCATCGGTGAGCCTGTTCCCACGCAACCTCGCAGGTTCCCGCGCAAGCTTCCCGGCCGACTGGGTGAAATCCCCCAAAATCCCAATGCTTACCGGCCTGCTATAAAAACCCACACGGCCGGCGAGTCCTGCGCCGCATTTTCCCCTCCCTCCCTGTAGCTTATCTTGCATGCTTCTCCCACAATCGCCAATGGCATCGGTCCTCGTGGTTGCTCAGCCACTCCGCCGTCATCAGACGACAGCTCCAGCTGGGAGGCTACACCGCGGCGGCGGCACAGTCCTCGGCGTAGTGTAGTGCACATGGCGTCCCTGTTGGGTTTGCGCGGAATACCCACCACATGCTCCGCCACCGGTGCCCTTCGGCAGCTCTTGCCAGCCCTCGCCACACCACCGTTGAAAGCCAGGGCAATCGCCCACTCTGCTGTCGCGGCCCGAAGGCGGGAGGTGGCTGTCGTGTCCGCCACCCCACTGGCGGCCACCATGGCCATCACCCGCTCCACCACCACGGCCCGAAGGCGGGAGGTGGTGGTCAAGGCCGCCACCCCGTCGTCGGCCACCCTAGCTGCCAGCCCACCATCGACCGCCGGGGTCATCACCCACTCCGCCACCGCCGCCCAAATGCGGGCTGCGGAGGTGGCTGCCGGCACGTGCGTCAGCAACCTTGCACGCTACACCGAGTTCCTGCGGGAGGAGGAGGAGCGCCTCGTCGAGCATGCAAAGAGCCTTACCGCCGCCGAGGCCGCAGCACATGCCGCCTTAGGGGCGAGGAATTAGGAGATCTACAAGGAGAACCACTGATTCGAGAGGGATCGTTTGGAGCGGAAGTGGGTGGTCGAGCTGGCGAGCGTCACCGAACATGCAGCAGCGGCAGACACCATCTTGCATTTGTCCAGCTCGTCAGTAGGTTCCTCCTCCTCTGCCTCTTACTGAGCATGCTCGGTAGAGGAGAGGCTGCCGGAAGTAGTACAAAGCGCCTCCATAGTAGTAGTAGTAGTAGTAGTAGTAGTAGTAGTAGTAGTAGTAGTAGTAGTAGTAGTAGTAGTAGTAGTAGTAGTAGTAGTAGTAGTAGTAGTAGTAGTAGTAGTAGTAGTATTTAGGGGCTATTTTGTTCAGTTCATCTGACTATAGATGTGGTGGAACTGTACAACATACTTAAAATTATCTAGTACATAAAGTAGAACTAGCTATTTCAGTACGTGACTGGCAACAATTGGGGAAAAGTTTGGTCGGTTCAGCTGTCCAGTTGAACTGTTTGTATAAATTAAGCATGATTGCTTAATCTATGAATGAAATCTATGCTTAATTACTGAATTTTAGTTGCAAAAATTAGATAGTGCTAGTCATTTTTAGCTGCATATTTTGACACATCGCCGTGTTTCAAGGTTGACAAATGGCAATTGTTGGTGTCAAAACCGGCGGATCTCGGGTAGGGGGTCCTGAACTGTGCGTCTAGGCGGATGGTAACAGGAGACAAGGGACACGATGTTTTTACCTGTGTTCGCCCTCTCGATGGAGGTAAAACCCTACTCCTGCTTGATTAATATTGATGATATGGGTAGTACAAGAGTAGATCTACCACGAGATCAAAGAGGCTAAACCCTAGAAGCTAGCCTATGGTATGATTGTTGTTTGTCCTATGGACTAAAACCCTCTGGTTTATATAGACACCGGAGAGGGCTAGGGTTACACAGAGTCGGTTACAATGGTAGGAGATCTACATATCCGTATCACCGAGCTTGCCTTCCACGCCAAGGAAAGTCCCATCTGGACACGGGACAGAGTCTTCAACCTTGTATCTTCATAGTCCAGGAGTCCGGCCGAAGGTGATAGTTCGGCTATCCGGACACCCCCTGATCTGGGACTCCCTCAGTAGCCCCCGAACCAGGCTTCAATGATGATGAGTCCGGCGCGTTGATTGTCTTCAGCATTGCAAGGCGGGTTCTTCTCCAAATTCCATATACTTGTCGAATAGTGTCTGGCTTCTTATAAATGCTGCGCTCCTTGGCTTCCACGCCCAATAATGGCCATCTTCCACGTGTCGAACGAATGCGAAAAGCCAGGGTATCTTTACATTTACCCCCCTAGCTGCGCAAATGAGCCACCTATAAAAGAGACGGGGATCTAGATCTGAATCACACCATCCTCCCTCCATGAGCATTCATCGGAGCGCCTCTGACAAAAATCCATTCCATCATGGACAGTCGACGCGGCTCCTCCTCTCGCGCTCCCAGCCTCAGCCTGGAGATTGGGAGAGATGCTCAGTCCCGCGCAGTGAGTTAGTGACGCTCCAAACCAAGGGATTTCTTCCCCCAGCCTTTAGGGTTCCGGTTCGAGCCGGACTTGCCACCTACAAGGGTGGAAAGCAGGTGGAGAGCGTCCCCGATCCCTCCAAAGGAGAGCGGGTATGCTTCGTCTCTTATCTGATAAGAGGGCTCGGATTTCCAATTCATCCGTTTCTCCGGGGGCTCCTGGAGTTCTATGGCCTCTAGTTGGACAACCTTACGCCTGCCTCCATTCTGCATATTTTGGGCTTCGTGGCCCTTTGCGAGCTGTTTTTGGGCATCGAGGCTCATTTCGCGCTGTGGAAGAGATTATTTTGCCTTGTACCCCGTTCTCATGAGGGGTCAATATATCAAGTGGGCAGAGCCGAACTATGGCGCATCGCCGGGACCGGATATCTATCCGGAACCCCGAAGAAGGCATCCAAAGACTGGCCCTCGGAATGGTTTTACATGGAAGACGTCCCTCTGCTAGATCCTGTTCGGATCAGCCTCCCGGAGTTCAATAACGCTCCTTTGAAGAAACGCCTAAGCTGGCGCCCGCGGAGCCCCTAGAGGGAAAGTGACAGGGATGTCCTCTACCTTGTGAGCCGAATAAAGTTACTAGCTCATTCCGGACTGACCATGATCGGAGTCATGGCCACATGCATTATGCGGGGGGTGCAGCCGCTCCAGTATAGGGGCCACCCCATGTGGGATTTCAACAGGGAGGATGATGCCACCCGCCATGGCCGTAAGGGGTCGGGATCGGTCGCCGATCTGGTGAAGATCTTGTCCGGCCTGTACAAAGGGGAAAAGGAGGATTTTCTCCGTGTTAGTCCACTGAACGGATTTTCTATGAACAATCCTCGAAGCTAGGTAAGCGGACATTTCTTTTTGCCTATTCGATCCCCATTCCCATGGTTAAGTATCCCATTTTGTGATTTTGACGCAGGAACTGCGCCGGGCTGTAGTGGATATACACAGCCCGCCTCCACAACCCGAGGATCCGGAACGGTCCCTCGATCCAACCTCCGAAGAGGATCTGGACATAAAGGTGGAGCTGATCGATGGGGTGCTCCACCAACTTAGCATCGACAATGCTTTGGTCGCCATTACGGCCGGCTACCCCGGAATATTTCCAGCTTCCCAGGTAACTGTGACCGAAGTCCTGATACCATGACCCATCTGTGCTTATTTCTGATCACCGTGATACCAATGGTGTTCCGCAGAGGTGCCTTTGAGGCGGAAGCCGAGCTCGCGCGGCGGCCGGCCAACAAGGTAGCTCGCCCAAAGAAAGTAAAAAAGAAGTGCAAAGGCGGATCGAGACGCCGCCCTAACGGTATGGCGCGCCACCGTGTTTCAAGGAAAGATTCTCGAAGGCATACTAACGCTTGTGATCTTTTCAGAAAAAGAGTGCTCGCCGGATCGTGTCCGGAGAGGTTATAATCGAGCCTCCGCCACCAGTGCTCCAACGCCAGTCCGGAGGGGAGGCGAACACAAGGCGCGCGTCGATGCTCCTCCAACGGAGGATGCCGACAGATTGTCCGCCATCAAATCTGAGGTGGAGAGTGCCATGAATCACAAAGCGCCGGACAATTCTTCGGACGACATGTTTCTCCCAAGAGGCATTGAATGCCTTTAATTCGGGAGATGCGCACCTCCGTGCCGCTCAAGATGGTCTAGCCAGAGCCACGGAGCAGTATGTGAAAGACATACGGGTGAGGGATTTTGACAGTTATATATACCAGTAGCCCCCGAGACTAAAAATAGTTAGAATAACTGATTTAAGGATCATTTGTTATGCAGGATCTTACAGAAAAGAATACCCAACTGTCCCAGGAGCTTCAAGAGTGCAAGGCCCAACTTGAGGCCGCACTAGCCACGACAGGGGAAGCCACAGAGACCCCCTCTGGTAATATACACTTTAAAAGAGAAGTAGTTTGCAAAGTGCAACGTGTGTATAAGTCTGACAATAACATGGCAGATGGCGCCGGGGTAGATCCGGACAAGCAACAGCTCCTGCGCCGGTTAAAAGCCGGCGAGAATGTGCTTACAAGGGTGCGGCAAGAGAAAAATAACCTCCAAGATGCCAACACCCAGCCGGGCGAGGAGCTAAAAGATGTTCGTGCCAAATTGTCGACTCGTATGAGAATTGGCGGCTTCATCGCGGCATTTATAGTAAGTGCTTGAGCGAACTTATGAAAAGAAGAGTTCGGCGAGGAAGTCGATTAACAGAAATATGTCTGTAGGTATGCTCACAGGTCGTCCTGCAGAGGAAATGCCCGGTTCAATGGGTGACCCACTTCCCGAGCTACTGCAACTGCACGAACGAGTTCGGCAGGTGATGAGAGGCGTCGCCCAGGCCTCGTGGCCATCCATCTCCCTACCCGAAGGCCTTGAGAGCTTGCAGAGAAGCTTCAGGGGGCACAGCGGCACTTCCGGCTATGGAAGATATCGGCCTGCCGTCAAGGCGTTAGGGAGGCCTGGGCCATGGTGAAGATGCAGTACACGAAGGCTCACCCAAACCACATGGCCGAGGTCGGACCTATGGGCCCGATGGGAAGAGATCCCTGCGAGCTTAGTATATGGCCAAGTAGAGTTGGACGCAAAGTATTCCTAGCGGGACTGTAAACTAGACAGCCTACTAGATGGTATTGAAGAGGAATACAATCAGTCAATTTGACTACGTAATTTAAAATGACATGTAAAATGCCTTCTAGCTGGATTGTAGATCGTTTTTCGTAGCGGACCTTTTCGCTTCAACCTCGGGACCCGACAGTCCGGAGTGTGTCCGAATACCCTCGCGGTTATGTAAGAACCAGGGCATGCGTGGAGACCAAAGCGTAGGGTCATGAGTGCTTTATCGACAAGTGCCCAACTAGTATGTTATATTACATGGTTAGTAAGAAACATCTTCCAGGAGAATAGTTCCGTTAGGGGTTCCTTTCTCGGGAGGCATGCCCTAAAGTGCATGTCCGACTGCGAAAAAAGCAGAAAAACATCTGGGGGCAGATAAATGAATAAGTAAGAATTCGTCTTTTAGTTCACCGACCTAATATTCCCTTAGGAACGCTAGCCTTCGGCTTCACCCAGTCTGAGGTACACGTCCGGCTGACCCGGCGGTAACAATCGCAGAGGTGCTCCCTTTACCACCTAGCCGAACAATCGGGAATGTAGGGGTAAGCACAGGAGCCAGGCAACCCAGCTTGGCCAAAACTTAAGTCATATCGATGCATATAATGGTGAATAAAAGGTACATGTGGAAGTGTGACACATGTGTTGGGCATAAAGCCCGTATAAATAAGCTTCTGTTAAAGAAGCCCCCAGGTATACTGAGTGCGGATAACGCATCAAGTGTGTGCAAATAGTGCGCAAACGAGCCTTCAATGGCTTCAGAAAAAAAGGAGGGAGAAGGAGAGAAATAAAAGACAGTTAAAGTATAAAATATAGACGGAGGAAGGAGACGAACTCAGAGTCCAGCGCTAGGCGTAGAATCTTCGGAGACGGGCTGCGTTCCATGGGTTTGGCTCAAATCGATTATCCAATGCGTTCCGCAGACGGTATGCTCCGCCGGTCAGGACTTGGTCGATGATGAAGGGACCCTCCCATTTGGGCTTGAGTTTGTCCTTTTTCTTGTCCGGCAGGCGTAGAACTAATTCGCGAACATTGTAAGCTTTGGCCCATACTTCTCTGCTTTGGTATCTTCGAGCCTGCTGTTGATAGAATGCAGAACGAGCTTTTTCCACGTCACGCTCCTCCTCCAAGGCATCCAAACCGTCCTGCCGATCCAGCTCGGCTTCTCTTTCTTCGTACATGCACACGCGAGGTGAGTCATGAATTATGTCGCAGGGCAAAACTGCCTCTGCGCCGTATACCATAAAAAATGGTGTGAATCCGGTAGTGCGATTCAGCGTCGTCCGCAGCCCCCAGAGTACGGAGTCGAGCTCCTCTACCCAGTGCGTGTTAGATTCCTTGAGGGATCGCACTAGTCTGGGTTTAGTGCCGCTCATGATTAGACCATTTGCTTGTTCGACTTGACCGTTAGTTTGAGGGTGATAGACTGAAGCGTAGTCAAGCTTGATGCCCATGTTTTTGCACCAGATTTTAACCTCGTCGGTCGTGAAGTTCGTGCTGTTATCAGTGATGATGCTATGGGGGATGCTGTAACGGTGTACTACCCCTGATATGAAGTCTATCACGGGTCCGGATTCGGTCGTCTTAACTGGCTTGGCCTCTATCCATTTGGTGAATTTATCCACCATGACCAATAGGTATTTTTGCTTGTGGGTTCCTCCTTTAAGGGGTCCAACCATGTCAAGCCCCCAGACCACGAACGGCTAGGTGATGGGTATAGTTTTGAGGGCGGTGGGTGGCATGTGGCTTTGATTAGCAAAGAGCTGGCAACCGACGCATCGTTGGACTAAGTCCTGAGCATCTGCCTGGGCCGTCGGCCAATAAAATCCTGTACGGAAGGCCTTTCCTACAAGGGCCCGGGCTGCGGCGTGGTGCCCACCGAGTCCGGCGTGAATTTCAGCCAGAAGATTTCGCCCTTCCTCTTCGGAGATACAACTTTGAAGGATTCTGGTTGTGCTTTTCTTATAAAGCTCTCCCTCATGGACCTTATAGGCTTTAGATCGCCGTACTATGCAACGGACCTCATTTTGGTCCTCGGGAAGTTCCTGCCTAGTTAAGTAGGCTAGGAATGGTTCCATCCACGGGGCAATGACTGACATTATTTCGTGGGCTGAATGTGTTATTTCATTGGCGGAACCATCGATTGTGTCAGAATGTTCGCTGTTGGGTGGTGCGGTTGGGTTCGGGTTGTTATTTCCGGACTCCCCTTCCCATAGTACGGATGGCTTGAACAGCCGCTCTAGGAAGATATTGGGAGGGACGGCATCGCGCTATGCGCCAATGCGTGCCAATACGTCTGTCACCTGGTTATTATCCCGGGCTATATGGTGAAATTCAAGCCCTTCAAATCGACCTGACATTTTTAGGACGGTGTTACGGTAAGCTGCCATTTTCAGATCCTTGGCGTCGAAGTCTCCATTTATTTGGGATATCATGAGGTTCGAATCCCTGCGCACCTCTAGGCATTTAATGCCCATGGAGACCGCCATCCGGAGGCCACGTAGAAGGGCCTCGTATTCGGCTGCATTGTTGGAGTCCGTGTACATTATCTGGAGTATGTATTGAACTGTGTCTCCGGTTGGGGATGTCAGGACAACGCCAGCCCCCACGCCGGCCAACATTTGGGAGCCGTCAAAGTGCATGATCCAATTGGAATATGTGCCGTACTCTTTAGGGAGTTCGGCTTCAGTCCATTCGGCGACGAAGTCGGCCAAAACTTGCGACTTAATAGCTGGCCGTGGCTTGTAGGTTATGTCGAATGGGAGGAGCTCGATGGCCCATTTTGCAATCCAGCCAGTCGCGTCGCGGTTGTTTATAATGTCATTAAGAGGTACTTCGGAGGCTACTATTATCGAACACTCTTGAAAGTAGTGTCGCAGCTTCCGGGATGCCATTAACACCGCATACGCTATCTTTTGATAATGTGGATACTGGGACTTGCATGGAGTTAGGACATTGGACACGTAGTAAACTGGTTTTTGAAGGGGGAACTTGTGTCCGTCCGTTTCTGTAGGATCGTTGAAGGTGAGAGTGTCTAGAGGGGGGGTGATTAGACTACTCGACAAGATAAAAATTATGCCTTTTGAGAAAGACAAGCTTTTGGCAGATTTTGCATATCACACAAGTCAAGCAGCTTACTACACATGCAATTCTAGAGTATGGGCAGCGGAAAGTAAGTTGCACATGAAGTAAAGAGAGGTGGAGAAGATCAAACGCAGTTTGGAGACACGGAGATTTTTCTCGTGGTTTCGATAGGTGGTGCTATCGTCAATCCACGTTGATGGAGACTTCAACCCACGGAGGGTAACGGCTGCGAGAGTCCACGGAGGGCTCCACCCACGAAGGGTCCACGAAGAAGCAACCTTGTCTATGCCATCATGGCATACGCCCACGGAGGACTAGCCTTACTCGGGTAGATCTTCACGAAGTAGGCGATCTCCTTGCCCTTACAAACTTCTTGGTTCAACTCCACATCTTGACGGAGGCTCCCAAGCGACACCTAACCAATCTAGGAGGCACCACCTCCAAAAGGTAATAGATGGTGTTGATGATGATGAACTCCTTGCTCTTGTGCTTCAAATGATAATCTCCCCAACACTCAACTCTCCTCACTGATTTGGCTGTGGTGGAAGAAAGGATTGAGTGGAAAGCAACTTGGGAAGGCTAGAAATCAAGTTTCATATGGTGGGAGTGGAGCAACTTGATCTCAACACATGGGTAGGTAGTTTTCTTATCGAAATGTAAGGTAGGAGTGGTAGTTCTTTCGATGGCTCTCTCCACGAATGAAGAGGAGGTGGAGGGTATTTATAGCCTCCACACAAAATCCAACCGTTACACACATTTGACCAATCTCGGTCAGACCGAAGTTGACAACTCGGTGAGACCGAAAGTTCAAATCTTGTGAATGTTGGGATTTTCGGTGGGACCGAAAATACAATCTCGGTGAGTCCGATTCTTCCAAAGACTAGGGTTTGCCAATCTCGGTGGGACCGACTTTATCATCTCGGTGACACCGATTTGATGAAAGAAGGTTACAGAAGCTTGGCAACACTAGTTTCGGTGAGACCGAGTTTGGAATCGGAAAATCCGAAATTTCTAGGGTTTGGCTTTGTGGCTGAGGTGGTTCATCTCGGTGTGACTGAGTTTATGGAATCGGTGGGACCGAGATTACTTATGAGTGTATATTGGAATGAAAGATTTCTGATGGTTTGGGAGATGTATCACTAAGCACTTTGAGCAACCAGATCATTAACATAACCTCATCCCCTTTTAATAGTATTGGCTTTCCTATAGACTCAATGTGATCTTGGATCACTAAACCAAAAATGGAGTCTTGAGCTTTTGCCAATGCTTGCCTTAGCATTTGGAGGGGTCCACCTCTCCAGTCATTGCCATACCAATGTGATTGACCTTCCTGAAACATACTTGATAAAAGCATTAGTCCAACCACAAAGTATGTTGTCATTAATTACCAAAACCACCCAGGGAGCAAATGTGCTTTCAATCTCCCCCTTTTTGGTAATTGATGGCAACACACTAAACAAGACATCAAAGCTTTCTGAAAGAAAGACAGAATTATCACTAAAGCTTTGACAAACATGTAGTCCACAGGCTCCCCTACAAGTGTGCAAGATTTTCATAGATTATGGTTTTGGACTACCACAAGCACACAAGAGAGAAAAGCAAGATGTGCTACATGCAGCTTGGCTATATGCATCGAGCAGATGAAAGGAAGTAAGTGATAATGCATATGTGCATGGTGATTTCTTGCAAACAAGTATTCACAAGCAAGTCACCATCATGCACATTCTGCAGGATGCATATACTTACCTTGAGGTTCCTTGGCATTGTACCTGAAGAAATAAAACTTGGGAAAACAAGGTTAGATAACACAAGAGTATTTCTTCAACCAACAGCAAGAACATCAAGAGTACCAAGCCAGGGATGACATGTGTAAAGAGTGTCTCATATTGAGCACAAGCTTGAATCAACAAACATGTCTCCCAAAATTAAAAGATTTTCAATGAACTCGTAGAGATTTTGCTATATCGATTGTGAGAGCAATGAAAGCAAAATCAAAAGAATGATGCCAAAGGTAATATCCAATGTGGAACACGGCAAAGCTTTGATGTGATTCTCTCCCCCTTAAGGTAAGATTGCTCTTCTTCTCCTAAATCTTCTCTTCTCCCCTTAACTCCCCTTCCCCCTAAATCTTCTCCCCTTTGACATCAAGTGCGAAAAGGACAGCAAACTAGGAAGGCTAGGAAAGATGGAAAGAAGTGGGATCCTGAAGAATCACAACAGGGCAATAAGAAACATGCATTAAGAATCATTGAGTTGAGCTGCAGAAGATGATATCCTGGTGAATGTAAATCGGTGACACCGAATTGATATGGATCGGTGAGTCCGAAAGTCAGAGACTTAGGGCAGATCCTTTTCGGTCGATCAAGTATTTAAATTGGTGACGCTTGAGTTTAATTCCAAGGAAATATAGAAATAATTCAGCTCACTTTGCAAGGAATGTTTCAAAAGATTTGCAATGAATTTGTAAATGATTTGCAAGGAATTGATCAGAGCCAAAAAGATATTCACAAAAACAGAAGAAATAGAAATGAAAAAGATTGCTAGATGAAGGTTTTTTTTAAGAAAACATAATGAGAAAACATAAGAGAAAATAGAGAAACTCCAGAACATATGTACTTCATCTAGATAGGGGTCGGCGACAAAGTCACCTATGTTTGAGTATATTGACTTAGGAGTCAAATGAGAACATTTGATCATAGGTCATACTCATCGTTTAAGCTCAAAATGGGGTTGCCATTTTTCGATTAAGCATTTGATGTGATCACATCTTATGAAGCTGCTTGTACTCATGACTTTGAGCAAAGCTCCTTCAAGATGTGAAGAACATACCTTGGGCTTGTTGTTGCTTTACTCATGTAGGTGAACTTGATGTAGATGCTCATAGAATGTGAAGTTGGAGCACCATTTCCAATTGTGTAGTTCATCTTCCTACATGGGTTAGGCAAGCAAGGAAATACTCAAGAATATCCAAGATGACAAGAGTGAAATACTAGATGTATAAGGTGTCAAAAAGGATATGTGGAATTTTGTTCCTTGAACTCAACATCCCAAAGGGCTAGATACTTGGTCAATGACAAGATTACTCAAGATTTGAGTGTGGTAATCTTGTGGAATGTAGATCATCCAAGTACCTGCAAGGAGTTAGATGCAATACAAGGGGGCAAATGTGTCCAAGACATATGATCATCATCATAATAGAAATATCAAGGATTAGTCAAGTAGGCTCATGCCTTGCATGCATCAATGGAGTTTTCACTCCAAGTTTGAAGCATCAATGATGTTCAACTCACTCCTTAAGCGACAAAACACTTTCTCATCAAGAGGTTTTGTAAAGATATCAACAAGTTGTTTATCAAGAACGAACATGCTTAAGATTGATGTCACCCTTAGCAATGTGATCACGAATAAAATGGTGACGAACTTCAATATGTTTCGTACGAGAGTGTTGCACAGGATTGTGTCCAATCTTAATCGCACTCTCATTGTCACAAAGCAAGGGAACATGTATCGCATGTATCCCATAATCCTTAAGCGTTTGTGTCATCCATAGCAATTGAGCACAACATGAACCAGCAGCTATATATTCTGCTTCGGCAGTGGATAAAGATACCGAATTTTGTTTCTTGGAGGACCAAGATACAAGGGATCGACCAAGGAATTGACACGCACCAAGTTGACTTTCTATCAACCTGTCTCCGCATAGTCCGAGTCGGAATAGCCAACAAGATCGAAAGAGGCCCTCTTAGGATACCAAATGCCAAAGTTAGGTGTGTGTATCAAATATCTCACAATTCTTTTAACAGCTTTAAGATGACATTCTTTAGGGGCTGCTTGATATCGAGCACACATGCATACACTCAACATTATGTCAGGACGAGAAGCACAGAGATATAGTAGAGAACCAATCATGGATCGGTAAACCTTTTGATCAACAGGTTCTCCATCTTTTGTCAAGTCATTATGTCCACTAGTAGGCATGGGGTTCTCATACCTTTGCTTTCTTGCATGTTGAACTTCTTGAAGAGATCCTTGGTGTACTTTGTTTGTGAGACAAAGGTACCCTCCTTAGATTGCTTGATTTGCAACCCAAGGAAGAATTTGAGTTCACTCATCATGGACATCTCATACTTCTTCGACATGAGCTTTCCAAACTTCTCGCTAAAATGAGGGTTAGTTGAACCAAAGATAATATCATCAACATATATTTGGCACACAAATAGTTCACCATCAACCCTTTTCGTGAATAGCGTTGAGTCTATTTTTCCAATCTCAAATCCTTTTTCGAGCAAAAAACTAGTTAAGATTTGTACCAAGCTCTAGGAGCTTGTTTAAGACCATAAAGAGCTTTGTGCAACTTGTAAACATGATTAGGCTTTTTAGGATTCACAAATCCGGGAGGTTGTTTCACAAATACTTCCTCCTCAATTTCACCATTTAGGAAAGCACTTTTAATGTCCATTTGATAGAGAGTAATATCATGGTGGTTGGCATAAGCAAGAAGAATGCGAATGGACTCAAGTCTAGCAACGGGGGCATAGGTCTCACCATAGTCCATACCTTCGACTTGTGTGTAACCTTGAGCTACGAGATGAGCCTTGTTGCGGATGACTTGTCCATCTTCATCTTGCTTGTTTCGAAACACCCATTTGGTTCCAATGATGTTTTGATCATCCTTGGGCTTCTCTACCAAAGTCCATACATTGTTCCTCTCGAAGTTGTGAAGCTCTTCATGCATAGCGTTCACCCAATCCGGGTCTTCAAGTGCTTCTTCTACCTTCATGGGTTCAAGACTAGAGATAAATGAGTAATGCTCACAAAAGTTAGCTAAGCGAGTTTTTGAGCGAGTAATTCTCCCGGAGTCGATGTCGTTCATCATTTGTTCCACGGGATGATTCTTCTTGACTCTTGCTCGGACTCGGGATAGCTTTCGTTGTGGTTGAGGTTGAGCTTCCTCATCATCCTCTTCTTCTTCATTGTTGTTGGTGTTGTCTTGAGGTGGTGGAGAAGGAGGTTGTGGTGGATCTTCTTGTTGCACTTCCTCATCTTGGTGAGTTCCACTTGTGGAAGCCTCCATGTTGACTTGAGGTTCATCTTGCCGTGAGGTAGGGGGCTCCACATATGTAGATGAGGTACTCTCCTTCACTTCCATGGGACGGATCTTTCCGATAGATAAATCTTGAATGGCTTCCGATGGGTCCTTGTCTCCTACATCAATAGGCATTTGCTCTACTTATGAGCCATTAGATTCATCAAACTTCACATCTACCGCCTCTTCAACCTTTCGGGTGAAATTATTGTAGACACGATAGGTGTGGGAGTTTGATCCATAACCGAGGAAAAAGCCTTCATGAGTTATAGGAGCAAATTTAGACCGACGATGCTTATCAAGGATATAGCATTTTGAACCAAAGACACGAAAGTATCCCACTTGGGGTTTGTTACCGTGAGGAGCTCAGATGAAGTCTTGCCGAGAAGCTTATGAAGATAAAGCCTGTTGATAGCATGACAAGCTGTCTCGACGGCTTCTCCCCAAAAGTGCTTCGGTGTCTTGTATTCATCAAGCATCGTTCTCGCCATCTCTATGAGCGTTCGGTTCTTCCTCTCAACAACTCCATTTTGTTGAGGTGTGTACGTAGCCGAGAACTCATGTAGAATCCCTTCCTCATCGAGAAAGGAGTCCACATGGGTGTTCTTGAACTCCGTTCCATTGTCACTCCCAACTTTCTTGATCTTCACCTCAAATTGATTTTGGGCCTTTCTGGCAAAGGTTTTGAAGATTCTCTGAACCTGCGATTTGTCATCAAGGAAAAATACCCACGTAAATCTGGAATAATCATCAACTATAACTAGACCAAAGGAGTTACCACCAAGGCTTTTGTAAGCATTGGGACCGAAGAGATCCATATGAAGAAGCTCAAGCGGTCTCCTTGTGGTCATGATGTTCTTCACGGGATGACTTCCACCTACTTGTTTTCCTGCCTGACAAGCACTACAAAGTCTATCTTTGTCAAAGAGAACATCTTTAACACCAAGAATATGATCACCTTTGATTAGCTTGTCTAGATTACGCATACCAACATGTCCAAGTCTTCTATGCCACAACCAACCTTTAGCAGATTTAGCAATGAAGCAAGTTCTAGGTTGAGCTTTCTTAGTGAAATCAACAATGTATAGATCACCTCTACGGATACCGGTAAAAACCATGTTATGATTGTCACGACGAAAGACTTGGCAATCTACTTTGGTGAATAGCACATTGAATCCAAAGTCAGCTAATCTAGACACGGAAAGTAAATTGTATCCAAGTGATTCAACAAGCATGACATTTTGAATAGAGCTATCATGAGATATGGCCACCTTACCAAGGCCAAGTACCTTACCCTTGGAGTTGTCTCCAAAAGTCACATACTTGCGTGGACCATCGTTCTTTGCAAGCTCTCCAAACATGTCTTTGTCTCCGGTCATGTGATCGGTGCATCCACTATCAAGAATCCACTCTTTTCCACCGGATATGTAGTCTCTCAGATTTGCCATAAGATTGAGACTCTTCATGATCTTGTCTAGCTCGGTGTCCGAATCAGAGTAATCGTCATCATGCTCATGCTCATCATCATATTGACCCATAGATTGTTCATCATCAACTCCTAGGTCAATTTGACAACAACTTGCATTAGTTTTGTCAATGTGACAATAATCATCGGAATGCAACACAAGAGCATTTCTAGTTCGAACATTTATAAGACCGGGATCACCCTTCTTTTTCATAAGATCACGAAGCTCAAAGAAGCATTTGTCAAAGTTGGGATCATTGGGGCGCATCAAATCAAATTCAATAGTCTTGTATAGAATTTCATCAAGACCTCTCAAAGAGTAGTCTGGATAAAGTTCTTCCAAGAACTTCCATATAGCATAGGCGCACTCAAAGTTTGTGACAAGCTTAAGCAAGTTATCGGGCAAACCTCTAATGATAAGATTTACAGTTCTAAGGTTACGAAGCAAATCAAGCTCTTCATCCATGGTAGGGTGCAAGGGGTCAAATGGAGGCACATATGGGGTTTCAACATATTTGCGCAAGTTATACATCTTAAAGATAATAAGCATTTCAATCCTCCACGAGTTATAGGACGCTCCATCAAGAATAGGCACTCTATGGCTAACACTCCCAAATGTAGACACGTCCATCTTCCTCCAATGGTGTGCAAACCAAAGCAATGGAGACCAAAGCTCTGATACCAATTGTAGGATCGTAGAAGGTGAGAGTGTCTAGAGGGGGGGTGATTAGACTACTCGACAAGATAAAAATTATGCCTTTTGACAAAGACAAGCTTTTGACAGATTTTGCATATCACACAAGTCAAGCAGCTTACTACACATGCAATTCTAGAGTATGGGCAGCGGAAAGTAAGTTGCACATGAAGTAAAGAGAGGTGGAGAAGATCAAACGCAGTTTGGAGACACGGAGATTTTTCTCGTGGTTCCGATAGGTGGTGCTATTGTCAATCCACGTTGATGGAGACTTCAACCCACGGAGGGTAACGGCTGCGAGAGTCCACGGAGGGCTCCACCCACGAAGGGTCCACGAAGAAGCAACCTTGTCTATGCCATCATGGCATACGCCCACGGAGGACTAGCCTTACTGGGGTAGATCTTCACAAGTAGGCGATCTCCTTGCCCTTACAAACTTCTTGGTTTAACTCCACATCTTGACGGAGGCTCCCAAGCGACACCTAACCAATCTAGGAGGCACCACCCTCCAAAAGGTAATAGATGGTGTTGATGATGATGAACTCCTTGCTCTTGTGCTTCAAATGATAATCTCCCCAACACTCAACTCTCCTCACTGATTTGGCTGTGGTGGAAGAAAGGATTGAGTGGAAAGCAACTTGGGAAGGCTAGAAATCAAGTTTCATATGGTGGGAGTGGAGCAACTTGATCTCAACACAAGGGTAGGTAGTTTTCTTATCGTAAATGTAAGGTAGGAGTGGTAGTTCTTTCGATGGCTCTCTCCACGTATGAAGAGGAGGTGGAGGGTATTTATAGCCTCCACACAAAATCCAACCGTTACACACATTTGACCAATCTCGGTCAGACCGAAGTTGACAACTCGGTGAGACCGAAAGTTCAAATCTTGTGAACGTTGGGATTTTCGGTGGGACCGAAAATACAATCTCGCTGAGTCCGATTCTTCCAAAGACTAGGGTTTGCCAATCTCGGTGGGACCGACTTTATCATCTCGGTGACACCGATTTGATGACAGAAGGTTATAGAAGCTTGGCAACACTAGTTTCGGTGAGACCGAGTTTGGAAACGGAAAATCCGAAATTTCTAGGGTTTGGCTTTGTGGCTGAGGTGGTTCATCTCGGTGTGACTGAGTTTATGGAATCTGTGGGACCGAGATTATTTATGAGTGTATATTGGAATGAAAGATTGCTGATGGTTTGGGAGATGTATCACTAAGCACTTTGAGCAACCAGATCATTAACATAACCTCATCCCCTTTTAATAGTATTGGCTTTCCTATAGACTCAATGTGATCTTGGATCACTAAACCAAAAATGGAGTCTTGAGCTTTTGCCAATGCTTGCCTTAGCATTTTGAGGGGTCCACCTCTCCAGTCATTGCCATACTAATGTGATTGACCTTCCTGAAACATACTTGATAAAAGCATTAGTCCAACCACAAAGTATGTTGTCATTAATTACCAAAACCACCCAGGGAGCAAATGTGCTTTCAGTTTCTCGTTCGACGACGAGCACCACGCTTACAACTTGATGTGTTGCCGCGATATATAATAACATTGGTTCGCCATGTTGGGCGCGGCCAGGACCGGATTTGTTGCCAATATGGCTTTTATTTCTTCGAGTCCGGCCGTGGCGGCATCCGTCCACTCGAAGTGTTCGGTGCGCCGGAGGAGGCGATAAAGGGGTAATGCCTTTTCTCCCAAACGGGAGATAAAGCGGCTTAGAGCCGCCACACATCCAGTCAATTTTTGTATTTGTTTGGGGTCTTTTGGGATATCCAATTGTGACAGAGCTCGGATCTTGGCTGGGTTTGCTCCAATTCCTCTACCAGATACAATGAAGCCCAAGAGCTTTCCGGCTGGTACGCCGAAGACGAATTTTTCCGGATTCAGCTTAATGTCGTATGTTCGGAGATTGTCGAATGTGAGCCTCAAGTTGTCTACTAGAGTTTCGACATGCTTGGATTTGACGACCACATCATCTACGTATGCCTCCACTATTTTGCCGATCTGGTTTGCCAGACATGTCTGAATCATGCGCTGATATGTTGCGTCGGCGTTTTTGAGCCCGAAGGGCATTGTGTTGTAGCAGAATGGGCCATATGGAGTGTTGAATGCCGTTGCTGCTTGGTCTGGCTCTGCCATCTTAATTTGGTGGCAGCCGGAGTATGCGTCGAGGAAGCACAATGAATCGTGTCCTGCGATAGCGTCGATAATTTTATCGATGCGGAGGAGGGGGAAGGGATCCTTTGGGCAAGCCTTGTTAAGGTCCTTGAAGTCGACACATAGGCGCCAGGATTATCCTTCTTTGGTACCATCACAAAGTTTGCTAGCCAGTCCGGATGTTTCATATCTCTGATGAATCTGGCTTCCAATAGTTTGGCTAGCTCCTCTCCCATTGTTTGTCTCTTCGGTTCGGAGAATCGCCGAAGATCCTGTTTGACTGGCTTGAATCCTTTTAGGATATTTAGGCTGTGCTCGGCCAGCCGGCGTGGGATTCCTGGCATGTCTGAAGGGTGCCAGGCAAAAATGTTCCAATTTTCCCGTAGGAATTCTCGTAGTGCGGCGTCTACATCAGGGTTTAACTGTGCCCCAATGGAGGCCGTCTTTGTAGGGTCCGTTGGATGGACTTGGAATTTGACTATTTTGTCCGCTGGCTTAAAAGAGGTGGACTTGGATCTCTTTTCGAGTATTACATCGTCCCTGTTCACCGTGGAGCGCAGCACAGTGAGTTCCTCGGCCGCTAGGGCTTCGGATAGTGCCTCTAGGGCTAGTGCAGCTGTCTTATTTTCGGCGCAGAGTGCTATGTCCAGATCACTGGCAAGAGTGATGATTCCGTTGGGCCCGGGCATTTTGAGCTTCATGTACCCGTAATGGGGTATAGCTTGAAAAATTGTGAATGCCTCTCGCCCTAATAAAGCGTGATATCCGCTGCTGAACGGGGCCACTTGGAACGTGACCTCCTCGGACCTGTAATTGTCCGGCGAGCCGAACACCACATCCAGTGTGATTTTTCCTGTGCAGCATGCTTCCCGACTAGGGATTATTCCTCTAAAGGTTGTGCTGCTTCGCTCAATGCGGCTCCAGTCTATTTCCATTTTTCGAAGGGTTTCCTCGTAAATGAGGTTTAAT
The DNA here is from genome assembly GCA_021437245.1 of Aegilops speltoides. Taxonomy (NCBI): domain Eukaryota; kingdom Viridiplantae; phylum Streptophyta; class Magnoliopsida; order Poales; family Poaceae; genus Aegilops; species Aegilops speltoides. The sequence goes on from CM038143.1 coordinate 67,349,171, forward strand.
CCGCTACCGCCGTCCATGAGTACCTTAGTAAGGTGAAAGCCGTCCACTATTGGACTGAGGACCAATGCGGCTGGTGCTCGAGCTGTTCGGAATTTTGGTTCGTCACTGGCATTAAAGGTAATAGTCGTGTCACTCCATGGGTTTATTGTTGCTACTTGGTAGACTTCGGCAAGGCTGCGGAGTGTTCGTTTCCGCGTATTATTTGATGCGAAAGTCTCGAGACTGTTAATACCGTACTGTTGTTGATGGGCTGGTTCTCTGGAGCTAGAAGCTCTTCGCCACTTTTGGCCACCTGCCGTAGTATCCAACATGCTCGAAGGCTATGAGTTGGAGTGGCGCCCTCTGTACTATGAATTTTGCAGGGTCCATTGAGCCATCCCTCCAGTACGGTTCTGTGCCCTTTAGGGGGTTTTTGCTTTTTGGTATTTAACCCAGGTGCCTGGCGATGATGCACCGTTTTATTTCGGAATAGGGTTGTATTCGGGGCCAGATTATCCCAAAATTTGGTTT